>NC_051165.1:215920779-216520779 GCF_013339725.1 Rhipicephalus microplus
TCCATCCATCCATCCATCCATCCATCCATCCATCCATCCATCTGTCCGTTCGTCCATCCGTCCGTGCGTTCTCCGTCCTTCCGTCCGTCCGTGCGAACGTCTGTCGGTCCGTCCATCCGTCTGTTATTCCGTCCGTCCATCTAGTGAACACTCCAAGTACCGCCATCTCGCATCTTTTCATCATATGTTCATCATATACAAGTATTGTCATCCAGCGGACATTCCAAGGACTAAACAAAAGGTGGCTACCTACCACTACTACTACTTCTACTACTACTACTACTACTATTACATACATACATACATACATACATACATACATACATACATACATACATACATACATACATACATACATACATACATACATACATACATACATACATACATCAGGGATGCACGACCCACGCACGGCTTAAGGAGCTTCGCCTTTAAAAGGCGATGTCCTGTGTTTGAAAGGTTGTTGAGGGGGTGCGTTGTTATCACTGGTGACATGCATTTTTTAGAAGATCAGACTTGCATGAAAGAAATGAGTGTTGCGGTTTCGATGACGCGACACAGTGCGCAGCGGTGCGGCTGTGAATACGCGATGATTATTTTTGTTGATTTGTTTTTTTTTCTTCCGTGCTTGCTTCTTTGCTTGTGTCTTGACGGCAGTCGTTGTCGCCGCCTGTGCGCAATTTGTTTTTAAAGAAGAAACTGCCATCTCTATAGAGAGAGCAGCGTTTCTTTTATGTCCCAGTAACATCGCGCTCGACTCCGCTGGTTTATACGCTTTCCCTTTCTTCGAATCACAAGGCCGATAAGAAAGCGAACGCCAGCGCATTTTTATTGATCGTCAAGGGCTATCGGAGTATCGTGCCACAGTTCGTATTTATCGAGCGTTCGCGGGAATGAAGGAGTCACAGACCTATAGCTGAGGGGATGATGCTCGTTCCGGTACAACACAAGCATTTCGTTCCTGGAAATGCGTTCTAATAGAAGCTTGAAAGTAGAGCAGACGTGACCATCGCTTGTAGATGTAGTCCTCGCTAAGGCAAGTTCGCGAACTTCGATGACGTGGATGGATGAATGTGTGGAAAAAAAAGCGTTCACTCCCAACAATAGTTTATAACAACCGCAATACCTGCATTGCCGTATACTGTTGCAATATGCGCCACTGCTAGCCAGAACAGCCACGATCAGCGCACTTCTTTACTTCGACACACTCTCTCTGTATCAGTGGCGTAGTCAGAAATTTTTCCGAGGAAGGGTTAGGGGGTGGAGTTAAGGGTGTGCGTTTTATGTATGCTCGTTGATTTGACTGATATGTGGGGTTTAGCGTCCCAAAAACCACAATATGATTATGAGAGACGCCGTAGTGGAGGGTTCCAGAAATTTCGACCACCTGGGGTTCTTTAACGTGCACCCAAATCTGAGCACATCGGCCTACAACATTTCCGCCTCCATCGGAAATGCAGCCGCCGCTTACGTATGTTCGTCTGTACGTTTGTCCGTGTGCATGCATATATATACGCATAAAGAAATGAAAAATACCGAGACAAGACCCACCGGTACTTTACTAAAAAACGAACGAACTAGCTAACCGGTGACAACATGTAGGCTCTTCGCGCCCGTCTGGAAGAGACAGCATGTGCTCTCGTGTTTACACACCCTCAGAGAAATTACGGCCGCCTTCCACAAAAAAACGGGTGAATGAATCGAAGAAAGCTTTTGCGTTCGCTCTCGCACAACTCTGGAGGGAAGGCCTTGCCGAGACGGACGTATGGATGATGATGGGTTGATGTGTTACGTGAGACTCTGGGACAAAGCGCCTTCGGGCGCTGCGTCTTCTTCCTATCCGACAACGGCAAATCAAAGGACAAATGCTTTATAAAAAGAAAATTTGGAGAGAAGAGCTTTGTCAGACACTGCGTGACTCGTGCTCTGACGAACTTGATCATTCTGGGACTTTTCGTTATACTTATGGCTCTCATAACGTTACGAGGCATCTTGCACGGGCACGCCAGTGAAACCCATCCACAGCTACGAACGAAGAGAGAATGAAGAAAGTAGCATGCCTTGCGAGAGGCTGACAGTTACATGTGTCTTCATGCTATAGGGCGGGTTACTGTTTACGCAAGTGATGCGTGAGCGGCTCTGCATGCAGGCTGGCCTCGTTCGCGAAAACGAGAGAAGCGGCTCGCAGCGTTCGTGTTGGAGAAACAAAGAACCTCGCTCAGCTCGTGCGGCTAATGGGGAGGTGCTGTATACAGCGGCGTGCTTATACTTGACGCGCGTGTGCGAGCAGCACGCGTTACTGGCGCAAATTATGTTGGGTGTCTTGTGTTGTGCCTATATGCGACTTCTGGAGCTATAAACAGTTCCGCGCGAGATAAACAAACACATACTCGTTATGGTGGAGCGGCTTTGTCAGGGGAAAACAAATGTGACAATTAAAAAACAAAGTTCGGTCAAAAGGCAAAACAAAGGAAAACGTTACTGTGCGTGTACGTGAGTGTGTTTGCGTGTGTGTTCTGGCAAGCTTGCCCTTGCGCACAGTGCTATGTGGTATCTCAAATATACATGCAAATTTGCCTCACGTAGGAAATTTAACAGTAACCTATGGAATGGCCGTTCATCCGGCAATGTAGTTAAAAAACAAAAAGAAAGAAAAAAAGAAAGAAAGAAAGAAAGAAAGAAAGAAAGAAAGAAAGAAAGAAAGAAAGAAAGAAAGAAAGAAAGAAAGAAAGAAAGAAAGAAAGAAAGAAAGACTCGGCTGGCAGATGGGACGGAAGCCGATGTTTTCCTTTTGCCTCGTTTCCGAGCAGAAACGTGGTTCGGTGGTATTTAGGCGAGAATAGAACGAGCCAGCTTGGATTGGCACCCGGTACGGCGAAGCCGTGAACGGTTCGCCAACGGACTGAGAGTTCACGTAAACTGAAGATACTGAACCGCAGCTGTCCTTGACGAGCGCTATTACGGCAGGCTGCAAAGTAAACAGGAACGTTATGCCCTCCCTTCTCGTGTTTGAACGCGGTTCGTGGTGTTTGGATTATCGGCGTGTGTCGGGTTTCACGCACGGCGTTGCTGCATGAGCTATAAACTAATGAATCGCCGAACCCGTGTTGTGATATGTTCACGTTCATCCGCTAATGGTTCACGTTTGCTTCCGCTATATTGCATTGAGTACTTCCTGGTTCATCGCATCAGCATAATGAGCCACGGGTGTTGTTCTATTTGCGCTACAGCAAGGATGCTAATCTTAGTATCCCTTCCCGTTGAAGGAATAATGAGCAAATATTTTTGCGGCCAAAATTTCCAGCCAAACAAAGATACTGGAGGCTAAAATTGATAGACACAACCTTCCCTTCAGACAGAAACCAGAGAAAAATAATGAATTAATTGCGCTTTTCACAAGCTCCCACGTCCCTCATGCACTGCGCCAGTTTAAGTGCGTTACATGAACCTCGGTGAGTGTGACGTCGCGGCTCGCATTGGCGTGCAGTCACGCCGCGCTAACAATCCACCGAAAAATGCAACAACTGTTCACAAATACATAGAATAAACAATGCTTATCACAACAGTCGCGTATATTCTAAAGAAAATTTTGATGTGTTCTTCAGTTGTGTTTTTTTTTTCATTTTTTTTTCGTTCAGTATCCCTTCATGTGAGGTCACGGCTTGCGACCACGGGATCGTACATTTCTTTTTCACCATTCTTGCTATTTTTATCTGAAGTTATCGCAAACTCCAAAAGCCGCTCAATAACTTTAATTCCGCTTTTTATCACTTTATTTTCGCCCCAATTCACGAAGACTATATATGAGCCCGTTTTACGAACAATTGCTTTACAAAAGACAATTGCTAACAGTAAATAACTCTTCGAAAGGTTCTACGCCCGCGATTAGATAGGCGAACAATCTCAGCGTAATACAATTGTTTGGTGGGGTGCCTTATCAACGAAAAGTAGGCCTTTGGAAATATTGTTATTTTCGATTTTTCAAAAGAGCCGCACAGGAGGTACCATGGTTACGGCACTCAGCTGCACAACTGTTGGAAATGTGTTCGATACCAGCCGTGGTGGTCACATTTCAATGTAAGCTGAATGTTAGGTGCCCGTGCACCTATAGATTTCAGAACACGATACAATACTTGGGGGATCTTTAAGCTTCGGCCTTATGAGTTGAATGTGACAGTGATACCCTGTCCCTAGTAAGTACTTCAACCACCGAGTGCATACTTTTTATTGTATGGTTTCACTCTATAGAAGCTTGAATTGTGAGTTACTACAATGTAATAGATAAAATGAAAGTGGCTTGTGTTAGTGAAGCTTTCGCATATGTCTGCAGTCTGTGTAACGGGTAGCAGGCCTTGAACAACGAACTATTCTGCGCTTGAAATACTTTCGAACTTGCTATGCACCCGCGACGTGGCCTTATGAATTGATTGATTAATATGTGTGGTTTAACGTCCCAAAACCACCATATCATTATGAGAGACGCCGTAGTGGAGGGCTCCGGAAATTTCGAACACCTGGAGTACTTTAACGTGCACCGAAATCTCAGCACACGAGCCTACAACATTTCCGCCTCCATCGGAAATGCAGCCGCCACAGCCAGGATTCGATCCCGCGACCTTCGACTCAGCAGCCGAGTTCCTTAGCCGCTAGACAACTGCGGCGCGATGATGTGGCCTTATATAAGTACGCGCTGTAATTAGTGTGCCTTTTGTAATGGGTGACTGGATTTAAACCATAAATTTATTAAGATAATCAAGTGCTCCGACACCAGATGACAATGTATACGCTTGTACCACGCAATATTACCTTTATAATATATGTTGTATGGTGAAGCCTGTTGGAAATCACACTTCAAGCATTTTAGGCACTGTAATGATTGAAAGTACACGTATTTGTCTAATCTTAGTATTCTCGCTCCGTGTGTGTTTCTGTGGATCGAAGCTGTTTTTTCACGAAACGAAATCGGCAAATATTCAGTGGTTGCGTTTCATTGCCCTATTGTTTTAGACTTACCATTTCAAATTGGGTCACGAAGTTCAAAACGGTTCGTTCTTTCCTTCGAAGCGAAACCGAAACACAGCAGCAAACGACGCCAGAAGTGCGATTCGCCGCCCGTAACTACTATAGACTATAAGCAAATTCATGTACTACCCATGATTCCCATGGTCCCTGAACGATCGCAGCGCCAGAGTCCCCTCTAGTTAATTTTAGGAAAGTATATGGCCGGCAGATTCCAAGTTGACGGCGTTTTTTTTTTTTTTTTCTGCCCCAAAAACGGCTTGCTAGCTTTTGTAGGGCCGTTAACACTAACGCTTGGAAAACCCGCATTTGCAAAACCCAGCATCGGAACATGTTTGTTCCATGCGCTGAATGCGTGGTACGCTCCCTGCCACTGACTTGTGGCAAGCGTTACGTTAGACGAACGGGTCTGTATGTAAATGAGCGTCTAAAGGAACACGTATACAGCATTTTTTCGGCGGTGCCCTGTAGCCACCTTGGCATCAACCACGGCGACAAAGCATTGCTGTCTATCAGCGTTGCACGGTTGTAAAGCGTCATCGGGAACAGCTGACCCAAACATTTTCGGAGGCGTTAGCCGACTTTCAGCATGCTTTGACAGGCAAATGAATTGATTGTCTGTCAGATTGGTGCATGCACATGCGATTTTTATGGTCAGCAGTGATGCCGCTCATATAGTTTGTTCTTTTTATTGTATTTTCCTGGTTTTTATTTTTGTTTATTATTTTCCCTACTGCATTTCGCTTGGGAATGCGCAAATAGTGCTGCGTGGTGTTAACGAATAAACTTAGTCGTAAGCCAACACTTTTCTTTGTGCTCCGTCTTTGGGGCTGTCTTCGTATCCGCTTTGTAGTCGAGTAGTTTCGCGCCGCGCATTGAAGAGGGAGGGGTCGTAAAGCTTCGACTCCCGGTGGTAGGTTCTTCTTTTTATAGTTTTTCTTTGCCATCTCTTAGCGTAAATTGCCACGGAGATCACGATCACACGGATGAGGGAAACGAGTATATTTGCAATATTTACAAGTTTACGTGTGACACTCAAAGACGACCGGCATTTAGCGCGCCGAGTCCGCTTCTTTTTCGTCGATTTGTCTACGACGGCGGAGTCATGCCCACTGCCTCGTAACAATCTTACACAACGTCATATCCGTGATGGGAATATGCCAGTGAGGCCGTGGTGTACCCTGTTTCGCGAAATTAAAACATACTGAAAGCCGTTGAGAAACAGCAGCGAATGTTCGCATGCCGGCATGAAATTTGCGTGCTACATTGTAATGGTCCAACGGTAAGTGGTCAGTCACTTCTTCAACCAAGATATCTTCGCGCGCACGTGCTGGCGTTTGTGGGATCGATATTCGATAATTAAGCGAAAGGAGTAAGCCCTATACCCACCAAGTACTTCAGCTGTAGTTTATGTACTCTTTTCTCTATAACCATAAGAGTTACAGTAACTATTTTAGTATTGTGATTGTAAGCCATTACTTTTTTTACTGAAGCAGATTTAGTGGTTATACTAACTTTTTTGAACATTTTTTACTTTGGGGACCTAATTATTTCTCGGTTTAGCTATTAGATGCCATTTTGAAGAGGAGCACTTTTTCACACAATAATAATTTTGCTTCAACATAGTGCCTACTACGTTATTTAAATACTGGCCGAAATCTATGATTCTAAACTGTGGTAGCTGAGATAAAGGAACATAACTGCGAAAAAGCATGTTTTCAAATAATCGTACTTAAAATTTAAAATGTGCATTATTTCATAAGTACAACGCGATAACAACAAATCAACGGGCCCGTTCTATAGGCACCAGCCAGATACTCATCACCAATATTATTTTTTTTTCTTTTTGTGCTGAAACGTCTTGCCTTGCGAGCCTCTTTTGTCGCCTGCTGTGCAGCCCTCTCAGCAAAGATCTGCGGATGCAGCTCAAGGGTGCGTAGGCCCTGCACTGTGCAGTGTCCGGGTGAAATTCTAAAGGAGTTCAGCACATTCACATAGGATATATTGCCATCATTAAAAGTTAGCACAGCATCAAGAATGCATATTTTGAGTGTTTGGTTGTCCGAGAAAAACACTTTTCGGAGCACGTTCCCACTGGACAATTCGACGACTTGTTAGGGTTTTGAGATTTCCCATGGACACATTTAGCAAGAACTTTTGGATGCGTACGTTCCGCATAAGTTGGCTTAACAGCCTCAATAACAGATGTTGGAAGGTTTCCTTTATGAACGAATGGGTCATCATTCAACCGGGCTTTGTTGAATTTACGCCAAGTTTCGGCGTCCTTCGGACAAAAGCCGTGGGATGAATTGGTATCCTTTGATTCCACGTGGAAGTATATATGTTCCCCGAGCAGCTTTTCGTATGTCCTTGAAGCTCGCTCTATTTCTTTTGATGGCAAGGTGATAATAGTATTCATGCTTGCCAATGGTGTCCTTAAGTCTTTCCCGGCCAGATATAAATATTTTGACAGAAAGCTTGACGGCTCCACTTCCTTTCATTTTCACACTTCTGGGCCCATTCTTTTCTGAATGTGCCAAATGCACTCCAGCTTGCGAACTGTAACCTTTACGTATGGGTATGATGGTTGAACTGCAAGGAATCCCTTGCTACGTAAGAATATGGGCATGGCAGGCTGCCGCACAAGCCTGGAAATATGTTATTTTTTGAGCAAATAAGAAACAACGCACTGAGACGAACCATTGATTGATCCTGGTTCAAAAAGGCTGCAGATATCAAATAGTACGAAACGAAAACAATTTTCGTTATTTTATCTTACCCTGTTCTCTTAAGAGACGAGTTCAGAGCAAGTTTTGGGGTGAATACGCGGGTCTTGACAGTGGTCATATTGTGAAAGAATTCGCGAATGACGAAAATTGGGGCTTGTGCCCGACTCTTTACAGAGAAGTTACAAGATTGACGTATTCATAAAAAAATATGTATTGATGGATTAGACAATCGTTTGTTTGTTTTATACTTTTGACAATTTGGTTTGTTCGGGCATTTTTTTCGGTCCCGAGAAATGAATTAACGAGCATTTACTGTATTTACTTTTCGATGAGCGGTTATTCGCTGTATCAGCGTCTGCTATAACCAGGTTCAGCTGTATTCGAATCGTGCCGGCATGGTTGTGTCGCCCAACATAAGCGAAGAATGGGATTATAGCCAAGTGGACCAGGCACTTGCAATCGAAGAGTGCGGGCCTGTATTCGATGCCCAGTACAACCAATAATATTGATTCTTTGCGGACATTTATTTCTCTACATCTCGATTCGTATCACGTAGAAAGCGGACAGACGGTGTTCTCCTTGAATAGGCATGGAAACGCTTACGCGTTCAATGAAAGTCTGTAGACATTGAAAACCTTGTATTTTGTAAGATTCAAGGAATGTTTCATCGCTTTTTAATGAATTTTGTTGTTGGGAATGTCCTGGCATAAATGCTTTTTGAAAAATATAAATTTAGATTTTTCAGTTTGAGTCATTTTTTGCCTTTTAGTAAAACTGGTTTTATCACAGCTTTATTTTTAGATTTCGGAGCGATAATTCGCATTTTGATAATACTGATTGTAGGGTGTCGCGTTTGCGCATCGCTCGCCGCTTATCAGCCAGCGCTCAAGTCCGGCTCATCTGCTTCGGTTGATAATCTGTTCTGGCGCATGTGCGTTGATGTGCGTTCCCGATCTGTTTGTTCATGGCGTGCCTTGATAATCAGCTGCGCACCACGCCGTGGGGCTATTCACCTTCTTTCAGCAAGCATGCCGCATTAAAACCTACGTTCTTCCTTCTTGCAGCGTCTTCGTCTCTCGGCTTGGAGCCCGAATCGGCTAAACGTAACAGCTGGTGGAAGTGGTGGCACGGCAGGGGGTGGTATGGCGGACCCCCGAGAGCTCTGCGGCAGCAGTCGGCGAGGCTTTGGCTTTGTGCTCTGGTACGTCGAGTGTCAGGGAAATAGGAAATGTGGCTAGAGAGGACTTTTGCCACAGTTACGGTAGTGAACATGGATTTGAATAGCTTGCTAAAGGGAGATCTGTTAGCCGCAGCAGGTGAGCTTGGTTTAGAGGTTAGCAAAGCTATACGGTGACCCGAAATTGTGGGCAAAATATCAGCCTGGGATGCGGGTGCTGACGAAATTCTTCAAGCAGTTAATGAAGGGCAGAGGAAATGCAAAGTGAGAGGAAGAGAAGATGAGCTAAAACAATGCCAATTTGAGCAGCTTAAGAGGAATCTGGCCAGTGAGGCAGAGCCGAAACCCGCCAGTTACGACATCAGAGGTTTTCTTCGGCCCTTTGTTATTGGTAGTGAATTGGGGCTCTTTCTCTATAAACTTTGAGCGCAGTTCCACAATAATGGGCTGTGAGCTGACGTTTTCAAAGGCTCCTGAATTTGTTGCCGGTGGAAGCAGCACAAATTTTAGCAAAGTTAAGGGCCGAAGAAGCGGAATGCTACGAGCGTATAAAGAGGGCCTTGCTAGCGAAGTACAAGTTGTTACCAGAAGCTTTCCGGCTGAAGTTTCGGGCATCAGTTAAGACGCTGAACGAAAGCTACTCGGAGTTCGCGTACCGGCTAACAAGCTTCCCCCAAATGGGCTCAAAGGTGCTGACGCGTTCGACGACAAGGCCAGTGTTTGTGGAATTCTGTATATTGAACAGTTTTGTCCGACGCTTCCTGAAAAATGGAGTGAATTCTCTATCAGCCAGATGACAGACGGTTCGCAAGGTAGCGGAGTATGCAGGTGACTATGGGCTGGACATGTAGCGCGTAGACAGAATAACCGCTGGTCGTTAAGGGTAACTAACTGGACTCCCAGAGAAGGCAAGCGGGTTAGGGGGAGACAGAAGGTTAGGTGGGCAGATGAGATTAAGAAGTTTGCGGGTATAAATTGGCAGCAGCAAGCACAGGACCGGGTTAACTGGTGGAACATGGGAGAGGCCTTTGTCCTGCAGTGGACGTAGTCAGCTGATGATGATGATACTACGCAAAACACCGTTCTTTTGACGAAGAAAGAAGCACGTGAGGCCCACGGGGCTTCAATTCCGAACAAAAAGAATCTAGAAAGTTGGAAAAAAAATAACAATACCACAAAGCAGGAATCTTTGGATTCATCATCAGCCTGACTATGTCCACTGCAGGACAAAGGATTCACACGTAAACAAATCTTTCGGGGCGCGGATGCCTGTCGTATGTTTAAGTGCCGGAAACTCGAATACGTAGCCGCGATGGTGTTTCGTTCCAAAAATATCGCCCATACAGTTTGTTATGACCTCAGTGCAAGGTTATGGCGCAGGCCGAGAATTTTGAGTCTTGCGCGACACAGGTGTAACGTATGACACGGTGCACTCTTGTCTATAGTAAATTGTGGTGATTCCACGGGTGTTCCGATGGAGGCGGAATTGTTGTGGCCCCGTGTGCTCATATTTGGGTGCGCGTTGAAGAACCCAGGTGGTCAAAATTTTCGGAGCCCTCCACTACGGCGTCTCTCATAATCATATGGTGGTTTTGGGTCGTTAAACCCCACATATCAATCAATCAATCAATCAATTTCACAGCTGATGTATGCTTAAGGCAAGGATTGGAAGAAGGTACTCCGAATTTACTAGTAGTAAAAGTAACACTGAAAAGGGCGTTTTTGAAATTAAAACCGAGGCAGCCGTCTCGGATAGCGTACTGTCACAGTGCCCATATTTGCTATCAAACGGAACTGCAAAAGCGTTGATGAATTCAGGCGTCACACTCGATATGAACCAGGTAATGGTTAGTCACGAGGTCGATGACTAAAGCAACTGCCGCCCGCCAAGATCCTCCGTCACGCGCTGTCAATGCCCAGGATCAAAAACGCAATCGGATAATATTGGTGATTCCAAGTTCAGGAGCGCATTGATCTGCCCGCGAGGAAAGCGGGCGGTTTTTCATTCCTCCCACGAGCTGTGATTTTCAGGTGTTATCTTCCATTTACGAAACGGCGTTGATTGAGGAAAACCGATTTAACCTTGGAAAAATGCCGCCGAAGTGTTGAAAAGCAAGGCGAAGGCAACTAGTGGTTCGTTTTGTTTTTTTGAAAGAAATGGCAATTTATACCGCGAGTTTTGGGGCAAGACAGGCGCAAGCACTGACCAAGTCGTGGTCCCGCCGAAGTACCACGAAAACATTCTAGAACTTTCTCATCGGGCAGGCTGGTCATGTAATCTCGGAATTACCAAGGCAAAAGCGAGACTGCTGAGTGAATAATACTGGCCGGGCTGTTTTAAAGACGTGGAGCAGTTTGTTCGTAGTTGTGATGTTTGTCAGCGAACTGACCGCACGAGAAACAAAGCGCGCACATGACTGCAGTTCCTATAAACACTGAGCCGTTTCGTCGAGTCGTAGTTGATATTGTGGGGCTATTACAGGTGACGAAGTCAGAATATGAATATCTTCTGATGATTGTGTGCCTTGTCACTAAATTTCCTTAGGCGTTGCTGCTGTGTTGTCTTACATCGGCAGAAAGAGTATAGACCCTTTTGATCTTTTCCCGCGTGGGTTTTCCGAGCAAAATACAGTACGATCTGGGCAGTGTCCTCACAAGTGAGTTAACAACCACCTTTATTAAGAAGAGCGTTATTGAGATACAATACGGCTCTATTCAACATCCGCAAAGCAACAGTGCAGAGCGTTCATTGTGTACTGAAGCGGGTATTGCGGGCTTTGCGTTACGGGCAAAAAAAAAAAAGATGAATGAGACACTGCGTTGCCAGCTATGCTTTTGTAATACGTTCGGTAGCACACAACCCGACAGGTTTCAGCCCAGCAGAGCTTGTGTACGCAATGACGTTGCGCTGCCCACTTAGGCTAGTTCGCTAAAACCGGGAGATAACGGCAGTGATCAGACTATCGTAGAGCACGTTCGCAACCCACTACAGCGCTTGTACGACACGCAGGCTCTGGTAGAAGCTCATATGCTTGATGCGCAGACAAAAGAAAAAAAAGCGTTACAATAAAAACGGCAATCGTGCCAGCTAACATGCTGGAGGTACCCTGGGAAGGCTCCGGGACGATGCAGCAAACTCTCAGACACAACCTACGTAGTTAAACTTCCAGGTTGTAGAAAAGAAGTACGTATCTATAATAGCAACTTAATGAAGCCCTATGTAGAGAGAGTGTAGGTAGTGAATTTAGTGTTAAGTCAAGCTGAACAATTAGCAGCTGAACATCCTGATATTCCCCATGACATGACTTTTTTTTTGTGGATGAGATCCTTAATTTTTCAGCAGACAGGGCTTATCTGTGTGAGTCAGCTTGCAGATATAGCAGATATGATAGCACAGCACAGACAAGAATTTTCAAAGGTCCCCGGTGGGACCACTCTGACGAATCAGGATATAAAGTTTACAGCTGAAGCTGACCACCCAACTTTGCTCGGCAGCAGTCGATGTAAAGCTTACAAATGTTCACCATGGCACAAAATGTTGATGAGGGAAGCAGTCGAATAAATGCTGGCGCTTAAAGTGGCTGAACGATGTGAAGGCAGCTTCACGTCTCCAATGATAGTTGTAGAAACTAACGCTAAAGAACTGTGGTAACAATCACCGAGTTAAGCTTACAATAAATGATGCACGGTGTGATGAGTGAAGAAAACGACAACGACGGAAGTGCGGGGCAAGGCGCGTGTAATGTGCGCGTGAGTGTCAGCGAATCAGCTGATGACTTGTGGTGGCCCATAGAGGTGGCGTGCACGATTGGGCCATGTGTGACCATTACGTAGCAGTAAGCTTTGTGGCTGGGGACGAGCCGAAGCAGCGGCAGACGGGGGGAGACAGCGGGCCGAAGCGTCGGAGGCAGGCGATCCAGGTTCCGGCCAGGGAACGCGGCCGTCCACGCTGCTGCCGTCCAACTACCAGCTGGAGTGACGTTGCCGGCACGAGTACTGCATCTCGGGGCGCGGCCTGGCCTGCTGTTCTCTTCCTTGCCGAGGGCATCGTGGATCTCGGCGAGGCGTCTCCATGGTCAGCCGTTCGGCACAGCGATGAACGTGGCCTGGCTAATGGTCACGGTTGCGCCGAGCATCGCGTCTCGACGCAAGCTGTTCGCTGGACGGGCTGGCCATTCCTCGCATGGAGCATCGCGTCTGCGATGCGGGTTGACTGCTCTGTAGCCGCACCCATGCCATCAAGCGCCGGTGTCACCAGAGCGTCGCACATCGGCAAGGGACGAGCGAGACGTTCTGCCGGGCGAGACGCGGGCGTGTGCACGGAGGGTTGAGGCCACGAAGGCAGACGAAGCGGTGCGCCGCTCGAGAGGACGAGTTCCTGGCAGCGTTCCTGAGCCGGACGTGGGACCTGTACGTGTCGGCCAGGTCGAACCCCGGTGTGTCTGTTCGAGGTCGAGTCCGTCTGCCTGTACAAGGTCCAAGGACGGGGCCTGCAGAACGGCTCCTGCCTGGGTGCAGTGGCTGGGAGCAGGTTCGTGGGCGAGACCTACCGGGTGTGGTCCTCGTGAGCCGTGGCCTGATCCTGGACCTCCGGAGTTGCGACCCTGACTGCTGCGTTGGCCGCGACGTCCGACTCAACGGCGCTGCACACGGTAGCGTATCCGTGCGCCGTCAGCCGTTCCACCCGTGCCATCAAATAAATTGTTCATGTTAATCCGTTCTCGTCCGCTATAAGCAAACATAGTGAGGAACGTCTTTAACCATCACACACGGCCAAAGTGTATCACTTGTCGCACGTAGAACAGTGCCTTGAAAGGTGTTCAAAGCTAAATTGATCTCTACGCTCGATTTAGTGCGAGGGTACTGACAAGTGCCGCTAACAGTACGAGCGAGTGAATTGGCTGCCTTCGTAACTCCTTTCGGCAGCTTCCAGCCTTTTATTCTGCCGTTCAGTCTTAAAAATGCCCCGTTTATCTTTTCGAGAAATATGGATCAAGTGCTAGCTAAATCAGAGGTGCTCGCACTAAACCGTATCTTAACGACATCCCATTATGCTCGAATACTTGGCCAGAGCTTTGAATCATCTGCGGTAGGTTCTAAGTAGGCTTGGCGAGGCTGGCCTAACTTTAAAAGCCCAGAAGTGAAAATTGGGTCGCTCGGAAGTTGACTATACCTATATCACAGTTTTGCTTAAGGGCATCGAAGCCCGCTTGATTTAAAGATTGTGCCAATCAAGGTCTTCCTTCAGCCAGAAAGGAAAATGGAGCTCCGCACTTCCTTGGGTATGGTAGGCGTTCAGCCCACTTGCAGACGGACTGATAGACAGACACACTCCTAATAGCGTGAAAAGGGAGTAAGCAAAACAAGCTGCGTTTAATTTTTTGAAGGTATACCTCTCACTGTCAAGCCCAGACCACTCAAAACCCTTTTTTGTGCAGCGTGACGCAAGCGAAAATGTGCTGCGTAGTTTCTTGTCTGGAAGACGAGCACGGCCGTGAGCGCCCCATTCTGTAGATAAGCCAAAAATTGTCTGCTGGCGAGCAAGCCTACAACACCATAGCGAAAGAATGCGCGTGTCTCATTTGAGCTGACTCTCTTATTCAGTTGGTGCTAAATTCATTTTGATCACGGATCATCGCCCACTCACGCAGCTTCAACAGATCTCCAACAAAAACGGCAGATTGTTACGTTGGAGCCTCAGTTTGCAAGCGTAATCGTTTACGGTTAAACGTATGAAAGGATCGCTGCAAGCGAATGTAGATGTTCTGAGCAGTGCTTTCTCTCTTCGCGCTGATTGGCATAGTGGCACTACAGCCTTGATTCAGTATTCATGCGTAACTGTAACTGTCACACGTCCTCGACAGTCAATTTTGTTTCCAAGTGAAAAGTTTCGAAAACATTCTACGTATGAGTCTAGCCTAGCAGAGCTCGGGAGTTTGTGGTGTTCGTGGGGGTGCCTGCTGTTTCGCCTATGCCCAGGACCCTAGCCCGGGATTGTTGAACTCGGCGACACCTGCGGTTTTTCGCACTGCCATGCACTCCACGTTTCGGCATATCAGCCTACGAGACCTCGGGACCCTGCACACGTCCCTAAGGCATGCACCGTTCGACTTGCAAACCGATCACTGCGTCACCTGACTTCGCAAGGTCCGAGGCCACATCGCTGGATCCTTCCAGACGTGGGTCACCAAGTCCTTCGACGCTACTGTGCATCTCGAAACTACCCGCCAGTAGCGCAGCCGGCTGAACTGGTGAAACTTTCCAACAGTGTCTCTACGTCGAAAACTTCGGTGAACCTTGCAAGAAAACAATAACCAGTTGTTGTGCACAGTTTTCTTTCCCCCTTCGTGCTCTTCTATGCGAAGTGCTGTTCCGTTTGCGCACCGCTCGCCACTTATCAGCCAGCACCCAAGTCTGGCTCATCTGCTTCGGACTCTGTTGTCGCCAAGTCTGGCTCATCTGTGGTCGCCTTGTGCGCCTTGATGTGCGTTCCAGCCCCCTTGATTCACGGCGTGCCTTTATAACCGCCTGCGCACCACGCCGTGGGGCCATTCTTTGTTCACCCTCTTTCGGTTAGCACGACGCATTAAAACCTATATATACGTTCTTCCTTCTCACGGCGTCTTCCTCTCCCTGCTTGGGGCCCGACTCAGTCAATGTAACAAGGGTCATGTCTATCACAAAATGTAAAATAACCTTTTGAATTCTTGTATTTTTTTTTTCAATTTCGGAATCATTAACGAAATTGCTTGAGGGGGGGGGGGGGCATTTGTGTCACAAAGGTAAGCCCCTAGTCTTCGATTTTTTTATTTTATTTTGGAGTGCCTCTGCGACATAGTAATAAAATTGATTGTGTGGGGCATTTCTGTCAAAAGGATAAGCTTACAGTCGTTAAAATTCTAGTACTTCTCGATTAGGGAGTCATTCCTTGCATTTAAAAACAATGGTTGGGGGAGGGGGGGGGGGGCATTTCTGACACAAATGTACCTTTTTAGTTTCTGAGTGATTCTCTCTGTTCCAATAAAATTGGTTGATTCATCGCGTTTTAAAGGGTACCTGCAACACTTTTCGAGCATGGTCATAAAATGCTGCAGATCGGCATATATAGCAGAGGCTCCCGACAACACGAGTGCCAAATATCATAACGCAGCACGTGGCCTGGAATTCACAATAAATTATCAAAGTCAGCTAAAAATTGCTTTCTTTTCTCTCGACAAATCACGCAATAAGTCCAAAAATCACTCGCAGTAAGCCCATCTATCAGCTATTGGCTGATTTGAACATGGCGCGCTAGGTCGTTATTGAGATCGCCATGGGAGGCCGTCACTTGTCTACGCGTGCGCGCGCGATCGCACTGAGAAAGCCGCGTATTCGAAGGAAAAAAAAAAAACGCTCAAGGTCACGACGCGCGCGCGATGTTTTGTTTGCCCTTTCCATTTCTCCCTGCTTAACTTCCAGCGCTTCCGTCGGGACGAGAGAAGAGAGAATGCGATCGCAGCGTGTGACAAATCTATGAAACTCCGCTCGTACTGGACAAATTCTTAGAATTTTCGTAATGTAGAATTTGCGAGGCAATACGCTTTTCCTGTGAATTAACTCCATGGTTACTCAAAAAAGTGTTTGAAGCATTCTTTATTAAAATTGTTTAGGGGAGCATTTCTGTCACAAGTATTTTGGTTATTTCCGAGTGATTCTTCGCATGCTTATAAAATTAATTTTGGAGGTATTTCTCTCAATAAAAGAAGTTTTTTTATTTTTGAGCGTTTCGTTGTGTTAAATTTGTTGAGGGGGGAGGGCATTTTCGTCACAAAAATCAGCTTGTAGCCTCTGGAAATGTAGTATTTTTGTATTGCGGAGGTTTTGTTGAAAACGGCTACGAAGTGTTCGCGTATCCAAGCGCTAGAAATTGAACTAAATCATCAAAATGTTGTCTCAAAACTAATTTACAAAAATATTTATGTTAATTTTCTTTTCACCAGTATTTACTTATATACATTTGTTTTCTTTTTCTTTTTTTAGGCGAGTTACCAGATTCTTGGCCGATCCCCCAGAATGGGTGTGAGCCACGAGTTTAGGATCTACATTTACAAATTGCAGCAGTCTGAGATTTGTAGCGGTCTGGCAGCAGTCTGCTCAAGGTCGAGCGGCAGGATCTCTGTTAGCAAAGAATTGGTTTGCTTTTGAATCGTCGTGTTCCTTGTTATGTTCTCTCAACTGATACCTTGTTGCAGTTTTTTGAAGTCAGGCAAGTCAGAATATTCTGATGTCTTTCTCATCACCTGGTCAAGGGCACTCTCCTTGGCTGGCCTCGTTACCAGTCAAAGATATGCCGATTGATACCGTGCTGCGCAGTGGAGACAACTACGTCCCTGTGGCCCTGGTTCCTACAAATGGGGGTTCCATTCCAATGAAGAATCCGAAGGTGACACAAGTGGATCTTCAGAAAGCATCGTCGTTCTTCCAGAAGATCACTGAGGTCCGCCAGTTCGGCCGAGGGGGTATCCTGTGCTGCTCTGCAGACCAGGATTACGTCCGAGAGCTTCTGCATTGTTCTGAATTTGCTGCACAGCCGGTGAGCCCGTTTATTCCAGCTCCTCTTGCATGTACGAAGGGCATAGTCCGTGGTCTGGCACCTTAAGAAATTCTGCACTTATTTGCTGTAGCTGGAGCAGTTTCAGTCTATCGATGCACCCGAACGACTGATAAAACAAAATCGCCTACTGAATCAGTTATAGCAACTTTTGCAGGAAGAGTCAGACCAACAGAAATTAAGGCATGGCCACTAATCTGCAAAGTAGAACCACTTTCCCCGAAACCTTTGCAGTGCTCAAAATGTTGGCGATTCGGCCACAGCATGAAAGGATGCAGATCACAGGCTAGATGTCGTCTGTGCGGAGAGAGTCATGACAACCGTGATTGCAAATATGATGACCAGAAGTGCTGCTTGTGTAATGGAGCGCACCCTGCAGACTCTGCTGAATGTGCCGCAAAAGAAAGAGAACTGGGTGTTTCTAGAAATCATAAAACGCAAGCGTTGCTTTAGCAGGGAGGCGGTCGCAGAAATGCATCAAAGATCGAAAGGATACGCAGGCATAACATTCCGGCACACAGCGGCAATGGATGCATCGCTCTCAAAGTCGATAATTGAGGCCATTTAAAAGTCTACTGAGAAGGCAATGAAGCGTCTGGCAGCTACTCTTCTTGAAGCCTTGGCTAATATGTTAACACA
Organism: Rhipicephalus microplus; assembly: GCF_013339725.1. Classification (NCBI taxonomy): domain Eukaryota; kingdom Metazoa; phylum Arthropoda; class Arachnida; order Ixodida; family Ixodidae; genus Rhipicephalus; species Rhipicephalus microplus. The sequence continues at coordinate 215,938,934 of NC_051165.1, forward strand.
ACAGCTTACACAAATCATTGGTACTGCAGTTTCTGAGCAAAATGGGGATTCGCAGGCTTTGTTGATATCAAGAAGTACAGAGGAGGAAAAATTGACAGTTAATCATAGATCTACATTTTTGAAAGCAGGACCTTCTGAAAATATAGTTCAGGCTGAGCCAGAACCTGTGATAGATGATTCAGGAGACTTTTACAGATATGGACACAGAATCTCAAAAAACTCTGAATCGTAACGGATCTCCCCCTTCAAAGAAATCTCTTCAGAACTCAAAATCCAAAAAAAATACCCGTTTAAGAAGGACTTCTTTGAGAACCTTTCAAAAAATGATTTCTTAGAAAAATATATTCTGGATCAGGCAGCTTGTACTGCTGGTATAGCATCAAAATAGGTTCACTAAAAATTCTGCAGTGAAATTGCCGGTCTATTTGTTCAGAAACTACAGATTTACAATATATTTCTTCGCAATTTTCTCCCGACATAATTGCCATTCAGGAAACCTGGCTTGCTAATGGTAAAAATTTTTACCTGAAAAATTATCGATTAATCTGGCTAGATCGGCCTAGTCTGCTGGTGCTGGTCTGGTTTTCTTAATATCAACGAAGTTTAGTCACAGAGCCAAGATATCGTATCAGTGTATGAATACAAATTACGAAATTTTGGTGTTAGACATAACAATACCAGACTGCTCGTCTTTTTCTTTTGCAAATGTGCACTTTCCTGCAGAAGTTCAGGACACGAGATGCCTCGATATGCTTCATGCAGAAAATAAATATTACTGCGTGGTGATTTCAATTCACACCATGTGTCTTGGGGCTTCAGATCTGATGTATGTGGAATACGTTTGTGGGAATGAACTCTTGATAAGAATTGTTCTTGCTTGAACTCACACGCTGCTACATTTGTCAGAGGTAACTCTAAATAGACTATAGATTTAACATTTCCCAGCTCCACTTTAAGCATATCTTCGTGGAATATCTTAGATTGCGCTACAAAAAGCGACCATATTCCCATCAGTTTTGAAGTTAAGTTCCCGAGGTTTAGTTTTCCGGGAAAGTGGGCTCATTTGTAGATTATGCTAAATTGCAAAAAAGACTTAATATCTACGTTGACTTTTCGCAAGGAAATGCTGGAAGAACTTGGGGCTATGAGTCTGTGTGCGGTATTGAAACGATCATTAAAAAAATCAACGTTTATTATAAACTCAACACAGCGGGATATTTTAGCCCGTGGTGGAATGTAGAATGTGTCAGGTGGTACAGAAAGTGAAAAGCGGCTTAGAAAGAGCTGTTAATTAACCAATGCCCTAAAAATTGGTGTGATTATGAATTCATGCTCGTCGATTTCAAGCGCACAGTGCGCAAAGTAAAAGAATATTATGATATGAATAAATTTAATTATCTGCCTAAGTCTATAAATTAAGAAAGGGCTTTTCAGGTTTTCGCGCTCGAGAAAAATGATTCCACAGTCAGAAAGCATTCATTCCGCCATAATGTCTCCTTGCGAACTCTCCTATTTCTCCGAAAATATTGATAAAGGCTCGCAAACTAGGTTTACAACAAATTATGCAAAGCCTATGGTGAAATTAAGGGCGGATGATGATTTCCAGGAGGTATATTTAGTTGAACTGGCGGATGCGATAAAGTGATTACCACCCGCTGCTCCTGGACCTGATGGGGTGACCTCTACAATGATAAAAGTGCTATACGAAATATGCCCACAAGAAATCCGTAATATAGTTATTAATAAAAGTTCTTGTATTCTGGCAGATTGGAAGCTTTCCAAAATAATTCTGATACTAAGGAAACAGAAAATGGAGTTTACTCTGGATAAAATAAGGCCCATGTCATTGACATCTAACCTGGTCAAACTTGTACAGAGAGTCTTGAATGACCGTATAATGAACTATTTCAATAAACATACAATATTAAATCCCACACTAATTGAATTTTGATAGGGATACTCCATTTGGTGGGCACATGTGCACATGTGGATTTCGAAAGTCGTATAAAGCTGGTTGTGCATAGGCGCTAATACTGTGCACTAGTCACTCTAGAGTTAGCTAAAGCGTACGATAAAGTGGAGTATTCTATCCTAATCCAGCAGATGTAAGACCATCGCTTTCCAAAATATGTAACATAATGGATAACAGTAGTAGTCATAGTAGTGGTAATAGACTTTAATTCAGAGTTTGAAAAAGACAGAATTTTATTGCTTCTTGTGTCGATGCTCTTCTAAAAGTTGTAAGCAGACATGACGTGTACCCCAGGGCTCAGTATTCTCCCCTGTTTTATTCAATATATCACTAAGTTCCTTTCTAACTCATCGGGATATTCAAATTTACGTGTATGCAGATGATATTGCTTTCTTTGCAACAAACAGTGGCCTGCACTCATTGTATCAGACATTGCAGAATTTCATGAACATGCTAGAAGTATGGCTTGACAATATCCATACGTCATTGAATGCCAAAAAAAAAGTGCGCTTCTGCCGTTCTCTTTTTTTTTTTTTATTCAAGTACCCTAAAGGCCTGGGTAGGCATTACATAGGGGAGTTGTAGCACAATAAAGCTGTTACAATTACAGTGTATAATTTGAATAACAAATACAAACGATTGATATAAATATGCACATACATATGTAGAGATATTATTACTTAACAGTACAGAGATGCTACGTGGAGGAATAAAGAAAGTACTACTAAAAAAGAAACAAAAAAAAAAAAGAAAAGAACAGGACAACAAAACTCTAAGGAAAATTTTCGCAGTGTTCAAAACAACAAAAGGATGCAAAGAAAGGATAATTCACGTTCATTGAAATACCGCGTACAAGAAGTATCGCGTACAAGAAGTATTTTAAGTATCGTGTCAAAATTTCTCTGATGTATCGTAACTAGCGCATTCGACACTAATTTCCTGAAATACCTAGGCATCGTACATAATAGAACGCTGAAGCCACATAGACGAGGTTGGCTGTAAAGCGTCACGTGCCTTGGGGTGGTTACGAAAATGGGGAAACAGAAAAACAGTACTGCGAAGTTCATTGATAAGGATTTACAAGATGTATGTGCGGCCTATTGTGGAATTCGGGTGCGTAATATTTTCTGGCAGCGCGGCATACAAGATGAGACAGTTAATATTATTAGAAAGATAAACTTTGCGCTTGGGCCTTGGACATCCCAAATTTGTTGCAAATAATGTTTTATATGTGGAAGCGCGTCTCCCATCTTTGTTAATTCGGTTTAGAATACTTACAATTCAAACTTTCTTAAAAATATACAATCCGCCTCTAAAACAAGCGTCTTACGTTTTTATTAAAGAACCAAGCGCATTCTTCGGAACACAGTGGTCTAGACTACAGACCCTTCAGATTAGGTTCGTCCAAGCGCTGCTAGAACCTCTGAATGTAAATATCTATCAGATTACGTCAACGAAGATGCCTAATTCAAAACTTGAAATATAATTTGATGATAGTTTCTTCCATAATGCGAAACAAATGCCCCTTCGATATTTAAATATTCAGTTATTAGATTACTTGACTCATCTGTCCATAAACAACATTGTTGATACGGATGCATCCGTATTATATGAAAAGGCTGAAGTAGGCATCTTCTGTACTTCTCTCGACTGGTCTTTTTCAGTTAGATTACCAGATTATATGCCCATATTCATCGCTGAATTATTTGCTATATTTTAGCACTTGGTAAACTTCCTGCAAGCGAATCAGAAGCAGTCATACTTACTGATTCTCTCTCAGTATGCACTGCAGCAAAAAATTTGACATTGAGTATGACTATAGTAGTCATACTCAATATTGTCAGGCTTTCAGCCGTTTGCCTTCGCTCTATTTTCTGTACTGGCGAAGGAAGGAAGGAAGGAAGGAAGGAAGGAAGGAAGGAAGGAAGGAAGGAAGGAAGGAAGGAAGGAAGGAAGGAAGGAAGGAAGGAAGGAAGGAAGGAAGGAAGGAAGGAAGGAAGGAAGGAAGGAAGGAAGGAAGGAAGGAAGGAAGGAAGGAAGGAAGGAAGGAAGGAAGGAAGGAAGGAAGGAAGGAAGGAAGGAAGGAAGGAAGGAAGGAAGGAAGGAAGGAAGGAAGGAAGGAAGGAAGGAAGGAAGGAAGGAAGGAAGGAAGGAAGGAAGGAAGGAAGGAAGGAAGGAAGGAAGGAAGGAAGGAAGGAAGGAAGGAAGGAAGGAAGGAAGGAAGGAAGGAAGGAAGGAAGGAAGGAAGGAAGGAAGGAAGGAACGAAGGAAGGAAGGAAGGAAGGAAGGAAGGAAGGAAGGAAGGAAGGAAGGAAGGAAGGAAGGAAGGAAGGAAGGAAGGAAGGAAGGAGGGTGGGTGGGTGGGTGGGTGGGTGGGTGGGTGGGTGGGTGGGTAGGTAGGTAGGTAGGTAGGTAGGTGGGTAGGTGGGTAGGTGGGTAGGTGGGTAGGTGGGTAGGTGGGTAGGTAGGTGGGTGGGTAGGTGGGTGGGTAGGTGGGTGGGTAGGTGGGTGGGTAGGTGGGTGGGTAGGTGGGTGGGTAGGTGGGTGGGTAGGTGGGTGGGTAGGTAGGTGGGTAGGTAGGTGGGTAGGTAGGTGGGTAGGTAGGTGGGTAGGTAGGTGGGTAGGTAGGTAGGTAGGTAGGAAAGTTTATTGCCAGCAAACCTGAGAAAATTCCACTTGCTATGGGTACCTAGCCACTGCGGGATTTATCCAAATGAGATGGCAGACTCGTTAGCCAAAGCATCTTTAAGCGCACCACTCTTACGTGTTTTACCTGATTTCACCTATGTAACAGCACTCAGATGCAGAAATACTTGTTTGCAGAAGAAAATAGAAAAAAAATATCATTGGATAAAGTCAGAGACCTCGTACATTTAAGATTTTGCTGGAACAAACAGTTGTGTGTATCTCGGCAGTTAGAAATTACAATCACCTGATTACGATGCAGAATTCCGCACCTGAAATATTACCTACATAACGCTGGACTCGCAGCATCTCCGTTATGTCTCTTTTGCAAGGAATTAGAATCAATAGATCATTTCTTTTTATTCTGCCACCAATATTCTTATCAAAGGAAAAGATAGATACCTGGTCGAACCAATTGAGAAGCTAGGTTTAAAAATACACGTGGCAGTAATTTTATTCATCGGAGATTGTAGCCACAGGAAGGTTTGCTCAGCTGTGTGGGCGTACATAACGGCAACAAAAGGTTACCTTGTTAGATTACCTATTATTAGTACTTTCTGCTCCGAGACTACCTGAATGCCTGACCGCTAGCTCGTGTGGCATTTTACTATATGTTTTACAGTTAGTTTTTTGCTTTATACTGAAATTCTATTTATTTATTTATTGTACCCTCAGGGCCAGAGGCATTGAAGAGGGGAGTGGGTTTATAAAAAATAGATTCAGAAGGTGAGTAAAGGGGAGTACAGGATTCAACGTTTACTGAATAATCAATTTTAGCTGATAACAAAGTTAGGACACAAAAGTAGAACAAAAGAGATCTAGTGTACATATTTTAAATAATCCTAGTATACAATTCTAGCTACAAAACACATCAGGACACGCAAGAACATAAAAAAACGAAAAAGGCACACGTAATAAGTAACCTCAGTTTACAATGCTTGTTAGTGCAGCGCGAAACAGCTGATAATCAGTAATCGCAGCAGTCGCTCCAGGAAGCTGGTTCCAGTCTTTGCTGGTGCGTGGGACAAAAGATTCTGAACACGTAATTGTTTGGCATATAGGTATACCAACTTTGTGCGCATGATCGATGCGAGAGGACACGTAGGACGGTGAAAGAAAAAGATTAGCACGAAGTTGGGGGCTATTATGGAAGATTTTATGAAAAAGGCACAGGTGAAAAGACTTACGACGAGAAGAAAGGGAAGTCAGCTGCAACGAGTTTTTCATAGCTGTAACGCTTGCTGTTCGATCGTAATCGTGTAGGATAAACCGGGCAGAGTTATTTTGGACCAGTTCGAGGGCTTTGATCAGATAAACCATGCTGGGATCCCAAACTGAAGCAGCATATTCTAATTTACTTCTAACCAAGTTCTTATACATCAGTAGTTTTAGAGAGGCAGGTGAAGAAGAAAAATTGCGACGAAGATAGCCTAACATACGGTTTGCATTGTTAATCATGTTGCTTACGTGAACGGACCAGGTCAGGCAAGAAGTAATGTGCACACCTAAGTACCGGTAGGATGAAACACAATCGAGTAGAACATTATTAAGATGGTACGAGGCGGGAGTGGTTGAAGTTCGACATACGCGGAAAACTTTACACTTTTTAATATTAAGGTTCATTAGCCAAAGACTGCACCAGTTTGAAATAGCGTTAAGGTCGTTTTGTATAATACTAACATCGCTTGTGTCGTTAATTTCACGAAATATGACACAATCGTCAGCGAACAGGTGTATGTTTGATGAAACGCAATCAGTGAGGTCATTGATGTAAATTAAAAATAAGAGGGGGCCCAGGACTGAGCCTTGGGGTACGCCCGAATTACCACAACATTCTTGGGAATTATATGAGTTGGCTGCAACAAACTGTGTACGGCCACACAAAAAGTGTTCAAGCCATTTGAACACATCAAGATCGAGGTTAAGTTTGCTAAGTTTCAGGAGCAGGAGATTATGGGACACTTTCTCAAAGGCTTTTGCAAAATCTAAAAAAATACAGTCCGCTTTGGAGCGACGGTCAAGAATGCGGTGAAGCTGGTGTGTAAAAGACAGTAATTGAGTTTCACATGAAAATCGCTTTCGAAAACCATGTTGTGCATCCGTGAAAAATGAATTGGATTCGAGAAACGTTACGATGCTTGTGTACAAGACATGCTCCAAGACTTTACAAGGAATGCTCGTAAGGGATATAGGGCGGTAATTTAAAGGAGATTCTTTGCTACCTGATTTGTGAACGGCGACCACCTTACCAATTTTCCACTGGATGGGTAGGGACCCGCTGTCAATGGATTGTTGAAAAAGTTTGGTAAGAAGAATTGAAGAATACGAGGCCATACCTTGAAGAAATTTAGAAGTTATAAGATCGACACCTGGGCTCTTCAAGCCCAGGTGTCCTGGGCTCTTCACCTGGGCTTAATGATTTTAAATGCATAACTAACTAACTTGATGATCATGCTGCCTGATTCTTGGCTGATCCCCTTTTGTGGGCGAGTGCCAGCAAAGCAAAAGCATCATCATCATCATCGTCGTCATCGTCTTCGTCTTCTTTCTCTTTCTCTTTCTCTTCTTTCTCTTTCTCTTCTTTCTCTTCTTTCTTTTCTTTCTCTTTCTCTTCTTTCTCTTCTTTTTCTTTCTCTTTCTCTTCTTTCTCTTTTTCTTTTTTTTCTTTTTCTTCTTTTTTTCTTTCTCTTCTTTTTCTTTCTCTTCTTTCACTTTCTCTTCTTCGTCTTCGTCGTCTTCTTTCTGTGCTTTCAGAGAGGGAATTTATTTACAGAAAGGTAGAGAGGTCGGCCTGGGCTCTCGGTTTTTTTTTCGGTGATACATTTTTTTCCATGGTGCCTCGGCTCAACGTCTTGTGGCCACGGACGCGGGGCCTTCCGGAGGACCGCCTGGCCAGCAGTCATCTCGGCTGACCACCGAGAGGAAGAGAGGAATTTCACTCAGTTGCAGCGAGGACATATAGCTGTACTCAGCTGTCTCGGAAGACGACTCATCTGACGATGATTTAATGACTGCCCGGAGCAAGAGGGCGAAAAGGAAAATCGTCAACGCAGCCTCGCCCACCTCTGCGAATACAGCGACTATGAAGTCCTGACATGAACGCTGGCCACACGTCATCTTTGTGCCGGAAGAGTCCTCAGGAAACCTGCGACTGCTGGGCAGGCAAGCACTCTCCGCCTTTTTTGGAACTTGTAGTACCTAATGAAATCAAGGAAATCGGAGTTTACGTGAAAAAAATATACTCGGCATAGATGTATTCGACATGCGTTTGGGCCATTCAAACAAGTGACTGAGCTAGGCGGCATCAAAGTGCGCCCCTTTACACCAATTGACAACGCATCCATAGCTGGTGTGATATACGACGTAGACATTGCGATTCTCCACGCTGATTTGCCTACTCTTATCAAACCGGCAAATGAGGGTACCGTCATCACTCAGGTACACCGCCTTGGGAAGTCATGCTGAGTGAAACTGGTCTTCAAAGGCGACTGCACACCACCCTATGTCAAAGTCGGACATTTTCGACATCCTGTTCGGCTTTTTGTGCAAAAGCCACTTCAGTGTCACCAGGGATTTAAACTAGGTCACGTCAAGGGCGTGTGCACGAACTAGCTTCGGTGCCTCCGGTGCGCAGAACCCCATTCGGAACATGCGTGTCAATCCACATTTCTTACATGCGGTAACTGTAATGGCTCACACACTGCCTCATCGAAAGACTGCCCTCGAATTTAGAAGGAGCGCGTGGAGCTTAAGCAAATGGTCACAGACAATTCGACCATAAGGAATGCTGCCGAAACAGTACGGCGTCGGCAGCAGCCTCGGTGCCATCGTTCGACCACAAAGACTGCGCAAGCTCGCAACGACAGCGCCACCTCTACTGCTGCACCATTAAGTCAGGCCGCACAAGGACCAACAAATTCAAAGAAGACTGCGGAGAGAAATATCTTTACAGAGGAATGGCCTATTCTTCCAAGTCGTCCGCTAACCATAAAACGTCAGAAGACCACGCCCACACAGGGGTCTTCGCCAACCGCTGATGACACACATAAGAAAGATGTCAAAGTCATAACTATGCTTCGTTCTCTCATGGATGCCATCCGGGAGATCTTGTTGGGCATGGGGACAACGTCTGCTCAGAGCGCTGTCAAATTCCTGGACGCCTCAAGCCCAGTACTCGAATCACTCGAGTAGAAATATGGCTAACGATCCCCATCGTAGTATTTCTAGAAATTCAAGGAAGCATCCATCATTCAGTGCAACTATAGCGGACTGAAACCGCGTCTTTTCGGACTTTCGTCAGTTAGTGTGCGTCAACATGTTTCAAGTCATCAGCGTTTGTGAGCCCAACGCGTGTGTGAGCTCTCCTCTTTCCTTTTTTCCATCTTTCAAACTCCGCCATCCCTATCCCCAGTGTAGGGTAGCATACCGGTCGCTCCAGACGGGTTAACATCCTTGTCTTTTCTTTCCCTCCTGTTCCTGCCTTTTTGTATTGCGGAGTCATTCTTCATGTTTTAATAAAGTTGGTTGAGGGGGGGGATTTATGTGCTGGCTTAAAAAAATAATCGATGAAACCCATGGTGTAGACTAAACTCCCCCCTACCGCCCACTCACAAGGCAAGTTCTAAACTTGTAAAAAAACCATAAAAATTTCTCAATTATTTTTTAAATTGTAGAGGCATTTGTGTAGTTCACATATAGGTGCGATATACAAGAGCTGGTGTTTAGCCGAAAGGTTAAGACGTTGGTAGTCTGATTGCGTATGCGCGCGCGCACGCCGAAATCGCTTATGCGCGCGCGCGCCGAAATTGCGTTTGTGCGCACGCCGAAATTGGGTCTGCGCCTGCGCACGCCCAAGTAGGTATGCGCCTGCAGATTCGCGATATTGCGTATGAGCGCGCGCACGTTGAAATTGCGTATGCGCGTGCGCACGGCGATATTGCATATGCGTGTGCGCACGCCAAAATGGGTCATTCCCTTTTGTAACCACCAGTGCCACATACCTCAGAGAGCGGGTATGTGCCGCATGGGATAGATTTTAGGGGCGAAGCTTCTTAGCACGTGGGTCGTGCGTCCTCGATGTAGAGATAGCCACCTCTGGTTAAGTTCCTCGGAAAGCACGAAGCTTCTTAAGCCGTGGGTCGTGCGTCATGAATAAATCTAATTGGTAGCCACCCTCATTTAGTTCTTGGAATGTCCGCTAGATGGTGGTATTTATATATAATCAATATTTGATGAAAAGATGTGACATGGTGGTACTCGAAGTGTTCAATAGGCGGAGGGACATGCATATAGACAAACAGACGGACAGTCGCACGCACGGACAGTTCACACCATGGTTGGACGAACGGATGGACGCTTGGCCCCACTCATCATGATTCAGTCCTTAGATATGCTATGATTTCTTAATTAGTGTTTTCTTTGTGTCGAAGAATGCTGTGTGTGTGTGAGAGAGAGAGAGAGAGAGAGAGAGATAAAGATGCAAGGAAAGGCAGGGAGGTTAACCAGACGCACATCCGGTTTGCTACCCTGCACTGGGGAAGGGATGAAGGGGAGAAAAGAGGTTGCAGAGAGATAAGAAGGTACACACAATCACGAGCACACTCGAGGGAGCGCACACAGTCTACAGACGGTCGCTCAGGTTTGTTGAATTTAAGTAAAGTAGGAGCGCTTTAGTCGCTTTCTGTGCAACTGAGGCAGATTTAAAGCTTTATGATGACCTAAGGCACTGGCTGATGACGCGGTCCAACCAGCCAGACAGCTGGTTGTATCCTCGATGTATCCCGCATAGAACAGGCCGAACAATAAGCGTCGGAAGAATATTAATTTGAGCTTGGTAACTTGGTGTTAAAACGTAGTCACCCCTCAGTGACTCTTCGAAAGGTTTTTTCTGCTTCCTTAGCAAACAGCTGGGACGGGCCAACAGATCACCTCAGAAATACAAGCTTTGTACATGTTGACAGATTGCATAACTAATATAGTGTATTCATGTCTCCATCTCAAACTTTGTTTTTTGCGCGAGAATATTCAGCTGCTGAGTCTAGGCATCCCTCACCCGAGCTTGGCCACCCAGTCACCGACAACGCCCAGCAAGTAGTGCAGAGTGACTTGTTGGGTGAGTTGGTTCATTCTTAACGTAGCTTATGGCGCGAGAAAAACATTTGCTCTTGTCATTCTCTCGTGTTTGTTTTTTTTTTGCGCCATAAGGTATACGTTAAAAGGAGATGCTACTCGAAGACACTTTTTTTTTACTATTCACCCTAAAGCAATGAAACTGCAGCTGTTTATGAAAATTTTTCTGCTGATTTTAAATATATAATTAGTTTTCTTGCAAGTTACACACTTTTAGCTCTGCAACATGACAAAATGAAAACCCTAACCCTTTTGCCCCCCCCCCCCTTTTGGTAAGCGAGTTTGGTAAGCGATGAAACGCTTACCAAACTTCCGCTCCATCTGGCAGAGCCTTGTGCCAACTGCAAGCTATGCAGAAGTTCGACAGGACTGCGAAATTCAAACTAAGTCCAGTGCCATGCCATTTTGCAGTCATGTTTGTGCCACATACCGTCGAACATCTTCTTTCTCTTCTTTTTCTTTCTCTTTCTCTTCTTTTCTTTTTCTTTTTTTTCTTTTTCTTCTTTTTCTTTCTCTTCTTTTCTTTCTCTTCTTTCACTTTCTCTTCTTCGTCTTCGTCGTCTTCTTTGTGCTTTCAGAGAGGGATTTATTTACAGAAAGGTAGAGAGGTCGGCCTGGGCTCTCGGTTTTTTTTTCGGTGATACATTTTTTCCATGGGCCTCGGCTCAACGTCTTGTGGCCACGGACGCGGGGCCTTCCGGAGGACCGCTGGCCAGCAGTCATCTCGGCTGACCACCGAGAGGAAGAGAGGAATTTCACTCAGTTGCAGCGAGGACATATAGCTGTACTCAGCTGTCTCGGAAGACGACTCATCTGACGATGATTTAATGACTGCCGGAGCAAGAGGGCGAAAAGGAAAATCGTCAACGCAGCCTCGCCCACCTCTGCGAATACAGCGACTATGAAGTCCTGACATGAACGCTGGCCACACGTCATCTTTGTGCCGGAAGAGTCCTCAGGAAACCTGCGACTGCTGGGCAGGCAAGCACTCTCCGCCTTTTTGGAACTTGTAGTACCTAATGAAATCAAGGAAATCGGAGTTTACGTGAAAAAAATATACTCGGCATAGATGTATTCGACATGCGTTGGGGCCATTCAAACAAGTGACTGAGCTAGGCGGCATCAAAGTGCGCCCCTTTACACCAATTGACAACGCATCCATAGCTGGTGTGATATCGGACGTAGGACATTGCGATTCTCCACGCTGATTGCCTACTCTTATCAAACCGGCAAATGAGGTACCGTCATCACTCAGGTACACCGCCTTGGGAAGTCATTGCTGAGTGGAAAATGGTCTTCAAGTCGACTGCACACCACCCTATGTCAACGTCGGACATTTTCGACATCCTGTTCGGCTTTTGTGCAAAAGCCACTTCAGTGTCACCAGGGATTTAAATAGGTCACGTCAAGGCGTGTGCACGAACTAGCTTCGGTGCCTCCGGTGCGCAGAACCCATTCGGAACATGCGTGCTCACTCCACATTTCTTACATGCGGTAACTGTAATGGCTCACACCACTGCCTCATCGAAAGACTGCCCTGAATTTAGAAGGAGCGCGTGGAGCTTAAGCAAATGGTCACAGACAATTCGACCATAAGGAATGCTGCCGAAACAGTACGGCGTCGGCAGCAGCCTCGGTGCCATCGTTCGACCACAAAGACTGCGCAAGCTCGCAACGACAGCGCCACCTCTACTGCTGCACCATTAAGTCAGGCCGCACAAGGACCAACAAATTCAAAGAAGACTGCGGAGAGAAATATCCTTACATGGGAATGGCCTAATCCTCCAAGTCGTCCGCTAACCATAAAACGTCAGAAGACCACGCCCACACAGGGGTCTTCGCCAACCGCTGATGACACACATAAGAAAGATGGCAAAGTCATAACTATGCTTCGTTCTCTCATGGATGCCATCCGGGAGATCTTGTTGGGCATGGGGACACGTCTGCTCAGAGCGCTGTCAAATTCCTGGACGCCTCAAGCCCAGTACTCGAATCACTCGAGTAGAAATATGGCTAACGATCCCCATCGTAGTATTTCTAGAAATTCAAGGAAGCATCCATCATTCAGTGCAACTATAGCGGACTGAAACCGCGTCTTTTCGGACTTTCGTCAGTTAGTGTGCGTCAACATGTTTCAAGTCATCAGCGTTTTGTGAGCCCAACGCGTGTGTGAGCTCTCCTCTTTCCTTTTTTCCATCTTTCAAACTCCGCCATCCCTATCCCCAGTGTAGGGTAGCATACCGGTCGCTCCAGACGGGTTAACATCCTTGTCTTTTCTTTCCCTCCTGTTCCTGCCTTTTGTATTGCGGAGTCATTCTTCATGTTTTAATAAAGTTGGTTGAGGGGGGGGATTATGTGCTGGCTTAAAAAATAATCGATGAAACCCATGGTGTAGACTAAACTCCCCCCTACCGCCCACTCACAAGGCAAGTTCTAAACTTGTAAAAAACCATAAAAATTCTCAATTATTTTTTAAATTGTAGAGGCATTTGTGTAGTTCACATATAGGTGCGATATACAAGAGCTGGTGTTTAGCCGAAAGGTTAAGACGTTGGTAGTCTGATTGCGTATGCGCGTGCGCACGCCGAAATCGCTTATGCGCGCGCGCGCCGAAATTGCGTTTGTGCGCACGCCGAAATTGGGTCTGCGCCCTGCGCACGCCCAAGTAGGTATGCGCCTGCAGATTCGCGATATTGCGTATGAGCGCGCGCACGTTGAAATTGCGTATGCGCGTGCGCACGGCGATATTGCATATGCGTGTGCGCACGCCAAAATGGGTCATTCCCTTTTGTAACCACCAGTGCCACATACCTCAGAGAGCGGGTATGTGCCGCATGGGATAGATTTTAGGGGCGAAGCTTCTTAGCACGTGGGTCGTGCGTCCTCGATGTAGTAGATAGCCACCTCTGGTTAAGTTCTCGGAAAGCCGAAGCTTCTTAAGCCGTGGGTCGTGCGTCATGAATAAATCTAATTGGTAGCCACCTCTCATTTAGTTCTTGGAATGTCCGCTAGATGGTGGTATTTATATATAATCAATATTTGATGAAAAGATGTGACATGGTGGTACTCGAAGTGTTCAATAGGCGGAGGGACATGCATATAGACAAACAGACGGACAGTCGCACGCACGGACAGTTCACACCATGGTTGGACAAACGGATGGACGCTTGGCCCCACTCATCATGATTCAGTCCTTGGATATGCTATGATTTTTTAATTTGTTTTTTCTCTGTATCGAAGAATGCTGTGTGTGTGTGTGAGAGAGAGAGAGAGAGATAAAGATGCAAGGAAAGGCAGGGAGGTTAACCAGACGCACATCCGGTTTGCTACCCTGCACTGGGGAAGGGATGAAGGGGAGAAAAGAGGTTGCAGAGAGATAAGAAGGTACACACAATCACGAGCACACTCGAGGGAGCGCACACAGTCTACAGACGGTCGCTCAGGTTTGTTGAATTTAAGTAAAGTAGGAGCGCTTTAGTCGCTTTCTGTGCAACTGAGGCAGATTTAAAGCTTTATGATGACCTAAGGCACTGGCTGATGGACGCGGTCCAACCAGCCAGACAGCTGGTTGTATCCTCGATGTATCCCGCATAGAACAGGCCGAACAATAAGCGTCGGAAGAATATTAATTTTGAGCTTGGTGACTTGGTGTTAAAACATAGTCACCACTCAGTGACTCTTCGAAAGGTTTTTTCTGCTTCCTTAGCAAACAGCTGGGACGGGCCCAACAGATCAACTCAGAAATACAAGCTTTGTACATGTTGACAGATTGCATAACTAATATAGTGTATTCATGTCTCCAATCTCAAACTTTGTTTTTTGCGCGAGAATATTCAGCTGCTGAGGGTCTAGGCATCCCTCACCCGAGCTTGGCCACCCAGTCACCGACAACGCCCAGCAAGTAGTGCAGAGTGACTTGTTGGGTGAGTTGGTTCATTCTTAACGTAGCTTATGGCGCGAGAAAAACATTTGCTCTTGTCATTCTCTCGTGTTTGTTTTTTTTTTGCGCCATAAGGTATACGTTAAAGGGAGATGCTACTCGAAGACACTTTTTTTTTACTATTCACCCTAAAGCAATGAAACTGCAGCTGTTTATGAAAATTTTTCTGCTGATTTTAAATATATAATTAGTTTTCTTGCAAGTTACACACTTTTAGCTCTGCAACATGACAAAATGAAAACCCTAACCCTTTTGCCCCCCCCCCCCTTTTGGTAAGCGAGTTTGGTAAGCGATGAAACGCTTACCAAACTTCCGCTCCATCTGGCAGAGCCTTGTGCCAACTGCAAGCTATGCAGAAGTTCGACAGGACTGCGAAATTCAAACTAAGTCCAGTGCCATGCCATTTTGCAGTCATGTTTGTGCCACATACCGTCGAACATAATGGCAATGTCGTCCCTGCTAAGTTCTCTCACTGTGAGCTCTTTCGACCTCTCAAGATTGGTGCTGACATCATCCATTGCCCCATCACGAACTTTCCGGCTGACGGGTGTGAATGACTTTTGATGCATTGGATTTTGCAAGCCTACAACTGCCGCAAATCAGACCAGCTTCTCGTAGCCTATTCCTACAGAGCATCCGCAAAACGGCTTTTACTTGCGAGCAATGCCTTTTTTCATTCATAACGGAGTTATTTACACGAGAAAAGAATTGTTCAGCTGCGCTGCTCGACAAGACATGGACCCCGCAAATAGGTTTCACAGCACATACAGGCGCGCAGCGGCCAATGGCGGTCCTCGATTCGTACCATGTGATAAGCCAGCCGCGGCGCTTGAAAAACGCGCAGAAGAGTGCTTATTTTTATTATTTCTTGTATTGCATCAGCGAGAGAAACTGTTGTTACTTGAAGAGAGAGGCTCGACTCTTCGACTCATGCGATCAACAATGGCTAGCGGCGGTGCATTATCGGCGGCAAGGTGCTCGAAGGCTCCACACTTTCAACCTTTCAACAGGCACCTTGTGCTCTTTAGATTTAATTTTAAAGCATTTCCCGTTAAGTCTCGACCTGTATTATTTCTTTCATAACCGTAGAGATACTAATCTTATCAAAACAGGCGAAAATAAAAAAATAGGTAATTTTGAAGAAAAAAAAAAAGCTCGCGTTTTTCGACCCGCATCTCCCCTTAAAAGTGGTGCAATCTGCGTCCTCGGTAACGTAGCCAACAAGGGTGTGGGAAGATGGCGCATTTCCTTCCTTGGTGATTGTTTCTCTTTCTTTCTTTTCTTTGGCTGTTATGTTCACCTCATTGTTTGGCGCAACACGCATATGCTTTCGTTGGTGGCGAGAAGGCAATATTTCTTTGTTTTTTTTTTCTTTTTCCTCACCATAAGGTCCCGGCCGCCGGACATTACCTGCAGACTTTCGGTCCCCAGTTCGCCCTCTTGAAGAGGGCACGTGTGGGAACCACCTGCACCGGCCATAAAGAGATGGCGCCACGTGTTGCGCAGTGGCGGCGCGCGTGGTCCACTTGTGCTCTTCGAAAGGGCGAGCCTGCGCGCTGCCCAGGGGAGACGCCTTGGCTGCCACGATTAACGGAGACTGTCCCCCGCTCTGGCCGATTGCTGCTGCCCACAATGATGGTCGCTGCGTAGCTGTCTCACCTCTGGGCCGACCCTAGCGTATGGGTAGTTAAATAAATGTTGCTCTTTTTGACGAGAAGCCTCCGTCGTCCTTGATTTCTTTACGGACGGGACGCAGCAAGCCCGATACCCACATCGAAGGTACCTCTATAGCATTCTAATTTCCCTTGCGAATAACTGCATGTATGTCTGGACAGTAGATCGACAAACAATACCCTATAAGGTCTCTAGCATACTGATTGTATGGCCAGGTCTCGTGTATTATAGGGAGTGCCTTCAGAGTTCTAGATTTGAACTATGCTCTTGCGCAACAGATGTCGAAAAGCAGCGAGAAAGTTGGAGCCCTTATCGCACATCTTATAGCCAAATTTCCCCCCATACGTCAGCTTCCCAGCAACAAACATTGAAAAGCAGCCAATAACGTTTCGGCTTTTATCACCCGTGATAAGTCTCAACTTTTGCCTGACGTCATGTTGTATGATAAATAATAAAGACCACAGCATATCCATGTAGTGAATGATGATAAGTGTTGCGACGTGTCCTACAGTCAGTTCACGCTTCCGTCCGTTCGTTCGTTCTTACTTCCGTCCATCCGTCTCTCCATTCGTGCATCCGCTCATGCGTCCGTCTGTCCCTGCGTGTGTCCGTGCATCCATTCGTCCATCTTCTCGTGCGTTAATCTGTGCGTCCATTACTCGGTCCATTCGTTTTTCCATGCGTCCGTCCGTTCACCCGTACATTCATGAATCCGTCACACCTTACAACGTTGCTCTTGGTATGCGTATTTTCAGAGAGAAATGTCACCCCATACGTTGGCTCCACCGCAACAAACATCGAAAAGCAGCCGCAAAAGTTTGTGCCCTTATCACCCATGAAAAGGCTGAAGTTTTGTCTGACGTCACATCTTGCAACGATGCACTTAGCATGCGTATTTTCCAAGACACATATCCCCCTCTTACGTTGGCTTCACCACAACAAGCATCAAAAAACAGCCGAAAATGTATAGGCCTTTATCACCCGTGATAAGGCTCAACTTTTTTCTGATGTCACACCTTGCTACACGCACGTGGCATGCGTATTTCTTGGGCCAAAGGTTACCCCATACGTTGGCTTCGCCGCGATGAATGCCAAAAGCAGTCGAAAAAGTTGAGGCCCTTATCACACACGATAACGCTCAAGTTTTCTCTGACGTCACACCTTGCAGCGATGGCCCTACTAAGTGGTCTTTCCAAGTTAAATTTACCCTGGAATGTTGGCTTCCCCGCAATGAATGCCAAAAGCAGTCGAAAGAGTTGAGGCTTGTTGCGAAGACGGACCGATCCCGCCGAAGCCACCACTGTTGCGAAAGACGGGGACGCCAACACGGCCCCGAAGGCGCCACCGCTTTCAACTCCGCCGGGAAGGTCACCAGCCGTTTGGTAGCGTATGTTTATCAGCTCGCGACCGCTTCTGCGCAGAGCTGATAAGACGAGCGGACGAGACGACGGTGAGTTAAACAAGGTTTATGTACAGCATATAAACAGAGGCATTACAAATTCGGCACTGGGGCCGACAGAGACTCGAAGAGCCGAGCTCTCCTCTCTAATACATAGGTCAACTTTTCGCCTAAGACCGCCGACTCACACACATGTCGGCTCTCCGACATGGGGACTCCTCTCTCGTAGGACCGCCGATCGCGACGCGCCGCAGGGCTTATTTTATTTGCACCGGGTCCAACCAAAAAGTCCAATCAGAAGCGCCGCTGGTCGTCAGGGCAGATTCCTCCAATGGGGTCGCCGCGCCATGCGTCAGACCATCAGACACGAGGACGCCGGCTCGCTGTCACGTGCGCAGCTGACTCAATGCACGTGGGCCAGAGGGGCGCCGCGCGTGTTCACGCCGTCGAGTTGATCGCGCCAGGCGGACTGCGGGCTGGCCTTGACCCAGATTGCTTTTTTCAGAGGCACGGACGTTTGACGAGGACTCGCTGGCATAACAGGCTCTTATCAGACACGATAACGCTCAATTTTTGTCTGACGTCACACCTTGCTACGATGCACGTGGTATGCGTATTTCCCAAGCCAGAGGTTCCCCATACGTTGGCTTCCCAGCAATGGATGCCAAAAGCAGTTAAAAAAGTTGAGGCCCTTATCACAAACGATAAGGCTCAACTTTTGTGTGATATGACAATTCGCAACTGCACCTGGTATGCGTATTTTACCGAGCCAAAGGTTCCTGGTACGTTTGCTTCACCGCAGTAGATGTCTAAAAGCAGCCGAAAAAGTTTAGGCTCTTATCACCGGTGATAGGGCTGAACTTTTGGTGAGACGTCACATCTTGCAACGATGCACTT
This sequence comes from Rhipicephalus microplus, assembly GCF_013339725.1. Lineage (NCBI taxonomy): Eukaryota > Metazoa > Arthropoda > Arachnida > Ixodida > Ixodidae > Rhipicephalus > Rhipicephalus microplus. The sequence continues at coordinate 215,957,630 of NC_051165.1, forward strand.
AGCAGGCGTATTTTCCAAGTGATACATTTCCTGATACGTTTGCTTCACTGCAGTAGACGTCGAAAAGCTGTCGAAAAAGTTGAGGCCCTTTTCACACGCGATAAGACTTAACTACAGTGTAGCTGAACTTTTGTCTGACGTTACACCTCGCAGCCATGATCCTGCTATGCGCATTTTGCCCCTCTGCTCCGTGGTTGCCAACACGACGCAAAAGGCGCAAAACGTTTTCCCCATGGTCTGTATTGTTGAGAAGCCAACTTGCTGTCATGGCTAGTGGATAGGTTGTCTTTGACGTTGGAAATAGCATAAAGTTTCGGCTCTGGTGCTGCGATCATTAACCCACGATGAGAATGATGGGTAGTACACAAATTTACCTAGTAATGTATCTTTCACCTCCCCCATCCCCCTCCCATGCGCAGGGTAGCAAACCGGCTGCCTATAGACTCGTTAACCTCCCTGCCGTTCTTTTCCTCGAATTTTCCTTCCTCCCACCTAGTACTGTACTTCCGGACTTCGAACGCACTCGTATCTTTAATATGTTGTGTTTTGGTGTTGCTTTGAATAGAAGAAATGCCCGTCGTGAACTGCTTGAGCCGATTTCGGTTGGTGAGCCTAAAGGTCGAAGTGGTGAAGTGCAAGGGCTTAACCTCTGCTGATTGTGGTTTTGTGACAAAGCAGCTCCAGGCCATGCGAAGCCAAACGGAAATGAGAGGACGAAGATTGAACAAGTTTTGTACTAGCCATGATTTCCACGCTCGCATAAGCGCCGTGCGTTGCAGCTCCCACAGAAACTAGCGCCCGAGTTTCCATTTAGAAAGTATTGTAGAAAGCTCTATGGGAAATACGACAATTTTTCCGTCTTTCTCCTGAGCGCCGTGCTGACATGAATCACGTGATGCGGAATGCTTTGCATTGTGCGACGTCAGGCAAATGTTGGGGCTTTATCGCCTGTGACAAGAGCAACTTTCCACAACTTTTCAACCGTGGTTGCGGCAAAGGAAACTCTCAGCGGAGCCTTTCGCTCAGAACACTCTTATTTAACGCATGAGTCAAGCAGGCGCAGCCAGGAACACCAAGATATATATGCTATCGAGAAGTCAGCTTTCATTTAAAGGGGCCCTGCGACGGTTTGGGGACTGCCTAATTTAGCGCTAGAATGCGTGTGGCAATAAATACCACGACAAACGCAAAAATAGGTATGAAAGTTGGTGCATGAAAACTGATATTATTAGTCTTCAAAACTCCGGCACACTCAGAAGTGAAGGAACATTTATTTTCGCGTTTCTCTCTCCCGCTGACGTCAAAATCAGTTTCTAATAACCACGTGCGTATTATAGAGCCATACCGGAAAACTCGCCATTTGTGGGTAGTGGTGGTGGGTAGAGTTATCGTATTTGCTTCATACTTCAGTAGCATAAACGGGGACACCATAGTGGTGACACCACCTCGTGGGAACTTGGCGGCATATAGGACCCCCGTGCCTTACGGTTGCACACAGCAGTAGTCTGTGTCCCCTACTTTTGTAAAAACGTCTTTCCTTACAAATAAAGAGGGAAGGGGAGGGGGAAAAAGAGGCCTGCCATACTTCTGGGCCCACCCGTATCAACTACTTTTGTCCTGTTTCTAAATTACGTCCCAGTGCCTACATTTAAGTTTTGGCAGTAAGATGCCTGGATGACTTCGTGGTGTTCCAGCAATACCAGTTATGTCATTCGAAGCATGATTATTTTTGTAATGAACTAAATAAAATAAATGAAGAGCAGCGGTAAGTCAGCACAATCAGACAGTCATAGAAATTTATTGAAAGGTCGGCGGTTCTGCGAGTTTGTGGGGGCGGGCAATAAGACCCACAAAAGTGACGTCCTGGAGTCCTGGAGGCGTCTTGGATAACATGAAGGTCTTCAAGGACAGAGCTGTAGAACAATCCACCAGCGTCCGCGGCGGCGATCGCTGCAGGTTGGGCCCCCAGTATTGTATGCTGTAACCCTCGACATTCCCATAGTATGTGTTCTAGGGTGGTTCTGTAACCACAGTTCTTGCATTCATCAGTCTTGCATATACGTCTGAGTAAATGACGTGCGATTTATCCGCGTGCAGATAAGTTATGGTCTCTAACTGCTGCCCCTCGGTATACTGCTTGTTCACTTTTTGGTGAGAGGGATGAAAAACGCATTTTTTTCTGATTCAGTTAAATCTATCCATGCGATCTTGCTATTGCCACTCCTCTCCATCCTCGTTCTCGGGAGTCGCGAAAGGTGCTGGCCCCTATATTCTAGGCTGTGACGCAATCCATAAACCCTTGAGCCACGTCATGCGTCATCCTATTAACCTTACAGTCTCCTCGTCTATTATTCTTGCTGTCTCCTAGCGAAGTTATTTAAAAGTCTAAAAGCGCAAGCATTTCGTTGCCGAGTCAACGAGATTGCTGTATTTGCAAGCCCGCGTGCCTGAAAAATCACGGAAAATACCACAAGATCGTCCATCCAAGAAACTACAGTGAAGGTAGTTTTAACTTTGGTACTTACTAAGGTTTTGACCCACGTTCTGAAGTGGTGGTGAAAAACTATTTGGGGGAAAGCCAAAAGGTAAACAAAAAATGGGAAGCATTGTGGGTGGCCTTCGGGCTGCCGGCTGTGGCATCCAACCGGGCCTAGCCGCGACGTTCCCCACCCATGTCACCAGCCGAAGCAGTTCTGCGACCGAATCGGGGTTTTGCTCCTCCTGGTTCGGGCGATGGCTACCATGTCGTCATATCCACTCACCATATCCGTTGACGGGTCCTCAGGTTTCGAAAGCAAGTGGCTTAACCACTGCGCTACCGACGTTTTTTTCTTTATTTCCAGCCCTCGACGTGTATTGCGACACCGAAACACATGGCGTATGAAGTTGGACAACCAGTCAGATAGATGCACTTGCAATTCCAGCACTTCGAAATACCACTGCATACATTGACCATGAGCGTGTGGGCGTTCAGGTCACAAAGGTAGCCAGCCATGGTCGCCTTAAACAGTAGAGCTATATAACCTTAAGCTATGTTCATCACCGTCATTTATCAGCAGAAGCCTAATGCCATGAATATTTAAAGGAAGCTTTTTTAATGCTCTCTTCAAACGTCCTAGAAACAGACTACTTCTCAAGAGCGGATGAATACATGGTTTGCAGCTTCAACTATACAAAGTGGGCAGCGAGTTTTCCATGGCATGCGGAAACTTCATCCTTTATTTTAGCATGAAATGCGGTACTTTAGTGTAGTTTAAACAAAAACGTTTTGGTGAATGGCTGCACTAGCATCCTTTTTATTTTTTTCAATGCGTGCAGAGCTGGACCTCACCACTGTACATGGCTTTACTTTGTAACGCGCTAAACACTCGCACATATCACACAGGCTATGGATATTGTACCTGTAGCCTCATGATCGGCGAGTTGTTGAGCCCTTATGGTAACGAGCTATATTATGGTTAACCTCCCTACCTCTCCTACATTTCTTCTCTCTCTCTTGAAGGCAACATCTAGCGACCTCTCACCGACATTATGTAGGGTACGATGTATAATAAGCTTCGACTGAAATAATCAGTCCAGTGCGCGATGGCGTTGCAGAGTGTCTTGGGTGGTGATGGGTCTTTCTCAGCAATTGTTACAAGTTCACAATGAGTGTTTAGGTGCCGTAGCTGTCCGTCCGAAGGGTTCGGACTCAGACTCCAGCACTTCCTCTTGGCGGGTGCCTTGCCTGCGAACATGACGACGTCTTTTCACCTTTCGTAGTTGAACGAGCTATCGCAAGTAGCCGTTCAGCCAATGTGTAATATAGTTATGTAAAAAGCAAGGGTTTTTTTTCTGTTCCCCAGGGGCGCTTGAAGGCAGTCCGTCGAAGTCCACAAACTCGGGCGCAGACCGTCCCTGCCCCGGGAAGTCGAGGAGGAATCGGGCCGCATGTCGAAAAACGAGTTCGGTGGATTCAGCGGCTTGAGACAACCGAACGCCCTGGTGAAGTCCTCGTTCCTGGCCGTCTCCCGGTTGCCCCAGGCAGCGCGGCCTGGTCGGGCCCCGTCGTCGCGCGGCTGCATGATGTCCAGCATGGCAAAGCCTTAGTTCTAGGCACTGGAAGAGCGAGAATAGTTAATCATAGAACCTTAGTTGATCTTGGAATAGTCTATCTAAGAATATAATACCAATCAAATACTAATTGAATATTTTCAGAATAATAACGCAACCGTTTGCAAAGCAGCCCGAGAATCTCGATTCGACCTCTTTCGAAACTGCCACTTCATTCACTAGCACATGTTCACTAGCTTTAACAAATGAGCATTACGATTGTTCTTAAACGCCAACAAATGCAATTATGTTACGTAAGCTAAGACAAGCTCTTATGGCAAGGGGGAAATTTGGGCAAAGAGACAAAGAACAACATTTGTGAGTCAACATCACCACGCATGTCATGAAGATAGCGGATCTGTCACTTGGACGGTGACACCAATGCATTTCTCTTGCGATAAATTTAGTGCCGATAGTTCCACAAGACATTTGGATGCACCCTCCTTGATAACTTGATTATTGGAACAAGCACAGACGTGTGCAGGGTTCCAAATCAGGGGGGGGGGCAATGTTTCAAATCAGTGGCCCCCATACATTCACCAACCAGAACAGTACATTCACCAACCAGAACAGTTCGCGTTGGTCAATCTTACAATATGGCGCAGTGGTTGAAGCGGTGAGCTGGCCATGTTGACACATCTTGTCAAATTACTACAACACTAAATACAGACGCTAGAACCTTATCTAGTGAGGGAAGTCTAGCTGTACTATTCGAGGAGCTAGAGGGTGTTAAATGGGATATAATAGGGCTCAGTGAGGTTAGGACGACAGATGAGGCCTATACGGTGCTACAGAATTGGCATGTCCTTTGCTATCGGGGCTTGGTTGACAGAAGAGAACTGGGAGTGGAGTTCCTAATTCACAGAAACATAGCTGTCAACATAGAGGAATACCATAGCATTAATGAAAGGGTGGTAAGTATCGTAATTAAACTGAATAAGAGATACAAGATGAAGGTGGTACAGGCTTACGCGCCTATATCCAGCCATGATGACGCTTCAGTTGAAAGCTTCTATGAAGACGTGGAATCGGCAATGAGTAAGGTAAAAACACAGTATACTATATTGATGGGAGACTTTAATGCAAAGGTAGGGAAGAAGCAGGCTGGAGACCAGGCAGTAGGAGAATATGGCATCGGTACTAGAAACGCCCGAGCAGAGCTACTAGTAGAATTCGCAGAACGCAATAATTTACGGATTTTGAATACCTTCTACCGAAAACGAAGAAACCGCAAGTGGACATGGAGGAGCCCTAATGGCGAAAATAAGAACGAAATAGACTTTATAATGAGTGCACACCCAGGCATCGTGCAGGATATGGAAGTGGTTGGCAAGGTACAATGCAATGACCATAGAATGGTACGGTCTCGAATTCGCCTAGACTTGAGAAATGAACGACAGAAACTCATACGCAAGAAGCCAATCAATGGGCTAGCACTGAGAGGGAAAGTACAGGAATTCAGAGTCTCGCTTCAGAACAGGTACTCGGCTCTTAGTGAGGAAACCAACCTTAGCATAGATACAATGAATGATAATCTGACGAGTATCATTACGGAGTGTGCAGTGGAAGTTGGAGGTAGGGTTGGTAGACAGGACACTGGCAAGGTTTCTCAGGAAACGAAGAATCAAATTACGCCTATTAATCAACGAAGTTGATTAATAGGCGTAAGGTATCCGATGTAAGAAGGTATAACATGGAGAGAATTGAACACGCTCTGAAAAACGGAGGAACCGTCAAAGCAGTGAAGAGGAAACTTGGGATAGGCAAAAATTGTATGTATGCACTAAGGGACAAAGAAGGAAAAATAACTACCAATATGAATAAGATAGTTAAAATAGCGGAGGAGTTTTACAGAGATCTGTACAGTATCCGGGAAAACCGCGACTTTAATACTATAAGAACTAGCAGTAACCCACATGACACCCCACCAGTAATGACAGAAGAAGTAAGAAAAGCTTTGCAGAGCATGCAAAGAGGCAAAGCTGCTGGTGAAGATCAGGTAACATCAAATCTGCTGAAATATGGAGGACAGATATAGTTAGAAAAACTAGCCACCCTTTTTTCGAGGTGTCTCCTGACGGGAAGAGTACCAGAGTCTTGGAAGAACGCTAACATCATCTTAATACATAAGAAAGGAAATGACAAGGACTTGAAGAATTACAGGCCGATTAGCTTGCTCTCTGTAGTATACAAGCTATTTACTAAGGTAAATGCTAACTGAGTAAAGAAAATATTAGAATTCAATCAACCAAAGGAACAAGCAGGATTTCGAACAGGCTACTCAACAATCGACCACATTCATACTATCAATCAGGTAATAGAGAAACGCTCAGAATATAACCAACCACTATACATAGCCTTCATAGATTACGAGAAGGCGTTTGATTCAGTAGAAATATCAGCCGTCATGCAGACACTGCGGAATCAGGGCGTAGATGAAGTATATATAAACATCCTGGAAGAAATCTACAGCGGATCAACTGCTACCATAGGTGCTTCGTAAAGAAAGCAACAGAATACCAACCAAGAAGGGTGTAAGGCAGGGGGATACAATCTCCCCAGTGCTATTTACCGCGTGCTTACAGGAGGTTTTCAGAAGCCTAGAATGGGAACAGTTAGGGATAAGAGTTAATGAAGAGTACCTTAGTAACCTGCGCTTCGCCGATGACATTGCATTGCTGCATAACTCAGGGGACGAATTGCAACTCATGATTACGGAGTTAGACAAGGAGAGCAGAAAGGTGGGTCTTAAAGTGAATCTTCATAAAACGAAAGTAATGTACAACAACCCCGGAAAAGAGCAGCGCTTCGAGATAGATAATAGTGCACTTCAAGTTGTAAAAGACTATGTCTACTTAGGGCAGGTAATAACCGCGGAGCCGAACCACGAGATTGAAGTAACTAGAAGAATAAGAATGGGGTGGAGCACATTTGGCAAGCACTCTTGAATTATGACAGGTAGATTGCCACTATCCCTCAAGAGGAAGGTATATATATATATATATATATATATATATATATATATATATATATATATATATATATATATATATATATATATAACAGCTGTATCTTGCCGGTACTTAGCTATGGAGCGGAAACCTGGAGACTTACAAAGAGGGTTCAGCTTAAATTGAGGATGACGCAGCGAGCAATGGAAATAAAAATGGTAGGTGTAACCTTAAGAGACAAGAAGAGAGCAGAGTGGAGTAGGGAACAAACGGGGGTTAAGGATATCATAGCTGAAATCAAGAAGAGGAAATGGACATGGGCCGGGCATGTAGCGCGTAGACAGGATAACCGCTGGTCGTTAAGGGTAACTGACTGGATTCCCAGAGAAGGCAAGCGGGTTAGTGGGAGACAGAAGGTTAGGTGGGCAGATGAGATTAAGAAGTTTGCGGGTATAAATTAGCAGCAGCAAGCACAGGACCGGGTTAACTGGCGGAACATGGGAGAGGCCTTTGTCCGGCAGTGGACGTAGTCAGGCTGATGACGATGATGATGAAAAACAGACAAGGACTAACGTTGAAGCCAGCTCTCGTCTACCTATGTTTATCATTGCAGTGATTTGAAATGGTTTATTGGCTGCTGTTACGTCCTGTCATAGTCAATACGGCAAGACAGTTTGTGGCTGCCGGGTCATTCAATACCAGGCCCCAGTCGTAGTTCTTCGTATCCATGTAAATGATGAACCCTGGATTCCAGTTGCGCCTTTCTATTTCTCACCATAAGTCGAACTGCCAAGTTTACAGCTATTTGCTCAAGCAGAACGAAAACCACAAATAGAAGATATTGACTGTATCTGCACTGCTGCTAACGATATACGTAGTGGGTCAACTTTCGAACTTTGCGGTCTTGTATCGCTTTCTCAAATAGCGTTGCTTCTGTCAAGGAACTTCACCTTCACCTTGCATCCGAAGGTATAGCGCATCCAAAATGGAACAATGCGAGAGACACGAAACACACATATAGAGCGCTATAACAGAAATGTAGTCGAGTCTAAGGTTTCATGGCGAGTTTTTGGTCATAGGTACTGTGAGCGCATGCAGCACCATACACAGCGCCATTGACTCGCCTTGGTTCTGGAAGCAAAAGTCTTCTCTACGTCTGGCCCATGTGTCCCAGATGCTGCAGCGTCGGTAGCACTAGCTCCGGGTCTTCCGGCCACGCTAGGTAAGCACGCAGCGCCAGAGACAGTGCCATTCACAAAGCCATTGATTTGCCTTGGTTCTGGAAAGAAGACTCTGCTCTATGTCTGGCCCCTTGACCTCGTACTGGTTGAGCGCGCAGAAGACGTAGAAGAGCTGCACGGGTTCCAGATGCTGCAGCGTCGGTAGCACTAGCTCCGGGTCTTCCGGCCACGCTACGTAAGCACGCAGCGCCACAGACAGCGCCATTGACTCGAGGGCCATGTCCAGCTGCAGCGGGGCCGCGTCCCACGAGGTGCAGTTCTCGAGCACGTGCGGCCCCGTGGCGTCGTTGTCGCAGCTGCCAGTGGAGCAGGTGCTCCAGCACTGTCTTGAATGCACGAATGCGTCTGAGAAAAGTAAGAGCGTGAACACACGTATTACAGCTGAACGTCGATACAACGAAACAGAAGGGAACTATAAAAGAGCTTGTTATATCCAATATTCGTTGTAAAGAAGGTAAGTATGGGCTCTAACGAACTGACAATCTTGTTAGCTCAATCTTGTTAGCTCAGAGGAACATAACGTGCGTATTTAAAGGGAGTCGCATATGTGGCAAGTCCACTCACCGAGGAGAATGACTCGTAGTTTTTTCCTGCTTAGAGTGTCAAACAAGCAGTTTTGGATGTCTCTAATTAGTTGTAAGATTCTTACAGAGGCAAAACATTGCACGCGTATATATAGGATCCCGGAATCAAATGCTGGCCGCATTTTCGGCGCTTGTGAAAATGCTCGAGGCCCTTGTTCTTAGATTTATATGCACGTCAAAGAATCTCATGGCAGGGGGTCGAAATTTTCGGAGCCCTCCACTACGGCGTTTCCAATAATTATATGACAATTTCGGGGCGTTAAACTCAATGAATTATTAGTATAATTCACGACACTGCGACGTCGCCTTCTCGATCGACGTCTCATTATTAATTCCGGGACAAGTTTGTAGACCTAATAAACCGACAATGTCCATTTTGCAGGCGTATTCGTCCGTCGTCGTCCGGAATGCTCGTTATCCGTGACGACAAGCAGATGCATGCGTGCCTCGCGTTGCTGCCGGCGACCGATCTCACGCACAGCCGGGCACAACAAGCCAACAAGCCAGCGCATTCATCGTCCCGCTGCCGCTTGGTTTCCTTACGCGGAGTCTGTGACGTCAGAGTGATTGAAAGCCGGGCCCTGTTATGGAGCGTATCAGCTATGCGGTGTGATGACAAACACGCGCGGAGCCAGAAGACGGCAGCTGGCTGGCGCCACCCCGGAAATTACGCGGCGCTGAACGCGCTAATGGTGCACTGTGCGTCGTATAGCTGGTCGTGTGGATAGTAAACTTCAAAGCCCCCCCCCCAAACAACCTCTGAAAATGGCAATAATCTTCCTGACAGACTTTTTAGTGGAGACCAGACTGGACAAACGCCTATGACAAACAGCCAGAGATGGGTATATATAAAATGTGGTCATGTATATACTGACAGTAGAATAGTAAGGTGTGCGTGTAAATAGTTTATGACTGTGGGAACTGCGTGAAGACAACTGTGTATTGGCATGATATTTGAACTGGTTTCAGTGTGCTAATATGTTTTTTCCGTATTGTTAATTTTTGGGTACCGTTCTGTATTATCATTTTTATTTTTCGCTGCAGAACTTTGTGATATGGAGTAGCCGAGGCAATAGGCACCTCAACCTCTCCACAGCAAAACAGTTAAAACAGAACAGAACAGAACAGAACAGAACAGAACAGAACAGAACGTCTGAAAATACAAAGGACGACCACGTTATCAGGCAGTTTTTAGGATAGGGTATACTGAAAGATAGCATTGGTTGCGTACGATACGCAGTTTCCGTCACTTAACGTGAATAACCAAATTGATATATCGCATGACGCATGTGCAGTGGTGATAAATGCAAACACCAAGCTTTGCGCGCAGTTACAAAAGTATCCGCGTTTGCGGCATAATTCGGAACGGCCAGCAGTCTGCTCGTATGGCGTAACGAGGGAAAAGAAAAAAGAAACTTGCAGGATCCCTTATGCATTTGCCAAAGACGACTCGCAGTCTGTATATTTTCCCATCACTGTCCATGTATTATTTCTTCCCCGCCCCTTTCCGAAAGCTCGCGGCACCTTAAGTGTTTGTTCACTGACCTCCAAGATCAGAGGCGTTGCAAGTTTTCTGCACTTTCACCTGGTTATGCACGGCCTTCGTGATCGGCCCACATTTAACCAAGCAATTGTGTCATGCGGTGACGTCATCATGCGACGTCCCGGTATATGACATCACAGCGAAATCGTGATGACATCACGTGGACGTCGTACATTTTGTTAGTGTGCAACGTCGTGATGACTGTATATGTTGACGTCGTCAGGCATGCCTCTTTCGGCATCTATCACGTCATGCCGACACCGCCGACGGTCAACTTTCGCGTTTGGTGAAAGCATCTAAGCTTTTCACCTTCACAAGCTCTCGATTGGTGCACGTACGAGGGATATCAGTTGCGAATTCCCCCTCGCTCTACCACCACGCAGTCGCGTGCCCACTCTGCCATGTCGTGCCAGATTGTCATGCTATAGGTCATCTTATATAGTGCGACAATGATGATTGGTCTATTGATTTCACCTCGTTTTGTGCGTTTTCAACAGCGCAGGAGGAAATAATAGCGTCTAGCCTTGGAAGGAAGGGAGCAACGAGATGGAGAAGGCAGGGAGGTTAACCAGAAAGACATCCGGTTGGCTACCCTGCACTGGGGGATTAGGGAAGGGGACAAGAAGGACGAGAAAGAGGGACGAGAGAGAAAAGAAAAAAAAGAGAGACTGACAGTAATTTCACTGCAGCTTGTAGAACTCCAGTAGCCTAAATGCGCAAAATTCTGATAGGCTCAACGCACGCAGCAGATTTTGCCCACGTTTTTTTTTTTTATGAAGAAATACGTGTCATAGACGAGATACATTTCATGGGGCAGTGGTGGATCCAGAGGGGGGGGGGGGGCGGTAAGGCGTTCGCACTTCCATTCACTCCTCATAGTTCGTGTCAGCATCCCCCTCTCTTCACTGCTTGCCGTCCACCTATATCACCACGTAGGACCGCTGAGTGGGAGAATTGTGAGCACTCATTATCAGTATTTATGCTATGATGGGTAGTAAAAACAAAAAAAAAATCGTGACCCCACCCTCTTCTCCGGTGTTACCTCAACTGATTCCCACTCCCATCTTCGACCCTGCCATCCGGGAAGGGAAGTGAAGGCAAGAAAGGATTCAACCTCTCTTCAATGAACTCCTGGGCCCGCGTTCACAAACCAACCTTATCCTTGTCTCGTGTCTTCCTTGTCTGCTCTGTGTCGTTTCCGCATTTGATAGATAGAAAATAAGTTAGCATTCACGAATACATCTTGTAGTTGTCTATTACTCAAGCTGTCACCATTTTTGTGGCTTATAACGTACGTACAATGCACGCAAACTTGAGAAAAATATAAGATGAAGATAACGTTGGTGTCAGAATATGGGCCTAAGTGGTTTATTGCGTCCACAACGCACGGTACTAACCACTCTACGATAAAGGGTGCCCGGTTGGGAGAAGTGGTTTGGGGACCATTTAAGAGTTGTCTGCACATCGTCATACGGATCAGAGAGAGAGAGAAGAAAAGACGGACGCACCATGAAAGTCGAGAGAAGCTCGAGTTACACATGCATAAAACATTTAGCCAACGAAGAGTGCCATCATTCAGATAGCAGCGGGGTATATAGAATTACAGCATGTTTTCAGACTATATGATTAATGGCGCGGGCCAGCTGTGGGCTTAATGAATTACTGCGCTTGTTCAAGTCGCGTGCCGGGACCCGATGCTTCGGCTTAGAAATAACGGTAGGCTGACCCAAGTAAGACAAGTTGCGTAGGTGGTAAACTAACACCTCTAATCTGAAGAGGCAAGATGTCCAAGAGACTGGTGCTTTAACGAAGAAGTCCTGCAATGAAGACAAACATATTGTTTGTTTACTAAAACGCGCATCTTTTCGATCCTTGAACTGCTGTGCAGTCCTGTTTTTCTCAATTTTTATTTAAATTTATGACGAGGTTGCACACCTAGACAGTCGTTTGACCTGTTCCTTTTAACATATCGTTCGCGTCCTCGGCTTGTGGCCTGCTTCTCTCAAGCTTGACTTGGATTAAAATGTCTTTTTTTACTTATATTTATCTGAGTACAGTATTCCACAAATTGTTCTCAGCAATGTTTCATATACTGCGGCTTGCGTGTATATAAAACCCGAGGCCACGCCGAATAAAGTCATTGATTAGTTAGTAATGAATATTTCAGTTTGAATCATCGAAGATCTAGAAGCAGTTTAGTATCGCGCGATCAGAGTGGCTGACTTGACGTCGCTGTGGTCTTTAACACTTCAAGACGCAATGCACACCACCATTATGTTAACCAACTTTTGTTATTTTTATCGAGTAATGGCTAAGCAAGAGCGAGGTACACATTGAGCTATGAATGAATTCAACCTCCTGCGTAATAAAATTGTCTTAGTTTAACTTCATTTTGCAGTTTTATGTTCAGTAGAGTTACCTCGCTGAAGGCGGTAACATGTTCGACTATACGCCATCTGACAAGCCGTTTCCCGAGAGCCAAGTCAAGAGCATACATTTTCTTTTCTCTAAATATAAATAACCAAACACGAATTCCCGTTATACTGCTAGCCTAAAAGGTATATATTTACGCAAAACAGAGAATGAATGACTGAAATGGGCACTGGCACAAAATTCAGACTGTTCTTCAGAAGTGGCTTTTGAAAGGGTTAAGGTAGAGGATCTGCACGGCAGGGTTCAGCTACAAGGGATGCATGCACTTTGTGCAAGCTTACTTCGCAAAGAGGATGAAATCGTCTCAAAACCATTGCACGTTCATACTATAGCTTCCACTCCACCCCCCCCCCCCCAAAAAAAAAAAATCCAACAAAAGACTGACGGAGCGCAAGCTATGCTAGGTTGACCGCTCGACACCTGACCCCAGCCCTGCAGCTCTCTCTCCCTCTCGCTTTATATCATCGTCTCGCAACAATAGAGACGCTTTCCAGACACGTGCGCTGCATTTGCCTGTTGCCAGACTGTGTCAACTGCGTCGGGCGGGTTGAGCATCGGAGAAAAGAACGCGAAGGACACGGCACTGTTGGGGAGCATTCTTGTCACCATAAGCGTGGGCAGGGTTCTACGTAAGAAGAGGGGGGGGGGGACAAGTTTAACCTCAATGGACCCCCCCTCCCTCAAGTGGTCGAGTTCAGCAGAAAACAAGCTCCGTATAGAACCCGAAAATGAAAATGTAGCGATGACCTGGTTCTGACAGAGGCGGCTGCCATCGCTGATAAAGGTGAGAAGTGGTCAGTTCTTTGAATGTACAACGTCGGAAGTCCTTGGTAGACATTGTCGTGAAAAAAAAAAAAAAACATTCGTATTCGTTACTCTAAGCATCAGAAAATAACGTGAAAGTTCATTCAGAGTAATGACATGGTTAAGAATTAGCGACACCTCTTCGGATTGTTTAGGGGGTGAAGCAGCCATCCCGACTGCAACCCCCCCCCTCCCTAGTGCTCGCCGCTGCAATGAGATGGCGTGCGCCACTCTCTTGACTGTTCAGCTTTTTAGCAAGAGAGAGAATAAACTGCGATTGATGAATGTACATACTACTCTTCCTTGTTCACCCCGTACCAAAAAAGAGAGAGAGAGAGAGAGACTTGTAAACGAGCATGTGCTGCAGGAATTGGATGTATCCCACTATACTCACCACTGGTCCACCAAAAATAAAGAAAGCGACAGTTTGCCCACAAACAAATGGCTGCGAAGCGACGACGCCGAGCCGAAGACCCCGAGTACCTGCAACGATGCAATACTAGGAAACGGGAAAGGCAACCGTGGTTGCGAGAAGATCTGGAAGCGATGGAAGGCTTATACGCCAACGGCGACGTGCCGCAGTCGCATCTCCGATTTTCTGTGGTTCAACCAAGGAGGATTAAAAAAAAAATTCCAGAAGTGGAAATGACTGCCCAGGAGTGAAGCCGTTCCACTGGCAAGATGGCGGCTGTGGTGGCCATCTTACTAGGGGCATGATAATTTATCACCGTTCAGCGAATAAAAACGAAGCATTCCCCTCGCACGCCCAACAAGTTTAATGTGCGAACTTTTTCTGGTCACATAGTGCTCCAAGTGCATCTTACACTTACTAGTTTTCCTTAGTGAGCCTCTAATTGGAGGCAAAGTTTTTTCAAGATTCAGTCATCAATACTCGTTTCTGTGTGTAATTTCGTCGGAAACAACTATCTTTTAACATAAAACCAACGTCGCATTTACATAACATATCAAAGCCACTTGATCTTTAAATGGGCACCATCAGAAAAGAGCATGTTTCCGCCATCTTGGAAGTGGCAAAAGATGGCTTCACTTCTGCTGGCAAGGCATTGCTGGAATTTCAACTCCAGCAATTTTTCTTTAATCCTCCTTGGGTTTAACACGACCCTCTCTGCGTTGAAAACCAACGCAGAAACAGCAGAAACCATCACATAGCTAAATCCTAGAAATGGCCTAAAAATAACCTAGAAACAACCTGCATCACCTAGCTAAGGCGCAAAGAAAATCGATTGAAGCAACCAGATTAGTCTTCATAATCGCCCAGTTTTGCTGTTTCAAGGATTGCGCTGTGTAGTGCAAGCTTTGACTTTTAGGGGCGGACTGCTGCACCTCTGTCGTTGCCATCCATATAGGACGTGATGTGTTTACTAGATGGCGCTCACCTCGCTCTAATCGTTCGAGATGTTTCAATAAACAGACAAACAGACATACAGACAGAGGATTCATGGTTTACCGATGAAACCCTCCGAAACTTCGCCCCACTTATCACCATTCACTCCCTGGATATGCTATGAATTTTTTATACTTTCTTTTTTTCCTATTTTCGCCCAAGGTTGGCGTAACTGTCTGCAAATTTCTTTCTGGAAGTTACGCTTGCAGAGGGCGAAGGGCCCGATAGTCAAGTTCCACTGTAGTAAAGCGGCCACCAGCGTCAACGGAGGAGAGGGTTCTTGCACAAATCTGCGAGCGTGTTCGGGCGCAACGCGATGCAATCGCATAGGTTATCTCGTTCCGATTTCGTTTTTTCACTTTAGGTGGTCCTTCGACTTTCGTTTTCAGCACCAAAAGGAGCGAAAAACAATGAAAAAAAAGTCTGTCTCGAGCGTGAAGTGATACGCAGAGCAGGCTCATTTGCACTTTTGTTCACGGGCTAAATTTGCATACGACAACGAGCCTCGAAATCTCATTGTCTTGCTGCAACGGCGGGGCGTTGTGGCCATTCCTTCGTGCTCCATTGTTGTCCCTATTCGGCGATGCACGTGAAGGAACGCGGGGTAGTCGACTCGTGCGTCGCCCACGCGCGCTTGCACGTACGCGCCGAAGGCCATGCGCAATGCATGGAACGAGAAACTACTGACTACTTCTACGAATACATTAATACTGATTACTATGTACTTTTGGGCTAGTTGGTTTTGGGCTAGCGCAACCGTAAACAAGAGACCGAACTAGCAGGAACGAAACGTACCAAGGCACTTGTGTACGTGTTCCTGCTCCTGGTCTGGTCCCCATTGGCGTCCGTAGAGTTCTCCTTCAGGGGTTTGGACGGTTGGTTGCAGACACCCCCCCCCTCTACCTAGTATGTATAGGGCTGACTTTACACCCCCTCCCTAGTCGAAGCACCCACTCACCTTATTATGTCATTGTATGGGGCTAACTTTGCACCCCTCCCCCCTCCCTAGGTGACTATAGTGGGGGCGGCACGTACGAGGGGCCCCCTCCCCCTCGTACGCACGCGTGCGCTGGTTCCCTATTTGCGTTGACACCGTTTTAGTACAATTAATACGGAAACACCTGGTTTGCGAAAAAAAAAAAGAAATTGTCAACTCGGCACTTGTGCCAAGCCTGGAGGAAGGGTGGTGCATGGCGGCTTTCTTTTCTCTCTCTCTCAATTTCTTTCGCATTACGCAACGTTCCCTCCAAAATGTTTCTATTCTCAAAGCCACGAATCGAATCGTCCTCCCCGTGCTTAGCAGCGTCACACTTCGGCTTCACACTTCACAAGCTTCGATGTGAGCTTGCTGCGACCGAGCGACGCCATCGTTGTTTACCTGGACAGAAAAAAGGTGAAACGACGCCAGAAAACTAGAAAACTAGAAACAGCAAGGAACAAAATACCGGCACGTGTCAGGCTTCCTCAAACTATTGCGAACAATCTTGAAGATAATACTTACATGTTTTCTTTTTATACTTTCCCTCATGCTACGCACTGTACAAAAGTCAGCGTTCCTGAACTACACCCAAAAGCGCAGTAAGAAAAAAAAAAAGGGGGGGGGGGGAGGGGGGCGTGCTTGGGTTTCGTTGTCCTGGCTGTGCTGGCACAGAAAGTTGTCGCCGAGTGTAGACTGGTTAACATCCTTGCTTTTCCTTTCCTCATCATCTTCAACAACATCTCTCTCTCTCTCCACTGCTGTCCCTAAAAGCCAAGGCTTCATGTAGGCTTGAGCCCAAACATACACCTCGGTGGATCATTCAATAAGAGCATTCTTCGTCGTTTCCTTACTTCCCCACATCATATTCATCGTTATTCTGCTTCATTGAGTCTCGCTTTTTAGCTACGCGTTCCAAGGTAACCCGATCTCGCTTCTAACAGCGAAGCGCTTCCCGTTGAGTCATGCCTTGTTCTGCGGGGCGGCACCTTGCGGGGGTTGCATGATCTGAAGTCGTGTGCGCATGCGCGTCCTAGAAGATATATGTGGCTTGCCTTGCACTAGTGATAACGTCGAAAGGTGTGCTTGTTTAAAAAAAAAACACTCATTCAGGGCTCTTTCGACATCTCGATTCCAGAAGATGACGCGTTTAAACTGCTAACACGCGCTGGCGCACATCATCAGCGTGAAGTTAGTTTCGCGTCGTTGTTTTACTAATCATCGTTACTTTTCCCGTTTTGGTAGAGGCGAAATACTTGAGGCCAATGTACTGCGTGATGCATGTTAAAAAACACAAAATCGTCGAAATTTATTGGTGCTTATCGCAATGATCTTTATGAAATTATCGAGCAATGAATTTATCGGGTCTTTTGCAATGATCTTTTTAATATAGTTAATAATCAAAAAAGCGAATTAAGCAACCCTCCTTAATTATAAACATAAAATGTATGCTGACGAGCTGCACCACCCGGAAAAATACTGGGCCGATTCGACACACATAGCGCACGTGTTGTTGTTTTGTATTATTATAGGTGAATGCGTCCTGAAACAAGCTGTAGACATGCAGTCAGCTGTTTGTATACCATGCCATATTGTCAAAGTAGACTCGTGCCAATTGATATATATGTGGGGTTTAACGTCCCAAAAGCACCATATGATTATGAGAGACGCCGTAGTGGAGGGCTCCGGAAATTTCGACCACCTGGGGTTCTTTAACGCGCGCCTAAATCTGAGCACACGGGCCTGCAACATTTCCGCCTCCATCGGAAATGCAGCCGCCGCAGCCGAGATTCAAACCCGCGACCTGCGGGTTAGCAGTCGAGTACCTTAGCCACTAGACCACCGTGGCGGGGCGTAGACTCGTGCCATCATCCTGACTCTATGTTTGTATCCACTTGTGATGAAACATATCCCTCCTGCAAGCCGGGTTCAGCGATTTCTGTTGTATTATCTACTTCGCACTCAGTGTTTTAATATACAAAGTGTCTTCATATTGTGTGCAACGAGCAAGGTTGCGTAAAAACACAGGTTATTATTCCAGAAACGTTAGCCGCAACAAGCTGGTACAGGCAGGAACCCGGCAAGCACGAGCCACACACGGACGTCAACGTCTTCTTTCACGCTCGCACAGAGCTGGCGCCACTATGCTTCGGTACAATTACTCCCCGCGCAGAAAGGAGCCAACCTGGCGACCTAGGGAAAGGACACGACAAGGGGGTCATAGCACGGTTTGAGGCGTGATACGTGTACTGTTTCACGCCCACGGCAGCGTTGGTCCGAGGGTGGATCAATGGGCTCAACTTCATAGTGGACAGGAGATGTTTGCCGCACCACACGGTAGGGGCCATGGTATTTCGACGAAAGCTTCGGGGAAAGACCGGGAGGGGTAGACGGGACC
Source organism: Rhipicephalus microplus (assembly GCF_013339725.1). NCBI lineage: Eukaryota > Metazoa > Arthropoda > Arachnida > Ixodida > Ixodidae > Rhipicephalus > Rhipicephalus microplus. The sequence goes on from NC_051165.1 coordinate 215,976,057, forward strand.
CAGAGCCAAACCAGCATTCCTGGGTTATAGTGTACAGTAGACGCAGAGGAATCGTGGTCAGTTTTCTGGCGCCATTGGTCTTGTGCGGTAAATGAGCGAGCGAGTTGACGACACTCTTCGGGATAAGCAGCTGCTTCGGAAACAGGCGTCGCTTCGGAAACATCAGGCCTGTAAGGGAGAATGGTGTCCATGGAGCATGATGGCTCACGTCCGTACAGAAGGAAGAAAGGAGAAAAGCCAGTGGTTGTTTGTGGCGCAGAGTTGTACGCGTACGTGACAAAAGGGAGCACTTGGTCCCAATTAGTGTGGTCGTCAGAGGCGTACATGGCAAGCATATCTCCAAGGGTACGGTTAAAGCGTTCTGTCATGCCGGCCATTGGTTTGGGGATGGTATGCCGAGGATTTCCTATGGACAGTGCGACATGCCTTGAGTAGCTCGTCGACGGCGTTCGAGAGAAACACGCGTCCACGGTCACTGAGTAATTCACGAGGTGCACCGTGTCGCAAAATGAGATGGTGAAGAAGAAAGGACGCAACGTCTTTCGCAGTGGTAGCAGGCAGCGCAGATGTTTCAGCGTAGCGTGATAAATGATCCACGGCGACGATAATCCACCGGTTGCCTCGAAGAGAGTTCGGTAGAGGACCATAAATATCAATTCCGACGCGGTCGAATGGTCTCGCTGGGCAGGTTAAGGGTTGCAAAGGGCCAGCAGTGCTGTGAGAAGGCGTCTTGCGTCGTTGACACGTGGTGCATGACCGAACGCACTGGCGAACGTGCCGATACATGCCGCGCCAGTAGTATCTTAGACGAAGGCGAGAGTAAGTCTTAAATACTCCAGCGTGGCCACACTGGGGGTCATCGTGAAAGGCAGCGCAGATGTCCGAACGCAAATGACGAGGGATGACAAGGAGCCACCTACGGCCATCCGTCACGTAATTGCGGCGATACAACAAGCCTTCACGGACAGCAAAGTGTCTTGCTTGACGAGAGAGGGAGCGTGAAGTCGTTTCTGACGAACTGTGAGAGAGGACGTCGAGCAAAGAATTGATCCAAAGATCCTTGCGCTGTTCGGATGGCATGTCAGTGATGCTCAACGATGACGAATCGCAAACGGCAGTTGATAAGCAGGCAAGGTCAGGAGGCAGTGGAGAACGGGATAGTGCATCGGCGTCTGAATGTCTGCGTCCTGAGCGATAAACAACACGGATATCGTATTCCTGAAGGCGTAAAGCCCAACGAGCGAGGCGGCCAGTAGGATCTTTCATGGACGCTAACCAGCATAGGGCATGATGATCTGTGACAACATCAAACTGGCGTCCGTAAAGGTAGGTGCGAAATTTTCCTATAGCCCAAATGATAGGCAAGCACTCCTTTTCCGTGACGGAATAGTTGGACTCTGCCTTCGTTAGTGTACGGCTGGCATAGGCGACAACGTACTCGTCGCAGCCATCCTTGCGTTGAGCGAGAATGGCACCGAGGCCGACACCGCTTGCATCCGTGTGAATTTCAGCGGGTGCATTGGGATCGAAGTGGCGGAGAACTGGCGGAGAGATGAGTAGCCGACGTAGCGCCGTGAATGCCTCATCGCAGTGGGAATTCCAGCCAGAGAGGTCCGTGCTACGGGAGAGAAGCTGAGTCAGAGGGGCAATTATAGAGGCAAAATTGCGAATGAAACGCCGAAAATAGGAACACAAGCTTATGAAACTACGAAGCTCCTTTAGGGTAGTAGGCTTGGGGTACTCGGCAACGGCACGCAGTTTGGCAGGATCTGGCGATAGTCCTTTTGAAACGACGTGGCCGAGAATTGTGAGTTTGCGGGCGCCAAAACGACATTTCTTGAAGTTAAGTTGCAACCCGGCTGCCGTAAGGCACTGGAGAACTTGTTCCAGACGGGAAAGATGAGTTTCGAAATTCGCCGAGAATACAACTATGTCGTCTAAATAGCAAAGACAGATGTGCCATTTAAGTCCCCTGAGGACACTGTCCACCATTCTTTCAAAAGTCGCAGGCGCATTGCAAAGACCGAAGGGCATTACATTAAATTCATATAAGCCGTCAGGGGTCACAAACGCTGTTTTTGGACGGTCTGGTTCAGCCATTGGTACTTGCCAATATCCAGAGCGCAGATCCAGTGAAGAGAAAAACTCCGCACCTTGAAGGCAATCCAAGGCGTCATCAATGCGTGGCAGGGGATGTTGTTTAGTCGACGATAATCCACGCAAAACCTGATGGAGCCATCCTTTTTTCGCACGAGGACCACTGGCGAAGCCCAAGGACTGTGTGAGTGCTGAATAACACCACGTTGCAGCATCTCGTCGACGTGTTGAGTGATGACGTCACGCTCGGCCTGCGAGACGCGGTAGGGGCGCTGACGAAGTGGAGTATGATGACCGGTGTCGATATGGTGAGCGACAACTGACGTGCGTCCCAAGGGAGGTTGTCCGTGGTCGAAGTAGGCGCGGAAACGGTCAAGTAGTTGAATGAGCTGATTGCGCTGGTCTTGCGTAAGGCCGGTGTCTACGCTGCGCAACAGAACGTCTTTGTCAGGTAGTGAGGGCACGGTGCCAGCTGTGACAGCATCCACGGACATCGGTGTCGTATCAGAACGGGCATCGAAAGGAAAGATGTCATCATAAGTGTCAAGACTCCCAATGCATTCGCCATGCAATAAGGTAGCGGGACAAGGGAACGGATTGCACACGTACACGGCACTGGAGCCATCGGCAAGTGTTATGACGGCAAACGGGACGACAAGGTTCCGGCGACGAGCGCATTCTTGTGACGGCATAAATAGGGCAGTTGAATCGGAAACGGAGTTGCTCAAAAGAGATACCGCGGTGACCGAAAAAGCAGAAATGACGACGTCAGCGGCGACGATCACCTTTTTGGGTGAGCGAGGGAGATCTATGAATGTCGTGCTGAATGGAAACAAAACGAGTTGAGCACGAGCGCAGTCGACAACCGCATGATTAGCGGAAAGTAAGTTCCATCCCAGGATGATTTCATGAGACGCATGCGGAAGGACGACAAATTCTACGATGTAAAGCACTCCTTGAATCACAACACGAGCAGTGCATGTGGCAGAAGGTTGGACGTGTTGCGAACTCGCCGTGCGTAAAGAAATTTCAACCAGTGGAGTCGTCACTTTGTTCAGTTTGCGGCATAACACTTCACTGATTATACAAATAGCGGCACCTGTGTCGACAAGAGCAGTTGTGGCGAAACCGTCCACAAACACGGCAATCTCGTTAGGGGGCGATAGATGAGGCCTCGGAAATTTCGTCGGTGGCGCAGCTCTTGCCTCAGGAACTGCGACTGTTAGTTTTCCTCCTGGGCGTGGTTGGAACGGCGAAGCATGGGGGAAGGAGACCGAAGACGGGGTGAAGGAGATCGACGTCGGCTGAAGTCTGGTCGACATGAGCGGGGGTCATGCGAATCAGGTGTCACATGCGATTCTGATGGCCGAGGTGAGTGCCGGAATGCTGCACATCATTAAAATAGAATCCACGGCGAGGACAGTAGCGCGCGACATGTCCTGGAATACCACAGTTGTAGCAGATGGGCCGGTTATCAGGAGTACGCCAAGAGTTGACAGGTGCTCGAGGTGGTGGAATGGGCCGATTTACCGGATAAACTGAAACTGGTGACCTGTAGTAGTTGGTGGCTGGACTGTATGAAGGGAGCGGCGGTTGGGCAGAAGGTCGGCGGACGGCTTCTGCATAAGTCAGCGGTGCAGCCACTGATATTGGGGATGTGGGCGAAGGGAGAGCCTAGGCAACTTGCGTCTGAATAGCACGGCGAAGTGAGTGGTCCAGTGTTGTGGGAGTCTCGTTGATGGTGGCGACAAGAGAGAGCTGTCGAGCAACTTCCTCCCGGATGTACTGTTGAATTTGAGGCATTAACACGCTGTAGTCGGGGCCACTGCTTTTGCACTCCAAGGCCGAAATATCAGCTGTCTGCGTATTAGCGCGACGTGTAGAAACTCGTTGCTTGCGCAGCTCATCGAAACTTTGACATAACTGAATCAAGGCCGTGACGGTCTGTGGGTCTTTGGCCACAAGCATATGAAAAGCGTCGTCATCAATGCCTTTCATTATGTTCTTTATTCTGTTAGCCTCCGTCATCCTGGCATCAACTCGCCTACAGAGGCTGATCACATCCTCAATGTAGCTTGTGAAGCTCTCACCATTTCGCTGAAATCGTCCCCGCAGTCCCAGTTCAGCGCGAAGCATGGCTGGACGACCGAAAAACGAGGTGACGGCCTCTTTGAAAACCGACCAGGTGGGGATGTCGGCTTGGTGGTTGGTGAACCATAGGTTGGCCAAATCCGTCAAGTAGAAGATGACGTGAATCAGCTTCGCAGGGTCATCCCACTTGTTAATCGCGCTGGCATGCTCGTACTCTGCCAGCCAGTCCTCGACATCTTGATCTTCAGTGCCGTTGTATACTGGTGGGTCACGCAGACGAAGTACACCAGAACACATGACGGGTGGCACCGTGGAAGAGCCTTGTGGGGGATCGACGCGCTCGGTCATCGTGGACTGAGATGGTAGCTTACGGCTGCGGAGCTCCAGGACGTTACCCAGCACATCCACCAAATGCAACGAGCAAGGTTGCGTAAAAACACAGGTTATTATTCCAGAAACGTTAGCCGCAACAAGCTGGTACTGGCAGGAACCCGGCAAGCACGAGCCACACACGGACGTCAACGTCTTCTTTCACGCTGGCACAGACAGAGCTGGCGCCACTATGCTTCGGTACATGTGCATCATAGTCATATTTAGAGCAGTGCTTTTCTTAGTGTTGTAAATACTATTGTTTCTGATGTATCACAATGTATTGTCGCATCTCTTCTCACATCTGTATTACATTTCTATGTTATTTTTAAGTACCATGTGTTCGTAGGAAATCACTAGTGTTATTCAACATGTTGCGAATTCATAGTTTCAATAAAAATTGCGTATTATATTTGAATATATGCTAAACATCTGTACTTGTGTTGGTTTTAGTGTTACTGCTGCCATGTGAGGGCCTTCAGGCACATTCAAGCTGTACAATGCAGCTTTTCGCCTGAAGGACCCCCAACAATTTTGTTTGAAAATAAAAGCATTTCTGATTCTGAAAAGTCTGTCTGCTGTGTGGCAGCAGTGTCAGCCTCCTTGAACATCGAAGCTGGTATGCAATGAAATTGGCGAGGTGGCGGCGGCGGCCCTTGTGTTCGCTGAAGCGCAGCGATCCTTGTTAGTTGACCCCGCGCCGTGGGAGGTGCGCATGGTGACAGCGCATCCGTCCGATACGGACGCCTAAACCGCTTAATCACGACGTCACCGCCCCAGAATGGGCGCCGCCTGCACGGACGGCTCAGCTTCATCGAGGTCTTGGCAGGATTCAACGTGCGAGGCGTCGGCGTTTGGTTCGCCAAGTCAAAGAGACGCGACTTAGGGTAAACATTAAAGACCAGGTTGTTGATTTGTAAAATGGAAAAATGAAATTAGCAAACTTCAGTCGATTCTAGTCAGCATCAATCAATCAATCAACCAACCAATCAATCAATCAATCAATCAATCAATCAATCAATCAATCAATCAACCAACCAACCAACCAACCAATCAATCAATCAATCAATCAATCAGTTTTGTTCATTTAAAACATGAATACACAACTAAAGACTCGTTCGCCGCGGTGGGGCAGTGGATGCTCGGTGGCAGACTCTAGAGCCGCCTGTCCAGTCCTGGCCGCGGTGGTCGCATTTCGATGAAAGCGAGCTAGAGCCGCAGGCACTGTGTGATGTTATTGCCCTTTAAAGCATACCAGAGTGTCAAAACTTCCGGAGCCCTCCACGGCGTGCCTCATAACCCCGTCATGGTGGGCCCGTAAAACCCAAGGTAAAACTAAAACTTCGACAACCTCGAGAGAGAGAGAGAGAGAGAGAGAGAGAGAAGAAACTATACTTACGTGAAAAAGAGCATCTTTCACAGAGGGATGGAGGTCAGGTCGTGCCTGGCCGCCACCTCCTCGGCTCGTCGTATGGCCCGGAGCAGCATATCGAGGCTCAAGTTGCGGAGTCCATTTTCCTACGCCTCGGGCGAGGGAGTGGTCTGGAAATCAGGCGGGGGTGACATCCTGGCAGCCGAAACCACAGGGTCCTGAAACATTTTATTTTATTTTTTTACTGTATCTGGAGTATCTCCGTTGAACATCGAGCATCAGTGAAAGAAAGAAGGCTTTCGCCTTTGAGTCGTATTCGGCGAATGAATAAGGAACCATCTGAGATGGTTTTTTTTTTCCATTCTTCAAGCATCGGTGCTTAACCCATTTCGATGGAGGAATGAAGAAAAGGGTGGTTACTCGACTTTTGTGTTGAAGGCCGTAGTTTGGAAACTAAGCATCGCGAAGAAAGTTTGGTTTGTTGTTTAGAAAAAAAATATTTACAGCATGTACAGAACACAAAGGCTTCATACCATTCCAGTAACAGGGCACATACACTTCGGCACATCTATATTTCACGACTAACATCACTACGTTACAGTGAAGACATTTGCTCTAATATACAGGACAACGTTGGCATATATGTACACAAGAACTCAATGCGATAGGTTACTTTCTTTATGTAGATTCACCTCATGTAACAGACAGACGGTAGGACGGACACGAAACGTTCTTATGGTGCCCGTGCAGAAGCTCTGGCACGTTTAAAACAAGACGAGATATCGTAATCCATGACGCGACTTTGACGTACTAGCATTGATGCTAGGACGCGATATCGAAGAAAGTGCATTAGATTCTTTTCTAGTGATCAATTTAGTGTAGCAAATTATGAGACAACAAAATTTCAGAGATTCCTTTATTAGTCTAAGCTAATTTAAAGTTTCTTTTTAGCACATCTTAAGCATTAACATGTGACTATATTAATGGGTCACCACGCCACTGTGTGTTCAATGCTGTCGTTTATTATAAAAGAAAAGAAAAGATTCAACGCACCCACGCCAGAAGTTTACCATAGTTTTATTATGGTTATTATCACCGCCACCTCTGAAATACAAACCACTATTCAAAAAGTCTCTCAGACATTCCGTACTCAAGATGCGCTCAAGTACGAGCGAGAGAAAGGAACGTCAAACTTTGCTATGCCACACAGTGCGCGTGGTCATTGTTCTCGCAAGGAGCTTGAAAACGTAACGTTGGAGTAATTGAAACAAAAGCCATCGATTCCTCGTCAAACACTAAAGATGATCGGCGTCCGGGGCGTCAACATGTGTGATGCAGGAAATAATAGATCTAAAGTCGATCAGGTTAACCTGGGACGTCATGTAACGTTACGTCGTGACATTACGTCATCACGTGATTTCGTTCCATGTTCAAAGGTGAAGTGAAGTCGAGGCAGTGCTGAAACCACATTGAGTGAAGGAAGACCAGAGGGGGGGGGGGTGAATTCAATTAAATCGACTGAGAGGCAAACGAAGATGGGTTTAGCCTCAGAGTCGTCTTAGGCGAATGCGCAAGGAACACTCTCTTTTTTTTTTTAGCTGAAATCGTTTTATGCCGGCGTCTACCACGGCTCAGCTGGCCTATTTCTGTCATGGATATGACGTTGTAAAATATATACTAACAGATTGCAAACAAAAAAAAAACGAAAAGGTTCTGCTGCGGTGCGTCGAACCAGTGACCTTTTTTTTTCTTGTCAAATAATTAGTCTTTTCCTGGGCGTCTAATACAGAATGTACTTCGTCACGATGTGTCTGAGTCTGTCCTCATTCGACATTAGGTGTCAGCGTGTGCCAGTTTGTATAAATGCCGATTCCCTTTCGAATGCTTCCCCCCCTCTCTCTCATTTTACTTACTACGCGACCTGGGCTGACATTTGGACCGCGACTGTCCGGGCTGATCGTTAAAGCAAAGAGTTCGCGGGGTCGTGCAGTAAGTGCAACGTTTGCGCAGGCATTATCGTCATTACCGAGGCGTTTCCGGCTACAAGTTTGATCCCCGTAAAATGCCTCTTCCGGTAACGTATTGGCGTTGAGGTTCAGCTATGGAGCGCGCATAAAATTCAAGGACAACTGGAACGGTAGGAAAACAGGTTGCAGAGCTGGTTATTCAGATAAGTACATTGCATCGTTCGCTTCCTCTCAATTTCTCTTTCCCTCTCTCTCTTTCTCTCTCTCGCTTGCTCATCAACTTACGAAATATTGCGGCCATGACGCAAGGTGCTAACCAATAAATGATACCGGCCGAGCGGAAGGACGATCAGCCTAGGAATAACTATAACTCTTCAGTGTCTTCGCAGACAGGGTTAGGGGGCAAAGTCTTCCAAGCAGGTCTGTTGGTACGACATTGAGAGAGATGACTCAACAACACTCTGCGAGAAATTTCATTGCGTTCGTTTCGCTTTGTTGTGTTATTAGTCTACGTAGCATTTCAACATCTGATGGGACAGTGAGTGCTGGAGTAGTTTTGCATTAAGGCGAAAGTCTTCGAACGCCAAATTATACCTGGAGTGCGCTCTGTCCTGTCTGTCTTCTTTTTGAAACGTTCTCTGCACACTAAGAAAGTATATTAAATGCGAAGCATTTCATAGCGAACTTCAGTGACGTTGAGCGTATCAATAAATCTATAAATCTATCTATAAATCTCTAAATCTATCTATCTATCTCTAAATCTATCTATCTATCTATCTCTAAATCTATCTATCTATCTATCTCTAAATCTATCTATCTCTAAATCTATCTATCTATCTATCTCTAAATCTATCTCTAAATCTATCTATCTCTAAATCTATCTCTAAATCTATCTATCTCTAAATCTATCTCTAAATCTATCTATCTCTAAATCTATCTCTAAATCTATCTATCTATCTATCTCTAAATCTATCTATCTATCTATCTATCTATCTATCTATCTATCTATCTATCTATCTATCTATCTATCTATCTATCTATCTATCTATCTATCTATCTATCTATCTATCTATCTATCTATCTATCTAGCTGCTTAAGTTTGGGTGCTCTCGTGGCTACCCCTTTAACTTGGCGTGAACCAAAATTAGCATGGGAAGGTAGGATGGTTTGAGGAATATAAGGTGGTGATCAAGACATTAGTAATGTCACAATCCCGTCGCGTACGTTGTCAAGCACTTCCAGCCAGACAGTGGCACATACCCACGGGCGAGTACGTGCCACTGGTATGCGGGTATGTGCCACAGGTGATTGACACTTAGTATAAGCGGGAAAGACGAGAACACACATGGGCAATTTCAACGAGGGAGCGTTAAGAAATACCCGAAATCGGTAATGTCAACCCAACGATTGCAAAGCATAAATGTCAGCGTCCCAGCTGGAATTGAATTCAAGCATTCTGCGTGGCAATGAAGCGTTTTACCACAGAGCTACGCCAAGTCTCAGCACTACTTTTCAAATAGACGCTAATCTTCGTGAATCGTCACTAGAATGGTTGCAGTGCTGCCTGCCCAATTTATAAACATATGTATTCCTTTGATGCAGTCGTCACGTCGGGTTAACGTCAACTGTGGTTAGTTGCAATGCGCTGAAGTTGATATAAGTAGCAGTGTCCAGGCTCCTCGCGAGCATCAGCGCTTCATATGAGCTTCTGGTGTTGCTAATACGCATGCTCCAGTTGGCATCGCTGCGCAAGTGCAAACAACTGGTTATATAAAAATCTCTAACTCTCCAAGATATGTCAGTGCGTGCAACATTTGTACATATATTTACCGTCACTTTATGACGTGTCGCTCAATAAAAAATTGCAACATGGTCACCTTCCCTCCGCATGCTTCGCATAAGGTCGATCCTCAGGTACGTGGGATCTGCCGAATTTTTTTCTTTCAAAAATGTCTCATTAAGACGGAAAATTGGCTATCGGTCAACGTCAACACGAGTGATGCAAAAATTCATCACACGTGATGACATCACCGCATGACGTCACAATGACGTCATTCAACGGCTAAACTTGCGTCTTACTTCACAATAAAATCCTTATGACGCCTCATAACATGACGCCATCATCAAATGAGATGATCATATGATCAAAGGTGTGTCGATCACCGAGGCAATACAAAAAGGTAAGTTAGGTGCAACAACATGGCAGTGCCTTCTATCCTGAAGGCAGAACAAAACCTGGTTAACTGTAGGAAACTTTCGAGGGGGGGGGGGGGGGGCAGGTGAGAATATACATTGACTAAGACAAAACAAAAGAAGGCTTTCACGTTTGAGTTGTCTTAGGCGAATGTCGAAGATACGCTGAAAGTTTGTAACTGACTGATTGATTAATTGATTACGTTTTGTTTTAATCGCGGAAATGACAGCTGCAGAACCATAAGACATTACGGATGAGTGGCTACAAAAAAAGAGGCTAAAGAAAACAAGTTCAACAATGAAACAAGTAAGTTCGATAGCGATTAAAGACTCCCAATTATAAAGTGTGGAAGTTTTCCTACAAAGGGCATGGTTGTTTTATGTCCTCGAGTGAACAAGCTCTCCCATAGTAGAGTACCCAGTACTCTAAATCGTTACCCCCTTTTTCTAAACCCCCCCAAGCTGTTTTTGCGCAATAAAAAAGTTGTGCGAGTTGGCTTCGATTCACATCGGGAAGAGAAATTTTCGAGCGAAAGACCATGTCGCTGTAGCCGCGTCATCCCTGTACAGCTTTGATCGAAGACGACCCTGAACAAAGCGTTGGAGCCGGAGTTGGGACGCGGGCTTCGGCCCTGATAGAGGTCGGTGTCCCGGCGCCGCCGTGGGTCGATGTGTCGTCGCCTGGGCGAGCACTGTCTCTTTCGCCGCTTTTATCGCCACTCGGGCTGTTTTGTCTGTCGCGACGATGTTGGTGTACGGGGCACTGACTTCTGCAGCGTCGCTTTTATGCGTGTAAGCTTCATACGCACAGTGAAAGCGCAACAAATGTAAGCGTGTGGTATTAAGGAAAAGAACTTACCGGATACGGTGCCTTACTGGGGCCCTTGTCCCATGCACGGCTTGTGAATACACCCTTATCGAGATGCTGCCTAAAATTTTCTATCTTCTTGTGTAGAAATGCGTAGAACACTGTCGAACAAGGACCCTTGGCTAAGACTTCACTCCTTGAAGTGATTGACGGCTGTGCCACAATTATACATAGCAACATGCTACAAAAAAATGAGATATTGATCTGGATTACTTATAGCCCATGATGGGCAGTACACGATAGGCAGAACTTAATGGGCAGTATACGACAGAAAGCACATAAAACATATTATAGCCATTACATGATGATCAGTACAGTATTGGCACTATACGTGACAGTTATTTCGAGTATTTGCGCAAACGTCGTCTTTCTATCTGGCTTTCAAGGAACTTACCGTCTGCATTACTTCTTGTTTTGTTCTCTTTATTGACGAATGTTGAAAACTTAGCGATCAATGGTTATGTACCAAGTATAGAGTCAGCTTGTCTAGCTAGTGTAGCAGCTGATAACTGTCTAGATGAGGCGACACCCACCCTCAAAATTAGCTAAAGAATTAGTTGAATAATTGACTATGTTGTACAAAAGCTTTTTTGCGTCAATTGCCACTGAAGTTGGGATGATCGAATTGTCGAGAAACTTCATTGCATAAGACCCTTGACCGCCGCGACAGTTGAATGATTCAGCTGATTTCATTGATTTGTGGGGTTTAACGTCCCAAAACCACTGTCCCGATGATTACGAGAGACGCCGTGGTGGAGGGATCCGGAAATTTCGACCACCTGGGGTTCTTTAACGTGTACCCAAATCCTAGCACACGGGCCTACAGCATTTCTGCCTCCATCGGAAATGCAGCCGCTGCAGCCGGGATTCGATCCAGCGACCTGCAAGGTCAGCAGCCGAGTACCTTAGCCACTAGACCACCACGGCGGGGCTTGAATGATTCAGCTGTGATTCTCAATCATTCTAGCAGACTTTAGTAGCATCGCCAGTTATACAGGATGACCCAGCTATCTTTGGCCAGAGTTTAAAGATATGCCGACAAACGTAATGCAAACGCGATCAAAAGCATGAAGCGTAAACCATTCTGTGGACAGAAGACGACGAAGAGGACTGGTTTGCTCGCTCTGTGTTCTGTGCTCCGATTTCATCGGTGTAAATACACTGGCAAATAGTCACGTCCCGTCTCATTTTACGTAACAATACATTTTTCATTTATTTGAATGGTCATGAGCAAATCGAGAACCACATCATGTAAATCATGCGGTCCAGGACATGCGAGTCGTGGTTTGCATGGGAGGACCTGTTACTCATGTTCGTCACACACTCAATGACATGGTCGCAGGAGCAACAAGGACTATGCCATGAAAATCATCCCTTTCATGACATGCATCTCACTGATTATCATGTTATGACCAGACATTTACGTTAGTCTTACAATCATATTAGGTCATCGCAGTTTTGGCATGGGAAAATAATACTCTATGTTATAATAATACAAGTTGAGGTATCACATACATACATACATACATACATACATACATACATACATACATACATACATACATACATACATACATACATACACGCACGTATCTATCTATCTATCTATCTATCTATCTATCTATCTATCTATCTATCTATCTATCTATCTATCTATCTATCTATCTATCTATCTATCTATCTATCTATCTATCTATCTATCTATCTATCTATCTATCTATCTATGTATGTATGTATGTATGTATGTATGTATGTATGTATGTATGTATGTATGTATGTATGTATGTATGTATGTATGTATGTATGTATGTATGTATGTATGTATGTATGTATGTATGTATGTATGTATGTATGTATGTATGTATGTATGTATGTATGTATACCTATATACGGGGCAAGCGGATGATTCGCGGTTTGCCGATAAAATCCTCCGAAGCTTCGTCCCACTCGTCACCAGTCACTCCGTGGACATGTTGCGATTTTTTGCTTGAACACTATGGCCATAAATATTTTTTAGGGATAAAACTCTCTATAGCAGCACCTGTTTGTCCCTCGTAGCCGTTGTAGTATGTAACAAGTATAACATTTTGACCTCCAAGGTGGTGCCGGTGAGAGATTTCTTCTGTGCGTTGTTGAACAATAAAAAATAACGCTCAATGTACATGTCAATGGCTGCTAATGGGGCATGAGAGACAGGAGCACTTGGCTTTTAGTGAACGCGCACGCTGCGATCCCCATTAGCAGCCGTTGGCATGTACATTGAGCACTATCTGACAAGAAAGGGTTGCTACGTTATACTCGCTGGGTGTAACCACCTTAGTTTTAGAAAGGTTTAGCGAGCGTTGAGCCGCAGTGCCATGAATACAATGAACTAGTATATACCATGAATGAACTCGAGGTGGTTAAAGGTGGGAAGTAGATACGAAGCGCAAGCCGCAAGAAAGTAAAAGCCGAATTCTCCTGTCTCTCATTTCCCATTAGCAGCCATTGGCGTGTACATTGAGCACTATCTCACAGGAAAAGGTTGCTACGTTATACTCGCTGGGCGTAACCTCCTTGGTTTTAGAAAGGTTTAGCGAGCGTTGGGCCGTAGTGCCATGAATACAGTGAACTAGTATATACCATGAACTCGAAGTGGTTAAAGGTGGGAAGTGGACCCGAAGCGCAAGGCGTAAGAAAGTGTGCGTGTGCCACTTCTCGTTTAGTCCTTGGAATGTCCGCTGGAGGGCGGTGCTTCTATATCGGGAATATATGATGAAAAGATGCGAGATGGTGGTACTTGGAGTGTTGAATAGATGGACGAACGGACACACAGACAGATAGATGCATGGATGGACGCATGAATGGACGCAGGGACGGACGCACGAACAGACATTACCACCACGGTAGTATCGGTACGCACGGACGGGAGGATGGACACATGGATGGTCACACAGACGGATGCATGGACGGACGGAAGCAAGAACGAATGGACGGACGAATGCTTCGCCCCACTATCCATCATTCACTCCATGGATATGCTGCCAATTTTTTTTTGCTGCAAGTATAAACAATACAAATATCGTGAATTAAAAATTTGTTGTCCCTTGCTGAAATGTTACACTTATGCTGATAATGAAGTCGGAGTGTTTTCTGAAAGTTACCAGGATGGTAAAGTTTTTACTGAAAACTAGCGACACAACTGCGCGCCAGCAAGCTAATTTAAAACAGCGTGAGTCTTGACATAGTGCAAGCCACAGAAATCTTATGAACATAATTGAATTGTGATGGCTGGACGAGTGTGAGGCCCATGGAACGGCTCTATGCTCTCCCATTGTAGAGTATTAAGTACTCTAAATTGTTAATCATTTGATCTAATTACGCTTCAGGGGCGCAGCACTGTACGCGCTATTTCGTCCTCCCGTGTGAGGCAGTTGCCCTCACTGCTCCAATGGTGTGAGGTCCAAGGGACGGCTTCAAGCTCTCCCATAGTAGAGTACCTAGTACTTCTAAATCGTTACTCACTTTTTCTAAACACACACACGCACACATGCTACTCTCTTGGAGTTTGAAGTTGCATTTTCTTTTTCGGAAAAGAAATGGCGTCTTGATGTTCGTGTCCTGCAGGACACGCGCTCAAGATCAGATTTGTGACGCGCAATACGTATGTCGCTCACGGCGTCGGGTCCTGAAGATTGCGATGCGCCTATAACTCAGTGGCGCCTGCACTGTTCAGTAGAGGGGCGTTCGCTCCGTCGACGCGCTTCTGAAGAGCTTGCTGATACTGCGATGAAGTTACGCATTGCTTAGCACGCCGAAACGCCTTCTCCTCAGATGCGAGCTTGGCAGCGTGAACTGCCTGAACGTGTTCAGCGCTTGACTGCAGCTTCGTCCCTGGTGGCAGCAGCGTGACGCTGTAGACACAACCCATGTGCACATCCTCAGGTGCTGCGCTACGCAAGACATTCGTTTTTTGAGCAATCACAGCCATTTGTCTCTATGGCAGCACAAATACCACCTGCGCAGCACGTTCCTACGCGTGATCGATCTGTTTTCTTGGCGTATTTTGTAGCAATGTCGTGTTCGGTCATGCGGACGAACTGTTATGAAACACCGCCAATGCTTAGAAGTTTGCGCCGTATTCCTCAACAAGCTGCTGATTGCCTGCTCATCCCTCCGTCGGATGAAGATCTAAAGGCGGCACAGAAATCTATGAAACGCAGAATGACCGCTGGGCCAGACGGTTTTCCTGTTGAGTATTACTTAACTTTTTGTAGTGAGATTGGTGCTACCTTTACCGTGGTCATCCGGTGATGTTGCGAGGACGGTGTGTTTTCATTCATTTTTCGAGATGACCGCAGTGTGTTTATCCCAGAAAGCTATGCTTCCTCTGTTAATTCCGAAGATTGGATACCTATCACGGTATACTCAACGTTTACTACAAGATATTTGCGTTGGTGATCGTTCAACGTTTGAGGGGCCTGTTGAATGGCCTGGTGGGTCATCACCAGGCTTCTTCCCAGGCTTCATCTTGTTTATGTCCTCACCAGGCTTCATCTCACCAGGCTTCATCTCACCAGGCTTCATCATCACCAGACTTCATCTTGTTTATGTCCTCAAGAAGAGCTTAGCGCTATCCCTAAAGTGGAGTATATGTCTATAGTGCCCTAAGCTATGAACGATTTTAGGGGCGAAGTTCTTTAGGGTGTGGTTCATCCCTTCCTCTGTAGTAGTAGTAGTAGTATTAGTAGTAGTAGTAGTAGTAGTAGTAGTAGTAGTAGTAGTAGTAGTAGTAGTGTGTAGCCACCTCTAGTATATGAAATACTCAATATATGACACTGTGTGTATATGTCCTTGGAAAGAATATCATTACATGATTTTAGTGTGTTTCGTATACTTGACGGACGGACGGATGAATGGACAGACAGACAGACAGACAGACAGACAGACAGACAGACAGACAGACAGACAGACAGACAGACAGACAGACAGACAGACAGACAGACAGACAGACAACAGACAGACAGACAGACAGACAGACAGACAGACAGACAGACAGACAGACAGACAGACAGACAGACAGACAGACAGACAGACAGACAGACAGACACGCTTCGCCCCGCTCATCATCATTAAGTCCGTGGATATGCTGCAATTTCTTTTCTAAACACATTCATTATTCGTGCTGTAATCGACCGTAGTTGTGGGTGAAGTAAAGATAAAGGGAAATCTCGTCACTACCCAGAATACCACCGTCGGAGAGAGGAGTGGCTTATTGAAGAGGGAAGAGGCCCTATTTTCGCAACCATCGCGAGAGCACGGCCTAACACCATCGGACCGGATCCCACAAAAATTGAAGTTTTTCATCCGACCCCTCCCTCTCTTTTTTCTTAGACCTTAGCGCTCATAGCCTGACGGAAAAACAACGCGCCAAGCTTGTGCCCGCCGCCGGGCAAACAAGGCGCACTCGTTCACTCCTGGCCATCCTCCTCCTGGTGCGCATCGCGGTAGGCGTCTCCCCTTAAAGCAACTGATAGTCACACTGTGTTCAAAATAGACATATTTTCTTGCGCTGCTCGCGTAGTCACTGCCACCTGCCCCTCTGTCAAGTCGCACTCTGTCACTTCGCATCTAACGCTATGGCATAGCTTCAAGCAAGACCGAAGGAACGGTCTGGGAGAGCGTGGAATTCAGGTCAAGCGGCGGACTCGAGAGAGGCCTCCGAGAAACGCGCTTCTTTCTTTCCTCGCTCCTTGTAAGTTCTCTCTCCTATTGTCAGTTTTTGTTCTTCTTCTCCATGTTTGATCATTATATCTTCGTCTACGTCTTGGGCTTCTTAATGCGTGCAATGATTGCAAGCAGGAAAGCAGCAAAGGAGGACTAGTTTAGAAAGGGAGAGGGCCGGCTTGTGTTGGTGGTGGTGATAGGTGAAGGAGGGGGATGGCGTTTGCTTCTTGAATACCTCACTCTGTTCCCGGCTCGTAATGCGGCGTGTTGGTTTCCGACAGCCGTATAAAACTGTACTGTGCCAAAATGATTCCGTGCATTATATACCAGAAACACTTTCGTCAGCCATTCCGTAGTAATACAACAGCGATATAATACTCAATAGTAATATAGCACTAGTCTAATATGAAGTTGTAATATTGTAGTACAGACGAGCCCGGATATACCAAATTTGAAGTAAATAGCAAGTAAGGTCGATATGCACAATGATTCGTCATTTGTTGGTTCAATCGATATAAGCGTGTAAATGTGTAATATAATGTAAAGATCTTGGACCGGAGCTCCTAAGCACGCATTCATCCGTTGAGCGTCGTCCATCATCATAACCGAGCTAATGAGCGCAGTGAAAAATGCAAGGTTTCGCCATCGTGACAACTGGTATACGAGCATGCCTTCATAATCGATTCGATTCACTTTTGGTATTGCAACAAATCAATACAAAACTCACAAGGTTCCTTACGCATTTGCCTAAGGCGACTAGAAAGCGTATATAAGCAACCTCCTTTTTCTTCCCAGTCGATCTATCGATCCTCCCCCATCTACGAAAGCTTTCCACACCGAACGTGGTTTCGCACAGCCTCCATAATCGGCCCACCATTGGCCAAGTGATGATGAGTGATGAGTCATCACGACACATTTTCTGCACCACTCGTGTTGACGACTTCGGTAGGGTTTTCCAGCATCCATGGGTGCGCGGACCACGGGGAAGACCACTGTTTTTCACCAATTACCAGTCCACTTGAGTGGAGTCATTCCAAAAGCACCATCAAGTCCGACACCAAGCTGTGCTAATGCAATATGTGCTGCAGTGGAGGACTCAGACCATTTTGACCACCCGGGGTTCTTGAACGTGTAACTAAATCAGTAAACGCATGGGCCAGTGACATTCCACCTCCATCTAAAAGCGGCTGTCATGGCCGGTATTCGAGCCAGCTACCTTTGTGTCTACAGTCGAGTATACCATATCCACCAAACCAACACAAGTTGGCGCCTAGTTGGGTTTTGGTTTCAATGACAAAGCGAAATACTATAGCTCGCGGAAGAGTTGGCGGTTGAAAGCGCGGCTTGTTGTGGGCGGTGGGGGTTCTTCAAGGAGGTTTAAAGAAAAAACCGCTGGAGTGGAAATCATCGCCCACGAATGAAGCCGTACCCACCGTAAGAACCCGGCGGCGACAGCCGTTATACTGGGGGCATGATGAGCTCTTGGCGTTTGGCGATTGAGAAAGAGCGTTTTCCTCACACACCCAACGAGTTCAACATGACAACCTTTTCGGGTCAGATAGTGCTTAAAGTGCGTCCATGTGTTACTAGTTTTCTTTAGTGTCTCGAATTCAAGGCAAGTTTTATTGAAGAATAATTCACCGATACTTGTTTGTTTGGGTTGTTTCATTGGAAACAACTATCTTTTAAATTATAATTAACGTAGCCTTCAAACTAACGGGTCAAAGCCACTTGGTGTCTAAATCGGCAACACCAAAAATTAGCATATTTCTGTTATCTTTGAAGGGCGAAAACTGGCTTCATTGCTGGCAGAGCATTGCGGGAGCTTCCACTCCAGCAACTTTTTAAAACCTCCTTGGGGTTCTTGACGAAAGGAAGAAAGGCACACCTAATTTATGTTGTGGGTCTGGGTCGGCAAAGAGGCGCCAAGCAGTAGCTAATTTAGAAAGGCCGTCGAAACGCGCAACCGTTAACGCGAAGAACGGGACTTGTACGACCGCAGGTAAGAGTAAATAATAGGCATGACTGCGGGGCGAAGACACGCGTATTGTTTTTGAACCTGAACTGTTATATAGCAGAGGTCGGGGGTATATTTGGCACTGTTGGCCCCGAGGTGTTTGTCTAGGTTCTTAACGCCGTACGGGGCTCCGGGATTTTAAGCACCTTGCGGAAGCGTTTTCTGCGCAGGCATACGCAGGATGGGGTGGAGGAGGGTTGGTGTGGGAGGGCACCGCTAATTGACTGAAAGGTGGGCGTCATTTTCACTCCGCAGCTATGGCCAGTCGGAGGTTTCCCGTCATTTTAATGCGCAAGGTTCCAGCTATACACATGTGCTTAAACGGCAATGCTGATCAAGGCACTCTTTGATAAAAATAAAAAAAAAACGTGTTTACTCCAGACCTTCGCCGTGAAAAGCCGGTTATCATTGGCAGGCGGTTGTGAGAAGCACGTGATGCTGCACTCTTTTTTCTTTGGCATTCACTGCGTAGACTTTCGAACTCGATTAACGGAAAAGTGAAGTTGAGAAGGGGGAGAAGGCAGTTCGGCCAAATTAGGCCCATCCCCCAAATGAAGAACCATGCACCCGCCTGATAGGGAACAAGGGACGTTTTACCTGCCGCAGTGGTCGAAGATATATGCTGCTCGACTGCTCACCAGGAGGCCACAGGATCGAATCGCCACTGCGGCGACCGCGTCATCATGGAAGCAAAATGATAGAAAAATGATTCGTGGGGGCTAACATTCCAAAACCATGGAATCATTATGAGGTCCAGTAGTAGAGTGCTCCGGAAATTTCCGACCACAGTAGTTTCTTCGACGTGTGCGTAAATCGAAGAATGTGGACCCCAAGTATTTTCGACACCATCGAAAATGCGGCCACCGCGGCCAGGATTCGGTGCCGGTATACCTGCGTGTCAGCAATCTAGCACTTTAACCACCAAACACCGTCACGGGTACGCAGCGCACGACGTTTTACACAAAGAGAGACGATAGGGACACCGCTGCACTCTCAACTAGTTTATTTCGTAAACGACCTTGGTTATTATACAACAAGACGGTGTACCACGTGCCCCTATCGGTACCAGAGACCCTATCGTCTCTCTTTGTGTAAAACGTCGTGCGCTGCTTATTTGTAATCATGAACAATCACCAACTCGCCCAACTTTCGGTGTTACTGGACCGTCACGGGTATACGAGATGCTAGACGGCCTCTGTGATTAGATTTTGAGCGCAGGCTGCCTTAGAAGACTATCGTATGGAGGAATACGATAACAAGCGCGTTAGATCCCGAACTACTGGCCCTTTTTTATGCAGAGTTTTATCATCTGGATGCGGCTGTCAGGTTTTATATCTAAAAAAATTAAAGATCACGTTTTTGGGGATTTTTTTGGTTAATTGGCTGTTTTGTGTTGTTGCAGTGCGCTGTTAAACCTCGTCATTCATCACTCCCTTTTCCATGCTTCACTCTGAAATCCAGTTGTCAGTCAGTGCTTGTGGATTCGTGTCATTTCCCTTGGGGGGGGGGGGGGGGGTATGTTCGTTCTGCAAAGACCTGCCCACAAGTACGTGTCGCAGCGCGTCGGCGCGCGTCTCTCTGACGCGGCGTCTCTACCCTCTCTCTTATTGGAAAAGGGCGCAACGTAACGTCAAAAAGCGATGCGCGGACACGCTGACATGCATATGTGTGGTCAGGCCATTACTCCCTTTTTATGCAACGAACCAGCTCGCCCCAAAAGAGGTATGGATAAAAAACCCCAGGACGTCAAAATTTTGGAAGCCCTTCACTACGGCGACTCTCATTATCATGTGGTTCTGGGACGTAAGACCCCTACAATAATTAGATATATTGAAAAAATGAAAGCTTAATACTTTAATTAGACGTTGACGAGGTCACTATACAACCAGTTCGCTATTCGCAAGCATAGTAAGGCAGCTTTGTTGCTAACAAAAATCCATTGTAAAAGAAATTTTGTTTCTTTTTTCGGTTCGCTATATTCTTCGTCTAGTATAATAAACTGCGAGGTTTAACGTCCCAAAACCGCCATATGATTATGAGGGAAGCCGTACGGTGGAGGGCTCCGGAAATTTCGACCCCCTAGAATTCTTTAACGTGCACCCAAATCTGAGCATAATGGCCCGCAGAACTTTCGCCTCCATCAAAAATGCGGCCGCCACAGCCGGGATTCGATCCCGAAACCTGCAGGTCGAGTGCCTTAGCCACTAGACCACCGCGGCCGGGTCTTCGCCTAGTGAGAGATGAAGAGAAGACAAAATTTGAAATGGCTCTGCACGAGCGCTGATACTACTAATGTTTCGCGTTGAAAACGAAATATGTTGCAGTGAAGAATTATTATAGCAAGCGTGTGCCGTTCTGGGAAGACAAACCGTTAAGTGATCGAGACTGAGCAGAAGAGTTTGGTCGAGGTTCACCAGATCGTATGGCATTGTTAATCGAAGCGTGAACTGTAGCCGAACGTATAAGTCATGAGTAGGTGACTTGCGTTTACTCCAATTAAACCCCGAACAATACTGAAGGTTTCGACCCCCTAAAGAAATATAACCCCTATAAGCTAGTGTAGTCGTGAGAACGGTATACTCGGCGATGACGCCAATGTTGGCATTCTGCCTATTCTCTCGCGAAGGCGAAATAGGTGCAACAACCAGAGCCACGACGCTATTGTAGCGTAAAGGCTCATCTGAAACGCCACACCTTCCCAAGAGCACTGGGTCCACAAATATGACCAAGCCGCGTCAGACGGACGCCTTTAACAACCGTGGCGCCATTTAGAAACAGCGGCGGCGACATCCACTGTGCTGTTTGCGGCATCCTTATCTTCATCGCTACTGCAGCCCCCCTTCCCCTCTCCCGTCTCCTGTACCGTGCAATTAGTGGCACCACAGGCAGCCTGAATAGATAAGGAGAGCTGATAACTGCGTTTGCCGGGTATACAATGTAGCAGACAGGCGGAAATGGTTGGCTCATGAGAGGAGGCGCTGGCTTATGCGATGAAGAGAATGTCACGCGCCGGAGTGCATTTAGGGTCTTCAGCTGCTGCTGCGGCCTGTGTTGACTTCTGCCTCCTCCAGCTACTCGTACTTTGCACCCACCCGAGTACTTGTTGTGGCATGTTTTGCTTGTTGGTCTTCTGTTCCTGACGTTGTAAACGGCGCGGTCAATATTTGACGCTTCAGTGATATCACTGACTCCGCGCAGCAACTCGACGGCTCGTTTCAGCCCGACAAAACTGGCTGCGTGCGCCAGAGAAAAAAAAAAAATATGGTTTCGCTATAATTGCGCACTATCCGCGTTCTAAATTCTAACGCTTCATTTGGTGCAAAAATGGCGCACAACATTTCACAGCTGTATAGTCGAAAATTTGATTCAGAGCAATGATGTTGCATTAAGGCGAGAAAGCGAAAACTGACCGATGGCGACGTCAACACAAACGATACAAAAAAGCCACGTCATCAGATATTACGAATTGACGACATCACAATGACTTATGTGACCATAACGTTACAGAATTTAAACATTGAGACGTTGTTATGACGTAATAGTAAAGTCACATAATGCGGCAAATGATGATGTGATCACACAAGATTATCGCATGGTCAACGGGACTTGGAGACAGTGTCAAGCCAGTTGAGATACAGAGTGCAGAAAACTATAGTAGAGGGAAGAGGGAGAGGAAATGACCATCGAGTTGTGTTGGTCTAATCCATTAGGGGCCCTGCGATATTTCATTTTTACGACCAAGATATATTAATTATAGCTGTCCCAGGGCAATGCGAGGATTGCATGAAACAAGCATAATATAGTTGTCGCTATGAATCAGTCGTCTGACATTATGCGGTAGGGAACAAGTAGTGAGATATAGCACAGTTTTCTTTTTAAAGAAACATTTCTCCCCCTGTAGGTTGGCCGTATGAGCGTGCTATTGTATACGAACGGTTTAGCCGTATCTCGGGGTTAACTCCGACGTCTATTTCTAGGTCTGCTCGGGGTCAAAAACATTCAAATACAACAGTTGTATGCAGGCCGACTTAAATGAAAATGATCCCTCCCCCCTCCCCGATATCGCAGTTTTTTAAGCTCACAGACAGTAGGGAACCATACTTTCTGATGGAAAATATGTGCAGTAATCGAATCCTCCTGTTAACTTACGCACGTGTACTAAAGAGCGAGAACGTGCCGCTTATTAGGGGCGGGATACTTTCGACGCGCCCCCACCGTGGTGTAGCGAAACGTCGGGGTTGTTCAAGTTAGGCGCATCAGACGACCAGGGAGACGAATAAGTGTGGTTGAAACTCCGCGTAGGCAATCGATGAGAAGTCAACACGATGAATTCGGGGAGCACTCATTGGGGGTTTATTTAGCTAACACAACTTCAAGTTACAAAATGCACTGGGTTACAAAGACAAAACATAGAAAATGGTGGCATACCCCTCGGCCCGCATAGCTGGTCTCCGGTGGTGAGATCCGCCGTTGACCCCGACTCCGCTCCGCTCACTTTTCAAGTTCCAACATCCTCTTTTTAACCCTTGGTCGTACAAAGAGTCTTCACAAAAACCAGTCACATGTTCGGACTCGCAGCATCTCAACCAATCACAGAAACACTTTCATAAAAGGCACTACCTTTGTAAAAACCTCCTTACCAAAATGAAACACGCAAAGGGAAAGGTCCTCCGCACGTGACACTCTCTCCCATACCAGGCCGTGCTGCTTCCTTCGGTCGACTACCGTCGGCGGCCGTTCCCACGCTCGGGCCCCGTAAGTTCTTTCATTAACTGTTGCTTTCTAGAAGCGTCCTTAAGAGCGATGGGTACACCATTGCTTACCAGGTGTACATGCGACAGCGAGGCGCCCCCACATCCTAACAAGAGCGCGGGGGAATATGGTCGTTTACCGGCCGCCACTATGTCTCGGTCAGGCTAAGTGGTCGCGTCCCCATGTCATTCTCAATGACACGCGTGCCTGTTAACAATGGCTTAGGCTCGGACGGTGGCGCGGGACCTGCCTATTGCTAGACGCTTTTCCTAGTAAGCTTTCCCCTTCTAATCCCGAACGGGGCGACCTTGACTGCTCGGTTTGTGAGCCGTAAATGCAGCGTGTAGGCGCCTGTCCCAGGCTGGAAAACACGATTTATCCCGCATTCCATTAAAGTCAAAAGCCGAAGCTCTGTAATGGCCAGAGAAACAAATCCAAAGGTAGAAGAGTACAAAGAAAGACTTTAAAAAGAAGCAGAGGAGTTGGTTTTGCACAAATTTCCTGAGAAGATACTGGAGCTGGAAACCTTGCTCTCGCGACAGTGGAGTGCAATTGTGTTGGCTTTATAGCGGTGTGTTTTAGCAGAGCCGCCTTACCACGCGGTAGGTAAGCACAGAAACAGCGTACCAAATGTTCGAAAATTTGGTTTTCGAGCTTTTTTTTTTTGCGCACGAGTTACTTATTGCACACGGTAATGTGATCAGATGATCAAAGTGGCTAATAGATGTCTTGCAGACGTTAAAAAAAAGAACACTTGAAGACACCCGACCGCACCTACTTGCCATACGGTAAACTGGTACTGCTGAAACACTACATTTAACGAAACAGGAGCTAATAGTTCCAGCTATACGAACGCTACTCAATTGAAAGCCGCGCGCTCATTCAACATTTGCACGTGGCTCCTCTCGATCACGAGGAATCGACTGAAGCACACCGCTGCTGTCAGTTTCGTAAGGCCGCTTTCTCCTCACATCAAGGAGCTCCGTTTGCTGGAGAACAAACACCGTTGCATTCTCGCTACGTCGAGGAGTTTCTCGTTTGAACACGATCCTTCGCCGAAACGAAATAGTTTGAATAAGGGGACGCCGATTGGGAAAGCGGACTCGGACTGTATACTATAGCTGCTCGAGGAAACCGGAGGCACACACGGGGCCCACTGTGCTTCGAGTGTATGGCCTAACCACCAGCTATGGAGCAAACGTGCGGTTCGCGGTGAAGTGGCTTCGACGAACGGCCTCAAGAGGCCTGCAGCACCTCCCCCCCCCCCCCCCTCGCATACTTCACTGCTGCTTTCTAAACGACCTAGGAGAGTGAAAGAGATAACGACGAGATCACAGGAACAAAAAAGCGACAAGCCCGCACTCTGGCGGGCGAAGGTTGCTGAAGCAAGTGAAGTGGAGAGAAAAGGGGAAAAGGAGGATGATAGCAAGGGACAATATTGCGCATGCCATGTGTGAACAGCCACCACCAAAGTGTGAGCTCTTTACTAACTCCTTTCGTTTAGTTGAGCATGTAGATGGGACGATGAGACCCTTTGAAGTGGTTATCGAAAAATGCAGGCGTCCTTTCCCTGTCGGCAAATCGGGGGCAAGTAAAGCTCGGCGTTCGCGTGCATCACCTGATACTTTCTTTCTTTCTTTCTTTCTTTCTTTCTTTCTTTCCTTCTTTCTTTCTTTCTTTCTTTCTTTCTTTCTTTCTTTCTTTCTTTCTTTCTTTCTTTCTCACTGTGGTATGCTTCCTCCCAACGTTTTTTCCTCCTAATACTAGACCAGCCAGCAGGCCAGCAAAGTCTTCTGTTTGAATGATCTTCTATGGTGCCGTTTGCTACAAGGTGAACAAATGGACGCTTGCTCTTCGTGCTATTTCGTTTTGTTCAAATACTCTTGAAACTCGATTTAGCGAAGTGATTACAACCCGTAACGGTGGTCTTTGGGTTAGGGCACTCCACTGCTGACCCGCAGGTCACGGGATCGAATCCCGGCCGCTGTGGCTGCATTTTCGATGGAGGAGAAAATGCCCCGAGACCCATGTGCTTAGATTTAGGTGCATGTTAAAGAACCCCAGGTGATCAAAATTTTCGGAGTTCTCAACTAAGGCGTCTCTAATAGCCGTATCGTGCATGGTCTTAGTGGAACGTTAAGCCCCATCAATTATTAAAGAAGTGATCAGGGTGTTTGCATAATTTTGTGAAATCAGAATTTCGTAAAATATAGAAAGGAAATTTCTCAGGGGGCTACGAAATCTCAAATTTGTTTCACCCTGCCGAACACGGAAGAGTAAAACTTCGAAATCTTTCCACGCATTCTTCGCATTCGTCACGCTTCCGTTGTGCTTCAGCCGGCCGCCACATGTATCCGCGAGATGCAACGAGACTGGCACCAAAATCTAGGCACGCCGCAGACCCAGTGCCCGCGTGCATCCGAGCGTCTATATAAGCGAGCGTCACATCTCGAACCACGAAACGACTGCGCGCCTTCTTATTCCGGGACCCTGGCGTCCTCGGAATTCCTTGGTCCCTTTCCAAGCCGCGCTGTCTCCACTCGAAGATGCAAAGAAATAAATGGCGCAAATTCCAGATGCGTGCCCCGAGTATAGCACGCTAAGTCCATGGGTCGCCGTCGTCTTCGCCGCTCTTTTATGTTCTTTCTTCGCACGTCTTCGCAATGCTGGTCCGAGCGAGCCCAGAAAACGCCCCGGGTCGAAGAAGCTGCATGCCGCGGAATCTTGCCCGGGTCTTCTAGCTGAACCAAAGCCGGGTCATCCACCCATGTCTTAAACAGGCCGGAACTTGAAATTCCTGAGGTGTACTTCTGCGTTTCTCAGTAATTAAAACCCTTTGTATAGCTCGCACCACTGAACCTATTGATCACTAGGATTGGGGACTCATGTAATCAATCAATCAATCAATTAATCAATCAATCATCAATCAATCAATATCCTTCATACGAATTAGTCTGTCGGTGCAGCATATGCTTTTGAGTGGGCACCTTTGTATTGGCCAGCGACGTAAGAAAGACCACAAATAATTGCAATTACCGACAACCAAACAAACAAACAAACAAAAATTTGGGGGACGCTAACTTCGCCTTCTAGACTATAGATCGCGATAGGGCAATCAGATCTCTTGCACGTCTACTGCTAGCCCCGCCGCGGTGGTCTAGTGGCTAAGGTACTCGGCTGCTGACCCGCAGGTCGCGGGTTCGATTCCCGGCTGCGGCGGCAGCATTTCCGATGGAGGCGGAAATGTTGTAGGCCCGTGTGCTCAGATTTGGGTGCACGTTAAAGAACCACAGGTAATCGAAATTTGCAGAGCCCACCACTACGGCGTCTCTCATAATCATATAGTGGTTTTGGGACGTTAAACCCCATAAATCAATCAATCTATCACGTCACCTGCTAGTGCACTTCGGTTCTCAGTGCATGTCTCAACCGTACCGAAAGGAAAATTAACGACTGTGTGAATAACATTGGTCGTTTTAACGTATCGTTGAAGTGTCCGTTGCAGTATGAAGTAATTATTAATTTTGCAAATCAGCGAAGGGCCCATTGCGCGTCCATATAATCTTAGGGAAAAAATACGGCAGATCCCACGTACAGTCGGGTGCGATAAGAAGGTAATCGCGCGAGCGTCGACCAAGAGCGAGAACAGCCCCACGGCCCAGAATTCTTTTTTCAAGAGAGGGAAGCAGTAGGCAAGCTTCTCTCACTCTTTTTGCTGTTCTGAAGCTGCGGTCACTCCCGTCCGAGGAAGGTGTTTTTTATTTCATTTTTTCTCTTTACTGGCTTATGATAATAGAAGGGGATGGTATTTCATGCAACGCATTCTCAGCTATTATCAGTAATCGGACGGCATGAAGGGTGCATCTAGCATGTGCATTACGTCACTCCTGCCGTGGCAAACACTGCCCGTGATGACTACATAAGGTGCGGGCTCTCTTCAGTTTTAATTTTGCTTTTTGTTTCGCAGAGTCGCGTATTTGACAAAAAAATAGAAAGAAGGATTGTTTGAAACATGATTTATTTTTGATTCACGGTCGTCGAGAAGTTTGAGGGACTCAGAGCATCGCGATTTTCGGACGAGAGAGCATGACATCTTATATCATCGATAACAAAGGAACATCTGAAATCGAGATGTATTTTGCAGACACTACAGAAATTAATATCTAATATTCTTTATTGGAGACGAAAAAACTCAGGGGTCTCTCTAAACTCACTGTTACAGTACATTTAGTGCTTACAACTTAATCAATCTTTCGATACGCCACCCGAGCTCTCCTTCACGTCGTTTAGCCTTTTCGGGATAGAAGCAAACAGAGATTTCACCAAATCAGGGTATTGTCTGAGAGCATTTCACTCCATCTTAACATGTTTCCACAAAGTGTCTGCGTCATCGTTTTTCAAATTGGCGCGAGCTAATCGTGCCTTCATTAGTCCCCAAACATTCTCGATGATATTGAGGTCGGGGCTTTTAGGAGGCCAGCAGAGCTGTGCAATGCCAGAAGCATTTAAATTTTTTTTGCACTGTAGATGCATTGTGAACCGGGCAGCCATCGTGTTGAAAATAAAAGCATCCGTCAGGAAATGGTCCATTGATGGCGAAAGGTAGGAGAAGATCGTCGATGCTCTCATTGTAGACTTCGGCCGTAAGTCTTCCGGGGATGCGGAAGAGCGGACCCAGGCCGGCATATCTTATTGCTCCCCAGACGTTGACCGATACACGCCCGCTTGCACCGACACTGCGAATGTTTTATGCTCGTACCTGCAATATAAGCGATAAATCCGTTTTCTACGCAGAACATTCACAGCGTGGTAACTATGTAAAAACCCTTTCGTCGAGCCACAAAAATGGCATAGTGGGTCAGAGAAAAACGTGAGTTACTGACTAGTCGAAATGGGGAAGTGGGCCGAACATGAAATGAGAGAGAAGGATAATCAATTGTAGTTAATGGTAGCTGAGTGGATTGCAAGAAAAGGCAAGCACAGCTCGGCACGGCAGAAAACCAGTTTGACGGATGAGATTAAGAAGCTCGAGTGAATTACGGGACCATGGCCGGCAACAGGACCGGGTTATCTAGAGTAGTATGGGAGTGACCTTTGTTGCATTTAGGTTAGTCAGGGTGATCCTGCTGCGAATTATGATGATTATGAGTACGCTGCTAAACCTAAGAGCAATGCCGAACCGCTGTCTGTGTGAAATGATACACAAGCCATATAAACCTCACCGGCTGCCACGGACTCTCCAAACATGAAGTCGCTGGTTCCAGCAAGAGGTGAACGTCAATTCATCACTGAAGATGACCTGCTGCCAGTCTTCAGCCCTCCAATGTTCGTGCCTGACGCACGAAGTCCAAACGTTTCCTTCAATGTTCACTGGTCAAAAGCGGCTTTCTAGCCGCCACGGGGCTTTTCAGACCGGCAACATGAAGTTTTCTTCGGATAGCCGAAAGACTGAGAGAAAGGCCAAGCTCTTTTTTAATTTTCTTTGTTGTCAAGAAAGGGTCTTTGACCACTGGCAGCTATTATCAAGGCATCTTCCTCCTCAGTAGTTTTTCTAGGCCTCTTTTGGTGTGGTGCATCTTCCAAGTGGTTTTTCTGGTAAAATGCTCGAAGAATGCGGTTGATTGTCTTCTGTGGCCGGTTCCGCTAACGGGAAATCTCTCGCTGGGACATACACCCTCCCAAAGAAATAATTTCACGACGTTGCTCTAACGTAAGCCGTCAAGGCATTTTCTTGCGACATGTGGTGTGGGGTCACATCCAGCATCGCAGCATTGACACCCCTGTGCGAAAACGTTTGGCACAATTCTATTGGCTGGTGAAGTCAGTATTACGATGCGTTGCTCATATTTTGCGCGACATAGCACGTCACTCAAATGAAGGTTGACAAGTTGATTGTCTTCTGTGGCCGGTTCCGCTAACGGGAAATCTCTCGCTGGGACATACACCCTCCCAAAGAAATAATTTCACGACGTTGCTCTAACGTAAGCCGTCGAGGCATTTTCTTGCGACATGTGGTGTGGGGTCACATCCAGCATCGCAGCATTGACACCCCTGTGCGAAAACGTTTGGCACAATTCTATTGGCTGGTGAAGTCAGTATTACGATGCGTTGCTCATATTTTGCGCGACATAGCACGTCACTCAAATGAAGGTTGACAAGAGCTTTCCCACTAACGTTGTTGTCGTGCGGAAAGATAACAGCCTACCAAGTTACGCTTGATCGCAACGAATGGAACACTTGGAATAGAGAGAAAGGGGGGGGGGGAAGACGAGTTCGTCAACGGGGTGATTGTCGTAGCATAGAACAGCCAACTAGAGAGAGAAGAAAGCTAAATCTTGATTTTTATTCTTCCTAAACTTTCCGCTAGGGCCTCTGGATGCTTGGCCGGTCAGTCGCTCGCGTGATAAGCTTCAAATCGCACCCGACTGTACCTGATAATCGACGTTATGCGAAGCATGCAGAGGGAAGGTGACCATGTTGCAATTTTTTTTATTGAGCGACACGTCATGAAATGACGCTGAATATATATGTACAAATGTTGCACGCACAGTCATATGTTGAAGAATTGCAGATGTTTATATAACCAGTTGTTTGCACTTGCGCAACGATACCAACTGGACCATGCGTATTAGCAACACCAGAAGCTGATGAAGCGCTGATGCTCGCGATGATGGTGGCTCTGGACACTGCTACATAAGTCCACTTCAGCGCAGGGCAACTAATCACAATTGACGTTGACCCGACGTGACGGCTGTATCAAAGGAGTAGATATGTAATGTTTATAAAATTGGGTAGGCAGCACTGCAACCACTATTGACGTTTCACGCAGATTAGCATCTGTTTGAAAAGTAGTTCAGAGACCTGGCGTAGCTCTGTAGAACAATGCTTCATTGCCACGCAGACTTCTTTGGTTCGATTCCAGTTGGAAGCCTGACATTTATTCTATGGCTTCCTTGCGTCAATAAGTGTCATCAATAAGTGTCAATAACCTGTGGCAGATACCCGCATACCAGCAGCACATACCCGCTCGTAAGTATGCGCCACTGTCTGGCGGGAAGTGTTTGGCGACGTACGCGACGGGATTGTGGCATTATTCATGTCTTTGCCTGCGCGTCATATTCGTCAAACCATCCTATACCCCACCAGGCTAATTCTGGTTCGCGCCGAGTTAAGGGGGGGGGGGGGGGGAGACCACGACAGCATCCAAACGGAAGCGGATAGATAGATAGATAGATAGATAGATAGATAGATAGATAGAGATAGATAGATAGATAGATAGATAGATAGATAGATAGATAGATAGATAGATAGATAGATAGATAGATAGATAGATAGATAGATAGATAGATAGATAGACAGACAGACAGACAGACAGACAGACAGACAGACAGACAGACAGATAGATAGATAGATAGATAGATAGATAGATAGATAGATAGATAGATAGATAGATAGATAGATAGATAGATAGATAGATAGATAGATAGATAGATAGATAGATAGATAGATAGATACGCTCTAAGTTGCTGAAGTTTGCTAAGGAATGCTTCGCATTGAGAAGTTTGTAATCGCCTAGTAAACACGTGCATTTGCTTTGCAGCCTATTTTACTACTTTCGCGGCATCAGCTAGCAAAGCTTGTAACTTTTGCTGTTACTAACCAGGGAAGCTTTCTTTGCGCATTTAACTAAGTGACTACTAAGTCGCCTACGTTGCCAGAATTCTCGCAGATTCCGCTGTATATTTTGCCATAATGGCGACACTCATAAGCAATACTACGACCACATATATAATAGCGTCTTGAAGAACACTAATTGCCACCACGCAGATCTGGTATTTCAGACTTTCTTTGCGGAATCAGCACCTGTCATTTTCACTGGCTAGCATTCATATGGTGTGTTCCCCAAACGCGATGCACGGTGCAGATTAATAGGCTCATCTTCATGCGATGTCTTACTATTGACAGAAACATGACTGAACGCATCCGTCCATAATTCCGAGATCGTCCCCTTTCTTTCACAATTTGGCGTAATAGGGAAAGATAGAGCCGGTAACTCGCGCGGTAGCGGTGTATTGATCGCAACTAACCGGAATCGGCAATGTTAATTTGTACACCTTCCTTTATCATTGGAAGTGATCCGGCTTCGATGCACAGCCCCCTCCCACCCCCCCAACCTCATTGGCATTTGCTATAGGCACCCTAGTTTTGACAGTTCATTCACGCCTGTACTTCAAGAAGGTTTGAATACATTTATAAACAAGTGCCCTAAATAGCCCCGGTCCTTTTGCTCGGGGTTTTAAATTTTTCACTATTAGATGGTCTGACACCGCTCCTTCATTATCTAACAGCAGTCCGGCAAGCGATTTTCTAAATACGTGCATGACATTCGGCTTAACGCAGATCGTCACTAATCCCACGCCACATCACTGATCCCTCTCCTAACGTTTTGGACCATGTCTTAACAACGCGTCCTGATAACTAAGGGAAAGAGGCAATTAACCACCCGTTTGTAGCACGAAACCACAATAATATACGTACGGATTCCCTAAAAAGAAAAACCTTTTTGTTACCGAAAAATCCGTCCTGGTCCGGGGTTCGAACCCGGAACCAACGCCTCTCAGGGCGCTTGCTCTACCAATCAAACTAACCAGAAAGTCAGAAATTGAGAGCGCGAGAGTAAACTCGAAGCACATGGACCCAAGTATTGCAGATGAGTTCTGCGCAAACCCGAAAGGTGGCGGTAGGGTTTAGAACTTGACGTCTGTCACCCTATTGCACCACTTGAGCGATCACCGAACAGTTCACACCTCATTTTCTTGTAACGTATTAAACAAACGAAAAATATAGACAAACACTTACACTTTACGATAAAGGAGGCTATGTTAGCATGAACCGAGAACAGAATACTTGGACACTTTTGCGCCTAACTATCTACTAAATTCTCTCGAATCCAATTGGTTGCTTTAATAAATAGAGATGCATCGTCATATGCGCATTTATATGCCGGCCATCACAATAATAGAAAAAAATAATTCTTCATACAAAGTATCCCTCAAACGGCTAAATATTAAGAAAAAGCATCTATTTAGAGCCGTCAAACGAGTTAACACTGCTTCTACACGGCAGAAGTATTAAGCAATGGAGAAGGAATATTATAAGCTAACCATTATTAAGCGTGAGTTTTTTTTTCTAACACATTACCAGCCATGTTGCAAACTAATCTGAAGCGATCGAGCTTGGAGAACAAATAATTCATCTCTGTCTAATGAAATTTCACTTGATGACAGCTCTGGACCTGTTATTCCTGACATTGAAGTTGCTGATTGCCTTAGCACAGTATATCGAAAAGTTGATTCGAGCACAAAAAATTGACACGATCACTCACACACGCACACACCCATGCATCAAACACACACAGCGCTCACTTCCAACTGATTTATTCATAGCTCGAAGGTTTGAATATATACAGAACACATTGTGCGCACACACACCAAAGAAGGTCAACAGCATACATTATCAAAACGTAGAGTTAATCAATGTCATAGCCTTAGAGCGATAAACTGAAGTTCGCTTGGTAACAACGAAATTGAAGGGGCGCGTACACAGTGATCTTTATTTTTTTTTTCAATGAAAAGGCGTCTAACACTTCACGTGCAGTTTTACTTGCGCTTCTGCCCAGAATCTTCGTCTCAGAAAATCGCGCGTCACAACCACACGAGATGACATGCGCAACCAGGTGCGTACACTTGTCATCTCTTTTCGTTAATTTTTGGGCGTGTTCCCTTAATCGGTCATTAATACACCGTTCGGTTTGGCCAATGTTCACTTTTCCGCAGGATAAGGGTATGGAGTACACAACCCCCATGGAACACTTTACAAAGGCCCTCTCATGTTTCTTCTGACAGCCGCGCTTCTTTCTATCGCACACACTTTGGCACAGTCTTCCAATTTTTTCTGGTGCAAAAAACACCATCGGTACGCCGTGCCTGGCCGCGACTTTCTTAAGGTTGTGCGAGACCTTATGGATATATGGCACAACTTGTGGCCTAATCCTTAAGGGCTGGGTAGCAGTCATCGCTTCCCATGTTCCACGTTTAAACTTCTGCAGAAGTGATTCAGCAACGGCCGTAATGACCGATCGAGGGAACCCAGCAGCCTCCAGTCGGCTCACCTGATTAAGAAAACTAAGTTTCATGCTGTGTGGGCACGACCTTTTTGGCGCTGATTCTAAGCAAAGAGACGCAACGCCCCTCTTCACAATCTTTGAGTGGGCAGAATCGTACGGCAACAGCTGTTTATCGCTGTAAGGCTATGACATTGATTAACTGCACGTTTTGATAATGTATGCTGTTGGACTTCTTTGGGGTGTGTGTGCGCACAATGTGTCCTGTATATATTCAAGCCTTCGAGCTATGAATAAATCAGTTGGAAGTGAGCGCTGTGTGTTTGATGCATGGGTGTGTGCGTGCGTGAGTGATCGTGTCAAGTTTTCGCGCTTGAATTAACTTTTCGAAATGCTCTACCAACTAGCCCAACAACAAGTTCTCTTAGCACAGTATTTAGCACTGTTTTTAATAATGAGTCACCCTACAGTTTGCCCGATCTTCCATTTCCCGCGTATCCGCTGATACAAAACAAATTTGGTTCTTATACGGCATTGTTAAAGTCATTGACGTATTGAATAACTCGCCATATACAGCAGTAGATGGTATCAACGCTAAAGTGCTTAAAAATACTAAACATGTGCGTTGCCTGTTTTATCACACATATTTCAGGAATCACTCGACAGTGGTTCAAATCTTCATGACTGGCCAATGGGCAAGGTCATCCCAGTCTTCAAGAAAGCTGGGAAACAGGGCATTGCCAACCATCCCATTTCCATACCAAGTGTCGCTTGTAAAATAATGGAGCAAATCTTATACACTCACACTGCTAACTTCTTAACATGTGTAAATTTCTTTCGCCCAAGTCAGCATGTTTTTTGCAAAAATTATTCCTGTGACGCTCAACGTGCTCGTTTTCTGCATGCTTTACAATTAAACCTAGACATTTCGACTGACACAAAATTCTTAGATTTCTACAGGCATCGGATAAGGTTCTTCATGTTAATCTTATTAAAACTATCCCATTTTAACATCCACCCGTGACTTTTAAACTGGATTCGAGGCTTTTTAACTAACCGTCAGCAATTCGTTGATGCCAACTCGTACTCTTCACCTCTAACAACCGTTCTTTCAGCTGCACCGCAAGATACCGTAATTAGTCCCCCCCCCCCTCTCCTCAACTTAATATACATTAATGAACTCCCTTCAAACATTTTTTCTCGTATCCGTCTGTTCGCCGTCGATTGTGTTGTCTACCACGCAATTACTATCACATCTGATTATTCAATATATACAACATGGTCTCACCCACATACAGAACTGGTGTAAATCCATGTCCTTGAATGTTTCTCAAACTGCGTTAATTGCGTTATTGTCAATCCAGTGTCGTCATCATCAATCTGCACCATTTTTTTACTTCTGATTTTTTGTTTTATATCGTTTTCCTCCTCCCCAAAGAGTAAGTGGGTGTATGTAGTGCCCTGCCCTTGTAGTTGGCAAATGCCAGCCTGCTCTCTCATTTTTTTCGCCCTGCAGAGGGCGTGTTCACGTATTTGTGTACGCATAATAATAAATAATAGTCCGTGATTTGCTGTGGCGTGTAGCATGACGTAGAGCCAACTAAAAACTAATACGGATGACGCTAGAGCCTATAGAAAACGGTCGTCTGCGCCGTCTACTGCCAAGCCGACTGCTGTTGAGAGCCTCTCTTGGATGTATGCCCTCTTTGGCGCTCGTTGGCTTCTTCAGTTATCGCTTGCGCCAGTGCCTCGGAGATTATCAGGACCTATAAGTGTCATAGGGGCAGACAGTGCAGTGGGATGATGGGGTGGTTTGAGGGTATGTGTGTATATGCACGCAATTATGCAGACACGTGCGAATATATATTAGAAAGTCATACCACTTACCATAGCGTAAAAAATGCCCCTGTTTTCACCCCGACAACGCCGTTTAGTTACACTGGTATACGCTTTCGCAATGTGACATATAAAGGAATTAACCCACACAGTCGGCTTTTGCCGCGCGTTATTTTTTCGCTATGCTAAGAAAGATAAGCCGTGCATGAGTCATTCCATTCCTTTGCTCTCCAG
Organism: Rhipicephalus microplus; assembly: GCF_013339725.1. Lineage (NCBI taxonomy): Eukaryota > Metazoa > Arthropoda > Arachnida > Ixodida > Ixodidae > Rhipicephalus > Rhipicephalus microplus. The sequence continues at coordinate 216,011,682 of NC_051165.1, forward strand.
CGGGCATTCCTCGGAAGGTGAAGCCCTTGATCGATACAATGGTGCATAGATAAGAAACGAGAGCATGACGCATTTCGTCCACGTTATCTGGCCTCCTTAATTGGCAAGAACGTGCGCAACACTTCGCCGTGCTTCAGCACTCAAGTGCCGAGTAAGCGATATGCCACGCGAAAGAAAAAAAAAAATGAGAGCAGATCCGACGCTCGGAAAACTTTTCGTAAAGCTGTGATGATTCACTAAGCCACACGTGCAATCAGGACTGGACGCGAAGGAAAGGATGTTGCGTGCTTCGCATTCGGTGCTCGCGAGGGTGCGCTGCTCCCAGATGGCGCAGCGATCTCCAGGGTTCGAAGGATTTGGTATGTCATTGATGGATATGTGGGGTTTAACGTCCACAAACTACCATATGATTGTGAGAGACGCAGTAGTGGAGGGATTCGGAAATTTCGATTACCTGGGGTTCCTTAAGGTGCGCCCAAATCTGAGCACACATGCAACATTTCCGCCTCCATCGGAAATGCAGCCGACGCAGCCGGCATTCGATCCCGCGACCCGCGGGTCAGCAGCCGAGTACCTTAACCACTAGACCACCGCGGCGGGGAAATTTGGTATGTAAGTATACGGGTATAGTGAACTAGACACTATAGTACGGGGTTCAGAACTAAGTTTCGCAACTGTTATGACCGCCAGTACTATTACTGCTACTACTACGACGACGACCCAGGATAGATACAAGAGTGCTACAAGATACAAGAGATACAAGAGATACAAACATAGATAGATACAAGAGATACAAACAGCGAAGAGGCCGACCCGCGGCGTAGGATGTGTTTTCGTGTGGATCCATCAGGCTCGCGTACACGGGAGAGACATCAACAGAGGCGTGGGGCTGTTGGGTGGTCAGGTTGTTGGCTTCCATGCGCGAAGAGCCTTCATCTCTGGCATCGCTTCCGGTCCGGATGTTGACGCTTCGACGTGTGCCCTTGAAGGGGTCCCGACGTGTTTAATCGTCGACGCCCCTCAACGTTGATCCGAGGCGTACCATCGCTTCCTTGCGTTTCGTTCGCCTCGTATACCCAGCTCCCTCCGGCCTGAGGGAACCTATCTAGCGGTTTTCGCGCAACACGATAATGATAACTATTGAGGTCTTACGTTCATTGCGAAAATGTTATGATGGGAGACGCCGCAGTGGAGAGCTCCGGAAGTTTCGAAGAACGCGCACACTGGCCGCTAGCATTTCGGCCTCCATCGTCATGCAGACGCCACGTGACCTTCGTGTCATGCAGTCAAACAGCGTAAGCACAACGGCGCTGGGTGTTTTCATGCAACGGTCAGTACTTTAATATTAGGCAGTTTCAGAATCGGGGATGCGCGTGGCTGTGGCACCCTTGAGAGAGAGAAAAATAAAGAACAGGGCTGTAGATATGAACTTTCCTTCGCCCTGTCCTTGTCTTTTTAGCATTGTAGCTTGTCGAATATGAATCGGGCGAGAACCGTTATGCTTCCTAGTTTTGCTGTTTGGAGTATTACTGCACGATTTGCACGCTACAAGGAAGCCAGTCTGGACTTACGCCCATAGGCTAGAGTACGTAAGGAGAGGGGAGGGGTCAGAGGAGGGGGGGGGCTGACACCCTTTAATCCTCTAAAGGAGACGCCTATTCTGCCCCATGCCTTCGGTCAATCGGACATTTACAGTCAATTTTTTTTCAACGTGCATGATTATGACTACACTCGTTCTTTAACGATAATGGCCACCGAGGTGGCCTGGTGGTTGATTCGAAGAGCTGTTACTTCCCACTTCATTGGTTTCCGACAGTCATTGGTCCGGAAAACCTGGAACCAATGACATGTCATAGTGAGAAGAACGTCATCGCTTAATTTCCATTGTTGCCTCCATTACAATGATTGTATTCTTTAGAAATCGACCAAATAAAAGGGCGTAGGGGTAGGTACATTTTGTTAAACTCCCCCCCCCCCTCCCCTGCTCCTAACGGAGACTACTCGCGCCTCTACAAGTCATCGTACAGGTGGCCGGTCAGATGGCCCATTTAAGAACGGTATAGGTGGTCAAAATAAATTCATTGTCACCCTCTATAACGCATGCCTCGTAATTATGTCGTGGTCGCGAGGCGAAAACGAAAACCAGAAAAAAAATCTCTCTCTAAACGTTACTGTTTAGAGATATTAAATTTGCCTTGTTGTTGTGTTCCGTTCTTTCGGTGAGTATTCTCGTGCGTTTCAGGTGGTCATCTTCAACTGATCTTGCAAAAGATAGCATCCACCGACAACCCGACTAACGATAGTTATAGCGTGAGAACAAAACGACGACACAGAGACAAGAAGGAACGAAGGACACGTGCGCTAACTTCCAACCTCGTGTTCCTTCGTCTCCTGCCTTGTCTCTGTGTCGTCGTTCTGTTCTCGCGCTATAACCATCGTCATGCCATACAAACTAGCCCAAGCTGCCACACTTCTAACCCGACTAACCTTTCAAACTGTCGAGAAAACCATTTCCTTCAGTGGTCTATAATGAACACCTGCAGTGGATTGAAATGTCCGTGTGCGTGGACGACACTGAGCAAGTGGCCCCCAACCGGGAGCAGTTAAAGGAATTCCTTGGCTCAAAAGCAGACGATAACGAAGGACGGTCGCGGCTCCTGGCACCCTAAATGACACCGTGGCGACGATGTGGAACCTTTTCCCTGCCTTTCATAGGACACATGTTGTAAGAAGCACACCGGGAGAACCCCTACAGAGTGTTTCATCGATTTATGCGGTCTCTCGACCGCCAATGCTGAGCACACCCCTACCCCACACTTGGACTTTTCTGTTTCACCATTTTTTTTTATTGCGGCGTCGCTAGCTTTTCCAATAGTGACGTCCAAGTTAAAAAACTGAGAGGTGCCGCCAAACCTTCTTGTGTTCAAAAGATGCTCGTGCTTTCCGAACCAATTCTGTGCAGCGTGGGACTCTCCTTCTGGTCCTCCTTTCAGCCCCACTGCCGATGCTGCATTAGCGGCGCTGGCACGAACAAAACAAGGCAAAACAGGTGCACAGAGAGAGGTAGTTTTCGGGAGGACTCCCTAATGCTGCACCGATGTCGCCTGTATACAAGCGCGACTCCTCCTATGCACATTGGTTGGGTTGTGTACGGGGATCAGAAAGGAAGAGGAAGCCGGCTGTCCCGCAGTGCCGGCCCCTGTCAATGTCGTTGTGCTCTCGTGGGGAGCCAGCATGTTTCCGTGGAAAGACGTGGGTAGTTTTGGGGTGGGCGGTGCCGCACTTAGCGCGATGTCATTAGGTCGGAGCGAAGAGTACGGGAGAAAGAGGACCCACGCGCACTGAGAGGTACGTCTTCTTTTTTTTTCTTTTCTTTTCTTGTACAGTTGGAAAAGTAGAGAAAAAGGCGGCGTTGAGGAAAGCCTCGAGTATGTTCCTGATGGATAGCGACGTCCTCCAGCAGCGTTTTTCGGATGTGCATGCCCACCGACCGGCACCAATAGAGGTGCCTTCCGGAGTCACACGTGCGCTTGAAGTGAGCGTGACATTTTGCCAGTTTCGGGGCAATCTGAAGGGAAGAAATGGGATGCGATTTGATTTCGAGAAAGAAGGGCGACCGTCTTCAGACCGGGTCACACGTTTGGATGCAGGAGGGAAGAAAGGAATGATCGTTCTTCCTGAGCCACTAGTGACGTAATTGTTTCCTTCAGTCGTCGAGTAATTTTTGCGCTCGCGTCATGAATTGCGAATTCAGCTGTAAGGAAAACAGGTACAGCGAGTGCGTTTCACCGCGAGTGTCGTTTCTCTACTGTCACAAAAGAAAGTTTAGTGTCATTCTCTGCAAAATACACTTGCCGGCAAGCGTGTTTCCCAACCTGACTTCGCTGTGACGAAGTGCGTATCTATAGCCTCGCTGCCAGTGGCTTGCGCAGAAATAAGCTATGGCCGAAGGCGGTACCCATACTATTTCTTAACTATTGTTTTCGTTATACACAATACTGCCATGCATTGAAACAAGTCATGATACAACAAAAAGCATCTCTGCTTTCTTCCTCGGGCAGTTCGCAGCCATGTCCGCTAGAGGAATACGGCAGCACATGCTGTGCAATGGCTTCTACGTCGCGTTGTTTACTTACATACGCGCACACTTGTACATGTGTAAGCCAGTCGTTTTTAAGTCGTTTCCGATGGCATGTGCAACTAGTGCTACTTCCACGAAAACCACGTGGTCCGACAATGAGACACGGGTGCGAAAATAGCAAACATACGTATACCGCTGCCATCATTTCCGAAGCACTCCTCATTTCCGAATGAAAGAATAGTGCATTCGACGCGACGTACTTTGGGTGATCAGGCCAATACCGTGCGCACAGCTCTCTGATGGCAACCTATAACACCACACTACCCAGAACTAACGTTATTCTTGTTTTTCGCCACACCCCACAAAGGCTCAATTGTAATACCAGAATAAACAGTGCATTCTGACTTCTGATGAAGTTTACGAATGTTTAGTCTCACAGAGACGATAACGGGCAAATTTAACCGATTTTCGTAAGATTGCTCCTTCATTACTTCGCTACATGTCCACCGGACGTACAGAATTTTCTGATTGATGATTTTTGATTGATTTCTGGAGTTTAATGTCCCAAAACCGCGATATGATCATGAGAGACGCCGTAGTGGAGGGCTCCGGAAATTACCACCACCTGGGGTTCTTAAACGTGCGCCCAAATCTGACAAAACGGGCCTAGAACATTTCTGTTTCCATCGGAAACATCGGAAATGCAGCCACCGCAGCCGGGATTCGATCCCGCGACTTGCGGGTCAGCAGCCGAGTACCTTAACCACTAGATTACAGTTGCGGGGCGTACAGAATGTTCTTTCAGACTAACACACACACACACATACATATATAAATATATATATATATATATATATATATATATATATATATATATATATATATATATAGAGAGAGAGAGAGAGAGAGAGAGAGAGAGAGGGGACGGGGGATGGAGGAAAGATGTTACTGCAGAGCACACAATCAGGCAAACGAAAGAAAACAGTGTGTGCTGATGACAGACGTGAGAGATGATTCTTTTGGATCCACATGGGCTAGCATCGCGTGCGCTTCGGCTCATTAGTGTGCACATTCTAGATTCCCAGCCCCGCGATGTTCGATACTTCTGACGAGCCTTCAGGTTTAACAGTAACCCGCGCAGCGAGCTATTCGCGTGGCCGCGCCAAGTATGACAGCTCGCGCTATATATACCTTCACCGCACCGCGCATTAATTGTTTCGATCCAGGCAGTACACGCTGCTAGGAGATATGACCTCGCCGCAGTTAGTGATCAAGCGAGTATAACGGATAGTAATTAGGCGCGCGAAGGAGATAAGAGTTTCTAAAACATCGCTGCCGCAACGCAATATGTTCGAGAGAGACGTGTGCCTAATTACCGGCGTAACACGCAGCTTGCCACAGCGGCAGGCTTGGCACTTTCGTTGCCTTCACTGATATTGCGAACGAGCCGCGAATGTGTGTACCATATACACCGCATACACGCCGAACAGGCACCTTAACGGACTGCGAGTTGCAACGCATGCATGTAAGTAAGCACCTTTGGTTGTAGACATGAATTGCAGGCTGTACGAAGCCGCAGTATGCGAGTATATATATACGAATAGCAGTCACTGCACAAGCTCACGACGTCTCCACAAGGAAGCACACACATACACACGAACTTTATATGCGAGGATTCAGTAGTTAGACTCGCGGTTAGATCAGGTTACTGGCACATCGAATGAAGTGCGTGCATGGTTCGCAAATTGTTATCCCTGTCACAGGCTATGTTTAGTAGTCAGAGAAGGTCTTAATAGTCACGATTTCGCAAACGGTGATTGTATCGGCCCGTCGAAAGTAGTTGTCGGGATCGTTAGAAGCGATTTGATCTGCTCTTGGCCATGGAAGTGAATGCACGGTGATGGGCATGCAGTGCAAGTTCGTTATATTTTTGCCCCTTTCATTTATTGTTACTTTCGCATTGTCACTAGATACCCCTCGTAATTCACAAACTTGAGCATGCGGGACAGGGAATACGCATAAAAAAATGTACTTTGAAGCAGGCCTTCTTGTAAGTTATTTGAGTGCCTCCACGTAAAACTATTCCGTTTACTGTGTACAACCAGGAAAAAAAGCGCTCCAAGCAAAATAGAGGAAAAAAAAAAAAGAAGACAGACACACCACGAGATTGAAGCCATTACGACTGACACACTGAGCGAGAAGGGTCGCCAGAATGGTACTAACGCTCCGTCGTTGCCGGAGCAGGGAAAACTACGTAATTGAACGGCAAACCCGCACATGACGTCACACAATTCCTTCGTTGTGGAGGTGCCCTGCAGACGGCGCAAGCTTTCACTGCGGAGAATCAATCTGCAAACCGAAATCTGTCAATGCGTCTGTTACACCCGAATGAGTCTGTACTTAACCGCGTTCCCTCTGAGTCACATGATGGGCCTACGCAGCGTGCCACGTGAACCGACCCTACACAATGTTGCCTGCAGAGAGAAAGAGCAAAAAAAGGACTCATCCCCTGAAAACTAACACCCCGCTATTGTGCAGTCGTATTCGCGTCTGTTCGTTGAAGCCTCCCACAAGTATAACAATTTCTTGTTTGAAGAGCGGTGGGTACCCGTGTGTGGGTTGGCGGGGTCATCGCCACGCCTATAGACAGAGGACAGCGCCACGTGCGGTTCATTGTTGTCGAGGTCCGAGCTCGGCAGAGAGCCCCCTGTCGGGCCCTCAGCGCGGGATGAGAGCCCCACGGACTGCTCCGCCGCTTGTCGAGGTGGGCGGTGGGAGGCAATGAAGCGTCGAATGAAAGCAAGGGGTGTGCCGACAGACATCAGAAGAGAAGTTGGTTTATTGTGTGGAAGTCTAGCTAGAAGATCTGCGGTTTCGTTGGGGATTGGTCGCACTGTTGACTGGCGGCCTGCCCCACGCGGAGAATCAATTAAAGGCCGTTGTGGGTGTCTCTCGTATAAACCCACGCGAAAACCGATTTCCGCCCCTGGAAATCAAATACGAACGCAAGCTCGTGCTATAACACACAAGCTGATCAAGTTTCCCGCAGATTCACAGCGTCCATCTTGTCAATGCGGCGTTTCGAATGGAATACGGTAGACTGTATAAAACATGTATTTGTGGTTACTGTATTGTATCCTTACATGCAGTTTCATTTAGGTGGTTGAGGACGTGTACTTTCTGATGGAGTGCTGTGTTTTAACTGCGAAGCCGTTCAAGGGACCAACTTGTCGTCGTCTTCCGTCTCACGGTGATGTCACACAGCCTCATGTATCACGTTAGCGTCGCACAAATATGATGAGAGTCAGCGAAGCGACAGCGAAACTCAAGGAAGGTCGACGTCACACTCGGAGTGGCAAACAAAGAAAAGGAGACCACAAAACAAAAAATGAGCAATCGCAAAACAAATAGGGTAACCACAAGAAACAAACACGAAAAGAAATGAAATATCACATAGTCACGCGAAAGGCATATAAAAGGGCAGATAAACACAAGAAAAAACACAGATGACAAAATATAAACATGTCAAACTCAAGGGCAACACAAGCGAATTGCTGCTACGCAGTTCGCACAGCATTCAGTTGGGGTGGAACTGGCTTTGAATTTTCGTTCCTGCTAACCGTTTATTCAAACTCACTCTTATTCAGTGCATATATAGTCTTGCATGAAAGGCAATCAAAATATATCGGTGCCAATCGACATGCATATACATCGCATGGTCGAGCTTGTCGCAACTTTCATCTCGAATCTAATAACACAAATGGTTCCCTTGAAGGTTCACACGCTTCTTCCCAATACATATTACTTCCCGGTGAGAATGAGAGCATGCACAATATGACTGCGCCGTCTACGCGGGCCAATTGTTCCTTGCTTCCAGCAAGTCACGGTGACCCGCTTCGATTGAGCCGCCATCGATGAAGGAAGCCGACTGTTCCCGGTGCACAAAGTGTGCGAGTATTCACTGCGTATACGTACGAAAATGCGGCAGGCGTTTTCCTGTACGCATATATACAATGCGTTCCACGATAAACGCGAGCGATTCGCAACCGAGAAAGCAAAGCGAAATGAAAAGTATGAGGCACGCTCACTGACTGTGAAAAGGAAGCATCTTCGATGTAAGCCCATGAGTGATAGGAGAGGCGAGTTCGGCGTATAAGTGCCGAAAAGAAGGTCAAAGTTCACACAACCAACCATCATCGCGTGTTTTCTTTATGACAGGGGCCGTGCCGCCGTGCTTTTGTGCCAGCCATTCTCGCACAAGAGACCTACTGTATACCACACCGCGGAAGATGAAGCGATCACTTTCGCTTCTTTGACGCATCGCGGAGCCACGATCGCCTTCTCAGGCGGTTACCGGACGCCGCGATATGAATCGCACCAGTGCAACGCGGCTGTGCTTCTATCTTCTTTATTGTATGGCTTTCATTTTTGGTGACTTTTTTTCTTCGAAGTTGTTTCAAGGCAGCCGAGAGACAACTCGAGACTCTTCACTCGTGCACTGCGATTGACGCCCCTCCTTTTTTTTCATGTTTTTTCACAATCAATCAATCAATCGGTTAATATGTACCATGCCTTTGTCGCACATGCAGGCCAAGTTGGTAATGTCATTAAGAGTTCATTGCCTCAATAAGTGTCATAACGAATCTTTGTCACTGTGATTAAACCTTCACTTATAGACACTTCCACGCGCATAACTCGCCGAAATCGACCGCTAAACTTGTTCCAAAAATGTCACAGATTGATTCTTTCAAGTATTATTTTTTTTTTCTTGAAACACTGAGCAAACGGAATGGTTCGCTCGGTCTATGACATTCAAATATTTTGCACAAGACGTTGCTTAGCCCATTTTGGAGTATACTCTACTGTTTTGTAATTTACAATTTTCTACTTGAGCACCGCTTTTGGGCATTGCACCACCATTTTAGCACATTTGACTCACGTGGCAGTACTACGCGTAACAGGCTTGACTTGAGCACAGTACTGCTCTGTGTCCTTTCCGAGACATCATTACCTGCATAACAGTCGGAAGTCATCAACAATAAAACATAGCTCATTGGATTGAGACTGATGGTAGTCCAGTGGATGAGTCGCACACTAGTGTGGAAACCACCAATTGATGGTGGCAAACACCAGTTAACATTTATAGACAGAGGTAACGAGTAATTGAGAAGGCTTTAGTTAGCTGTCGGGATTTTATCAGTGATAAAATTCGTTGAGCACGTTTCAACTTCGCTAAAGCGTCTGTACAGAGTGATTCAGTGGCATGTACAACGATATACTACTAGGGAACAAGAAAGTCAGCGGTAGCTGCAAGAAAACTCCGTAACGATGGGAGCCTTATGCCCGAATGACGACAAGCCCATATGGAGGTGCGAGCGCTAGCTTTTAGCGCTAGTTTCCGTCCCTGGAACTTCAGCCTTCGTATACAGTCTTGTGACCGTCCCTGGTTCACATCTGCGCGCTGAGAAGCAATCTGTAGCATCACTGAGCTTGCACCTAGCAACAACTTCGAAGTGACCAGATTAGATTTCAGAATCGTCAACCTTCGCTGTGGCAAGCCTTGCATGACACAGAGAAAAAGCTTCGCCATTATTTTTTACCATAGTTCTTCTAAATGTACCGGAAAGCAAGAAGTACTCCATCTAAAGCGCTTGAAAGAGTAACAAGAGTGTTCTTCGGTGCGCTCGTCGTTAAAAAAAATGTTATACCAAGCACCCAAGGTCCTTGAAACCGCGGAAGCAAGTGGACACACTGTTTAGTCTTTGTGCTAGCCACAAGCCACGGGCGTTGAATCGTTGAGCTGGACTTTAGCGGAACAATCGTCTCATTAGCATGGTCACGTACCGGCCAGCCCACTACACGGGGTCTGCTATACAGCTTCCTCGTCTTTGTATGCGTTCTCCGTTGTCTTCGATGATGCGCGGCGCGGCCAACAGACAAGCAGTCGTCGTTCGCGGTCTTGGGTCGTTGAACGTGACGGGACGCCGGAATCTTTTCGCTTGGATGACTTATCCGTGCCACGTGGATGGCTGCGCCGCTTCCAAGCGTTCTTCTTTGTTGTGCCGCCGCGGGTAATTACGTCAACCTCTGATTGACCACACGCCTTTGAAGCCGTCTAGGCGGAAGATGGAAGGACATTTCCGTACATGTGCTTTATGACAGTGCTCGCACGTACATATAGAAACGGTGGCAAGCCAAAACCGAAAGAGTCGTTTTCCCTATTTACGTCCGAATCAATGTGTCGTCTACTATCCCCATAGCAAGCTCCACAAGAGGATACGTAGAATTTGAGGCTGAAGTTTAATTTGCACCTTCCACACGTGGAAACAAATAATGTAATAGCCACTGACGCTTCGGTAATAGACGAAGGGCAGGAGTAGGTATTTACTCTTCACTTGACTGGCCATTTTTAGTAAGACTACCAGGCTTCACACCTACTGAAGCTGAACTTTTAGCAATTGTTCAAGCACTACGAAAACTAACCTTGGACACCCACACTGCTATAATTATTACAGACTCCTTGTCCGTATGTACGTCACTGACAGCTTCATCTCAATCAGATGCCTTAAGGACATTCCTTACGCTAATTCCTCCACAACTGAAGCTCTTAAAATTATTATGGCTACCTGGACATTGTGGGTTAGAGTTAAATTAAATGGCGGACTCGTTAGCTCGAATGGCATTAAATGGTCCAATACTTTCTGTGCTTTCTGTGCTATCAACTATAACGGCGATAAGATATCAAAAATTTTCACTCGGGGCTGATGCCATAAAATCAGTAACACCATGCACTGAATTTAAACAATGAAACATCGATGAAACGCCGACTGGTGTCATACTAGACAACTGGAAGTCATTCTAACAAGATTGCGATGTCGTGTGCCCTCTTTAAATCTATATTCACACAGGGCTGGTCTGGGAATATCTCTCCTATATGCAGCTTTTCTAGAGATCTGGAATTAATAGTCCATTATTTTTTTTCATGTCGCCGTCACAGTCTATTAAGAAAACGTCTCCTTGTCATCCCATTTGCTAACCTTGGGCTGCCCTTCACCATTGAGAAAATACTCTCCTTTGGTGCTTCGGTTCTGGGCTACAGCCACAGGAATGCCTTTGATGTCATTTGCAGTTATCTTCATGAAACAAAACGAATGCGCCTCTGAACTCCTATTTGTATATTTGTTATTATAATATTATTAAGCAAATTTGAAACATCAATTTTAAACGGGTTCGAAATTAATGCAATTTCAATTCAATATATATATTGTTCTGTCTGGTCAAATTGGCAACAACAATATTGCACCCTTTCTGTATTTACGTGCGCTTTATCCTCATTCTGTTAGGATTAGGTATCACTTGCAAGGCCTTCAATTTCATATCCTCAATTCTTGGCCAATCCCTCCGAGTGGGCAAGAGCCATAGTGGAGGCATCATCATCATCATCATCATCATCATCATCATCATCTCAATGCCGGCGTCCTGGCGCGGAAAGTAAAAATCAAGACACACGAGACCGTCCACACCCCCATATACGAGGCATTTTAACTGATTAACATTGTGGGTCAATGCCTGGTCTTATACAGCATAAATATAAAAGGAGCAGCTTGACAATAAAACAAGTTTATATGAATATTAACCGCAACGAAAGAAATGTTGCGATCACGGAATGAAATGGTCTCGCGTGCTACACGTACTGCGCTTTTCCACATGAATATGTTGGGAAATTAGTCTGTTCAATACAACCGCGCGACGTGTGCACGATGAGTGAACGACGTAATATTTGTCGGCGATGTTCAATACGAGAAAGCGGAACACCCCAATAATCTTTGTTGCAAAATGAATATACGGCGCTAATGGTTTTCCTAGATAAGTTAGAAAACCGTGATCGCAATCATGTACAAAGTTCTTGTACTTCAAGCGTAAAACGCATTCTGAGAGTTGCGGCACATGAACAACCTTAAATTGACGGAATTTTCAAGTGTGTGAATTGTAAACGGTACTATAGCGATGTGAAGCACCACCTTTTGAGACCCAGTTAGTTCGATTAGGTTAAACTATGTAGTATTACTCCAAACGAAATAACAATAGTTAGGACAAGAGAGTGACAAGAGAGTTACTGATCAACGATTTTACGAATATACGAGAAGGTGTGCACGACATTTCACTGGAACATCAACGCACTCACTTAGGGGAGATTTAGTTGACCACATTGTTTTTGGTAGCTGCGCAGTTTCAGCACATGAGTTCGCTATATATATATACTCTATGACGCATGTTGTCTTCCAGATTGAATGAGGAGCAGCAGTATTTGCACGCGACCTACATTGTTCTGCTCATGGGGGGCTAGAATAAATGATGTCAAACAACACTGCTGCGTTAAACGCTGCTGAAACTCAAAGACGAAATTCATGTGTCTTGAAAGCGACAACATTGTACGAGCGAGGTTGACATCACAGTGCCGGATCAACGAAAAGGCAGACTAAAAGCAGTTCATATAACGTGTAGCTATAGCACGGTCACCACGTAAGTTTTCTTTTATGAATACGGGGAGGGCGACTACACCAAGGCACGCACGATACTGCATGTAGTGCAAGTTTGTACTTTCCCAAGTGTCAGTCAATTAGGCCCGAGAACCAGCGCCCGTGATGCACCGTTGCGGTTTCGCCATGGGCGAGTCCGACTCGCAGTGGAACACTTTCGCTAAGTCCCCCGCGAAAGCAAAGGGCACGTTTGATACCCGCATCAGATCGGGCTCCGCTTCAAGCGGGCATCGGTAGTAGGCGACCAGCGAGTAGAATATTTCGCCGTGGGACATGCTCAACAGACTCCAAGCTGACCTCAGGGTGTCCCAGTCAGGACGATCGAACGCGTTCAGCACGGACCGCATGGCCAAGGCTCGGGGCATATATTTCAAAGCCAACGTGCTGTTTTCGCCCGTGCCGAAGTAGTTGTCTACGTAGCATTTGGCAAGTCGCTCGATGCTACTGAGCGTACTGGGTGTCCACTTTTTGTAGCTGAGTATCATGCTCCAGACGCTTTCGGCTACGAGGAGTCCCAGGATGGCCATGTTGGGAATATCTGAGCTCGGCCCAGAGCGGACGAAATCACACATTGCGGCCGACAAGAAAATGTGACTGTGACCAACGTAATACAATCTGTTCATCCCCCTGTTCCCTCCGATGACGCGAACTCGCACACGGTAGACTTCGAAATTGTACGCGCGCGCCCTCAACAGGTTTTCGGAGAACGAGCGCGCGGGCCGGGGAACGGCGACCGCGAGAAGGACCAGCGTCGGTCCAGGCGGTCTCTAGAGACACGTTGTTGAAGAATTGCGTCACGTTCTCGGCATCTTCGGCTTCGAAGAGGGGACTCGAGCTGACCTCGTGGTAGACGGCGTCCTTGACGCGCATGAATACGGTGCGCATCGCGTCAAACTTTGAGGGGTCGTCTTTGAGTTCCGCGACGAACTTGGACCAGACGTTATCGATGTGATGTACGCTACGGCTGCACACTTCGAACGCCCCGATCCAGGAGCCGTTGTACGTGGCATAGAACTGCCACACTCCGTCTTCGAGGCTTTGCGAAAGCAGCAAAGCGGCTCTGCCGCCGAGTAGGCGACGGTTTTCAGTGGCGTACAGCCCGTACAGGGCGCGGATCTCCTGGACACCGCTAACCAGGATGCTCGTTTTATTGTCGAATAGGTATCCTACAGAACTGAGGGCAAACTGCACGTCCGTGACGTTCCAAACCGTGCGATCGAATTCGTCGGCTGTCGGTGCTGGTGAAGCGGTACCACTTCGTAAGGCCTCGAACAGCCACCGCAGCAGCGGCACTGCATGCGTTCGCGGTCAGCTGGCTGCAATTCTTCGGGCGTCACCGATACGTTCGCGACGTTTGCCAGAGCATCGATGGAAGCGTTGATGATGTCGGTCATGAATTACTTCGTCGCTGACAACGTAAGCAGGAAGCTCAGTGTTAAGTAGGATCCGTTCGTGCCATAGTGCACGGTGAAGGTGGGTGGTAGCTTGTACTTGAGCGACACCATGGTGGCGTAGAGAAAGGCGTTCCGAGAATTAGGCTTCACGAGGAGCTCACGCGTCGCCCGCGTGAGCGCCTTGGCTAGTCCGGAGACGAACGCCTCCCGGTGCGGGACCGTCTCGACGCACGACTTGTAGTAAGCGGCGAGGAAGCGGCCGGCGTCGCCTTCGGTTCGAGCCCTCGGGAAAGACGCCCGTGATCATAATGCGTTCGAGCTCCGCTTGCTGCGTCTCACGCTTCCAGAGCTTCAACTCGATGACGCCGTTGCAGACGCGCCCGAAAAAGTCCCGGCAGGGACTTATGCTGGTGTTGACGACGACGGCCATCTCACGGGCGTCCTCGGGGCAGCAGAAGGACTGTTTTGCGTGCTTGCCAGGCCGGCTCAGCTTGCTGGGCCGGCTTGTCAGGTACAGGCTTAGCGACACGATAATTGCGACGAACGTTACGGCGACAAGCAGGACGCCCGCGGTGAGAAAGCCGTCGTTGGCGGGAGTGCCTGAGCATCGCAAGACTGCTCGACACCGCGAAGCCATGGTTCGTCCCGCTCTGCGAAGGTGAGCTCGTAGGATCGACCATGTCTGAGCGTCTTCGCCCTAGAAGGAATTCGCGCATGCCCGGCCGATTCTGTGGTCTTCTTCTTAACAGGGCGCGTGCTCCGCGCATGCGGGAGTGTTATGCTGAAGATGATGACTGTATACATGCACAGAAGGCTGTCGTATTTGCAGACTGCTTGTCATAATCTGCAATTATGCTGGCGAATTTAACAGTTTAACATTAGCAACATTCACTAACTAAAGGTGGAACATTGCTCCGAAACTGGACATTTAATACAGCGTTAGAAGGTTTTGACCTTCTTCGCTTTATGGACATGGCTTCGTCTTTATCCCAAATGAATTACGTTAGTACAGATGGAATCACAGTTGTCTAGAGCGCCAAGCCAATTGTTCCAGCTGCCATTTTACGTAGAAATATGTAAAGATGGACGTCATTATGATACCGAACATGCTCATACTTCGTGCTAGTCTATTGTGCTCGGATATAAGCATGAACAGAAGCTTGTTGATAAAGGGAGCTTGAAACCGCAACCAACAACATTATCGACAGCCATGTTTTTCACGGCTCTAGAAAAGTGTTATTCTATCATCACGAACCGTGGTGCCTGCACAGTTGAAACGATAGGTTAGAGGCTCTCTCAGTGCTAAGTTATGACCCCGAATAATTAATGTAATACAAGTCATATGGAACCACTTCAAAAGAGAGAATTGGATTTCACTCATTCGATGCTGTTTTCTTGTAGTGTTAACGTTCATAGATTTACCCGTAAGAATGTGCTAACATGAAACTTTTTGAAATTTAATGTGCGTAAACTGTTACGGACGTATACTAGGTCACACGGTAAAGGCACTGTACCAATGAGGCACCAAGGCGTTGGTACCATGACGCCGTGGCGACGAATGTGACGCAGCCAAATGCATGGCTTCGGGTGAAGAACACCCCATGGAGGCACTGTTCCAAAACAGTCATATTCACCAAACACAGCGTGGTTTTCTGAAAGAGAATGCAAGGCCTCGTCGACCTGCCTGCAAGAGATGACCCCCAGACTCGTGATACCAGAAGTTAGTCCTGTCCACCCTCCTATTTACTCCACTTTATTTATTGTTTATTTTGTTTATCAAGCGGCAGTCATGATGTGGCCCGTGACTTCCTCACATGCGTGTATCGCGCGTAATTGTACGCACTGTAAATAACGGGTTGCAGTACGTACGTTCAGAGAATTATGGCTGGGACCCGCTTGGTGCGATGATACTGTAGCCACTGGGACCGCGTGGCCCGCGTTGCTCGGGCAAACATTCTGGCAGTCGCGTGCTTGAGTCCCGCAGGTCGGCGGAAGGGTCAGCAGCCGTTTGACACTGGACACTCGGCCCCCAGCGGCGGCGGCCGGCTGGGGCGCTCACCGCGAATGCGTGGCCCGCTGGCCACCAGCTACCACAATGACCTTGGGATCAAAGCATCTGTTACGGTTTCGTGCACCGCTTGCCGTGGCGGCACTCACGCAAATAACGAAAGCGATGGGCCGCACAGCAAGCGACTCGTACACTATTTTGGCCGCAAATAGGCCAGCATTTATCTGCTGCGGTGGCAGTGCGCCGCAAGAGATGCGCAGCTGGCAACAAAGCTTCGTCGCTATTAGCCTCATCATGCCCCTGATGCGGCCGCTCCTAGAACCACGTGCTCAAGCGGGAAGAGGCAGCACTTATCGTCGTTATCAGAGGCTTGAACACCACATGGATTCTTGCACGACAACTGCTCATGGCTACGAAGAATCTGTTGAATGAATCCAGCCATCGACTGAAGCATAAACGATGCCTGCTTGCGTTGGGGGGGGGGGGGGGGGGGGGCAACACATGCTTTCACGAAAAGTAAATAAATAAACAGCACACTTAGCACTAAGTATTGCCATAGGCTGATTCATAGCAGTACTTGTCTGTGCGTTTCGCCTTCTCTTGTTAACAATCAGTACAGGAAACTTGGGTGGTCATCAAGTATATGTCGGTTCATGCTGATGATAATTCTATATATACGACAAACGGCAAACTTCGACCATAATCGCTCTGCTGTAAAAGTTTTACCACCACCTAAGTGTTGATGTTCGGCACCTGAATTTACCATACTATACCATATACGAGCGGTAAGCTGTCCCTTCCCTGCAGAACGTTGTAGGCTGGTTTTCCTGTTTAAACAGAACGTTAGATGATTTGCAGTCGGTTGCAACCTATAGCAGTAAATGCAAGCTCCACCCACAGGACAACGAATCGCTTGTCAATCGCCAATGTAAAAGAGTCGTGCAAGCCCGTTTCCTTTCGAAGCTTAAGTACCCTTTCTCTGCTAAAGTAAGTACCCCGCACACCGAAAAGGTTCGTCGGTTCTACCGAACATACGACATTCAGCTAACCAGTGACGTAAGAATCTCCGACTAAATTTGCCAGTGCTTTCAAGCTTTCGACTTCCTTCGCCGCGCGTGGTTTATGGCGCGGTGATGCTCCCTGCGCAAATAGAGGAGGAGGAGGAGGAGGAGGAGGAGGAGGAGGAGGAATAAACATTTATTGAAGGGCGCGCGACTACGCAAGGTTGCACGCCCTTTTTCTCTATAGAGGGAGGGTTGCACCTCTTTCTCTCTATAGAGGGAGGGAGTGGCGCCGCGTCAAAAAGCCACACGAGATGACGCACTGCGACGGGTACGTGTATAGAGTTACTGTATATGCTACATTTAGGGTAGCATATACAGTAACTCTAGGTACGTGTGGTCAAGCTTTTAGAAACAGCGAAACAAGGGCGTGCGAATGGGAACGCCGGATTTCTGAAACACGCAAAACGTACATTTCACCGCGGAAATAAGAGTACGATCACGATGGGAGAGCTTGTGTCTATTCTTATGATGTAACCGACTAAATAGTACTATCTTCTCCACTATTCGGTACTCTACTATAAGGTAAAAGTGTGTCGTACCAGTCCCACAGGCAAGTTTTTTTGCATACTAGTAGCATCAGTTCAGGTGAGTGCAACTGCACCGGGTATCTGAGGTCACTTTAACTACATGTGCAGACAGGAAGGCACATGTACGATGTAGCTTTTGGCACTGCGACACTAACACAGATCACGAATCCTTCATGAAAAAAGGACAAAAAACATAATTGGCGAAGTTTGCTCAAAACTGAAGCTTGTGACATCTATTGCCTTGACGATAGTTATAGCGCGAGAACAGAACGACGACAAAGAGACAAGAAAGACACGAGCGCTCGTGTCCTTCGTGTCTCTTTGTCGTCGTTCTGTTCTCGCGCTATAATTGTAGTCATGTCATACCAACCCAAGCTGCCATACCAACCCATAGCCCAAGCTGCCACACTTCTAAATTAATTGCCTCTTTGTTAATAAGTCTGCGAATAGTGAAATTGGCATCAGAGTTTTAAAAGCGTAATTCATAAGTCTAAACAAATCCGTTCTTTCAATCTAGTGTTACTTGGAAGGGTGCACTGAGCGACCACGGGACTACACCGGCTACAGCCTGCCTCACAATCGCACCCTGGCTCAGGCCCGTAACGCTCAATAAATTATCATCAGTCATTGTCCATTACTCATTTGTTGAAAATAAGGGGTTAATTGCGACGTCGTGTGGACTTTTTCCTAATGTCGGCGAGCCTGCAGAGACGCCGTGAAGAACAAAAGGGTTCTTCAAAAGGGTTCCACTTCTGGCTGCTCTGTGTGAACAAAAGGGTTCCACTTCTCGCTGCTCTGTTTCTAAGATCAGTAGCAATAACTACATATATTATCATCGTCACAGCGCGTAGGGTCATTATGCTGAGTCACCATATGCTGGCCGAAGGGGTACACGTCAGGGGTCATTTCGCGCGAACTGCGGTGTAACGAGCACACCGCCGAGCGTCGGTGCAGATGATCTTCCTTTGTCCAAACAACACGTGATGACCACGCATGCTTGCGAGGCGAGCGTCGTGAACTGTAGCGGTAATGAACAGTTCGTTTTATGAGGCCAGCCACAAGACGACGAAGGGGACGCTATTTTAATTTTTCGCGGCCAAAAAGAGAAGTCACTCTGGATGAGAGTGGTAAAATTCTGAAAATTTTATTGAACCCTGACGCTGGGTGACAGAAGAAAACAAAGAGAAGGAAATTTCGGAGGTTATTACCTGTGCGCTAACTGCGGCATGTTTTCTTAACCGTCAGATCACTACAGATACGAGGCGTGGGCATCGAGGAATGGGAAACGCGTCCGAGGAGCTCCAGCGTGTGTTAGTCTTAATATTAAAAATTCTGGCAGTTCAGGCGCAAAAGGTACGATGTGATCACGAGGCACAATAGGGGGGGGGGGGGGTGTCTTTGGATGAACATGGACGTCATCCCCTCAGAAGTGTGGCAGCTTGGGCTAGTTGGTATGTCATGACGATAGTTATAGCGCGAGAACACAACGACGACGCAGAGACGTGTCCTTCATGTCCTTCTTGTCTCTGTGTCGTCGTTCTGTTCTCGCGCTATAACTATCGTCATGTTGATCCCCTCCTTGTTTTTCACTGTACACGTTTGTGTCCACTTGTCGACCCTAAATTCCCACGGCGTTGCGAACGGAGCGACACGGCTTGCGGCGATGAAGGCGCGCGCACGCCGTTTTAGAAGCGTCCAAAGTTATTTCACGTGCCTCCGATTCATCGTAAGAGGTTCAGCACCACCATATATGACTGCAGCACCAAAGCGTACACTTCGTTGCGCCCGTTTGGCCATGCTGCAGCCATACCCGTGCACAAAGGGGAGGGTGGGGCAATGCCCTAGGTTTTTCCTTCCAAAATTTTGACGAATAAGGGTGTTGTTACTGGAACTAAATATTGAACATAGGTTTTTTTTCTCAAGCCTTCAGCAAGTGCGTCCCTCCAACGCAACAAATATCGACATAAGCCCCGCCGCGGTGGTCTAGTGGCTAATGTACTCGTCTGCTGACCCGCAGGTCGCGGGATCGAATCCCGGCTACAGGCAGCTGCATTTCCCGATGGAGGCGAAATGTTGTAGGCCCGTGTGCTCAGATTTGGGTGCACGTTGAAGAACCCCAGGTGGTCTAAATTTCCGGAGCCCTCCACTACGTGCGTCTCACATAATCATATAGTGGGTTTCGGACGTTTAAACCCATCCATCCATCATCCATCCATCATCCATCCATCCATCCATCCACCATCCATCCATCCATCCATCCATCCATCCATCCAGCCGTCCCGTCCGCCGTCCGTCCGTCCGTCCGTCCATCCATCCAGCCATCCATCCATCCATCATCCATCCATCCATCCATCCATCCATCCATCCATCCATCCATCCATCCAAATAAGGACATAAGATAGACAGATGATACACTAAAGATTGAGAATGACAGAAGCACTGGAAAGCACACCAGAGCGCAAATCGACCTTATGATCAACGAGAATAAACCATATCACAGTGTAAGAAAACAGCAACCACGCGTACGCGCTCTAGCGTTTTCGAAAACGCGTGGCGCGCATATTGCGTCCCGCGAGTCACGTGCGACGGACGAGGTGCGGCATTCCATCTTCGTACCGGGATAGAAATACATCAAGAAAGAGAAATGAAAATAAGGTTAGAGGCATCTTGTTGTTGTCGTTCCCCGACGCTATTCCGGGCTAGTGTCGCGCGGGGAGAATACAGCACGCGGTCCATGCAACGTGAATGCGCCCATCTTTCTCTCTCGCTCGCTCTCTTACACCCATACACACACAAACACATGCACGCACACATACATAGAACACGCACACGCTCTCTCTCTTTCTCTCTATGCCCGTACGAGGCACGATATTATGTCAGCTGCACCCCATATGCTTTCTCTCTCTCTCTTTCGATCTATCCATTGTACGCCACTGATAATTGTAATCTGAAGAGAAAGTGTTCTATTTTAAAACTGTGCGTGCTTTTATTGTTTATCAATATACTTTCCATCCAAAGCTCTTTCACCTCAACACTTCACTTTCTTGAATCGTGGTGGATTGTTGGGTTCATTCTAGATTGGGGCTTTGGGCTCACCAGATCCTCTTCTTTTACAGTGGAAGACAATTTTATTTTCCATCGTAGACAAAGGCACAAGAGCGACAGCGTAATAGCTGCCGCACATAAGAACTTTTTTGTGGAGCGCTTGGTTGGGGGAGAGAGACGGCAAGAAAAAGCGAACATTTCGCGATAAAAAAGAGGGGGGGGGGGGGTGTCTTTGGATGAACATGGACGTCATCCCCTCAGAAGTGTGGCAGCTTGGGCTAGTTGGTATGTCATGACGATAGTTATAGCGCGAGAACACAACGACGACGCAGAGACGTGTCCTTCATGTCCTTCTTGTCTCTGTGTCGTCGTTCTGTTCTCGCGCTATAACTATCGTCATGTTGATCCCCTCCTTGTTTTTCACTGTACACGTTTGTGTCCACTTGTCGACCCTAAATTTCCCACGGCGTTGCGAACGGAGCGACACGGCTTGCGGCGATGAAGGCGCGCGCACGCCGTTTTAGAAGCGTCCAAAGTATTTCACGTGCCTCCGATTCATCGTAAGAGGTCAGCACCACCATATATGACTGCAGCACCAAAGAGTACACTTCGTTGCGCCCGTTTGGCCATGCTGCAGCCATACCCGTGCACAAAGGGGAGGGTGGGGCAATGCCCTAGGTTTTTCCTTCCAAAATTTTGACGAATAAGGGTGTTGTTACTGGAACTAAATATTGAACATAGGTTTTTTTTCTCAAGCCTTCAGCAAGTGCGTCCCTCCAACGCAACAAATATCGACATAAGCCCCGCCGCGGTGGTCTAGTGGCTAATGTACTCGTCTGCTGACCCGCAGGTCGCGGGATCGAATCCCGGCTGCAGCGGCTGCGTTTCCGATGGAGGCGGAAATGTTGTAGGCCCGTGTGCTCAGATTTGGGTGCACGTTAAAGAACCCGAGGTGGTCTAAATTTCCGGAGCCCTCCACTACGGCGTCTCACATAATCATATAGTAGTTTCGAAACGTTGAAATCCATCCATCCATCCATCCATCCATCCGTCCGTCCGTCCATCCATCCATCCATCCATCCATCCATCCATCCATCCATCCATCCATCCATCCATCCATCCATCCATCTACCGTCCGTCCGTGCGTCCGTCCGTTCATCCATTTATCATTCCATCCATCCATCCATCCATCCATCCATCCATCCATCCATCCATCCATCCATCCATCCATCCATCCATCCATCCATCCATCCAAATATGGACATAAGATAGACATGATGATACACTAAAGATTGAGAATGACAGAAGCACTGGAAAGCACACAAGAGCGCAAATCGAGCTATGATCAACGAGAATAAACCTATATCAACAGTGTAAGAAAACAGCAACCACGCGTAACGCGCTCTAGCGTTTTCGAAAACGCGTGGCGCGCATATGTGCGTCCCGCGAGTCACGTGCGATGGACGAGGTGCGGCATTCCATCTTCGTACCGGCATAGAAATAAAATCAAGAAAGATAAGTGAAAATAAAGGTTAGAGGCATCTTGTTGTGTCATTCCCCGACGCTATTCCGGGCTAGTGCCGCACGGGGAGAATACAGCACGCGGTCCATGCAACTTGAATGCGCCCATCTTTCTCTCTCGCTCGCTCTCTTACACCCATACACACAGAAACAAGCACACGCACGCACACATACATAGAACACGCACACGCTCTCTCTCTTTCTTTCTATGCCCGTACGAGGCACGATATTATGTCAGCTGCACCCCATATGCTTTCTCTCTCTCTCTCTTTGGATCTCTCCATTGTACGCCACTGATAATTGTAATCTGAAGAGAAAGTGTTCTATTTTAAAACTGCGCGTGCTTTTATTGTTTATCAATATACTTTCCATCCCAAGCTCTGTCGCCTCAACACTTCACTTTCCTTGAATCGTGGTGGATTGTTGGGTTCATTCTAGACTGGGGCTTTGGGCTGACCAGATCCTCTTCTCTTATAGTGGAAGACAATTTTATTTTCAATCGTAGACAAAGGCACAAGAACGACAGCGTAATAGCTGCCGCACATAAGAACTTTTTTGTGGAGCGCTTGGTTGGGGGAGAGAGACGGCAAGAAAAAGCGAACATTTCGCGATAAAAAAGAGGGGGGGGGGGGTGATTCGAAGTGCCACCCTTTCGCTATTTAAAAACCGCCGATGGGAGCGCGGATATAGAAAACCCGGTGCGAGGCGAGGTGCCACCGCGAAAAAATGTTCGCATTTTTCCCTCTTTGCTTGTCCTGTATCTTCCTTCCTCTTCTCCTTGAGGTGCATCGGCGAGGTGGCGCTGCCAGAGGCAGCTGTTGTGTCTCGTCAATTAGTGTGCGAGAGCGTGCTCTCTCCAGGACAATGACAGTGTTGTTGTTTCTTGGCCCCTCACTTCTCGTTTTAGAGCTTTCTTCATCTCCCCTTCAATCTGGCCCTCTATTTCGGAGCTGTTAGCAGATGCGTTTTGCCGCATCTGGCCCACATTGTCGTTGGAAGACGGGGAGATTGAAGTAATGCGGAAATGTCAAGATGGGAGAAATTCCTTTGAAAAACAAGCGCATCTGTAACTCGCCAAGTCTTTACCTTAACGCGTTACCCCAAGACTACTTGAAGCAAACGCCATCTTCTTTTTCTTTTTAGTCCATATGTTCATCTTCCGTGCCGCCGGCATTCGAGAGCTTTCTGCATGCGACGTACGTTTTTCATTTCCTCCGAGATCGGAGGCATTCGCAAGCTCTTTGCCCCTTACCTAGCTTCCTTGGCACTGCCTCCATGATCGGCTCTCTTTTGACCACGTGATAAAGTCAGGTGATGACGACATTGTGTGACGTCACAAACTTTGGCTATCCATAACATCATGATGACGACACAGCGTGACCTCATAATCTGATGATGGTGCCTAGCTTCGTTTGTACTGCCTCCGTGATCGACTCACATTGACCATGTGATGATGTCAGGTGATGACGACACTGTGTGACGTCACAAACTTTGGCTATCCGTCACATCCTGATGACGACACAATGTGACCTCGTAATCTGATGGTGATGATTTCTTGCATCAACCGTGTTGACACCACCGACAGCGACGGTCAGTTTTCTCGGTTTACGAGACACATGAAGCTTTCGCCTTGAAAATAAATCGTAAAATCGTCTCAAGAGTAAACCAATGAATGCGATCAACAAATTGGAATGTTGTGCGAAGCAAGGATGGCCACAAACTCAACTAGAATCCGACCTGGTGCTAATTCTACAGAGCACCCTCTGAAGAAAACGCGGCCGCTGCAGCAAGCACAGCGGCGTTGCCGGTGCCTGTCGCTTCGCCGTAACGTTCTGCTAATTCTCGCCAAGATAGAGCGCGTGCGGCCATGGCCGGCCTCTCAATGTATGCAGTTACTACCGGAGCCACACTACCCATTTTCGGGGGATCCCTCAGAAGTGACGCACTCATGTGGTGGCACACCAGGAGCAAATGTCCTGTGTTTGCTGCTGCGGCTTTATACCCGCAAACTTTTTAATCTATCGACCCCTTTAACTATATGTCTCCCTTCCGTGCAATTGGCTTCTCTGGGAATCCAGTCAGTTACCATTAAAGGCCAGTGGTTATTAGACTTACGTGCTACTTGCCCAGTCAATATAAATTTCTTCTTTTTTTATTTCAACTGTGATATCCTTATCCCCGGTTTGTTCCCTGACCCACTCGCTCTGCT
Source organism: Rhipicephalus microplus (assembly GCF_013339725.1). Classification (NCBI taxonomy): domain Eukaryota; kingdom Metazoa; phylum Arthropoda; class Arachnida; order Ixodida; family Ixodidae; genus Rhipicephalus; species Rhipicephalus microplus. Next base: position 216,036,071 of record NC_051165.1, read on the forward strand.
CTCTTCTTGTGTCTTATAATTACGCCGTTCATTTACCTTTCCATCGCTGGCTGCGTCATCCTCAATTAAAGCTAAGCCCTCTTTGTAAGTCTCCAGGTTTCTGCTCCGTAATTAAGTACCTCTGCACGGTAAGCATTCCTCGAGAGGAAGGTATATAACGGCGGCATCATGCCGGTACTTATCTATAAATACGGTGTCAACATGTAGGTGATGCAAAAAAATCGTCGTTGTGACGTCACCAGTCATCTATATTTGTGATGTGAACATGACGTGAATATAGCGTCACATTGCGGGCCGTCAGATGATAATGTCATAGCACGACATCGTCACTTGAAAGAAGGCGTACCGATCCCGTAGGTGCTGCAAAACCACTTGAGGTAGAGATAGCTGCCAATACCTCCGACCTCGAAGGTAGTGCAAGAAAACGTTTGGTTGATTGATATGTGGGGTTTAACATCCCAAAACCACCATATGATTATGAGAGACGCCGTAGTGGAGGGTTCCAGAAATCGCGACCACCTGGGGTTCTTTAACGTGCACCCAAATCTGAGCACACGGGCCTACAACATTTCCGCCTCCATCGGAAACGCAGCCGCTGCAGCCGGGATTCGAACCCGCGACCTGCGGGTCAGCAGCCGAGTACCTTAGCCACTTGACCACCGCGGCGGGGCAAGAAAACGTTTGGTGCCGCATAGAGTTTTATATAGACACACTAGAAAACTCTGACACTAGTGTCTATGGGAGCTGCAATGCATTGTGCTTCAGCGAGCATGTGAATGATGGGTAGTACATGGATTTTCCTGGTCTTCGTATTTTACGTTTCTTTTGACTTCGAGTGACTTCAAGCTCCCTTGTCACGTAACAATCAGCAATAGTTCATCAGTTACGTTTCACCACTTTAATCTTTTAGGCTCACCAATTTGAATCGGGTCACGAAGTTTAACCGTTTGTTCTTTTATTGAAACAAAACTGAAACACTGCAATAAACGAAGTCACAACTGCTTTCGAAGGCCGCAAGTACGAAGACTACGAAAATTCGTGTACTACCCATCATTCCCATGGTCGCTGAGCGATCGCAGTGACAGAGTCTCCTCTAGTTGATTTTGATTGATATGTGGGGTCTAACGTCCCAAAGCCACCATATGATTATGAGATACACCATATAGTGGAGGACTCCGGCAATTTCGACCACCTCGGGTTCTTTAACGTGCACCCAAAGCTGAGCACATGGGCCTACAGCGTTTCTGCTTCCATCGGAAATGCCGCCGCCACAGCCGGGATTCAATCCCGCCACTTGCGGGTCAGCAGCCGAGTACCTTAACCACTAGACCACCATTGCGGGGCCCTCTGGTTAATTTTAGGAAACCCTGTGGGGTGCACAGAGCTTTCAGCAGGCGAGATCAATACAATCAACTGAGAAGAAAATTATGGCTTTTCGTGTCGTCTGAAGCTCAAGCATCAGGGACCATGTGAGTTGTTTCGTTTTCCCTACATCTCTGTACACCTATAAGTAACAAGTGAGGGACCATTCGGTTGATCGATCGATTGGTTAATAAATCTATTGATTGTTTATACGATTCGCGTTCGATTTGACACAAAAACTCCACAACAGGCAGAGTGCCAAGTCCTTCCCATTTCTCACTCCTGCGTATACTCTTTCTGCAGTTGCATTTCTACGTATATTCTTTTTCTGCGTACGCTTTTCTGCCTCATTGGCGGTAATAATCAGAAGTAGTCATATAACTTGGACACAGACTTAAGTAACAAAGCGAGACGAGCTTCTTTCTCGTCCGTGTCTGCTACAGCGCTATGACACCTTTTGGTGCATTTAATCAACTAGCCCGAAAATCCACGTTGTCAGACGGCCAGGAGTTCACAAAAGGCGCAGGATTAAGCTATCCAAAGTCTCCCAGAGACGGCGCGAACCGCGATTGTTTGGTCACGGGCGTTGGACGCCGCAGATGCCGCCGGGGCACCTCGGAGGCGGGGGAGGTTTTTTCGGGTCGCGAGCCCCGGAGCAGTCGTGATTGCCGTGCCAACGACCTCGGGTTCCAAATACTACCCCGGGCCCACGACTCGGCGCCTTATAACCCCCAGCGCGGGGGCCTCACGGACCCTCCTCTCAGAGCCGCACCCGTTTTATGCCTCGGGATTCGCGACCGTTCATCTCCAAGCCCAACGGGGTGACGCCGCTCTGCTGCCTCTCCGTAGACAAGCAGCGTGTTTGTAAACAAACGGTCGCCCCTGTGTGGTGGGAATGTTAGATGTGTACAGAAGCGGTCAGCAGGATGGTGCACTGTTATGTGAAAACAAACGCGGCTGAAGCGTCTTCCCAAGGAAAGCAGCACGGTTTACTGAACCTGGTTTTATGGAGTACAGTCAACGCATACGCGAAGAAGACACACACGCACGTGCACACACAAACACACGGAGTCCGCGTTTGGGTGTGAGTGTGTTACAAAGCAGAAAAAAAAAGAAACAGCCAGGTCCACGCCGTAAAACGCTTTGGTCTACAAAGTTGTAAGCGCGCAAGTACGTGATTGGCTATAGCGACGTGCCATAGTGCAGTGAACCCGCCGCCACATTTGAAGTACGCGCACTTCTACATTCTGATAACCGTGAGAGTCTTTATCAGTAATCGTCATTATCACTTCGGGAATCATCGTCAGGTAATTAGCGCAGGTCACGTGACCTGCGTGACGATAGCTACTATACTATTGCAACTATGTCGACGGCACAGTTTAAAAATAACAGGGTAAAAGGATTGATTGATTGATATAGAGGGTTTAACGCCCCAAAACCACCATATGATTATGAGAGACGCCGTAGTGGAGGGCTCCAGAAATTTCAACCACCCGGGGTTCTTTAACGTGCACCCAAATCTGAGCACACGGGCCTACAACATTTCCGCCTCCATCGGAAATGCAGCCGCCACAGCCGGGATTTGAACCCGCGACCTGCAGGACAGCAGCCGAGTACCTTAGCCACTAGACAACCGCGGCAAGGCAGGGTAAAAGGAGAATTACAACTTAATTGTAAAAGCAGGGTGGAGTTTACTGACATTTCAATCAATTGAAGAAATCTGGAGCAATCACCCATTCTCTCCAGTATCGGTTGTTGCCGGAGGGTTAGAGAAATTGATGTTAGCCCCAGTACAAATGCTCAAGACCTGCAAGGAGTCGGTGCGACGGCTCTTACACTTCGAAAAACACTTTTGTCGAGACGTCAGCAGACGGTATGCAGTACTTATGACAAGCGCTTCCAATGAAACGCTACAAACAGTTTCTCTTCGCCCCATGTGGAAATCCCTCAAGTCGGCAACACACCGTCCCTACCTCTGGTTGCCGCCGCCTGGCTTGCCTTCAGCTCGTCAACTCGACATGCCTCCATACTCTCCGCGACATACTCGCGGCCTACCTGTGCTCACATTTTCATCGGTTGAGAGATATCACAATTAGTCAAAGCCTAACTTAACCACGGGATGTCGTTCCGTCTCCCTCTAATATCGGCGAGTCCACAAGTGAGGATCACAAGAACCAAATGTCTGCGTACCCTTACAGCTATAGATAGCTCTCCCTCTGATCCGAAGAGAGAGAGGGAGAAACAACTTCATTTAAGTGAAAAAAAAATCACAGAGCAATGGCGATCGGGCCGTGCCTGGCCGCCACCTCCTCAGCTGGCCCGGAGCTGTACTTCTAGGTTCGTATCTCTGAGTACTCTTTCCCATCCCTCGGACGAGGGAGTGGTCAGGAGATCAGGCGGGGGTGGATCATCGCTGCAGTCCTATAGTATATGAGAGAGGGAGGCGACGGAGCCACATTTTGAGCAATGCGGACTTAACAGATCGGGGTAAATGTGTGCGTACACCCGCGGACACGGAAACGAGTTCGTTTGGAGGCGGTGTCACGTGATTTCTTGTGGTGTCGTGAGTTTGGGATGCGGCGGTGGTTTTGTTCGACGTGTGAGGCGATAGTTCTGAGCAATTTCGTGATAGGATATGAGGGGCTCGCCGGTCGTGGCGGAGCCCACCGCTCGGTTGACGAATTCTCGAGCTTCGTCCGAAGAATCCGTCCCCTACAACAACGCGCATATACGTGAAGCCGACCGCGACCTTCCATTGCCGAGCCTTTTCCAACTTTTTTCAGCCGGCCGTCTTTTAATCACTGGTCACGGTAGTGGTCAGTGAGTGTCGTAGTAATAAATTGGCTACTCTTATCTCAACTCGCATCCCACAGTACTGCATGTACGAGCTTTTAGATGCTCGACGGATGTTTGTTACACACCAACGCCACGCGGTTCAGTGACAGCACCCTGCGTCCTCTGCTTTGCACGACTGCGAACCGCTTCTTTCGTTGACCACATGTAAACAATGCTTGGCCGGTCATTGGGCTCGTGCCAGTTCACAACGATGACAATTCAATTCCCTATCTTATCTACAACAGGAAAACTTAGACCACAACCAGTTTGCCGTGAAATTCCTACACCGCACATGTGTCGCAGGAATTGGGCAAGTCCCAACTACGTTCCATCTTCTCTTGCTAATCGTATGTGCGGATTGCAGGGCCAGTCGTTGAGCGCGTGCCGGTTCAAGACGACGATAATTTTCATCTACGACACAGGGCGAACCTCGATCACGACAGCTCTGCTGTTAAGATGTCACTATGTGGAGACGAATGACCAGGGAAGCGTTTAGCACGCGACACATGACGTGACACGCATTCTCGAACCACAGCCGATTATACACGCAATCCGTAACTGAAACCCCAAGACCTGTCAAGAAAATGCCATTTAACGATTTATATTAACGCGATGATGTAACACAGCTCGTTGCGAAGAAATTCTACAGTCTGCGGTTGTGAGCGAAAAATCATCTTATGCGTACCCAACATATCGAGAACGATGCTTATAAAATAAATGATAAAAAATCCAGAGTGGCGACCGAACCCGGGTCGTTTGCGGGGCAAGCGGATGTTGTAGCACACGGCCACCCGCCTGCTTGTGCAGTACAGTGAAAATGACTTCCTCTGCTTGAAAATGCAGAGAAAGTAACTTTCATGCTTTACGACCACAAAATTCCTATATACATACTTCCCAATACAACGGGAAATATTGCCGTAATAATGTGTGGTACAAGCACCCATCGCCCGCGGCCGTCAGCACACATGGGATTATCATAATGACTTCATGGTTTAATGCCAGGCATCCACTACAAAAGACACGCACGCTACTGCGCCTATTCCCTTAAGACCACGTAGTGAGTGCATAGCAAGTTCGAAAAGGTTTCATGCACGAAGTGTTTGAAGTACGCACCAGGAATACATCGCTATCACGTTCAACTCTTTAAAGGCGAAGCTTTAATGTCCCGCAATATTTTTGATCAGCACGGTATAATTACGTATTTCTGCCGCATTCTGTTTCACGACGTGCATCTTTATATTCCAGGCACACCACATGTACTTAGCGTTTCCTTTACATTTACAGTGGATCGCTGGCGAGATCCGGATGTTATCCAATTTGTGTTGGTTGCGAAAATGTATTGTGGTCCTGCAAGGCGCGCGCAGCGGGCGACTTCCACGTCGGGACCGTTAGGCCAAGCCTATCAGCCGCTCAACGGGCCTGCATCCAATTTGTGTGGATGGAAACAACTACCCGGAACAACTACCCGGTACTTTCAATCCCCATCGTGGGTGCGTGCCACAGTTTACAGGATCTACTTCTTTCTTGTAAGTCCGGTGATGTTTGACAACCCGAGATCAGGTGTCCCATGAGAAGACTTTGAGGCCTTGCCTCATCGCCGCCTCTCGGGCCTGCGGGACGGCCCGTGTCTTGGAGCGCCGCGGAGCGACGGCCCACCTCGACGCAAGAGCATTCTACCATGCTGAACGTTCGAGGTTCGAGAGCGTCGCACACAACTTTTCTACAGTGAGAGTCGAGAGTAAGCGCAAAAAAACAAGGCAGCATATCCACGCAGTGAGTGACGGAGAGTGGGGCGAAACATCCGTCCGTCTATTTGTTCTTGCTTCCATCCATGCACGCGTCCGTCTGTGTGACCGTACGTGCGTCCATCCCTGCATTCGTCCATGCATCCACCCCTGCGTCCGTCCATGCAGCCATCCATGCGTCCGTCCATGCATCTGTATGTGTGTATGTTCGTCCATCTAGTCAACACTTCAAGTACCACCATCTCGCATATTTTCATCATATATTCCGCATATCGAAGCACTGCCATCCAGCGCTAGCGGACATTCCAAGGACTGAACGAGAGGAGGCACACGCACACTTTATTTCGACTTGCGCTTGGTGCCTACTTCCCACCTTTAACCACCTCGAGTTCATGGTATATACTAGTTCACTGTATTCATGGCACTGCGGCCCAACGCTCGGTGAACCTTTCTAAAACCAAGGAGGTTACGCCCAGTGAGTATACGTAGCAACCCTTTCTTGTCAAATAGTGCTCAAATGTACATGCCAATGGCTGCTAATGGAGAATGAGATACAGGAGAATTCGGCTTTTAGTTAACCCGCACGCTGCGAATTTTTCATTGTTCAACAACGCACGGGATAAATTTCCCACCAGCAACACTTTGCAGGTCAAAGCGTAAGACATGTCACGCACTACTACGAGGGACGAACGGGTGCCGCTTTAAGGAGCTTCGCCCCTAAAACTGGGAGGACGCTTGAGCTTTGCCTTGACGGAGAACGCGACAGCGCTTTCGGGCCCCGTTCTCAAGTGATAGCTTGCTGTCGGTTCGAGGTGCATGCCTCAAGCGTGCCGCAAGGAGACGAATACCCTTTGCGCGTTAGTACATTGGCTGTTTGAAAAATATCCCAGAATTCCTTCTGCAAGTACGGTGTCCACTACACCACAAATATTCCGTTTGCTGCTGCTGATAATAATTAAATTTGTCTCGGCGCTTTTTAGTGGGCAGTCTTTTAAAACACCCAGTCGTCGCGCGATTCACATGCTTTGACGCGTGGTACAATTCTTTTAATACTTAGACCACTAAATAACATACCTTTTTGTGCAATCCGAAGCATTGCTCTGACGTAAGTCACCTGCTTTCCACGCAAACCGCGATTTTAACTTGCACCGAGGACTTCGCTTTTTTTTATTGAGATAGCAATTATATGAACACTCTCAGCTGGATTTTCCCGCCGGCGTCGACGTGGGAGTCGGCGTCGATGTCATGCACCGTATATGTATACACACACGGGGATTACGTTTTTAGCATTACCAGCAAGATGGCGCAACGAGCGCATGTCGCCACATCATGTGGCGGCGCCCGCTCTTATCTCCTACGCGTACTTTGCCCAGCTTAAAGAAGGCCTCGCGCGCCCTTATCTCGCGGCGGCGAGGAGGGAAAGGTCATACGCCTTGGCTGGCCTCGGGCTTTACCTGGAACGATTCTGCTGTAGTTACCGGGTGCGCAAAGGTCAGGCACTGCGCCGTGCTCCCGACCGGGTTGCAGAAATTAAGGTGCCTTTTCTCATCTTCTAACCACTACCACCACCACCACAAAGGTCACTGCAATCATTGCAGTCTCCGTTTGCGAAAAGCGCGCGCTTTTCAGACACATCAAAGTAACAAATGAGACGCTTATTCGCGTGCATCCGTACGGGTGAGCACGTTTCGTGCGTCATTTGTGCGTGAGGAAAGCAGGGAATGTTTCGATCTGCTTTCCATTCTGCACGTGACCTTTCAGTTTGTTGCTCTCGCATTCATTGCTTCACCTTTCCGGCAAAGCTGCGACTTTTTTGCTGTTGGTTTTGATTCCCCCTCTCCTATTTTTTTATATTTTACATGGACAATGGCGATTTTTCGCTCACGCGCCTACCCTATGGGGTGAATATTTACAAGTATGAGATAGCACTTGCATTTTGAGAATACGTTAGGTCGTATGTGCGTGCATAAGCCCGCTGCGGTGAAACATTAAGTCCTTTATTAAGAACGCCGATGTTGAACGTACACTCATCTTTGTGCATACAGGTGCCGCTAATTGGTGCCAAATAGAAAGAAGGCGCATAGCTATATGTAAGCGAAACCGGAAGTTGCGGTGCCTCCGTATGATTGCTTTGCTAAATAAAAAGGTCTAACCATGGAGGCACCTTGGACAGTGCCGAGCACGAACGCGTCAACACAAAACAGACCGTTTTTTTTTGTTAAAAACAGAACTTTTATTTACAAAATTTTAGCTGAGGTATAGGCAACGACAAAGCATACCGACAACAATGACAAATTTGACAGTTCCTAGAAGAAGAAAAAAATGGAACAGAACACTTTGTTACATCGTTTTTGATGGCGTGCTTACCGAAAACACATGCGTGTGGGTGTATTTTTTTCTTTAACGCTAAGTAACAGTGTACAGCACTTCCGACATAAGCGCGTTGCGTCGTACGCGAGTCAACATAACGCGTGGTTTCGTCACAGTGCGCTAGCTGCGCCTTTGCGTGTCTCGCTCCTATTAAAGAATTCACAGTAATTGTGTACGAAAGACTACTCCGCAATTTGCGAGTGTTCGATTTCGGCTAATAAACATTGAAACTTCCACGGCTATATCGCACGCTTATTTTAGTTTTTGCTCTGTATTAACGTTTAGTCTAACCCCTCACGGTGCAGTCATCATAACAGCTGCCAAGCAGCGCGGGCGTCATATCTGTTACGTAAGTCATGAATACCTTACAACTAATGCCAATTATTAACGGATTTTGACGCTACGAAACTTGCGGAACACTGCTGTGCTTTTCAACTTCCAAGTTCCTAGGTAGTCGTTATCCTACGTTCTTCTTCGCACCAACACGCACAGCAGGAAGTCTCCTGAACTTGATCCACTTTTTTTTCCCATTTCTGAGCGCGTGTTCCTAACCATACGGCGTAATATTTGGCATAGATGCATTATATACTACAGGCTTCATATGATGAGCAACAATAACTGAACTATCGCGATGAATTAGAAACATGTGCTGTGTCTCACGCGTTCTCTGTTTGTGAAAAACACTCTTCGAAAACCAATAGAGAGCTTTAGAATTGAGTTGCTATGCTCCGCGTTGCTTGGGTATGTACGCTACTTTGTTTCAACATATAAGGGAGTTTTCGAATGGGGTCCCCAAAGCTCTTTGTGTATGTACACTTCGGGCCAAGCAAGCGCAAATTTTTATCGAATAGGGTCTTCTGCATTTTGGACACTCCCCCTATTTTAGGTCACGCCTGTCTGTAGGCGGATAGGCGAGAGTTCAGTGGGTGCCCTGACGCTTGTCTGACGCAAATCTTTTGGGGCAGGCTTTAGGGCTGCCGCTAAATTCAAGAAATAGCGTCCCCAACGCAACACCCGAAAGCAGTCTGGGTTTTGTGCGCACGCCGTGGCCTTGAGCCTATTTCTTTGGGACCCCTATTCGAAAACTCTCTATTAGGTACATACCCGAGAGCTTAGGGTATGACGCATTCGCAGTAGCGACAAACGCTAACGCAAATGTACCGTATTCTAAAACCGCCTAGTGCCTCGCCAACAATCAAGACAAACGCAAGAGCCCACGTGTACATCGCGTAATGCATCGCCTCGACCCTCAGTCTATCAAACGACAGCTGTTGCTTACGGCAACCTACAGTTAAGTGATCTGTAGGAGTACCTTAGGGGCGAGGTTGCGATCGGCGAACTCGGTTTGACAATTTGTCGCGATGTGCCACACTCGAGTAATTAATGGTACGACGGTGGGCAAATGGAAAGAATCCTAGACCTGGAGCCCAAGTTCAGACAACGAACCTCTGTATGTGTCAGGACACTGGAGAACACGGGCCCCTTAGCCAAAATTTCGACGCAGAAGCTGAAGCTATTTTTTTCCTTGGTCCTCCCTCCGTTGCTCCAAAGTTTTCATATTTTATGAACACTCACGTTTTCATAAAGCTGGAATCAACAAACATGTCCATCATCCATTTTCGTCTTTACATCGACCTCAATCTAAAACCTACCGTCAGGCACTGTTCCTTTTTGTGTCTGGCATTTGTAAATAAAATTCTACTAGAGCAATAAACGAAGGCGTGATAGCCAAGAAATGTGGAAGCCTCGTACTAGTCACACTTAGTTAGGTTATTGGTCTGGAAGGAAAACCAGCCCGTGTAAATCTGCGTTCTATATCCTGCGGACTAGAGGAAGCGACGAAAGCGGACATTCGTCAAGAGACGCGCCACTTCCGAGCAGTTTTAAGATGTGCGCCCGGGTCATGATGTGGTGGCCGATTGCAGCGCTGTACAGATTAAAAAATAAACGATAAAATCAGCTGCTTGCGTGAACACAGAGATAATGGACGTAAGAATCGTGTAACAAAACAAAAAGAGCAAAACAAGCTCACTGTCAATTGTCTTGTTGCTTCAGCGAAAGCAAAAAAAATATACAAAACACTCATCAACTCTTCACATACATCATGCATGGCACTCTTCCCAAACAAAATACATTAAAAGAAAGCGCATTTTGGACCAAGCCCCACTCCGCCCGCTCTGGGCGGTATCGGCAGCAGTCACTAGCTCAGACAAGGCAGCAAAATGACCTTTGAAGAGGTCGCAGATGTACCGTTCCATTAAATGCCATGTTACGTATTACTTACTCCTCCTAAACACGTTCTATCTCCGGACATTTCGCCCTATCTACCACTTGTGTTTCACTTTTCCAGTACTAATGCGAAGACGCAACCAGAAAACGCAGTTCTTATATTTCTGCGCACCGTAGTGCCAGGTAAAATAGATCTGAAAAATATATCTACATTGTTATTCTGTAGCATTCATGGTAAAAAAGCTCCTGAGCGCATTTATTGATATACGACTGCGTTATACCAAGTTTCATTTCATCCCTACATTTTTAACCATGTCAGTGACTATGCTGTCACTATAGTTCAGACCGACACAAGACTCGCGCGACTGCTGCTACGTTCGTACGAGCCTCGCTTCAGGTAACATTTTATATAAAAGTTTGATCTGGTCAAACAAAACGTCAGCTCCGAGCAGCAAACGCACCCGAAACAACGCGTGCCTTTTCTTCTTCTTCTTCTTTCAGTTCTGCGTCATGCAACAGGTGGAGCAGCTGCGAGTTAACCATAGCCATGATTAAAGGTGGGGTCTCACGTGCTACCTACACGTTAAGCAACTGTTGTTGCGATGCCAAACTCAAGAGTAAAGTTGTCTCCTGCAGTTGGCGGAGAGCGCCCGACATCAATAAACTCCGCAACACACACGACAACACAAGAACCATAGCTGAATGCCTGCAAAATCGTGTCGTCACTCCCTACGTAACAGACCATAAAGCATTGGCCAGGTGCATCATCTAACAACTTATCCTCTTTCAGGAGGAAATCAATCCTCGACCGTGGCATTCTAGCCTGTCGGGGAGGGCCAGTCCTGTGAGCAATCCACACATTTTTTTTTCATTTGAACTGGCCCAAATCTGTTATGGCACCGATGATCTTTCGGTACACCCCGAGACAGATGCCAGTACTCGGCACAAGAGTCCTCAAAGAGACAGTATGAATTAGTCCCTGTCATAGTAAGTAGCCATGGGTATCTTTGAGCCCCGCCTCCGACATGGAGGGCTGCAGAAGCTGTCGGGTGACGTGGGTGCTGTATGGGAGGCTTTAGGGAGGGTGGAGGTGCCATTGGCATCACCGCAATCACCCTTGTCAAGTCGCGAACGGTAGTGATTGACGATGAACTCCATCTTCTTCAGGATCTTGTCGTCAGAATCGAGGTCTTTTTCACGCAGCAGCTCCTGCAGTAGGGGCGATATCACGTTGGGCCGCTGAGATTTGGTCGGGCTCGAGTGGACCGCGCTTCTCTTGGAGCCGGGTTCGGTGAAGAGGTCCGGCGTCAAGGCCGGTCTGGAAGAACCACGCTGCCGGAAGGCCCACGTCTTGTTGCCGTCAGAGTTAGACCGCGGCGAGGTCCGGACTGGGGGCGGACTCCTCCACGAGCAGCGACCCGGGACGCCTCGCGTGAGGAACGCCTTGTCGGAAGTCATGCTCCCTTCACTGCTGTGAGACCTCGATCGGGGTAGAGTGGCCAGTCCGGCGTCCACCGAACGACGCCTTGCGTTGGGGTTAGGCGGAGTAGACGACTGTCGGACTCTGCCGTTGGTCATCGCCTGCTGCTTGGTCATCTGTTGCTGCTGATGATGTTGAGGAATTGGCGACGTCGTTCCGTTTGTGGTCAGATTCTCCGAGCTCGTGGCCCGGTTGGGTGCGGCGAGGTAGGGAATCCTAGACTTGGCAGATGGTGGCGGAGGAGTCTGCCTGGACCCTACACCAGATATTGAATGTCTCGGAGAGGATGCCGTTCCGTTCGTCTTGGCGGGAGAGGCGGAGGGCGAAGCGGACGATGCGTAGCTCTCGTCGGCCGACGCGGCACTGCTGTCGATGACGTCGTGTGAACGTCCTCCCGCCGGGTCGGGTCGTTCTGGCGGCGCCATCTTCCACGGGGAGGTGCCGTTGGTGCTTCCGAATTCGCCCGGCTGTGGTGTGATGTTGCCTGTCTTGGCGATCTTTCGCGGCGAACACTTCCGCGACCCTCCAGGTGTCTTGGCGAACTCGCCTTCGGATGTCTCGCTACTGCTGTCGGCGGGCACTCCGCAACCACCGCTGCTCGAGCTGGTCGAGTCGTCGCTGCAGTGCGATATTCTTGACGGTGTCAGGTCTCGGTCGTGGTCGCCGGTCAGCGAGTTGTTGTGCAGCAGGCCTCTGTGTGACATCAGTGGCGACGTGCTGCCGTAAGAGTAGTTTGCTGCGGGAGGTCTGCAAAAGAAAATAAACGGCCACGGATTAGAGTGAGCGCAATTTCGAGTAGTCATGTACCGCTGAATCACTACCGGCTCTTTGTGCTATCATAAGCGTAATGAACTCCTTTCACATCTGTCTAACTGAAGCTTTTTAGGTAAACCTTCAACGTTTGCTACTTAAGCCATTCTAATGTAGTTTTGCTGAGCAGCCACGACGAAATAAGCGCAATATTTTTCCCATTCTCTCGTCCTCATCCCGGGAGTTTCGTTCAGCGCCACTACACAACTGGGTTCTTTAATATCACCGAGATGGCTTCATGTGTTTCCACGAACCAGCAGATTGCGCACTGGCGACCTCGTATTGCTCGTCCTTTCTTTGGCTGGCCATAACTTACGTGCCACGCTAACGGCAACCACGCTGACAAACGTCAATTTTAGTTCTACGCAAACGTCGCTGAATTAACAGCATATTGAATCCCTTGGAACAATTATTTATAAGAAAAAAAAACAAAAAGCGAAACTATGCTTATATACCACCTTGTTCGGGCTAAGGGTACTAGGAAATGCTTTTAATGCTTCCCTCTCTCACAGAAAAGGGCTTCTCAATTTTTCCTCGTATATTCCAACGCATAACTATGGCGACATTCGGTTCACAACTTCTTAGCAAAATATAAGAATAAAGAACAACTCAAAAGAAACGCTTGATACATATATTTACGATGGTCATAGAGGTTTGGACTAAAAAGGCACTGTAATCGGTGCACTGAGTGCAAGTTTCAATGCGACGCCTAAAAATTGACAATGCGACGCCTAAAATTGACAATTCTCATCTTTCGTCGGGAGGAATACACCAGATAACGTAAAGCAGGTTACAAGGTTATGACCCAGCATCCTTGATTGATTGATTGATTGATTGATATGCGGAGTTTAATGTCTGAAAACCACCCTATGATTACGAGTGATGCCATGGTCGAGGGTTCCGGAAATTTCGACCACCTGGGGTTCCTTAACGCGCACCCGAATCTGAGCACACGAGCCTACAGCATTTTCGCCTCCATTGAAAATGCAGCCGCCGCAGCCGGGATTCGACGCCGCGACCTGCGGCTCAGCAGCCGAGTACCTTAGACACCGCGGCGGGGCATGACCCGGTATCCTAATAAGATCATTACTTAGCAGCGCAGCACTGACCTATTGTATGTGACCTGCATGGTTGGGCTACCACCCTTTCCGGCAGTCATGGTCAGCTTTGCCGATGTCGATGTCCTGTGGCCTGCGAAATGAGCAAAGAAAAAAATATGCTTTTAATAGTTTATTCAGTCATTAGAATGAAATTAACTAAACGCAAAAGAAAGTGGCCCCAAAACCAATTGGACATGTTTTGCATACAAGGGAAAGGACACTTCATCCGTTAGCTACTTAGAGTGAAGCTCGCCGGCGCGAATGCACTTTATTGTAACTGCGGTATGGGAATGTATGAGGAGGTAAAAATGCCGTAAAAGTAGAATGCCAGATAAGACAAGGTATACACTAAGAAACATTAACAAGTATTAGGAGAATTTATAACTTTCACTTAAGTACAGACGTTAATTTGACGGAAGATTCTGATCGATTCCCCCCTCCCCTTGCAAAAAAAAAAAAATCAGGTCACTTCTAGTTCACTGGTCAAAATATCTGCTAGACGTGGAGCTAACATGATAGTCTCGTACGACAGTAGCTTCGCCTTCAGCGTCTCCGTTCAGAAACGATTATATACGTGTTCGTGACTTCATCAGTTTTTCTTTCTTTTTTCTAATGCTGAGTGCAATTTTATTAGGTTGGGAAAGCTTATTGCAGCATTGGACGGATCTGCAACATTCAGGCAAAAGTGATATATGCAACATATATTCAAGATACATTCATAGAGCAGAATAGTAAAAAAAAAAAAAGATAAGTCAGGACTGCCGACCAACACACTCGCGCTCTAGTGGACTTTCAAAAATCTTCGTCATTCCTGACTTCAACTCTCCGTAAAAATACAACGCCCACTATCACGCAGCAGGGCCTAGTTGGGAATACAGTTGATCAGGACATCTCGAGTGGTCATGTGGTTCTTTCTTTGCTGTTGGTTCATTCCTTTTCTATTCTAGCGCGTCTTTTTCCTGCCTAAATGGGAAGATGGCCGGGCGAAGCTTACCTGATCTGCACCTGCAAGGATCGTGCTTGTCGAGGTAGTGCTCCAGCGTGTCCCATCCGCCGCCCACGCGCACCATCACGTGACTGCGGAGTATCTGCGAGGAGGAGGATGAGGAAAAGGAGGAAGCGAAAAGAGAAAGGCACTAGCAATTAAGTTGTGGCTCTTCAGAAGACGGAACCCATATGGCGCTATTTACCGCAACCATTGCGAGAATCAGGGCCAATAGATTAAGTTACGGTATAAGATGACACGTTACTAGAGAAAGAAACAAACAAGCAGCGCAAACACAATAAAATAAGAGTCGTATATAGGTGCGCCGAGATAGAGCACTGAACCTCGCGAATTTGTCTCATACGAGCGACGAGCTGTAACAGCACATCAGGAGAGAGAATGATTTGCACAAGTGACAGAAAAGAAGCTGACAACAAGCAACACGACTGATCAGCATCGGCTGGTTGTACTGCACTGAATAAAAGAAACAACACAACAGACAGATATTCAACACTAAAGCGAGCTCAACACTAAGCGAGCACCCGTACGAGCTCGGAGCCATGCTACTCTCTAAGAATCACCGCCGAGATATATAACGAAAGTCTCACACATTGCATCGTGTTAGAATTTAAATTCCCTCTTTCGTTCTGACATTCTCCTAATGTATAACTCGCACTCAGTCACGTACGCAAGCAACTGACAGAAAATGACCACGGTTAGAGCTCCCTGTCACAAAAATTCAAGTTCTCTTTCTCGAAAAAAAAAAAAGGAGAAACAACGCAATGCACGGCCTCGCGGAGGACATCAGAAGCATTTGCAATCCGAACTTACTCTACCGTACAAATCTGCTGCGTACAGAGCAGTCTCTGAGCAAGCGTGATATTCAGGAAATGCTTACATTCTGACATATATCAAGTGAATACCAATATGGCGCACATACCGGCATCGACACTAGCGTGACGTCAGGCTGCCTCATCAATGCACCAGATATATCACCAATTTTTATGGCGTCAGGCACCGAAACGTACAAAATAACCGCTTCTACCTCCCCGACCAGAGCGGAGATGCCATGGAAACGTCACGATAAGTTGCGCAAAGCCCGCAAGAAGAAGCACGATCATACTACTTCCTAACCTCGGAATACAGTAGTTGTTTATCTATTTGATTTGCATACACAGATACGCAAGGACACAGAGGAAAGAGGAGAGAGCAAGCTGGCAACTGCCACCTGGAGGGGCACAACGCCTGCTCACTCTTTCGGGAGGAGGAAAGAAACAGAGGAAACAGATTAGAAGGGAGAAAGAGGGAAAAAAGTGAGGAAAGAAAAAAAAATGACGAAGACTTCGACGAGTATGAGTAAAAAAAGAAAAAATAATAAAACCGTCTACAAACGGGTGGCCAGGCCCGTTTGGTTCATAAATGTAAGGAGAACTCGGTGAGGCCTGGTCGCGTTGGGAAACACAACCGTTCGGAAAGAGGTGGTCGTGTAGAGTCGCGCACTTGAGTCCTAGGAATTTATATTCCTTAATCAGCAAAGACCGCTGCGTAGCAAATGTGGGACAACAGTGCACTACGAGATGCTCAAGTGTTTTGCGGGAGCCACAAGCTGCACACAACGGACTGCCCACACGCCCTTGACGGCTTACAGTAGTAAACAAAACTACCTTTTAAAAACACTTAAAAACTGACCTTTTTTTTATTTAGTTCGCACACACGCTTGCCAGTGCATATTCGAGGCTCTTGAGGACTTGGCCTTTCATTCGACGCACCAAAAACGACAACTCGAAACAATGGTGTCAGCGTCTCTATAAGACGGCCGCACGAGGCACGGCCATGCCCTCTCCGTTTCTAACCGCTACACACACAACACTCACCCGCACGAAGATGAGCACCTTCGTATCTCCAATCCTGTACTTCCCGTCCGCAACGCGTATCATCGGGAACTGGGACGGGCAGGTACACCTGTTCAGCAGGTCCACTACCTGCACACGAAACAAGCAACACAAGGCTCAGTGGTGGAACACACAGTAGCGTAGCACGTGCTTTTGGCACAGTACAGCAGAGCAAACGATGACAGAAATGCGAAAAAGTAAAAAAATAAAGCAATCGACAGCGCCTGAGCGACAAAGGCCTATAGTGATGACACCAAAACTTCGAAAACGGGGCCCGTGGAGGCAACAATTCACACCAGAAGAAACAATGGTTGTAGGCTGATCTACCTAATCCTAGCTCATGCCGATCCTTGGCAGTAAACGTAGCCGTCACACGTGGGACTTCCGTATACGCAGCTGTTTTTACGGTTTTTTTTTTCAGTCGCCGATGCACAAATATAAAACGAGTCGTGGCTCGTAAGTTCTTGATTTTAAGCTTGTACTTCTACATATCTTTACAATTGTCACTGTGTCTATGTTTCTCAGGCTGTTGATTATGTGCATTTCTTGCATTTATATGATTGTAACGAACTAAGTTATGCTGCCTTGGTTGACATACCTTGGTATTACCTTCCACTTCCTGTTTTAGAAAGGTTCACTTAAGACTATATGCCCGGATGCGGCGTTTTCAAGAATAATTCTATGGCTGCATTTTTACGACCAAATATTCATTGGCTGATCAATCTATTAATTGACCGATCATTAACGCCGCTGCTAAAACTGCAACAGATCCGCTGAAAGATCATAAAACGAGGGAAAGTCTTCCACACCGAACGAATAAAATTCAATACCACGCTTATAAAGTCCGGTGAAAGGAGGAGGCCCGCTTCGACTAGGGAGTCATTTCGACAACGCAGCGGGATACCCGTACACCCATTCGTCATCATCATAATCAATACACCGAGCACGTACACGTCGACACACGAGAGCGTCTCCCGAACGCATTTCCGGTTCACCCGCCTTGCACCAACACTAGCGGCATCAACTTTCCCTCTCAACCTTGTCGCTTCATCTCCCGCCCCATCATTTTTCTTTCTTACGCTGTCTTGCGCGAGAAGCGGCAGTTTAAGACGCATCTCATGCTGTCTTCAGTGAGGTAAAGCTGAATTCCCCAAATAACTTTTTTTTTTTCGATTGCGAAACGAACAACTTGTTTTGGTCTTCCGGCACGTCGGTCTGTTTTGAGTCTTCCTGGAGCACGGAGGAAAGGGGGAGGGGCAAATCTAGACGCACATCAATCTCATCGGCGATCACGCTGGAGAAAGCATGATGACCAGACCACTCGCGGCAGCAAAACTTGTATTCGACTCGACCGAATACACTGAAGGATCAGTTCCTACAGGCTATTTCACGGGCGGGTTTTTGTGCCGCAACATTGGGCTGTTAATTTGCATCTTTAACAACCAAACGCTCCAACATAACGTATACAACTATCCTTCCCCCCGCACAATCTGGCGACGTCCCTATAGTCGCATCAGCTGCGGCCAGAGAGACTCCACAGTATCTCACCAATAATACAACGCGGGTTACATAACGCATCCTATAGAGGTGCCGAAGCCGCGAACAGTGGCCGCGGCAAGCTGCGCCATTAATAACCCTCATCGCCACAAGTGAAGCACCTCACAGCAGCACCCCACGCACAGAGCCTTTCTTCATTCCCCCTCTCGTTTTGTTTTGATCTCTTTCTAGAAGCCATCCCTTGGTGCGTCGCTTTCGATTGTGTGCAACCGCTTTGTGCCGGAGGTAGGCGACGCGGCGTCTCCGAGGAGGCGAGACCAAGACGGAAGAGGCCGTCCTCGACGTCGCTTGCTCTCGTAGAGCGTTGCGTAGGGATGAACGGCCACGATGCACCGTCTCTTCACCCCCATCTCTACACACCCGGGCTTCACCCTCCCCCGCCGACAAGACAGGACAAAGCAGCATCTTCTGCATCCAAGGGGGAGGGGGTGGGTGGCCGTGGGTCGAGGGCCTGCTTCGTCTGCACCCGGAGAACCGAAGCAGCAGCAGCAGCATTAGAGGTCGTTGCCACGACAATCACGGCCCTCAGTGCAGGTCCATAAAAGCGAGCGCAGACTTTCTGGAACCTCGGGCCGTAGCTCCGGTGATCACCTCGAGCTGAAGCATTGTTATACACTGACGCCCCTTTTATCCGCGAGCCAGCCGACTACACTGTCCGCGATGTGGTGTGCGTCTATTACTATGTATACACTAACTGCACGCTGCGACGCTCGGCGTTTCGTTATGGTGCCAAAGGCGACTTGAAGGAGCCGGATGACAGCGCAGAGGCACAACTTCGATAGATACAGCCACGGAGACACAGGTCCACGCCGACACGTTAGAAGGCGATGGACCACGGCTGTTTTGTGCAGTGTCGGAGACTCAAGGTTATATGCACATAGTTTCGTTTGCCATTATTCGTTAACAGTATACACACGGTGTAGATCAAACGCCTATTGATTGAATTGAAGTTAATAGATTTACATTGGGCCTATTATTATTATTATTATTATTATTATTATTATTATTATTATTATTATTATTCATGATGCCTTTCTATTTCATTGATGAGTTAACGTAGCGCACTCGAAGATTATGGTTCCTTTGACAACTCTTGCACGCTTACGGCTAACAACTATAGACTTCCTTACGTAACTGTACTTGGATTCAACTTTAATGGCAACGAAACTCGCGACCATCCGAAACGCGAGTCCGCCACCACGCCCCAGTGCACCGCCCGACGCGCCCGCCCTGTCAGGGACACGTGGCGTACAAGAGGGGAAAAAACACGTGACATACAAAGGAAGCGCGCGCTTTCAAAATAGGCGCAATACGCACGCGAGATATGCGTCGGGGTGCGCGGAGGCAGGAAGGTCGCGTGCGCGGCGTGCAGAACGAGAATAGTACCGCACCGTACACACTCAGCAGCACCAACAAGGGGACTTTTGCTGCCGCACGCGGAATGCCGCACCTCGTTGTTCGTCGTGCTGCGCGTACTCGGGCGCGTATTTATCTTAGCGGCGCGTGCGAAGGCCTGCGCGTTTACGTGCATTTTCTCTCGTCTTTCTACGTGCGTGCGTCACCATAGTTAGTGTGCACGTGTTTGCGTAGGTGGTATAGCGTGTGCGTGAAGGGGAGGAGGAGGAGGGGGCACCGAGTTGACGCTACACGGTTATGTAAGGTTGCATTTCTGAGAGAAATATACTTTCTTAGTGCGCAGGAACGTTTCCAGAAGGAAGATAGAGCCGAGAGATAGGACAGAGCGCACAGACCTTCTGTCCCATCTCGCGGCTCTGTCTTCCTTCTGAAAACGTTCCCTGCGCACCAAGAAAGTGTATTTCTTTCGAAAATGCAATACCGACCAGCCCAAGTAGCCACTCTTTCATAGAAGGTTTACCAGAAGGCTCTGCTTTCTGACCGAAGCGGAAGCACCTTCAATCCTTAATCCATTTCACTCAACGCCCGGTCGTTTTAACATGACCGCTCTAGATGCTTCATCTAACGCGCGAATTTGACCGCCAGCGTCAACGCGAGTGATCTGAAATATCATAATCACACGATTACGTCACCGTATGACGTCGTCGTGGCTTACGACATGCCAAGAACGCATCGTAAAAAAGGCCATTACGATGTCTAATGTATAGGTCTTTGCTAAAGAGAATTCTACATCAGGTTTCGATGAAGACAGCTTTATTGATCTCCCGAAGGACCGAAATTCGGGGGCCGATTCTGAAACGGACAGTTTGGGTCCGTTTCAGCACACGGTGAAAGCATGGAATGCCCCACTAAAAGGGCGCTGGGGACCAGTTCTGTGTAGTTCGCGAACATACTCATTAGGAAAACTCAAAATCAGAAGAGACCAAGATATATCAAGCGCTTGCCGGGTCGCCAGCGGAAGGCCCGCAGGGCGCTCGTTCAAGACCTTCAGACAAAGCGGCTCCTTCCCACAGTATACGCTAGGCGCGGCACCGAGACTGCAGTTGCTACATTATTGCCAGTTGCCACGGCAATGTAGACGAGAGCGCACGGAAGCTCACGTTCTTATCGGACCACGGATAACGCGAAGTGCGCAATCTGCGGCGACCAACGTCTGCGAACGTGCGACCGCACCCGCCAATCTCGACGACCTTCTCAGGGTCGAGTGAAGGGCGTTCAGATAATTCCCAAGGAGACACGATGCGTCTCACGATTCCCACTGAGGCTACTGTGCGCAGCAGCTCTGCACTCGTTCAAACGACGATGAATTCTGCCCTTGCCGTAATCAACTGCACTTGTCCACGAGATGGAAGATCGCGAACTTATTTCACAGAGCTGCTTGAAAACACTAACACAATACTACTACTACTACTACTACCACTACTACTACTACTACTACTACTACTAATAATAATAATGATAATAGTCAGCAGACAAAACAAAGTAAAATGAAACTAAAGCACATTTATTTGTAGGAGGGCTAAACCGATATCCCTGCCGAATGCACACGTACACTGCAGTTAAAATGACCAAGTCCTGAACAAACTGATGTCTTAGTTATTTGCCTTTCATGCAAAGCAGCGGACAGGATTTGTTGTTCTCTACCTCCATCATCATCGTCTTCTTATATTCTCTAAGAACGGCTCAAGTTTCATTGCTTGATATGGAAATAACTAAGAGGTGATATACTAAGAAAACGTAAGCGGAAATATGAACAGAACCGAAGTAACCACGCATAAAAAAAGGGCGTGTCTGAATAGCAACAGAAACATTAATCACACTTAATTTTTAATCGTCCTATTATTAATTCTACCTCGAATGTACAGAATAGATACAACCAGCGCAAGCTTGGAACTTGTTTACTGGGGGCTTCAGTTGGTTGATTGGTTTGGCTTAGGCTTTGCTTCTTGCATGCCCTTCACGGGTCACTGCACCGAGCGGCGCTTCAAGTAGCCGCAGGTGGGGTTCTTAAAGAACCCACTCAGAGGCCATCGTCGACGGCGTGAGTATCGCAGATAAAGGAGGCCACGACTGCGGACAGTCCACCTGTGGAGGTCGTTCGAAGTCGTCGCGGGTACCAGATAGCTACGACGTATAGAAATCTAGAAAGCTTATGTACACTGTCACCGTCTCTACTGCAGTGAAGAGTGAATTCTTCATGCAGAGACAGAACACTATGTCCGGCAGCTCGGGAACGCTCGTATAGTGTGTGAATGGTGTCTCGAAGTCTCCATGGTATGGTGACCATTTTGGAACAGACAACGCGAACGATGCAGAGTTTAATCACGTTCTTGCATCGCAGGAGCGAAGACTTAAGACGCGTGTCGAAGGAGAAGGCAAATATCTTCTCTTTCGTCTCACTGTTTTACGCTCGGTAACCATGTGAGCACGGAACAGTGTCCGAAGGCAAACCCTATATCACTGTCACACCGCAGCAGGACTTCGAATATTAGGGAGTTTTAGTGCTGGGTACGCATTTTCTTGTGGCCTTGCGGGCTTGGGAGCGCGCGGCGTTGCGTACCCAACCCATACCCAACCAGAATGCCTTTTAGTTGGCGCCACGGTGGCACGCACGCAAACGCAAGCCGCACGAAGTTCACACGCGCTCGCAGAGCCATAGCGTCTTGTCGCGTAAGTATTATTTAAGTCCTTTTATGATTTAAAATGTTAAATTAAACATACATTGTGATCAGTACACTTTTTTTTATTGTGTACAGTAATCTGGTATACAGAAAAAGTGAAAAATACAAGGTTACTGTAACGACAGTGTCGACATCTTGTGACATTTCGTGCAACCGCAGTCACGAACATGTTAGCTTACGCGTAATGTTTTTGAGGTGAAAATGAATAAAAAGGTTACTCATTTTTAATATTGCCGCTGCGCAGTTTTTGCACCAGATGTACAATGCACAATGTTTCTGCAATAACAAAGTTGTGATTGTGTGTTTCACTATGGCCGCGCTAGGTGGAGCCACCTATTCAGCTGGTCAGGGGCTGGCATATGATTTTTAGTTTCTATGTTCTAGGCCATTCTAGCTTTGGAAATCTGGCTGAAACCGTGTAATCGCTATAAGTGCTCGCACTTTGGCTTATTTTAACTCGACGGCTATAGTATCCGCAGTGCGGGTACCGTGAGCTCTTGCGACGCATCTGTTTGGGGTTTCGCGCATGCGCAATACCGCCGCCCCAACGTCCTGCGTACGCAAGCCGCTTGGGTACCCAGCACTAAATCTCCCTATTCTGACAAAAGGCTTGTAACGAGACACCAATATGGTGCGAAAAGCTTGATCTTTCTTGTTGTTTGTTTGAAGCGTGTCTAAACTAAGATCACTCCACCACGTGGTACAAGTGTCCGAGCAGACAGGTTACGACCGGGCTGTGCCGGGGGGACGGTGAATTAAATAACGAAGCTCCTAATTTAGAACAGGGGCGGCGCTTTCAGCTGTCGCTCAGCGAGGCGCTGAGGTGCTAGGCGGCGACGTCTGTCTCAAGTCCAGCGAAGTGAGGCGACCATTGAACCTGCTTCGCGGAACACTTCGCCCCCGAGCAAGGCGCCCCCGTGGAGCACAATAATACCGTCGCCCGCATCTGGCTCCTCCCCAGACGAGCATCGGAGCCGACGCCGACTGCATGTAGCCACCGTACACAACCCGACTGCTAAGACAAAGGTTGACCACCGTCGTCGTCGGTGAAAACGCGAGTGATGCAAAGAGTCATCACGAGTTTACGTCCCGATATGACATCACCATGACATCACTACGGCGTCAAATACCGCACCATCACACAATTACGTCATCCAATGCCGTCGATTGTTCACAGGTGGACCAATCAAGGAGGTCGTTCAAAAACAACGTTATGAGCAGAAAGCTTTCGGAGGTGGAAGAATGATCCAGATCCCGTAACCGGAGGGGGGGGGGGGGGGAGGCCTAAAGCTTTTCTATCTTCCGAAATTCCGATGGGGGAGTAGTGTAATAATAATTGAAAATAGGAGTTTTCCTTCTGTAGTCAAGACCTTCAGCAAGTAAACTAACCCCCCCCCCCCCTCATCCCCCCCCCCGCCAAAACATTTCTGGCTGGACTGAAAACAAAGATGACTGCCGTCTTGGAGTCGTCTTTGGCGAATGTATTAAGTAACTAGTGAGTTCTACACGTGTGTGCTTGTGAGACTGCTTTATAACACTAAAGTGCGATTGGTTTCCTAAGGAAGTGAGCCGCTGTATTGGAGAGTTATTGTTTTCGCCAGGGAATGAGTGAAAGTGGAAGCGAGCGACAGAGTGAGCGATCGTGACTGTTGGCCGCTGATCGTCCAGAGGGTTAGCGAACGACTTGTATAGTGAGCTAGTGAGTTAGCGGCGACAGCTGATTAGGGGAAAAAAAAAAGCAGATCTAACCCACCACACAACTTCCTCTTGAGCGACCGACAGACGATAGAGAACATTGTGACGAGCGGAGTCTGATAGATGAACTGAACGCAATGTAGCCCGGCGCCAAGAGTGCAACGAACGTGCAAACAGAGCAACATCTGCTCGGTCAAAAGAGGGAGAGATAGAAAGAGAAAAGCGCCGCAGTTACTCTTTCCTACAGACACGCAGTGCCATTTGAAACGAAGTGGTGCACGCGACAGAAGCAGTTGGAAGGCAAACCCATTGCCGCTGCGGGTCGCGGTCGAGGTCGCGCACCCTGGCCGACCGAGGTGCACCCTAGCGAGTAGATAGCCACGGCCAGGGTCACGGGCGAGCGGGTAAGCAGGCATCGAACCGCGACTAAGAAGAGACGGCGCGGCGTAGCCCGTGATTTGTCGTTTAATTCGGGCAGCCCCTAATGACGCCACGTCGGCGAGCTGCTTCGGAAATGATGCGATTATCCCCGCTCGTTGGTGAGCTGCCGAGCTCGAGAGAAAGCACGGGCGCGGGTAATTTAAACCGAAAATAGCCGCGCGCTCGACGCTGTCGCTTGCGCCGACAGACGGCGCTCGCTGCAGTGTCGAATGACCTCATCGGTCTTGGCGGCTGTGGTCTGCCGCTGACATCCCCCCCCCCCCCAAAAAAAAAATCATTAAGGCACGACGACAAAGGTGACAACGGAATCGCTTTGTCTGTTTTAACAATCCAGCGTGGTCATAATTAACCGAAAACAAGAACAATCCAAGCAAGAGCCACACGTGTGGAAGCTGCTTCGAGTAGTGACAATCAGAAAGGGCAGAACTTCAGGGGTAGATGGAAGAGATAAACAACTCTTGAAAACGGGATGTCTCTGGACTCATAACTTCGACAAGGAATCTCGTATTATTCAAAGTGTTGGTATCGACTACATTTGACTAAAAGCCAACTGTCCTGAGGCTTAGGGCGGCTCCACGCAGGAAGCAACTCTTTCGGTTCAGGAAACGACGGACCCCTGTGTCTCCCGCTTGGAGATGTGTTCATCCCATGGCAACTTTGGTGAACACATCAGACCCCCCCCCCCCCCCCCCATTCCGCTCCCCATCTCCACAACATGCGATCCTGGATAGAAAATTTATTTGGACTACAATTTGGACAGGGTTCAACTGAACTCTGCATTAGTGATAACTGCTGGTCAATGAGGAGTGTTCGAAAAGAGTTTGTATACGGCGTTGAATAGTGGCCAACGCTCTCGCGAGGTCCAATTTGACGTAAAGTAGGAGCTTCTACCGTTCTTACGGTGATTCAGGACGTCGCTGTAAGAAACGGGTGCTTCACACGGGAAGGCTGTAACTGCCTACATTGGCGCGTGTATGTGTTTGCAGCCTCTCCTCTAACCCAAACAAAAAAGGAGAGGGCAAATGCCATCAACTAAACGTACAGACACACACAAGGCAGATAGTTACATCCATGAAGACAAGACAGCTTGACCAAACACATCTACTCCAGCGACACGACATGTTAAAATTCCTTCATCTACCTGAATAGTGACGTCATACAGTTCACTTGGTTCTCTTTCGAGGTTTGTAGTTATCATCGTACCCGCGCCCTCAGCTATATAGCCATATATGGCTATATAGCTGAGCGCGCGGGTCAATTACCGGTCACGTAGTCAGAAAGGACAGCATGAGCCTGGTACGTAACTTACGAGAATCAATGTTCAGTAAGACTAAATGCATACAACGAGACGCGACGTCCGAACGGTCCCACGACTATTAAAAATAATTTCGTGAGCTTACAGGATAAAATCCGGTCATGATTACGAGACACGGCATAGCGAGGTGGTACGAATTTATTCTAGCCATCTCCGCTTCTTTAACGAGCGCCTATACGTAACTGCATGGTTGTTTATAAATGCCGTCCTCATCGAAATGCGATCACCTTGGCCGGGAATCGAACCCGCACCATTGTGATCAGTGACGCAATGCCACAGCCATCACAGAGCGGTGGCGGTCGAACTACGAGCCTTTGCTGCTAGGTTACCGACAATTAGGAAGCTTTTCTCTTGGTCAACAAGTTTGCTGGCTCTTTGTTCTTTATAAAAATAAAAGTTACTTAATAGATAGATAGATAGATAGATAGATAGATAGATAGATAGATAGATAGATAGATAGATAGATAGATAGATAGATAGGTAGGTAGGTAGGTAGGTAGGTAGGTAGGTAGGTAGGTAGGTAGGTAGGTAGGTAGGTACGTAGGTAGGTAGGTAGGTAGGTAGGTAGGTAGGTAGGTGGGTAGGTAGGTAAATAGGTGGGTAGGTAGGTGGGTAGGTAGGTTGATTGATTGATTGATTGACTGATTGATTGATTGAAATCACTGGAGGTTCCGTTTGCTCGGGCATTCAGGTCGCAAGTTGTCGCATCGATACAAACTGGCCGTGCATGCCGAATACAACGACGACCAACTGCACCGTACTATATCTGCAAAGGAATGAGAATCTCGCGTCTTCCCAACCGCGAGTCTTCGAGAAAGAGGTGCAGTCGCGTTGAACGCAGGCCCCAGAAAAGAGGCACGCCCCGGGCGAGCAGATTTACGATCCACGCCAGCGTAAACACACAAGAGCGGTGGTGTATGGAGGGCAGAGCAGCCGCCGCGTGCTAGGTTGATTCCGAGTAGCGGAAGGGCGCGAACCGCACACAAACTCTCCCAAGGCGGCGGCGGATGCGAGGACCACGGGAGATCCTCCTCCTAGTCGGAGGCCACGGTCACGGCCAACAGCCGCTGTCTACATACAAACAAAAACGGCAGCCTCGTTTCCTCGTTCGCGGTGCGAGACGAGCCCGGTGCTGTTCAGGCGGAAGGCTGAGGAGCACCAAGTTGGTTGACGTTCATGCTGTAACGCGTTTTCCTGTCGACTGTTATTTTTGTTCTAGCGCAGTTCAAACCATTACGGAAGGAATCGGACCGGACGGGTCACTATTTCGATCTTCCTGGCGAATCGATAACCGAAGATGAATGAATAAACTTTATTTGAAGTCCGGCCATTTTCACTGGGTGAGGTGGGGGAAGAAGGGATTAGATGTCCCTTCCCACACTCTGTCGATTATGATGGCGGTGCTTCTGGTGAACGCTCCAAGTCCTTGGACCCCGGCGGCATCTTTAGCTTGCCGGATGGCCCAAAGCTGGTCGGCCAGCTCATCGCTGGTGAGTGCCGCCTCCCAGCGGCAGCGTAGCTGACGCCGCCAATCGGCAACAGTGACCGCAGCAGCGGCGGAGGCCGGCCCCTGACCTCGCGCGGTGGTAGCAGCAGCAATTGACCTCCGCGCTCGGCAGAAGAGGATAATTATTATTGCTAAAGCCTCGCATGCTTCATCCAAGGCGAGAATCGATGGTCAGCGTCGCCGGCGTCCAGTGATCACGTGAGAGATGATGACTTTTGGCTTGGAGTCGTCTTAGGCAAATTCATAATCTTTGAATATTTTTTATTTGTTTATTACATACTGCGGACCCTTAGGTCCGAGCAGGTGGGCAGTTACAAGAGGACACAGTTGAAACAATATTAAAGAGTTACTGCAGCTGTAGCCTTTTCTTCTGAATCTATGCCATGCCCACTTCACAGCCTTTTCTTCTGAATCTATGTCATGCCTACTCCATAGCTCTTTCTTCAAATTTATGTCGTCTACTCTAGCCTTTCGTTCTCAATCAATGTCATGCCGCGGTACTCTAGTGGCTAAGGTACTCGGCTGCTGACCCGCAGGTTGCGGGATCGAATCCCGGCTGCGGCGGCTGCATTTCTGATGGAGACGGAAATGTTGTAGGCCCATGTGCTCAGATTTGGGTGCACGTTAAAGAACCCCATGTGGTCCAAATTTCCGGAGCCCTCCACTACGGCGTCTCTCATAATCATATAGTGGTTTTGGGACGTTAAGCCCCACATATCAATCAATCAATCTCAATCAATCTCATGCATAATATACCCCGATTCTGAATCAATGCCATGCCTGCTCTAGCCTTTTCCTCTGAATCTATTTTATGAATACTCTAGCCTTTTCTTCTGGATCTATATATGCATACTCTAGCCTTTTTTTCTGAACTATGACATACCTACTTATAGCCATTTCTTCAAATTCACGTCATGTCTACTCTATCCCTGATTCTGAATCTGTGCCATGCCTACTCTAGCCTTTTCATCTGAATCTATGTCATGCTTACTTTAGCGTTTTCATCTGTTCATCTGAATCTATGTCATTCCTACTTTAGCCTTTTCGTCTGAATCCGTCATGCCTACTCCAGCTTTTTCTTCCGAATCCATGTCACTAGCGCCCGTGACTAGTTCATTGATTTTTGTAAAGGCCACACAAATTGATAGAATTCAGCTCAAGTCGAGCACAGTCCCCCCCCCCCCCTTCCTTTTTTCCCCTCTATAATTATTGAATGTACACAAGGAGAGGCTGGTGTCAATGCGTGAATCCGGATACTTTTCTTCTCTTGCGTAATAGTTGCCGTCGCAAAATAGCGAACAAGTACAAAACTGTACAAATGTACAGAGACGAACACTCATTCCATAATCTTCAATTAAAAAAAAGGTGCACACTCAAAGTACACAAGAACGTGTTCATATAAATGTTAACATATGAATGTTCTTCAAAGTGTTTACGTCACAAATCGGTACACACGACTTCCAAGAACAGCAGCAGGTCACCGCCTATTAGTTTGCGTATACACATCCAACACAACATCACGGAAGGTTGCGTTCAACTGCCGTTAGAGTGGAGGTGCGGCCCTCCCATGCGCCCTCTTCCAAGCATTACGACAAAATAAGGGCATGATGGTCAGCCAGCGCCTGGCGAAAGGCCTGACCGATCACGACCGGTGTGTTCTACCCGGTCTGTTCTACAAGGACGCCTTCAGCCCACATTCCCCGCCTACAGGGACCAAATCAGCGACCTTCGAATAGAACGTCCGCTCCATCAATTGAGATACGGCGGCGGTCATCCTCTCGTTGTTTCATTTAGTATAAATGTGCATTTAAACCTGGCACTGTTAGCCAGCGCCGCCCATAACCACGACGGCGAGTGTGGAACAGTCTCCTTTGCCTGCAGGCGTCACGTAACACGTGATCTCCTGACAAACGTGGCTGCTGACCATTAATTCCTCGCATACTAACTGAACCCATCAAGTCTGCCAGAACTAGACATTCGCTATAAAAGGACGATAGAAGAGAAACTTTAAGGGCTCGTGGGAAAAACGCGGGCTCCTTGAAGAGTGCTGCGACTTGAACGTTTCGCGCCTCGTGATACATAAGGCAGCGGGGCTTTAGCAGCGGCAGCGTTATCGTTTCCGTACGCGCTGCAAAGGCAGGGGACACGCCAAAGCCGTGGGACTGCGTAATTTTTTTTTTGTTTTTCGCTGAGTGAAACAGGTGCAATTTCGTATTTATATTTCTTGGTAAAAACAGGGGCGGGCTGCTGCTCGCACGGCAAGATACACAAGGTTGGGGGGAGGGATGTTCACGCGCGTCGTGGATGTAAGGAGGACACGGCGGCTCACGTAAAATAGAAGGCGTTATTGATTGATTGATTTGTGGGGTTTCACGTCCCAAAACCACCATATGATTATGAGAGACGCCGTAATGGAGGGCTCCGGAAATTTCGACCACCTGGGGTTCTTTAACGTGCACCCAAATCTGAGTACACGGGCCTACAACATTTCCGCCTCCATCGGAAATGCAGCCGCCACAGCCGGGATTTCATCCCGCGACCTGCGGGTCAGTAGCCGAGTATCATAGCCACTAGACCACCGTGTCGGGGCTAGAAGGCGTTATTAGTGTAGCAGTGGCGTATATATGTATCATGGAGTGGTGTATACACTTCACAAGCCCGGGCCGATTCGAGACGCCAAAGGCGAGATCGAGTCCCTCGCGGCGATCCGGGTGCACTGTGATGACAGGGTCTCCAGCTGCGGGGGGTTGGTTAGCCACGAGATTGTACGGTCAGCTGCACCCGACAAAAAGTTGCGTGCGGTGCACTTAACGCTGCCATATATAGGGTCAAACTATATAACGTCTTCTATACTAAAGTGATCGCGAGTAACACTATAATAATAATTTAATACTTGCTGAAATTCTACGCCTCCAAACCACGACGGTTATGAGAGTCATCGCAGAGAGGGGCTCCGGAAAATTCGGAGACCTGGAGTCCACGTGCAGCTAGATCTAAGCACACGTGCCTCGAGCCATCGCCGGGGCCGGGATTCAATCCCACGACCTTCGGATGAGAGGCTCTCTAAGGTCTGTTAATGCAGGTGTGAAGTGTTTTCTTGAAAACGCGCAACAATAACGGTCCGCGAACGAGATAATTAGTATGTTACGTATATTATATACTATGGTTTTTATATGCATAGATATATCGTTACAGCTAACAACTGACCAATAAAACGCAAAACACTTTTTTTTTAGATACAGCAAGCTGTAATCAAACACATGTTTACGTGTATGGAAAGTATTATCTTAAAACATCGAAAAATTGAAAATCACCACTCCGTAAGTATCGTTGCAGACACGTAAAACATTCCAGCCGTTTGAGAAAAACAAAGACCCAATGAATTGAAATCACCAACGATATCATACGAAAGCCATTTAACCATGGCGGCATCGTTCTATAGCTTGGAGAAAGAAAACAAAAAAAATATATCCCAGCCGCGGCCCCGTGCTAGCGACAAGTCTGTATAGGGTGTCTAACTTTCGCGAAGCGATACAGCGCGCACCAACCGCAGCGCCGACGGCGGTAGGCCAGATCCCACTATGTGGGCCGACGACGGTTCAGTGTCAAACGCTACTGACCCCATCGGGTCAATAGCCACCCGGTCATCCGACCAGACCGAGGGCCGGGAAGGGGAGGAGGGGGGGGGGGGCACGCATGCGTGGATACGGGACAGGCCACCCAACTGCAAGCAAAATCAAGCAAAATCAGCGGCAACAGAGTACTAAGTGTTGCTATTCGCTGCGCTGCGGCCAAACCTCATTATTTACTACGGCGCCGTTAGGCAGGACGACGGGAGTTTGGTCCAACACGCGTCGCGCGACACTATACGATGAGTGATCCGGGAAATCATAATAATTCTTTGGGCCCTGGCGGTGTCAATTGACACCACCGCATAACATTTCCACTAGTATCTCGGAAACGTAACCAATACTGCTCATTCTTGGGGGGCATAGTTCTTCAATAATGCCACCTCTCGTTATACCTTGGAATGTCCTCTGGATGGTGGTGCTTCTATATGGGGAATATATGATGAAAAGATGCGAGATGGTGGTACTTGGAGTGTTGAATAGATGGACGAACGGACACATAGATGCATGGATGGACGCATGAACGGACGCAGGGGCGGCTGCATGGACGAACGCAGGGACGGACGCACGAACAGACGCACGCACGGACGGGCTGATGGACGCAGGGACGGTAACACTGACGGACGCATGGACGGACGGAAGCAAGAACGAATGGACGGATGAATTCTTCGCCCCACTCTCTATCATTCACTCCGTGGATATGCTGCTATTTTTTTTTTCGCTCACAAGTATGCTTATTTCGTGATCCCGCGCACAACGACGAGTGCAGTCACAATTTCGTCACGGAAGGACAAAAAAAAAAAAGAAACAAAATATGCCATATTTCAGTTCGGATTGGATCTGCTGTAGCACATTTTTCGCGCGTGTGTTGTGGGAAGCCGCAATTTATTTGCATCACCACAACGCGGGGCTGCTCCGGATCGATTCACTTGGGGGGGGGGGGGGGGGTAGAAAAAGTGGGTAACGATTTAGAGTACAGGGTACTCTTCTATGAAAGAGCTTAAAGCCGACCCGTGGGCCTCAATGTTCAAAGCTGCACTAGTAAGTCGGCAGCACATGTACACAACGAACTTGTGTTTAGAAAAAGTGGTTAACTATTTATAGTACATGGTCTTGGGACGGTCCGAATTACGATTAAAGAGGCATACTAGACCAGCGATCCTCAACGCCTCAGATATTAGAGACAACTAAAAAACGCCAAAGTTGCACAGGTCACACAGGTAAGTAATTCGTGCGTTTTACGATAGTTGATGCTCTCTCGATCAAGGGCTTCTCGGCGATCGACTGGTTATGATATGGCAATGCGATCTTTTATCCGAGGTCACTCGTCATTCACCTTACCGCATTTACAACGTTGTCTAGATACGAAAGCATGGCCGTCATTGCTACATACATACATGCATAGCTACTGCAATATTGCGCTGCTAACCACGCGATTAACGGTTCGATTCCATGCATGGGTGAAGGGAACAGCTATATATCTAACAATGCGGTAAAAAGAAATAGAAAAAGAAAAAAAGACAGACAGACAGACAGCTCAAACAAACAAACAAAAAAGGAACAAAGGTAGATGATGCACTTCCAAGAAAAGTAACGTGGTTGTTGAACAATGCTTCTGCTATATCACGAGAGGACGAAACCGAAGAATGAAGATGCGAGCTGGTACACAGCCAGAACCGTTTTACTGCGTCGAGCCCATCCGTGGAACGCAGCACCGAGAGGCGGGGCGAGGCGCTTCCATCGAGTCATCTATTACGAGCCGACAACCCAGAATGAAATAATTACTTTCCCTCAGGCCCTTTTTGTTTCATCTTTCTTGGCTCGTTTTCCCGTTTTCCTCTTTCAAGTGAAAAACAAAAAAAAAACGAAAAAGAAAACTACGGGAGGATGGGCGAGGACTTTCGCAGAGAGATAGCCATAGAGAGAACGGAAGAGGCAGAAAGGACTCTTTTATGAGGGCTGAAAGCTCAACAAGTTACCGTAAGGAAAATGTAAAGAGAGGTCTACAACTAAATCTTTAGACTACAACATCGCGAAGAAGATTCTGTTGTCGTTAACGGCAAGTTGTCCAGCATTAGACAACATTTCGACATTTGCCATCATATATCCAAGCCTATAGTAACTCCTAAGTGTAAAGTTTAAACAAGGTTCATTTGCCACGGTGGCTTAGTGCTTAGGTGCACGTCTGCTGAGCCGATGGCCGCGAGATCGAATCCCAGCCGTAGCGGCCGCGTTTAGAGGAAGCTAAAACTTTTAGAGCCTCGTGATTGGTACACGTCGATGAACCCTAGGCGGTCGCATAATTCGGACCACTAGACTACGGGGTCTCTAATTGTTTCGATTACGTTTCCAGCACGTAAAACCCAAACTAATGAAAACATTAGTAACATTCGCCAATACTTACATCACTTTTGCCGACACAACGTCAAGCCAGGTCATTCCCAAAAAGATTACAGTGTTTATTGAACGTCACTTTCACACGCTACCGGTGCGTCCCGACAAGGCTCTTACTTTAGTAATAACAATAATAATTGTCAGAGTTTAACGTCCTAAAACCAAGATATGGTTAGTAGACGCCGTAGTGGAGAACTCGGAAAATTTTGACCACTTGGAGTTTTTTTTTTTTAACGTGCACCCAAATTATATGAACACGGGCCCACAAGCATTTCACCTTCATCGAAACTGGGGCCGCCGAGGCCGGGATACGATCGGGCGACCTGCGGGTCAGCAATCAAGCACCCTAACCACAAACTTCCGCGGTGGCTCGAAAAAAAAAAAAAACCTAAGCATCCGAATGTCCCACTTCATAAAGCTTGCCTATCCAGATAACTTGATCGGCCCCGCATGCATAATCTATGCGTGTTCTCGCTGATGGGCTTCTGTAGGCGCAAAAAAAAAAACACCTGCCGATACATTAGGTCTGATTCTCTAGCAACGGGCAAGCGCAATCACGAAGTTCCGGTAAACGTCCACTCTCGTTCCCATCTGCTCGCAGTGTATAGGACGCCCCCTCGCGTTGCCCGGGCCTCCAACGTGGCTGCAGCTGCAGCAGCATCGGTCGCTTC
This sequence comes from Rhipicephalus microplus, assembly GCF_013339725.1. NCBI lineage: Eukaryota > Metazoa > Arthropoda > Arachnida > Ixodida > Ixodidae > Rhipicephalus > Rhipicephalus microplus. Next base: position 216,070,185 of record NC_051165.1, read on the forward strand.
TTCTTTCCCTCCCCACCTTCGCCAAGGCCGTCAGGCCAAGCTGAAGGTCGAGTCAAGGTCATCCGTAATAACCGACAACCCCAAATTAAAGCGCGCCGTCTCATCATCTTCCCGTGGCTACTTTCGACATGATGGCCCACTCTTCTAGCAGCTTTTTTTTTTTTTTCCGCCGGTGCAAGCGTACGCTTAGGTAAAAACTGCGAATGGCTTATTCTCGCGTAGACGATGCGGCGAAGGCAAAAGAGAAGAAAAAAAAAAGAAGTGTGGGTGGTTCCCAGAAATCAAGAGCGTAGACCACCCGGCCACTGCCGCCACCTTTTTGTTGCTAGGCGTTGTAATTCCTTTTCTTTGTATGCGCGCGTCTGCACGCACACGAACACACACCTGTGTTCGTGTGCGTGCATGTATCGCTTCAGAGCATGCTACGTTTTAATCGATTACTTCGAAAGAAGGTAAGCACGCGCACACTTTGTGGCCGGCTGAGTAAAGAAAGAAGGCAAGTCGGTCAGTACAGTCATACGCGTACGCACCCTTAACGGTGCAGCCTGTCAATTACGTTTGTTAGAGAGAGAGAGAATTGAGAAGCATAGCCTTTGATAACAGCGCCGTAAAGACAAATTTGAACAAACTGGACGCCCCAAAACAGTGCACTTCGCATTCTAATCCGTCCATGTTCGTTACAGCGCAATTACACAAAGCTACACGTAGCACCTATTGCTGCTCTTACTGAAGAGCAGCTGAAATTTCGGTGCGGCTAATCTCGAATAGGGGAACAGAAACAGACAGACGGATAGCATTTTTAGTTATTATACACTGCCGATCTACAAGGAGCCTTAGGCAAAAAAATAACTAGGGTGGCTCATCTCAGGCCATCTGTTCAATGTGTTGCCTGTTTTAAGTTCGTTCCATCCAGTTATCTGAAAGAAATGTTCCCAACTAAACGTATGGATTCTCGAGTGGCACGGCGCTGAGTAGTTTCCTTCTACCTGTCGTGTTAGTCTAGTTCTTGCAATTATGACAGCTATTTGTTAGGGTCAATGGACAATTTGTCCGCCAGGATCCATAATAGCGTACAGCGAACTCTGACACACGGACTATCTTTGGTGACACTACCGTTATCGCTAAAATGCCTTGTTAGAAAAAAAAACAAAAAAGAAACGGTTGATCATTGAATCTGCGGCAACTGAAAAAAAAAGGGGCATTAGTAAACTTATAACAATGTTATTCCCCAAGGAATTATCATTCTTGCGGAGAGCGAACTGTCTTGCACAAATTTATCCGTCATCATCGTCGTCATCAGCCTGACTACGCCCACTGCAGAGCAAAGGCATCCATCTCCCATGATCCGCCAACCTAACACGGTCTTGAGCTTTCCGTTGCCACGTTATACCTGCCAACTAGAATGGCATAAATGATAACGTGCTTGCCATTGTCGACCGAACGTTTCCGACAGCATGTACTCACGCGTGGGCAATGCTGCAGTGTGTATTCTCACATGTGCGCTCCATCGAAATGAAATTCAGTTGTTAGCGCTCGTCTTCGTAGGCCCGGTCTTCGTCCGTGTGTCAGAGTGCGCGGTAAACTATTACGGGTCTTCACCAACTAGCTGCGGCCATACACCTTGTTAGCGGCCAGCCAGGCTTGCCCTTGAGTCGATTCCGTCGTCAACTTATCCTTAACGGAGTGGCTCCGTTAAGGCTCCAACTTGTCCGTAACGGAGATTCGGATAAATGCATCGACTTAGAAAAAGAAAGAGAGAGAGAGAGAACAATATGGTTTTTGCCTTCAACTCGCCTAAGGCAAATTGATACCGGACTTAGTGATTAACTATTTATTATCTCGGCGAAAGATAGTGAGAACGAAAAAAGGTCCTGACCGGGAGGCAGACTAAAAGAGATGAAAAAAAGAATGCGAGATAGTCAGATGTGCAATGAAATCGCAATCGAAAGAAAATGACGGATATGCCCCTTTCGCAACCTGATCTTCTTGCGTTTTTTTTTTTTTCCGACAGCGGTTTCTGCCGGTGCCGGAAGGAAGCGGCACGATGTCCACACGCTACCACCTCCGGGGGCAACCCAGCCATCGCTACACACACCTTTCGACGCAGTCGAGCGCGCTCGCCGACATTTTGACGGTCACGGTCGAGCGGGCACGCCACGTGGGGGCTGTCGCGGTGACATCACCGTGCGCCTCCAGTTTAACCGCGAAATTGAGTGCCGCGCGTCCTGCGACGTCTCGCTGTCTCGTCGCGCCCCGACGCTTTTCCATACCGGCTTCGATTTCAAAGCGACGCGTGCAGTCAGTTTCCACAAGGCGCAGTCAGTTTTCACGATGCGATTCCGAGAGATCTGCCGACGCAGCAGTCGGAAAATCAAGCTCGTATACGCCGTTCTGGGAAGAAAATTACGCATCGTGTACCTGCTGCTTAATGATATATATATATATATATATATATATATATATATATATATATATATATATATATATATATATATATATATATAGAAATTGGCTTGAGTGGACAAACGTACGAAAACTTTTATTAATCCTACGTTTCGGCCGGGGTCCGGCCATCGTCAGGGAATATTCTCCAAGCATAGGCTGGACCCCGGCCGAAACGTAGGATTAATAAAAGTTTTCGTACGTTTGTCCGCTCAAGCCGATTTCTATTTATCACTGGATCCACAAAAGACACTCGCTTTATATATATATATATATATATATATATATATATATATATATATATATTAGATGCGAGTCAGCTCTTCGATTAGCCTGTGTAACGCTGTCCCTCCTTGCACCTCTACTGTGCATGCTCGCCTCTCGTACCAGCCCAGGAAGACACCCGCACAACTTTCGCTCCCCTCCCCTTCTCCCGCCTCGCAAGGCCGACGCGGGTATCGTCCACTAGAAAAAAAGCGACTGCTCGCGCTGCACGACCATTCAATCTATCCCGTATATGTATCGCGCTTTCGGAATTCAGTCGAGGGCGTCTTTATTTGGCTTTCGCTTGATGAGCGCCAGCGTCAACGTCGCCGTCAGTGTAAGCGCTAGCGGGCCCTGCTTCCCATCTATACCGATGGTTCTCTCAAGCGGTAGATAGTCCAAGTTTTTGAAAACGAGACCAGTTTTGCTAGAACAGGGGCCAGTACACCTTTTATGAAAGTGTCTGTGCAGGCAAGAGTCATACACCTGAAGCGCTTCATGGAGAATATCGCCACGCGTTTAGTGCTTTATTTTGAGGTGTTCGGGTTTCACCCGCAGACCACCACGGTCAGTGGCACGGTACCCTTCAGCTGACCCGGAGGTCACGGTTTCGACACCAGCCGCGGCGGTCGCATTTGGGTGGAGGCCAAATGGTAGAGGGTCATGTACAGTGTGGTGTCAGAAGACGTTTAAAAAGCCCGGATGGTCAAAATTTCCGGGGCCCCACACTACGGAATCATTCATAAACATATCGCCGTGATTATGAAACAGGCTCTGTAAATTTCACCTCGCTTTATTCCCTCAAGCAGCCTGTTTAGGGTATTACAAAATGGTGTGGTTAGCATACTGGAACAGCAGAAGTAGGTGTAATGGCATGAAACAAGTTTGCAACGTGTCCAAAAACTCGAAATGACTTGATACGGCAGCAGCATGGTGAGGCAGGTCGTTCCAGTCTTTGGTAGCTCGAGGAAAAAATCGGGCTTAAAATGTTTCGGTTCATGTTAGAGGTCGGGTTACTAGAATTTAATGGCCAGTGCAATGAAATATTCTGTCAATGCTGCCTTATAGTAGACGCACCCAAACGAACGAATTCATTAAAATGTAGTAGGCAGCTAGGCATCACCTGTCACATATGGCTTGTAGAAAAATCAGCGCAGCCTGGCGAGCTATTTTGTACGCGTTTTGTTAGAACGAAACGAAACGTCACCAGACGACGAGTGGGAGGCGCACGGTATTAGTCAAGGCTCGTCTGACGGTGCATAGGTGGGTATATAGTAACCGGAAACGGCAATTCCGTCAATTATTTTGGGTAAAAGGCGGATATATAACGTCCTTTTGACGACTTGCATGGGATAAAAACGAAAGCGCTCGGGCCGGAGAATCTAATCAGTTTGCTTTGTTCCTGACTTATTGCTATCCCGAACCGATAGTTTGCGAAAATCGCAACAAGCCCCCGACCACCAGAAGCCTCGTTAAAGTTTGTGCATATAGCACCAAATCAAGGCATTCAAGTTCAAGTTATCGCACACTTGAGTTTCAAGATTTGAAAAATAAGGCCTTAATATTGATATGCAGCTACGATTCTGCATTCATCCATGCATTGAAGACACTTCTAAATTCCCTCGGCTCGCCTAGCGGCTGATTGATCACTCTCGTGACGTTTATTTCTGTCCTATCACAGGAGGTGTTTGAAATAACCCCCCCCCCTCCTGTACTGGACCTATCACTCGCGGTTTCCTATAGCCCATATGACGGTAGACTGCTCAGAGAGGGGCTGGCACCGATTAACCTGTGCTATCGGTGTTCATGACGGGTAGATTGTTACTATCCCTCCAGAGGAAGGTATGTAACAGCTGCATCTTGCCGGTACTTAGCTACGGCGCAGAAACCTGGAGACTTACAAGAGGGTTCAGCTTAAATTGAGGACGACGCAGCGAGCAATGGAAAGGAAAATGGTAGGTGTAACTTTAAGAGACAAGAAGAGAGCAGAGTAGATTAGGGAACAAACCGGAGTTAAGTATATCATAGTTGAAATCAAGAAGAGGAAATGGACATGGGCCAGGCATGTAGCACGTAGACAGGATAACCGCTGGTCATTAAGGGTAACTAACTGGATTCCTAGAGAAGGCAAGCGGGCTAGGGGGAGACAGATGGTTAGGTGGGCAGATGAGATTGAGAAGTTTGCGGGTATAAATTGGCAGCAGCAAGCACAGGACCGAGTGTACTGGCGGAACATGGGAGAGGCCTTTGTCCTGCAGTGGACGTAGTCAGGCTGATGATGATGATGATGATCGCTGTTCATTAATACACGCAGACATGTCCCTCCATCGGAGAGATAGATAGATAGATAGATAGATAGATAGATAGATAGATAGATAGATAGATAGATAGATAGATAGATAGATAGATAGATAGATAGATAGAGAGCAGAGTTTATCCGCTATTATATACCTGTATCATGGCTGGGTTCACCGATGGCAACATTGAGACGTTCTGGTGGCAAGCACAGAGCTCCGAGTCTTCGGTTTAGAGGCTGCGGAGAAACGCCGCACTTAAAGGTGGACTGCAGATTGGGGCTCCCTCCAAAAGTTTCCAAAACAATACTTGAGGTTTCACGCGCCGAAACCACGACACGACCATCAGAGACGCTGCTGAGGAGGGCTCTGGAAATTTCGGCTATCTGTTGTTCTTCAACGAGCACTGACATCCCGCAGCACGCGGTATAGCATTTTGCCTCCCCAAAAAGTCGAGCCGCCAGAATTCGAAGCTGCGGCCTTTGGGTCAGAATATTTTCGGAGTTTCTTGAACTTCGCGATATATCACAAAATAAAAAAAACAGGAAATCACTCGCGTAAAAGCTCAAGATAGCGGAAAATATGAAAAAAAAAAAACAAAATCTTCGGGATCAAGTGCACGAATGAATGATCATGTACGTACTAATGCATTCCCCGTTCTACCCCGACAACGTGCCCACACAATATATCTGACAAAACAGAGCAGGCGTGGAACCAGTGCACATTGGCTTCCCGGAGCCGTACGTCGGTGACTGTAGAGCATAGATAAGCTCAGACGGTACAGATAAAAACAACACGTTCATGGATCCGTTATTCCGCCTTCACCGTCGAGAATAACGAGGACGGCCTGAAGGATGGACGGACAGGCGAAACAACGCATCGTCTCATCAGAGACGCCATGCACGCCAACAAAGCAACAACGAGGAAGCCAGGGATCTCTCACGATACGGGCAACTGTGCGGAACAGCTAGAGCTGCGTGTGGCGTACACGATCGCAAAGAAGACGCTAATGGCGCGATTGTTTCGCCCGCAGGACCGCATGAACGCCCTCCTTTCTTCTTCTTCTTCTTGTTCTGCACTTAAGTCGAACCACCACCGATGTAGCAGCACTCAGGTATGCCTCCCAGGCAAGACATTTACACACCACTCTCCTCACTTCCTCATGTTCCTGCAATGCATTTCGACGCCGGCAACGGCAACGCTTCAACTGCATGGCGGCGGCACGACCAGCGAACAACACCGAGTCTGAGGTGAACAAACCGCGCGCGGACCGCCATAAGAGCCGAAACGTCGAAGAAGCCTCCTTCTCGAATACCGGCCGCGACCGCAATACGGTCCCGCATGAGTGCGTCTTTATGCGAGCTCAGCGGACGCTTCCTTCTCCGCCCTTCGCACCGCAGAACCGAAAGTGATCGCTTCATAGGATGTGCATGCGTCCGAGCTATACAAGGACAAGCTATCTGTTCGAAGAGGGCCAGAAGGAAACAGCGGTTACAAATGAAAATGTAAAGCACTAAACGTGCGCCTGTGGATGATGGCCTTTAGACCCTATCTTCTTCTTTCTCGCAGCCATTGTTGCGTGGAAGAACGCTTTGCATCGATGACACGCATTCACGAAGAACGTCGTGCAGCGTCGATATATACATATATATCGATTGTCACGTGACAGGGAAGTCAACCCACAGTGATTGGCGAACAGTCAAGACCTTTCACTTTCTCTGGAAACGTCTTCCATGGATCGGGGTCATCTCATGCATGCGCGCTTTATGCGGGAATATACGACAATAAGCAATGTCGGCCGTAAGTCTTCGCTCAAGGCGCGTGACGACGGGTCGTGCGCGCACTACGGGCCAGCAAGTACATCGCGAAGACATAAAACGAAGAACGACGCAGAGAAGGCATCAGCTGACTATGCTTCATGTCAAAGACGGAACGCTTGCATACCCGGACGAGACATACGTGCGGAACGCCTGCAAAAGGCGAAAGTTGCGCGTGTAAGTGTGCGACGCAGATTGTGAAGGATGATACACATGATGCATGCGGACGTCGCACGTGTCGGAGCGTTCAGAGTGTCGCCACTATAGAACACCCGTGCCAACTTGAAAAACCGTAACAATTCCTGTTCACAATCTCGCATTTACTTCAACGACTTAGGCACGAGTACATGCGTGACGTGCACGGTTCTGCTCGTGGGTGTCCGGGAACAAACAAAACACTGTGTTGCCGCGAGATCCTCTTCGAGCACTTTCCCCACGCAGCCACACAAAAGACCCCTATAGTTACCAGGATTCCGCCATCTCTACAACTACGGCGTACCCAGAAACCGCATCACGATGCCACAGTGTTCCGAGAGATTGCGTGCATAGCAGGCGTATATCACGCGCGCGTTGCGACTGCTCCATTGTGCAAGAAGCATTCCGAATGCAACGTCGGAGACGCTCGTGTCGACGATAACGCGCTCGGCTCTGCGTAACGACACGCAAAGCGCGTTCGGCTAAAACGTGAAGCTCCGCCCTGTACTGCATATACATACATACGGTGTCATGAGCACGCGAATGCAATGCATGCACACCTTAATCGCGCTCTGTATACGTATGTGCCCATCGACAAAGCGCTCGTTGCGTGCTCATAAAAGAGAGGAAGATGAGTCAGCAGATATGGAAAGGACCGCACTACGTCTAGCGAAGCGAAAGCCATGCAACAGCGACTGCGAGCATGACTGTGCATATAGTATCTGTATATGATGATAGTAAAAGCTAATTAAGACTAACTAAGCAAGCGCGAAGCTAATTAGTATATGCTAATTAGCTTCACAACTAAAGTTAACTATATGGTGATATAACAAAATAAGTGAGTCCTGAGCTAATTATTGAACGTGAAATTAAAAATAATTAGTTATTGTTGAACGCTGAACGTATAGAAAAAGCTCACTCTAAAATAGCCACATTAAATGGCTTCTGTCTCCGAGCATCCTTAGGCATGCGCATAAGAGACCCTGAGTTCTTGTTTTAATCGATGCACCGCAAGAGAAATCGCTCGCATACGAGTCGCGAGCGTATATAAGCCGCATTCGTCACAGACATACACAAGCTAAATGCACGACCCTCTTAATTGAACGGCATCGAAAGTGCGGTTCATATACAGGAAGACGTGTATACATCAGACAAGAATAGCACGGAATCATCGCGTAAACGTGTACAGACCAGGTCCACGGCAATGCGATTCGAAAGACGTCGTTTATGTATATATACGCAGCTCCTATAAACTGCTCGTATAATAATTGCTTCCTCGACGAGGTGCACCCGACGCACAAATGAGTCCATAACCGAGAGCACTTATGATACACGGATGGGAATAGAAGGGGCTCGTGGCAATTCAACTGTACTCCAGTAACGGGTGCACAACATATGCTCAACTTACGTGCCCGTACACAGACTCGTCAGACCTTCATAACAACCGCCGCTAAACCACCCTGTTAGCGTATAGTACAGACAGGACTAACCACTTCATACCGTGACGTATGAGCATACATGCGAGGGCGCGTTGGGTGTTCTGGTCTATCGTGACCTGATATACGGCGGATACGGATTTTGGGGGTCAAATGTCAATGAGCGGCGAGAGTGAACGTTGCCTGTACGAGGACGTCATAATAACGTATGATCCCTGTCGCAATTATGCAGGATACGGCACGCGCGATTGCAGCAGCGGTGGATTGGCTGCAGGGCTGCGAAAGCTTGCGCAGTCCCTCGTATGTTTTATTTATCGCATATGCTTACGAATGCCGCGATTATCCTCAAATAGATCATATTAAGGTGGGTGAAGAACTCTTTTTTCAAGAAGGCAGAGAGACTAAAAAAAAAAAAAGAGGAAGACAGAATCAGTCCATGTGCATAACGTGTTCCTTCTAAAGCTCAGATGCTACTTCGTGGTAATGTGTTATTAGAAAAACAGTTCTGGAAGTGAAAAGTACGGTTTTATAATCACATCCTAACTCCGGAAGGCACATCTGCGTGAACATGAAGTTATGTATTTCAGTGTACATATATTTCCGCTTACGTAGATATCTAATCCATTTTGTTGTTATTGAGTGAGCAAGCGAGCTTTCTTTGACACTAGCACAACTAAGTCTCTGCAGACTAAAAACAAAAAAAAAGGTTACTTTTGAGAACGATTTTGGAAAACTGACTGTGAGTTCACCCGGGCACCGCCAGAATTTGTACGTAATGGCGAAGGTGGTCGAAATTTCCGGAGCCCTCCACTACGGTGTCTGATAATCATATAGTGGTTTTGGGACGTTAAAACCCACATATCAATCAATCAATACGTAATGGCGAAGGACAGGTGCGTGGATGCGTCAAGTCGCCGTCGTCATCAATTTTCCATTGCTTGCATACTTTCTCTAACTTCAACTTGTATTGCTATTATACTTTTCAAACTGACGGAGCGGAATCACCTGAAATATTACACTTTGAAGAAAACTACAGAATGGGCCGTTTTCTATACTTGCAGCTATCTTAGCACTAGTTCTCATTAGAGCTGGTAATTTTTTTTCAACATTTATTGTGATGTAGAATATATATAGTTAACAGATACAACATAAACAATTTTGATTTTTATGCTGTCTCTCCAATTACCTATACAAGTCCAGGCGTCAATCGATATCTCGGCCAACTTTTAACTACATTTATGGATGGAAGAAACTTTACCTTTTCCAGCTTCAAGCCTTCTTTTCTCTTAACGGGCATTCCCACATCAGCGGTTAGGCACCTTGCTGATATGCGACGTTGTGGCCAGTTATTGCGCGCGCTCGCCTTCGCTAAAGCAGCCCCTGGATGTGCGTAATTATGCGCTGCACACAGAAGGACCTTCAATGGCGGCGCCTCGAAGTACACCCCTTCCCCTTTACAGCGAGACACCGCTGTGGATTGCTGAAAGAACGCTTACTCCTCCGGCGGTGTTAATTACTCCTCCGAGGGATCTTAATTACGCACCCTATCTAGCTCTTGCAGTCGAGCTTAATTGGGTGCGCGAACAAGAATTTCTGGGCTGGCAAGAAAGATGCCGCTGAGAAACTTACACTGCAGAATGAGCGTCACGACTTGGACAGCTTCGTATAACAAGATTGCTATAGGTACGTGGACGCAAAATCGACGCCCATTAGTAAAGACACTAAAGCGAATGCTTTGAAGACTCTATTCGAGTACAGCACACTGCAGTCCTCATTGATACGATTGCGCATCAATTCGTTTTTTCAGCCTAACACGTTTTCTTCTACCCGTCCAACGTCCTTTGAAAACAAAACAGAAAAAAAAGCTCTACGCGTCTCCACGAATTAATGATGACGTGTGGGCGAAGCTGCGTCCTAAGGTTCATAATGTCTACGTTCAAGTCGCCAGACAAACAGGACGGACAGATGCACTCGCGGACGGACGGAGAGATGGACGGCGCACGTAATCATGGATTGCGCTGTCTTATACAGAGTTGGTGTTCCGATAAAGCCGGTTTTTTTACACAGATGTTTTAGTTTTTCCTCGCGTGCTCAGTTTTTGATTTTGCGAAGCGTGACGGCCGCGGACGACAACAATCTCGGCCTCAAAGAGCCGTAAAGAATGCATTCTCATGCAGTTATTATCGGGCGGAAATGTAATCGCAAATAAGTAGCGTACATATATCGGTCACACTGCGATACGAAGATCACCTTGAAGAGCAGAGGCATTGTGTCTCCATGACAACGCATATTTAGCCACTCAACAAGCGACCACGAGCAGCTCTTCGCGTAGGCAACAAGCTATTGTGGGCGGGTGCGCGCTGCATTCACGAACACACGACTCATTCATTAGCGCCAGCGAAATGAAGTCGTCTGCATTTATTTTTTTTCCACCGTAGATCCCACACCTGCGCATACGGCTGCAACGTCTTCATTTACAAGACTCACTTGAGAAAACCATATACCACCTCTCACTTCAAGAACAGAGATCACATTAGGCTCGCTTCAAATCGACCTCGTGACTGACTCCATAAGTCGCAAGGCCTTCCTGCAACCGCAACAACGACGCGGTCTGCCCACGGAGAAGACATGGCCCTGACAGAGAAAAAGCGCCATTTTTTTTTTTCGCCCTTGCGGGAACACTTTTGATCCGCGCCTCTGCACTCGTAAGCAGCAGTTGATTAATGACAACTTTTAATCAGGCCTACACATGCCGCAGCCCGCATCCACGCAAAATGTCGTGTGCACGTGCGCGATAGAGTTCTTTAATGTCGGGGGCTTGCCAATCTTTTTGTTTGGTTGCTGGTCGCTTTGTTTGCGCTCTTTTTTTCCTCTGTCTAGCGAATTTCATTGTCGGCCTTTGAGTCCTTCCCTGCGAATGCAGCACTGAAAGAAAGCGTATATTCAAACGCGAAGAACACATTTCTATGTAATAAGGACTCCACTACGCTTGCATTGACCCGATTTCTGTCCTTTGTATATCGTTGCACTATATATAGGTTACACCTTCAACGCCCACTGGTGTACGATTGCAATTAACCACGCGTGCCCTAGCTTACCTTTAAAGTGTTGAACGATCGAGTGAAATCTGTGGCGCGCGCGACGATAGTGTCGCATCGCAGCGCAAATTAATTTAGCAGTCACGGTGGTTTCGGTTCGGAGAATCAATAATTCGACTAGCCCTTTCGGGGCAATCCATAAGTGGGTCGTGACGCAGTAATTAAGCCATTAATCGAGAGCGCCCACTCATTTCCGAGCACACGGTACACCTCTGTTGTTGCCGTTACTGAAATGAACGACGGTCGGGTTAGCAAGCACTAAACTTCTCGGACACGGTTATCACGAGCGGGAGATCTGAAGCAGCCGGCCTGATCATTGGAACGTGGCAATGAAAGGCCGGATAGAATGCTGGAGCAAGAACTTGTACGTTTGGGCGAGACAGTTCCTCTTGCGAATAACTTAAGCCAGCAGGAATACACGAGGACAGCTATGGAACAGTTTCATATCGACTGCCAACTGACTCTTCAGTTTTATTAAAGATTCAGTTGGCAGTCCAGCGCTATTCCTGTTACGCGAGTTCCTATCTATATCCTCTTTTCGACCCTTTTCCCCATCCCTGTACAGGGTAGCAAACCAGTTCTTCTAGGTTAACTTCGCTGTCTCTTCATTTTATTCATTTCTCTCTCTCTCCTTCATTCACCTCACCTATTTGCGCTGCTTCAAGTTATTTGCAGAATGTTAGGCATGCTGTGGTGCACTGTAAACAAACGAGCACGTGCAAGTGCTCCCTTTGCCCCCCCCCCCCTCCCCCTGGGTGAATGTGCGTGAGTGAGTGAATGAGTGAGTGACCTTTGTTTTGCGCTTATACGGTCAGCAGATTTATCACTTGTGCGATGCGGTTCCAGTGAAGTCGTGTATATAGCATTGCCTCTCATCAAACGTTGCAGGGACCGCGAGCGATCCCGAAAACAAACAGTAAGCCATCGGCCCACTCCACGCTTTTTTTCCCCCAAGTAGATCCTTATCTGCTGGTCTGCTCACCGCTGATTTAGGGGGCAGTCCCCACAACCTTGAAGCGTTCACTTCATACCTGCTTGCGCCTCTCACGGGCCCCCAGGTAGAAAAAGCGGTGATCCATCAGGCAACATCCAACGAGACCCACAGGGCCAAGCATACCGTGTCTTCGCGAAAGAGCTCCCCCCCCCTCCCTCCATCAACGAGAATGCACGGAGTGTATTGGTGCCCCTCGGACCGCGCTCGTGGACCCCACGTTGTTGATAGTGGGAGCACTAAGAGCCTGTGCACCGCGCTTTGCCCCAGGGCACAGACACCCGGCAAGTGAGCGACCGTATAGGCTCTATTGATCCCCCCCCCCTCTCTCTCTCTCTCTCTCTCTCTCTCTCTCTCACACACACACACACACACACACACACACACACACACACACACACACACACACACACACACACACACACACAGACAGAGGCGCGCGCAGGGTTTCCTGTAAGACGGGTGGAAATTGTTTCATCCCTACACCCTCCCATCCATTGGTCAACTCCAAAAGACAATATACTTCACAATGGAGGAAAAAAAAAAAACACGAAAATCAAGTGATGACGTGTTTCCGAAAATTGCCCGTCTTTTGTCTCTGGCTTTCCGGGAGTGACGATGGGAAGTAAATAGTTCTTGGAATGCATCATCAAGGGCCGCCGGTAGCCATTATAGTATAAAAAACAAACGTGCCCATAACACTGCTAACTATAATGGAGCTTGTCAAAAATGAGTAAAAATGTCCCACATACTTCGTGAACCCCCCCCCCCCCCCCCGCCCCCATCTAAGCTATATATGAATTGGGAGGAGGGAGGGTCGATGCAACTATGGCATTCATTGCCCCCCTTCCACCCTTTCGCGCAGGCACAGATAACCCTCACTCACCCCCACACACAAAGAGCTAGGAAAGCACTTCCTAGGGCTTAACACTACTTTTGCACGCGCGAAGAAAACATGGACCATCCGTCGACAAGATGCCGCTAAGTAGCTTCGATAGGCGGAAGCGATCTGTGTCCAGAGCTCTGCCTGGCTGACATGAACTCAGCCTTCGCGAGTGGACCCAGCTGATACAGACATCGGATGGGGAAGTGGTGTACCGATTTCCCTATTCCCTTGCGCGCGCTCTACATACACGATGTACAATGCGCGGTGTGTGAGGAGCATACTCCGGTATCACCGAGTTCCATGCAGTGCAACGAACGCTGAGGGGAGTATTCTTCTGTGTGTCAACGAAGTAAGACAAGAGCCGGCTGCGTCCCTCCAGACGCAGGTGGCGGCACTGCCCGTTACTAATTCCTCCATGTTGACTCTTTTCCATCGACATGTGCCGCAAGGTGGCACATGAGAAAGACGGACTCAATGAGACCCCTTCTTGTTCTGGTTTGATGGCCCTGCAACTTATCGCTGTCGCTGCACTGTACCAAATCGACCAGACACGAGGGAACTAAGCTTGCGATGGACACCGCAGCTCGCGTCGCGAATGCTACTTAGCGAACATACTGCGCACATGCTTACAAGCTGGCCGTGTTTGTTAACGTTCTTTCTGCTCAGAGCAACACGACGGCAAACGAAAGAAAGAGAAACACGCTGACGAGCAGATGTCGCGGGGAGTGTCGCTAACTGGAAAAGCCCCCCGCCACCAGCGCAAGTGATGCCGGGTCGATGACGCACTCAGCGGGAGAGCCCATACAGAGGAAGCGACGACAGCCTCTACCCCGCTGTGTGGCATACATCGCGGGAGAGGCCTCAACTATTACTGATAGTTCGCGCTGCTAGCTCACGCATTGGGGAGCGCGAACAATCGGAATGGGCGGAGTGCCAGAGAATGCTATACGCTCTAGATGCGTTTGCGATTTAATTAGTACTACAGGTCGACAAGCTCGCCGGTTAGTCGGTTCAAACAGGCCCCATCAGATTCAGATCCGTAGATGAGTTTTAAGGGAGCCCGGTATATAGAAGCTGAGCGAAGATGAGTAAGAACGAGACCGGCAGTTGGCATGATCTCCTTTTCGGTTTCCAAGTTCCGTAACCCTCCAATCGAAGGTGTTTCGTAGCACGCACACAAGCCACCACGGCGCGATAGAATGCGGACAAAAGAAGGGCCAGACACCATGGCCGTTCCAGCGCTCGTGGTGCTTTATACTTCGTCTGTCCATGTATTTTGGCGCAAGGATCCCTTCTGTGCGTGTAAGTCAACTCATCCAAGACGAAGTTTCATTTCGTAGCATCTCGTGGCAGATCCGCAAGCAGGAGTGTGTTTTCTTCGCAAAAGCGAGGCGAATACAGCCACAGTATCATCTCCAGGAAATGTTCGAACGCCGCTGAGATCACAAAACGGCATAAATATCCAGACAGTGTACTCGAAGCCTGCTTCTCATTTCCTACGTGAAGCATGGCGGGACATGCCGAGTTTCCCTGTGCTGTATAATGCTCGAATACGACCTGTTACATGTATCTAACCGAGAATACCGCGACGTGTCGGGAAGGGCTCCAGCGCACGAGGAAGTGACGATGCTCGATGCATAGTCAGAGAAGGGGCGTCGCCGATGAAACATGCCGGGGCCAATCTCTCTTTCAAGGGCGGACGTCGATGCGCCAACATCCGGTTCGGAAGTGCATGAAAGGAGCCAACAACCCGACAGCGCATCACCGCGTCCGCGAACGTACATGCAAGCACGCACACGCCTCAATTTAATACGCCTGTCGTCGGGCTGCGCATTGCGAAGAACTGCCGTGGATCACAGCCCTTGTTGCGTATAGTGATATATGCAACAGGGACTAGTACAGTATATACAGTACAGTACAATATACTGTAGCATATCCTAGCGTAGTATACTATAATTTAGTATAGTATGGTATAGTAATAGTATAGTGTAGTATAGTAATAGCATAGTATAATAGTATAGTAACAGTTATAGCGCAGTATAGGACAGCATAGGTTGCTCATGGTGCCACGCTCGGTGGAAGTTATGAAGTGCCAGTGTTGTTTACGCACTTCCTTGACTGGTGAGTATGGTCAACGATGATAGTGATGATACCATGCGGTGTGACAACGACTCCGTGGGGATGTTGAACCATTACGAGCAAGCCCAGTTTCCTATTGCGTGTTCAGAAACCAAATCAGAAGCTAATGCGCAGCAGACATTTAAAACATGAGTTTCTTGTGGTAGGATCAGGGTGTGAACAACGCAGTATTACTGCGATTCGCGTTCGCAGTAAGAAATATCGGATGAATTTTCGCCCACCTGACGTTCAACAACACGTACCTAAATACACGGATTGTTTCCACCTTCGCATTCCTCGAAATGCGGAAGCCATTACCGACAATCGAACCCGTGTCTTCAAGCTTAATTCACAGCGCGAGCTGAGAGTCGCTATGGCACTACAGCGAATGCAGATGCAATGGCGGGCGCTTTTAAAGAGGACTAAAAACTGTGATGTTGCGTGCAGGGAATTTTTCCTCTTTTTTTTTCAGAGAATTTTCGCCTGTCAATTTGAGCTAAAGAGAAAAAAGGAATCTTTATGATGTTGAAGAAAATTTGAGGAATGGTAAATTTTCCTATGACGACCTATAATTAGTAGTCACTGTGGGCCTTCATTTGCTGTAATAGGTTCAGGCGGATGCACCACGCAAGCATAGCCTTTGAGATTTGTTTCTGATTTTTACGCGGAGGGATTTATAGTTCACTATAGTGGTGTTAAACTTAAAGCCCACAATGTGCAGTGTAGTAACAATACACGAATTAATAAAGTCATGCTTTTGTCGTGTGGCGGTGGAGGGGCTAGTCATGATTTGACTAGCCACCAGTACGTGAGACGCGTGTAATTACAGCGTTTGCGTGGATGTGGGCGGAAATTAGTACTGTTGTGCAGGGGAATATGCTGGGAATTCCGTCAACGTTAATTTTGCACGAAAAAATCCCATAAATAGGGAGTTTTCATGTCGTTGAATAAGACTTCTTCAGCGTAGTACGGAACATCACTGATTAAAACACTGATCTACCGGAAGTCTTGTTATGTCGCACTACTTGTACGTTTTCTTTATTCTTTCTGTTCTTCTGAAATCGATGTAACTTGTGGTACGCATTCCCACGTGATGTACAAATACGCTAAACAGCAGAACCATTCGATCAGCACTGACTGCAGGAGCTGCCACCAAGATGACGGTAGAACGAGGGATAAAATTAATAATCCACGATCCGCTGTACGAGATATGGTTGCGTGCATGTTTCCTAAAGGAGCGAGGCCGCGCGTTTCGAACAAGAAAAAGAAATCCACGACTTGTAACACCGCGAGTCTCCATTTGCACGTGCCGATGATTCGGCCCAGCAGGATCCCGAATGGTGCTACAAAAACGACGAGGAAAGCTGACAGAGATCTCTGCACCCGATAACGCAAAAAGAACGAGAAGAAAAGATACGCGGTGAGCGAGGTGCTTATATAATGCTGGCACAGCCATGGGGGATCCGATATCGATTTCGCGCCACCACGAAAAACCGAATCACTCATTGGCGAGGAGAGGCTTGCACGCGTTTTACCCGTGTTGTCAGCAGCGTATAACACGCAACTTTATCGCGGTTACAAAACGTGCCACTGTGCGCAGGTCTCGGCTCATGTACCGACAGATAGCGTGTTCCGTATACCGGTACACGGGATGACGATTACACGTGGCGCGTGATCGGTTACGCTGACACGTATAAACGCCATTGTTATAATACCAGGTCACCTGATGGGGGGATATTGCAACGTTTCAGTCAAACCATAATTACGCACGCCGGTTTCGCGTGCGTGTGACGATTGTTCTTGTCGAATTAAATATTGGTTTGCAAAGGTAACACGTCCTAACTGGTTTTGTATTCGTTTGCTGCATTGCACTGCACTCCGCCACTCACAATGGAATACCATAACGAGCTCAAACGTGCCACCTTGTACACACATGCTTCACCGATATACTGACCAAGAGATGCCCTGTTGGGCAGCATATCTGCATGCTTAATTAAACCTGCTGTAATGAACAAGCTGTATCAAGAGACATTGCATTTCATTCGCAGCTTCCTTTAGCTTTAAACCTCAGAGCCTTAGATTTGATTGATTGATTGATTGATTGATTGATTGATATGTGTGGTTTAACGTCCCAAAACCACCATATGATCATGAGAGACGCCGTAGTGGAGGACTCCGGAAATTTCGACCACCTGGGGTTCTTTAACGTGCGCCCAAATCTGAGCACACGGGCCTACAACATTTCCGCCTCCATCGCCTTAGATTCGAGCTTCGCAGCTGGCGTTTCAGAGATGCCAGGGCTTGCTTAAGAAGGTATATAAGAATAAGGAACCCGTCCGACACTGATTGAGTACCTCGTCTGATAATGAAGATAACAACCGAAGTTTTTGAAGATCTTCCCTCGACTGTAATTAGGGTGAGATGAGGTCGAGGTGATCGAGGACGACGGCTAAATGTTCCAAGTGAGGTCGCACGAACGCGTCTCAACGTCACGAAATCAGGTTGCCAGGGATATCGTCCAATCTGAGTGGATGTCAAGAAGTGCGCGCGGGTCTTCACCCCCGTTTCGTGGCGTACGGGCGCGCGCGCACGTGTGTGTGTGTGTGTGTGTGTGAACACATTTTGCTAGAGGCTAAAAAGCGTTCTACACTTGCCCGCTCGGCTACGAGTGGCGCTCGTTAACACATCCAGGTAATGCACGCACAAAAACACCCAACGTAACGGACGAGCAGGCGTCTTCAGCGTAGTTCAATTAATAGAGCATCGGACACCTAACACCGAGTTCGTGCGTTCGGATACCACCGACCGAAAGGGGCTATTTTTGTCTTTTCAATTCATTTCGATTTATCTCATAAGCACTACAGCTAAAGACAATAATCGTTGTCCCCCTATGATTTCTTTGGCCTAATTGCAGGTCGCATTCATCTGAACTTGTATCAATGGCCTTAGCGAGGTTATCAAACTCGAGAAACGTATATGAGGGGCTGTCTCATGGTCACATCTTGCGTTGCAGAAGGCACACTTAGCAAAGAGAGCGCACGGCGTGGGGGTTTATCATAAATCTAAGCACACACGAATGAACAATCTTGCATAACGCTCAATTCCAGGTGTGGCCGACGCGCGACGTGGGAGTCGCACCCGCGTCCATCTATACATTGAGCAGCGCAGCAACGGTATACCGCGACGTTTCGTATAGTCCTAACAATACGCGTCAATCGCTTTTTTCTTTTACTATAGCGTCAATGCCTAGAAGGAGGTTTCTACCACCAGCGCTAAGCGCTCAAGACAACAAGCACGAACGAATAGATTTACAATGGCGCGGCTAAAGATAGCGCCGGCGGTGGTCAATCGAGAAGCGAGGAAAGAGGCGATGCGAGGCATGCCAGCAATCGACCGGGGAAGAAGACGATCTAATGAGCGGCCGTAAATTTTAGCTCGAGGGCAGCGCGAGATTCGGATCGTCCGGTGCTTCGTATGTCTCGTCTTCTCCTTTTTCTCGTTCTTCTTCAGCCAGAGCGCGCAAGCATTCCTCGCGTATACATTTACACGTGCGAGCCGATGTGGGTCACCGGCGGTGCGCGGGTAAACGGCACGACCTCCGGGGTCGAACCCGCGCGCTCAGCGATCGATGCGTCGCACGATTCGGTCCGATATCGTATACATTACAACACCTGGACCACCACCAAGCCCGCGAGGCGGCTGAGGAGCTTGGCATCTCAGTCCCCACGTGGGAGCTGCCCGCAGCACAGTGATCTGTGTTTTGGAGGACCAATAAAAGTTTATCCAATCCAATCCAATCCAATCCGGACCACCACCGCGCAGGCATGCTCTGCTATATACTGCGCGGCGCCATTTTGTCGCCGCCGCATTTGTCGGGCTGCTGTCACGATAGCTTCGTCGGTGCACGTGCTTCGGAGACCAGCTCGCCAGTATACCCGCCAGCATGCCAACGCGCTTTGTGCGAGCAAAAAAACAGAGAATAGATAAGGAACTAGAACTGATCGATCGTGGCCTTGACGGCGACTGTTATCGGGGATTTGAGATCGTCGTCTAGCTATCTGCCTTGCGCGTGCTTGTATCGGATGTTGTCACGTATAACCCGCTCCCGTACGACTGGCATCCCCAAGCCGAAACAATGGAGAAACTTTTTTTTCTTTTTAAGAAGGAAGAATACCACCGTATTGCCACGATAATGCCTTCCCCGCATAGCCGAAGAACAGTGCTGTGAAGACAGCTCCAGACCCGACATTCGTTTACTTTCACCCGGACTTTAGCTGTGAATATTATCAAGGCGAAACTCCTCGAGGCTTCATCAAACCCGAAAACTGACAGTCGGCGATGGCGTTAAAAAAAAACTGAAAAAAAAGAGCACTACGCGATGGCATCACCATAAACTGCATTGACGCGAAATAGCACACATATTTGTGATATGACATCACTAGGTGATGCCATCAGATGGCATCGTAGCTTGGTCAAAGGTGGGCCGGCCGATCACAGATAGGGGGAGAGGGGGAGTAGAGGGAAAGAGGACCAATAAGGAGAAGAAATAGAAGACAGCCTTTCACCTTCAAGTCGCCTTAGCGCCCCCCCCCCCCTCTCTTGTAACTTCTCAGACGTTCTATCTCGGAATAATGCGCGAGAAAACACAGTAACTACCAGCGCTTGTGTCGTTTCCCCGAATGCTTTACAATTCAAACGGAAAACAGCTTCGCTTGTCAGGATGAGAAAGAGCTCCCCGCTGACTTGCTAGGCAAGAATGATGTGGATTGACGCACGGCTCGAAACGGGGGTGCGATAAGGAGTGATAAGGGCTAAATTACAGCTCGTTCCACGGTTTAAATATACTCGAAGTCGTCTAAAGATTGACGGCACAATTCGAGACTAGTTTGCCAACTTCATCGCTTATCGCTCGTCCTGCACATATAGAGCGCGGACTGTACGCAGACAAATGTTGATGAAGAGTCTACCTCGGTTGATCCATTTACTCTCTAGAGCTTTTTTTCCTTCGCCTTGTCGTTTGTCCATTTTTCTCTCGTTATGTTACCGAAAAAGAGGGAAGCGCGGCTGGACTGCGTCGACCAGCTTCAGACCTGGCGGGCCTGGTGGACCAGTCGCGGCATACTGTGAGAGGCCACGGAATCCTGGGTTGAGGACGCCATCTAGATCGGGTGAAAGCACTTACGAAATCTCGATTTAGGTCCAACATACCGCTCCTCATTCAAAAAAAAAAAAAAGGGGGGGGGGGGGTCCCAGGTAGATAGAACCCCGACTACAAGCGGCTGCTTCTTCGTTGCAGCCTAGGTGCCTCCAACGATGGCTCTGGTCACAGAGCCATGAAAGTCAAGAAGGAGGCGCTAATGTCGTTTGACGCCCAAAGACCCAGAGAATCATGAAGTGTGTGTGTAACTGGTGCGTGTAGAGAGAATGAAAAGAGCTGCCCAAGGCAAGCGAGACGAGTCGCTACCGCCCGAGGCGCCCTCTAAACGTTGAACGAACACATAACACGGTCGTTCGCGCGCGCACAACAGACCGAATAAGCGGGCAGGGAGCGCCGCGTAGCGGCGCCACGCCTGCTCTTCATTACGGGTTCGAGATGCGTGACACTATATTTCCTCGATGCTCTCTTTCTCTCTTTCTCTGCCCCTTTCTGGTTGTTTTTTTTTCTTTTTTAGAGTGTCTACAGACATCCCCTTTTCACGGCATCGCGGGCGTACTTGTGCAACATCCTCGCGTTGTGTTGGTGCGAAATCCTCGCACCACTGTGAAAAGGAATAGTCTTTGTCGTGGCGTTCGTTGGCTTAGAAAAGAAAGAGGACACAAGGCAAGCGAGCCTAAAGAAGATCGAAGGAAGAAAGAAAGAAAGAAAAAAATAAAGAAAAAAAAAGAAAGAAAGAAAGAAAGAAAGAAAAAAAATAAAGAAAAAAAAAGAAAGAAAGAAAGAAAGAAAGAAAGAAAGAAAGAAAGAAAGAAAGAAAGAAAGGGATGCGGGAAGGAGTTTTACTTTGCCTCAGTCAAATTTTTAAGAACACACGCACTATACATTAGAAAATTAAAAATAAATGAGGCAGAGGGATGAATTTACCAAGTTCATTTGATAGTGATTCGTAACTGAGATATTTATTTAGAGCAGAAACTTTTAATTATTTGGGGAGCATAGGAAATTGAAATAAAAACTCTAAATTTCTAGATTAAGGCGTTTTTGTGAATACAGGCCTAAAGGACCTCAATTACTTACGAGGTCATAAAAGCTTTTACAGCTAAAGCGTCATGCTGCTACAACGAACAATGTTTATAGAGAACTATAGTTTCTCTACGAACATTGTATATTCTACGTCTTTTACATAAACAAGCATATACCACGTATACGGCGTAGTAATATATTTGGTTATCGGTTAGCTGTTACTTCAGATGTGGCTAGATGTATCGTGTCGAGGCATTAAGTGAAACTTCGAGCACACGTTTGTTTTTTTTTTGTTGTTAGTCATGTCCTTTATCGGCTTGACACGAATTACAAGCGACGGGCAGTCCACAGGCTACAGATATTTTATACGACTAACTTGCCGATCTCTACATAGCTTATAGCACGAGTTTTATAGCACGAGGTTTAAACCAAATACAGGAGAAAACGATTCTACAAATTAGATTGTTTGCTGGCCCAGTCGGTGGTAACTTAAAGACACAATTTAGCTGCGGATAAGAACACACACACACAAAGGGGGAACATCATGTTTTTCTTTTTTTCTTTTTTTTTGTGAGGGCTTCAGTTGAAAGATTAGAACCCACTATACCTTTCACTGGACCAGTAAAAGCCATCGCTGCGGCTAAATGTTGGCATAGGAAAGCTCACCGGCAGTGCCCTCGTTTTTTTTTTTTTTGTTGTTCACAAAAGGACTCCAGGGACTCGGTCAAAGCTTACCTGTAAAGCAAGAGAAAAAAGAGGAGGTACGCGGGTTAGAAATTAGGTAACATCAACCTAGTCAACATAAGATGATGCCCTGCTATCATTCACAACAACGACTGCTAGACAAGTTCCCATATCAGCGTTATACAACCACCATAAACATATAGATATGAAGACGAAAGAAGGATAAACATCTAAATGTGGCACAGACGAACAAGGAAAATGATAACGTAAGTTATTAATCTCTCTTGGAAAGCTAGGGTTCAAAGAGACGGCCGAGATTGGACACGAACAATACGACGCACCATATGTGGAATGAGAATACGCTACAAATATTTTGGGTTCGAAACTATGAAAAATACGGCGCGGTCTAATCCCCCCCCTCTCTCTCTCTCTGTCTCTCTCTCTCTCTCACACACACACACACACACACACACACACACACACACACACACACACACACACACACACACACACACACACACACACACAAACTTCTGCATGGATAAACGCGACCTGAAGGCAGCTTATAGTGTATATAGAGTTTATTAACCCGAAAGCCTTCGAAAATTAAACGTCGGCGTGAACAAAAATGACGCAACAAATCTTCATCACCAGACGACATCAGCGTATGATGTCATCACCATCACTACGTTTCAGATGCCAAAAGTTGAGAAGTCGCATTCTGTGACGCCACATGATGACGTCATACGGAAACACTGCCGCTTGTCAGTGGTGTGCCGATCACGGAGTCAGTGCAAGCCTCCAATCCTGTAGGCAGCGCAGATAAAAAACGTTGGGGGTAAAAAGCTGCCGGAAGAGGACTGGCAAGATTGGCTGATAAGAAAAATCAAGAGCGCAGCTTTCGCCTTGCAGTCGCCTTAGGCGAACGCATACGGTAGCATGTCAGCTTTTTTTTTTTTTTTAGCTTTAACCTGGAAGACATAAATGAACCATCTTTGGAGCAGCCCAGTTTTTGTTTTTTTCTTTCTCTGTTCTCGAGAAGGCGCTAGCACTGCTGTGGTTTCTCGCCGAAAACTAGGAAGGCGTTATATATGTACACCGATGAGATGAAAAGATATCTCGCCATTATACGCTCACTTGAAATTCGTCCATATTTCTTCGCTGCGATCACTCACGGCTAATTGGGCTCCCGTATCATCGCCCGTTCAGTCCGCGTCGTTTTTCAGGCGCGCCGAAGTAGTAGCAGCAACGGCAGAGCCACAACTGACTGTTGAATAGACCGTGAAAAGCCAGTAGACAACTTAGTTTATTTTGTTTTAAAGAAAGAACTAAAATGCGAAAATAAAGTACCCTTGCCAAGAGAAACAATTTGCAGCGGGCAGGCTCATCTCTTGTAACCCTCGTCGCTTTCAAACCCTGCTGCCTTTTTTTTCTTTTCTGTGGACCGGCAGGGGAATCCTTTAGTCAATTTGTCACGGAGTGAGGCTGACGAGCGTGTGATTGATGGCAGCTCTGCTCGAGGAAGCTTGGCTCCCTTCCTCATGCTACACTGCCACTGGTGTCTCGTGGAGAGGAGGTGTTTCACTGGTAACGCACGCGCACGCAAATGCACTAGCTCTGTCTCAGTATCTCGTCTCTCTCTCTCTCTCTCTCTCTCTCTCACACACACACACACACACACACACACACACACACACACACACACACACACACACACACACACACACACACACACACACACGGCGTTTGTAATTATTCGTTCTTCTTAAATTTCAAGTTTGTCATTATTAATGAGGAAAGTAGCGGTACAATACACGTAAGGAGTCATTTTACAGACTATAGCATCTCATAACCGGAAGTGTCCAATGGGCAGGCAACTCGATGCGAAATGAATAGGAAGAGAGTTAAAATAAGGAACGTCATTGCAGCAGCGGTAAACAAATGTCACAGCAAGAGTTAACTGATAAAAAAAATGAAAAACCAGTAGTAATGTTGTCATTGAGAAAATAATCACACCAGAAGTGTGACACAAATTAATGACCTAATATACATAACTGACAGGCATGACAGAAGATATTATGCTGGAAGACAGCAGGATATCACAGCATTCTTGAAGTTGTACACATTAAATGACGTTATACTGGATGGAGAAGACTTCGATTAATGAAAGTGCTGTAAATAAGGATCGGATGCCATGATTAGTGCAAACACGCGGTAATAATAAAATGGTGCATTCTTTAACAACCCATCTGAATCACACAGTCAAAGCAAAGGAAAACAATCACGAACAGGGCTACAGAGGCGCACATGCATAGTCAGACAAACAGCGCCAACGGTTTAAACATAGCACTATAGTTGGACGGTCAGTTCGGGCAGTTAGATTATGTTCATGGGGAAAGGTTCTGTATCTGTATATCTGTATTAGTATTGAGCAAGGCTTCAGATTCCCGCTGCGAGACAATTACGTAGACAATTCGTTTGTTTGTTTTTATCCTGCGTACTTAAGTATCAGCAGTTTCACACCTTCCGCCATGACAAAAGTGGAGCGTTGACCTTAAGACACTACCGAACAGGCACTGCAATTGAGTTTTCCCTAGTTACTTTTCTTTTGGAAAACGGGTGATAAGAGGCCTGCTTCCAAGTTGCTCACGTGACCCGTCAACCGCAAAGCCTCGACTTCTAGACCAAGCATGGTTGCTAACCGAAGAGAGGAGGTGCGCGCTTAAGACACATACCAGGACTCTCTTAAATCTCTTAAAACGCGGTCAGCCAAGAAAGCAAAGAAGAAACCCTGGCTCAAGAATCTAAGCCACGGTGGCTGCTTCCTCGTTCCCACCATAGCCGAAGAACAGGAACGCGGTCACCTACGCAAGCTACGAGTAAAGAAAGCTTTCTAACGTTCTTTAAAGAAACAAGGAGTAGTTATCGTCTCGAGAGAGAGAGGACCCCTCCAGCGGTCAGAATGCGAGACGCGACTCTCGACACCGACTCGGTACGCCCACCCAGGCCGACGGTGCTCGGTGGGGCGCTGCCTGCATATCAAGCGATCTCTGGCGACGTTGAGAGATCGCGAGAGTTGCCTCGCGAAGACGTATTCTCTTCGTCTGCCCCGGCGTTACACTACACGTCCGCTTCGTTTCTTCCTATCATTTTCCTTTTTTTTGTCTTCTTTTCGTTGCTTTCATTCGATAGGGCAGGTAGTAAGATAGGTGGGTAGGTAGCCGCATGGCTTACAGCGAGGCTCCGCGCCCCTGTCTCGAGAATCTGGGGCCTCCGAGCTGGGCGCCAGCTGTCCGGGCGAGTCGACAACGACGGGAGAAGAAGAAAAAGAAGAGAGACGACGCGACGCTGGCGTCGTCGTGGACGTCAACGACGCCGAGACTCGCTCTGCGCGGCAACGCTTGGCTCGTCCCACGGCATTCGGCGTGGCTCGAAAGACAGTTAAGCAAGAAGAAGAGGAACAACGGGGAGATAGAGAAGAGGCCTAGCAGGGGAGCTAGCAGACGACGCGTTGGGAGACACATCAGCGG
This sequence comes from Rhipicephalus microplus, assembly GCF_013339725.1. Taxonomy (NCBI): domain Eukaryota; kingdom Metazoa; phylum Arthropoda; class Arachnida; order Ixodida; family Ixodidae; genus Rhipicephalus; species Rhipicephalus microplus. Next base: position 216,096,121 of record NC_051165.1, read on the forward strand.
CGCAGACTCCCCCCCCCCCCCCCCCCCTTCCTCATCTTCATGGAGAAGACAAGCGCGCTCTTGGACGCTGACCAAAGAATTCCGAGGACGCCCCCGGAAGAGGAAGAAGAAGAAGAAGAGTGGGTTCGGCCGGGAAATCAAGGAGACACTGCTTCTACTGGCCTATACGCGGGTTGCACTGCGAAGAGGCCGCGCACCACGAGTGTTGTTACGACAGTCTCCGGTTTTGCGCCCGTTGTCTCGCGGTGGTGATTCTCGAATCGGCATGCAGTGGATGCGTAGTCGTGGGGCGCTTTTCGGGAGCGAGTATAATATCGTTGTTTGGAGTACCGAAGGTTCGTTGTTGGGTTTAGTGTCTCAAAGTGGCTCGGGCTATGAGAGACTCAGTAGTGTAGGGATGCCAGTCACTTCGACCGCCTCGGGTTCTCTCAAACGTTCAATGACGTCACACACGAAAGTACGAAAGATGGGAGAAAGCGCTAAGGGGGAAACATTCACCAGAGAAATATTCATGCGACCATTTTTTTCTTCAAGGCAAAAGCCTACGAATCCCCACCAAACGCAAAAAAAAAAAAAATGATTTTCAGGGTCAACGTGAGTGATCGAAAATGTCATCAAGGCATTACGTCACGATGTGACGTAACTCTGACGTCAAAAATCGCCCAAAATTCAAACCGACGCAATGACGTCACCAGGAAGTCACTACGACGTTGTATGATGATGTAATCACACGACATCTTAACTTGGTCAAAGGCGGAGACCAATCACGGAGGCCGGGCAACACTAGGCGAGGCGAGGTTCAGAAAGTTTGCAATGTCTTCTATCTCAGAGGCAGTGCAATAATCACGTTAACAGTGGGATAAATGCGTCGATGAGAAGAAAAATAAGATGGCCTTTGTTTTCGAGACGTCTTAGAAGAATGCATAAAGACGCTCAGTGTTTAGCGAAATGCAAGTAAACGCAAGGAATGATGAGACGGTCACTAGAAACTTTGTTAAACCGTGATCGCTGCTTTTGGCCTGGGCGACCTTTCAATTTTGTCTGGTTAAAAAAAATTGAATTTTGAAAATTTTGGATTTGGATATCACTACAGCGGGTTTAGAGAGAGCGTTGTTGTCAGAGAGACACACAAACGGAGAAAAGTGCGCCAAATGTAGCAGCTTCAACTAAAACAACAAAACGCGAGGGAAACATAGATTCCTCCACATATGCACAATTCCTTTCACTCTTTAAAAAGACATTCCGAAAACCTTACTCCTTGGTTCAAGTGTTGGCATTCTGTTCTTTCAGCGCAGACACCGTTCCGACATCGGGCTGCCAACAAGTTCGTAAAAGGCGAGCTGGCCCATTTCAACGGCACTTTCTTGACTTTTTTTAAAAAGAAAAGTTGAGTCACGGCCGGGGCAATCCCGCCAGCCATTTCAGCCTCTCCTGTTGGCACTTCAACTTTGTCGTCACCCCCCCCCCCTCCCCACTCCTCACATAGCATCGTCGAAGAGAAGAGGAAAATTCGAAGAATAAACACAGTCCCCGTGGCACAGTTTAGAAAAGGCGTTCCACGTCGTTCGAAAGCCCGTTTGTCTTAGGAGTGACTCGAAGGCACGCCAACACACGAGCAGTGCATTTCGCAGTACCGCCTCTTCTGCCAACACAGTCGTAGAACGTAAGGACAGAAAATTGGGCGAGCCCCGCTAGGATCATGGTTCGACAGCACCAACGGACACGGACAAAACGGGTGACAGCGTTCGTGTCTTCCGGTCCTCTCTACCGTACGCGTCCGATCGCCATGTTTAACCGCGATCATAGAACTTGGCCGCGAGCCAGGACAAAGACAGAATCTATCCCGCTGCCGCGCTCCCTTTATTTCTTTTATTCAAGTAAAAAAAAAAATCGTCGAATCGAAAAACACGTCGATGGTATTCGATGGCCTACGTTCCGGTGCCCTTGATATGATGATGCTTGTCTGTCTACGCGACTTACTTTGTACCTGCGACCTTTTGTAGTGCTTGTAGTGCCTACCTATTATGTCGATATCCACATCACCCACGAATGTTGGTTCTGTAATCTGTATTCGATATAGTGACGTCGTTTAATGCCTTATAGACTTACTGCCTTATAGACTTACTGCCTCTGCCTTGAATATATAAGGAGGCACCTTTATTTCTATTCACACACACACACACACACACACACACACACACACACACACACACACACACACACACACACACACACACACACACACACACACACACACACACACACACACACACACACACGCGCGCGCGCGCGCGCACTAGTGATTTTCGCAGAGCTTAATAACTGCATTTAAATTGAACGAGGGCTACATTGTTCTTATAATAGCGAATAGCAAACATCTATACATTGGCCGACTAGCGGACAATGGTCAACGCCATCATTAGACAATCTAAATCGGCGAGGGTAGAGCGCGGGGGAATATGGTGGTTGAATTCGGTCAGACGTGGGTGAGAGTGGCCGAGGAAAACGTTCTAAAAAAAGAAAAAAACTGGATGATCACCCATGCAAAACTGCAGAACGCTAATTCGGTACAGGACATACAAAAATACACACACCACAGGACAGTAACTCACAATTACTTCAGTGACTCATTCTAAAAGTTCCCCGGCCACACAGACACGTCTGATAACGCGCCACAATAACTGCGGCGCTTAGGAAACCTTAAAAGAACAACTCATAAAAAAAGACAGCCGCCGCCTGTAAGGCGGCTTCGCTGCTTTGCTGTCGTGCACTGCGTACTGCTGCAGTGCCAGGCCAGGAGGCCCGCGCCGGCACTGCGCCTATATTTAGGTCGGCGCGCGCAGGAGTCGATATCGATTCGGGTGCCGGCGGACCACGCGGTCGACTCAGCCGGTGTCGCAATCAACGCGCGCCAGGTGTGCGGCTCGGGCGCAGATGCGCTGCAGTGAAGTCGAACGCGCAGTGCGACTCGTTCCGGCCGCGTCCTTGGCCGCCAATGCTGGGGAAGCGACGGAAAGGGAGAGCTGACCGGATTAGGAAAACAGCGGAGACGCCACCACGGCCGACACTGCCGTGTTTTTCCGTCGCGGCGTGAGTCATGAGGAACCACGCTCGTCCCAAAGCTGTCCTTTTAAGTATAACGCGTACGACGTTATAGCCTTATAAGATGAACGCGTTTGCAGACTATCCAAACCAAAATGGAACACTTTTCAATGGTTCATATTATTATTATTATTATTATTATTATTATTATTATTATTATTATTATTATTATTATTATTATTATTATTAAGGGGCAGGCTGGTAACTGGCGTAACCATAAAGGGGAAAGGGAGGTTACTAATATATATTAGTACTTTCGGTCCTCGTGTTTTTTAAGCACTATGGCTAATAAAATAACAACCACACCACTAACTTGCCCAAGTATCCATCTTAGCTTTAAGCGTCTAGTTTTAATCGATTAGCTTGTGAAATCTGAACAACGGAATGTAGAAGGAGATAGCCGTGAATAATTTAGATAGAACTATCCTATGACGAATACATTCATTTCATACTCGGCTACATACGGCATAGAGTTTCCTGAAATTACCCGCGATCATCCAGTCACTATGGCAACGATGGGTAGTACACAAATTTGCCTAGCCTTCGTGCTTGCGGGCTTCAAACGCACTTGAGACTTTGTTTTTTGTTGTGCTCGTGATTTTATCCCGAATAGAAGGACGAACCACCGTCAACTTCCGACCTGATTAGAATTGGCGAGCCTAACCCCCGTGTTCTAGAACGCCCCTATACTCAACGCTCCACCTTCACTTGAGAGAGCCGATGGGAGCGCCATCTCTAGGCAGGACAAGTCACTGTATATCAGTGACGATATGCTGCTATTCTTGAATAGCGCAGCGTTATTCTCAGCCGAGCAGCGGCGCAGTGCTCAACTCTGTGAATACGGGGTAACCCCCGTATTCACAAACGCTCCTCGACTCGACTTTCACCCTTCACTTGACAGAGCTGAGCACTGCGCCACTGCTAGGCTGAAAATGGCGCTGCGCTACTCAAGAATAGCAGCATATTCTCACTGATATGCAGTGACCTGCCCTGCCTAGAGATGGCGCTCCCATCGGCGTTCTCAAGCGAAGGTGGAGCGTTGAGTGAAGGGGCGTTATAGAATACGGGGGTAAATGTTTAAGGTAGTGAAGCGTAACTGCTGAACATTTGCTGATCGTCGTTTCGAGATAGAGCGGCTCCAAGCCAGGCAAAGCCAAACGTAGCCGAAAGAATGAAAATGAGAAAAATCAGTGTTCTACCCATAATTCCCATGGTGGCTTAAGCGCCGCACGTTGCAGCTCCCATAAAACACTAGCGCCAAAGTTCGCTCTAGTGTGTTTATAGGAAGCTATGATATACATGCCGGCACAGTCCCAGTACACGGCATGGTGTAATGGCAGCCATTGAGTTTCCTAATATACACTGGAGGGAACTCTGCCGCTAGTGTCTATAGGAGCTGCAACACACGGCGCTTCGGCGAGCATGGGAATGATGGGTAGTACACACATTTGTCTGATCTTCGTACTTCTGGCCTACTTTTGGCTCCGTGTGTGTTCGTGTGGCTTGGAGCTGCTTTCTAACGAATAAAAAAAATCAGTTAATGTTCAGCGGTTGCGCTTCACCACCCAATTCTTTTAGACTTACCTTTCCAAATCAGGTCACGAAGTTCAAAAAGGTTAACTCTTTCTTTCAATACCAAACCGAAACACAGCAATAAACGAAGCCGCAAGTACCATGCGTCGCCCGCAAGTACGAAGAGTAAGTAAATGTGTGTACTACCCGTCATTCCAATTGTCACTACTGACAAGCGGCGAAGTGCGTCGACATTTATACGCTTACCGTCGAATGTTCATCATCATTAAAGCATACATCTTTATTCAATGGTTTAATGGGAAGGGAGGGGCGAAAAGGCAACTAAATGCCTGACAATGCGCCAATCCCGGCCCAGACCAAAACAATGCACAACACTCAGTATATGTTTAGAGCATGAACCAAATTCAATACAGCGAGAGAAAAAAAAATGGAGAAAAGAAGATACAGCAAAAATAAAGAGAGAGCAGTGGGAGAAGAGATAAGAGATTCCGAGACACTTATACATGCACTTTTTACACATACCAAAGAAACCTTCAATAATGCAGTCGAAGTTTTGACCAGGTATTAACAAGTGACAGATCGCGAAGTGAATAGGACCGTAGCTGGCTTACACAAATTTAAGGCGCATTACATTTCCTAGACAGTACACGAGATGCGCAATCGTATACAGAAGAACAAAACGCTGAACGATCGCAGCGACAGAGTACCCTCAAGTTAACTTTAGGAAACTCTACGATGGCAGCAGAGTGAACCCGGCGTTTCTTATTGAGAGGCCTCCACGTATTCCGCGGAGTCGGTGGCCTCCTTCACAAGCAGAACGATGACGCAGCCGAAGCGGAGCGAATTGCAACCAATAGCGGAAATGCCTCGATTCTGCGAGCGGCTCGCGCTGCACAACGATCCTACATGTGACGTCGCGAGGTCAGCGGATGATGAGAAGAAGCGAAGCGATTAGAGGGTTTCAATTGTCTCGCCTCAGGGCAAGGCACTTTCACATCGGCCAGTGCTCGGGCGAAAAAATAAAGAATAAAGGAAGACAGGCTGTCACATCGACGTTGTACCAACGATCGCTAAGCTAATAACAATAATAATAGTCCGAGAGAGAGAGAGAGAGAGAGAGGAGAGAGAGAGAGAGAGAGAGAGAGAGAGACTCGGCTGTGTCATTTCACCACCATCGGAATGAAACCGCTCCGGCCAGGAGCAAACCCGCAAACTTCGAGTCAGTAACGGAACACTATAACCACTGCTCCACCGCACCGGAGTGATTGCCAACTCGCTTGGATACCCTAAGCAAGCGAGCATATCGCAGAAGATCGCCGAACTTGAAAAAAAAAAAAAACGAAAGAAAGAATCCCGATTGGCCATCAACGTTTCTGAAATTGCACGGAGTATGTTCTTACAAAGTTTGCCTCTAAAAAGGCCGCAGTCTCAAACACGGGAACCTCTCGCTAACGTTTCGGTCCACATTGCAACATCTTCGTCGCACATTTTTTAAAAATAAGTATGCTCGTGATCTCCGCAAATTTGACAAACCTCAAGCTGAGTTTATTTATTTATTTATTTATTTGTGTGAGGCACCACGCGCGGTCACTATGTGCTACTACATAAACGTTGAATAAAAGCTCTTTCAGAATCGGCGTCCAGCCGCGTCCCTTATTCTAGACATCACTACAAAGATGCTTCTCGAAACGTCACGTCAAATCATTTTCAGAAATGACCCATATAAAAGCCTTCTTTCGATAACAAAGCAAGATCTATGGATAGCGACAGACGGCTTTAACTGGTGAACTTCCAAACACGCCCGCTTGCAAACTCACGCGTGGACGCTTTTTTTTTTGATTCGCAAGTCTTCGGAATCACAAGTGGGTATCTACAGATAAAGAGGAAGGCTTTGTCTAGTGAAATTATGCGCGTTTTATTCTGCTAATACATTTACGCGGAACAGGAAACCATTGCATTGCAATCCCGTAGTTTCCGACAATACTATTTTTCTGACGTCCACTCGCACTCAAGGGAGCGATTTCCGGTAGTTATCAGACAAGTTTCCTGCTTATCGCCCCCTCTGTTATCTTAGAAAAAAGTTCAAGGCAACGCTAAGGGTTGTGTCAGTCAAGCCAGCGATAACAACAGCCCCTTCTAAGCAGCAATCTCACCCCACCGGCCGGATATTGCGACAGCTGCTTGTCCATATATACGTGGCACCAAATGATCGCTTGACGTTCAAAGCTACTACTATATGTTTATCCTCTTTTGCTGTGTTTTACATAATTGTGAGATATCATACTTTAAAATGAAAAATGTGTATTTAGATCCAATCCACAAAAACTCATGAGGTCCTTTATGCATTCATATAAGACTACTAGATGGTGAAAACGCATCTTTTGCTTCCCAGTCGATTGCATTGATCCCCTCTGCCCTGTTCGAACGTTGCCTCTGGGATCGGGGGCGTAGCTAGCTTTCAGCACCTCGCCTGAATTCGGCATTGCCTCCATGATCGCAACACTTCTGACCAGGCGACAATATCATACGATGACGTCCCCATGACACGTCACTTCCTAATATGTCACGATGACGTCATCGTGACGTCCCAAGTATTGGCGATCTGTGACGTCATGACGGTGTTTTGCATAGAGCTGACGCCGACGCTGTCAACGGTCTCTTTTTCGCGTTTGATGAGGCCAAGCTCTGACCTCGGAATTGAGAAGAATCTTACGTGAGATGGCTAATTAAATGCATCAAAGCTAAGTGATGATGATTGGCTGAATCGCGTTTGTGTAAATAGGACTTGTCACACATAATCTCAAATGTGTACGCCTATGCACGCTCAGAAAAAAAAGTTTCATCCTACACAATGGTTTTAAAATTATGCTCTACACCATTTCCAAGCGAGAAATCGAGCTCCTGTAAGTTTTTACTGCAAGCGCGGCCAAGGAGAGCTCACTCCCTAAATAATCGCAATACCGAGCACGTAAACGCAAAAAAGGACGGCCACAAACAAAATGAAAAGCAATAACATCAAAACGACCACTGCATCGCTATATCCGTCTCCGGGAAGCTCCACTGTTAAGTCTTTAAACGAAGGCAGCGTTTAAGCACACTGCCTTACTTTCGTATCCCTACTTAGCACTGCCGGCGTAGCGCGTGCGCGGGTAGTACGCATATACGTAGCCGCGACCCTCGGCTATAACTGTCACCGGTTTAAAAACACAATAAGGACGCCATCGTCGCTATAGGTTTCCCCAGACAGCGCCTAACGTTCTCATTTCCTCATACTTTATCTTCTTCCGCGCACTCAACAACCGCTCTTTATAGTGTTCTTGGTGTTTCCTTGACCATAAAGCTAACCGCCTTTCATTAACGCCCCGAGCTGAAAGACTCCCGGTCCTCCCGGAACGAAAACTCTCCCAAGCGTGAGCAGCGAATTCGCCTAACCGATAACAGCGCCCCCTCCGACTTCTGCTACGATGACGTGAAAGCAAACTCGAGCGCGAGGGAGCCACGAGTGATGAGTCGAGCATGACACCACCAGATAAACGATAAGACGACTCCACTGCACCAAGAGTGAAAGTGCGGGAGAGGGTGATACGAGAGAGAAAGACAAAACACTAAAAGAGATATGTGTAGGCCGCTTGTCTTTCTGCCACCCACGGCGGAATGTTGCTCCCTTTTAAAGGGAACATCTCAGAGCAAGACAGTCATTTAACCAGTTCAGACCGAAGGCGCGGCTGGCCCTATGACCATAGGTAGTGCGAACAAGTTTGGGACGCCATGTGGGTTGATCAGCATCCCCCCCCCCTTACGAAAGCTGGTCATGAATTCAATTTTGGAAGCTCACTTATGCGTGGCTCATCTCGTATGCGTATTAATTAATTTGCAGATAATTACGCAGCAGCACTATGCTTGTCCACAGCATAATGCATCGGGTAATCGAAAATGCGTGGTTAGGGTTAACCGGGGGGTGTGTGGGGACATATCACAGCACATTCCATGGTTTCCCCACTTTCTCCCCCCCCCCTTTTTTTTCTTTTCATTTTTAAGGCAAAGGCCTTAGATGTCTCATCAAATATGAAAAGTGGCTGTCGGCGTCAACTTGAGTGATGCAAAAAGAAACTATCATGACGTGAAGATGTCATTGATCGTTAAAAAATTGTGACGTCAAGCGATGACGTCCCCTACGACAGCCTAACTTCGTCACAGGTGAGCAGATCCCTAAAGCACTGCAAAGCTACGTTGGGTGCAGAAATATTTCCGCGAAAGAGGATAATTGAGAGGAAGAAGAAGAAAAAAAGAATTGCTTCTTACACTTCTTTACCTAAGACTTCCTTCTTTACCGCACGCATTTGCTAATTTGTTGAGAGAAACGAACGAACATTACACATGGCGTTGCGAATAGCATGCAGCTCGGTATTCTTATCTGCGTCGTGGGCAGCCACGCATTCATTTTCCCAACTTATCTCTTCTCTTTTGCATCGCTCTACTGACTGTTTGTTTTCGCAACAGAACGGAGAAAAAAAACAAAAAAAAAACGAAGCAGCCCGACGTATTCTCGGCAACCCCACGAAGCTATCTCTAAACGCAGCCACTCATTTATGTAGTTCAGGACAGCCAGAGGCCATCAAGACACCGACACGTCCTCGATAAGCACGTGAGATAAGAGTTGCACCATACCGAAAAGCCGTGCAAACGATGACACTGCAGCTTGCTCGTATCCACCGACCGAATGCGGAACCCCCTCCTATAGTCGGGTTGGTGATTCCGCGGAATGCTCTATAGGGGTCCTGGCTAAGCATGCAGATGCGATAGCAGGTCTGGCGAGGCAAAAGTTTTTTTGAGCCTCGGCGCTCTTTTCACACTCGAAGTTTCTTTAAAACGCTCACAGGCCAAAGTACAGTTCCCGCTTTCATGCTTTCAAATGCTTCTATAGGCGGTTTGAAATGCGCGCACAGGAATAAGTCACATTTCGCTTTTTCTCATTGTTTCATCGCCTTGATTCGGCCTGGCACACAGCCACGCACAGCGCGACCAGGCGCTGGCCACGCGGTTCGCACTCGCGTTAGAGCTTTCACCCAGGGAATAAAGAATAAAACAAGAAAACAAACAAGGGTACCAGCGAACGCGGGACGTTTTTCATTTTGTTTTCGTCAACGAATTTATGCGCGCGTTAGCAAGGACGTTAACAAGATAGTTCCCGAGCGTTTTATACTATACGCAGTCGTGTTTTCTGTTTTTTTTTTTTCCTCTTTGATGGTGCTCCCCTATTCTTGTTTGTAACTTTTAAGAGCCGGACGACGGATCCAGGCTAAAGCAGGCGGAAGGTTGAGCAGATAGCACAACGAGGCCCGACAAAAAATAAGATTGACACCGTTGGATGCCACAAACATCACCGTCACCAAGAAAAGCGAGAGAGAAAAGGAATTGGGAGCATTGCGAGCAGGAAAGCACAGCAACAAGTAGAGGAATCAGGAGAACAACAAATGCCAAAAGACGTACGAGAACTACAAGAGCAACACGCATAAGAACAACAAAAAGTGCGAGTACAAGTAAAGCAAGCGCGAGAGGAGGCCTTCGGAGCATTACGAGAAGTGCAAGAAGTACAAGAATCGCAAGACGAAAAGAAGCGCACGCTATAGGATGAGCGAAGTGGCAGGGCAGCAAGGGCGACATATCGGTGCTCCCTCCAATGCAGCACCGCAGGCCTGACCCGAATTCCAGCGGACGCGTTTCGCACCTCTTACGACGGAACTGATGCGAAGCGCGAAAAAGGGTGTGGCAGCGTCGTCTGCGGAGTCGAGTGGTTCTGCGAGCTGTTGGGTTATCACACGTGCCGTATATATACAGTATACAGGGCGCGATGATTACCGGCTGCTTGCGCGGCGCTGCCGGCGAGGCGAAGAAGAAACCACGCTGTGCGACGGTGGAGGGGGGAGGGGGAGTGTTAACCAAGTAGGATCTAGAGGCTTCGGTAGAAACTGCGCTAAGGTGATCGCCCCGACGAAGTCGACCGTTCGAAGCAGCGCCTGTGAAGTGTACCTAAAACTGCTCAGCGATAAATACGAGGTTCTTGGACAGAGAAGAAGAGAGAAGCATGGGATGGTAGCAGACTCTCGTTGGGAATAGCGAATACTGAAGGGAAAGGAAAGTTATGGAAAATTTTGGGTTCAGAGTGCAATCTAACTGTATTTTCTGACGGCGTATATTACAGCACGCGAACATAGAAAAAAGAGGCTCAAGCAGAAAAAAATGAGCGCCGACTTTCAACTGATCATAAATTGCCAGTAGAGCAAGGTATGTTTGTGCAGAAAAACGATAAAAGCAGCCTCATCAGGATCGCGTACACCATCCTGCCGGACAATTGTGAACCCGTGCTAAAAGTAGCTTGACTGTCGACGTATCGAGTAGGCTACTTTAATCGTTTCCAGCACGTATATATTTTGCTCGTTTGCGAAATAACGATCGGTAGACGCTCTTTTTCTACTCTGCCCTTTTCCTCGTTTTCGCGCGCTGTGATATACGACGTTTTGAACCAAAACCGACTCGCCCAAGCTGCTTCACTTGTAAACTGTATCATCGATGACACTGCCACCTCAACCGTCCCGTAAGTGCAGGGGTAGAGGAGGGGGATTAAAACAGCGAAAGAGAGGCCCAACGCCACCAGTAAACGGGAAGTGAAAGAAGCTGGACGAAAAGATAAGCCACCTTCTCAAGAATGGAGTATTCGCAACACCAAGCGCCAGTCCGGAAAACTTCTTTACCCGTTAGAAAAAAAAATTGTTGGTGACTGGAGGCTGTTGGGACCTGAGTCCTGTGGGTCTCGTCGTTGGTAGCTGGCTCCCATCGGACTCGTCCCTTATAGCGAGAAGCAATGCTTATATGGGAAAACAGAGAACAGACGTTTATTTACATTAGAGAGAGGTCAATAAGAAAGTTTAGATATATAGTGGCGTTCTTCGTACATGGCGAGCTCTCCACTCGAAAAAGCACCCCGAATGAGCCGTGGGGGCTCATTATAAAGGGTCTGTCCTCCCCAGATCCCTAGATCGGGGACCGCGTACAGAGGGCACCGTCCAATCACGGACCACACATTACCCGCGAGGGTGACGAGCACGCACGGTCCACGCGAACGTTCAAAACTGAAGCGTGGTCACCGCACGGCCATGTGGCACGAACGCGGCTCCCCCCCCGTCAAGGTGTGTCGCTGGGCGAGGGGTCTGAAGTTGATGACTGCATCCATCGAAAGGGCCGCCGTAAACAAGCTTCAAATGGTGCCGAACGATTCGTTCAATTAGCGGGACGATTCCCGGCCGCCGCCGCCGCCGTCATCTTCCAAAGAAGAAGCTGCACCGGTGGTCTCCCGAACTGCTCACGGCGCCGCGGCGGCAGGACGCCGCACCCTCCGGCCAGGTGGGAACAATACATGGCGGACACAGGCCGCCAACCCGTTTGGCGACTCAAAAGGAACATCAAAAGGAACGCCGATCCATTGTCAGACCTGGCGCCGGTCCTAACAGCCTCTCCGCCGGGGAAAGAAGATCCCGAGGTGCAGTGGCCAGCAGGTACTGTGCAGCGGGATCTGTATTGCAGCTTGTCGGCTCTTCCTCTATTACTTTGATCCCGAACACTGGATCCGATGATCATCGACCAAGAGGGCGTTGCTCGCAGGGATGAGGTGAACCCCTCCACCATATTCTCCGCCCACCACAAACGAGGAACTGCGGAAACTGCGCCGAAAGCACACCCACACACAAGCAAGCACACGGCAATTCTCTACTCAGAATCACCAGACTCAGATTCACCCGTGGAAGTCATTTCCTTCTACCTCAACTTTATTCCTGTGGCCCCCGCCGAGTCGCAACACCACATCAGCCACTTTTGAAGACATTAAACAAAACACTTGACACATGATTGGATAAATACAGAAAACTAGTGGGCCTCAAATCGAGGATAGAAAGCAGAAAATCGTTTTGAAGCCCTCGGGGTACTAGGGACAACGACTCAGACCATCTGCGTTGCTGTTGAGTTTACCCTTCTTGTAATGGATATCAAAGGTGTATTGTTGAAGAGCTAAGCTCCAGCGCAAAAGACGGCCGTTTTTCGATGACATGGACTGTAGCCATGTGAGGGGACAGTGGTCAGTCTCTATTGTGAACCTAGAACCGGCGATGTAACAAGCTAGCTTCTGCACAGCCCAAACAACGCAGGCACATTCCTTTTCTGAGGCACTGTATGCTTCCTCACGAACAGAAAGCTTTCTACTGGCATACAGTACAGGGTGTTCCTGGTCGTTCTCTCCCCTCTGACAAAGCACGACACCCATACCCCGGTCGCTGGCGTCACACTGAAGAATGAACGGCTTAGAGTAGTCAGGCGCGCTCAACACTGGCTGACTTTTTAGTGCCTTCTTTAGCGTAGAAAATGCATGTTCCTTGGCCCCATCCCATTTTACGGTCTGGGGTTCAGTCTTTCTAAGAGCGTCTGTCAAGGAACTTGCAATGTCAGAGTAACGCGGGATATACCTTTGATAATAACCGGCCAATCCAAGAAACGACCGAATGTCTTTCTTGGTTCGTGGTTGGGGAAAGTTGTCTATTGCGGCCAGCTTTACTTCTGACGGCCGGCGGTAGCCTTGGCCTATTACATGCCCTAGATAAGCTACCTCAGCGCGCCCCAATTGGCATTTCGCAACCTTCACTGTTAAGCCGGCCTCACGCAGACGACATAGCACAGCTCGCAAGTGTTTCATGTGGTCTATCCAGGAAGAAGAAAAAATAGCAATATCATCTAGGTACGGGAGGGCAAAGTCCTCCATACCCTGTAACACTTTGTCCATTAGGCCAGAAAAGCAATAAGGGGCATTCTTTAATCCAAAACTAAGGACCTTCGGCCGAAATGTTCCCATCGGGGAAATAAACGCCGCAAGCCTACTAGCCCTTTCAGTTAGAGGCACCTGCCAGTATCCCCTGACTAAATCCAAAGTCGAGATGAAATTGGCACTGCTGACTTGCTCAAGTCTTTCCTCAATATGCGGAATTGGATAAGTTTGGTCCTTTGTAATCGAGTTGAGCCTCCGATAGTCAATACACGGTCGCGGCTCTTTCCCTGGGACCTCAACCAAGATCAGAGGCGAGGTGTAATCACTCTCTCCTGGCTCGATCACTCCTAGCTCGAGCATTCGGTTTATCTCCGCGGCCATTATTTCCCGTTGCCTCGGGGAAACGCGGTAAGCTTTAGAACGAATTGGTTCCGAAGATGTCAGCTCAATATCATGAACTAGGGCTTTGGTTCTGCCAGGTGTGTCTGAAAATGTTTCTTTAAAGTCAAACAATAGTTCCTTCAGTTCCGCTTTCTGATCTGGCTCCAACTCCGCCTGCTCTACCAGGTTACTAATAGTCTCGCCAATGTCTTTGTTTTCTGTTGTTAACTCCGGGAAATCAATAGGCATTTCTTCCGGTTGATTGAGCGACATGTTTACAACGGCATGCCTCTGCTGGTACGGTTTGAGCAGATTAGTGTGGTACACCTGTTGCGTTTTACGCCTTCCCAGTCCAGTAACCAAGTAATTTGTGTCTGACAATTTCTGAACCACCTCAACAGGTCCCTCCCACTGGACCTGAAGTTTATTCTTCAGTGAGGGTTTCAGTATCATCACTTTTTCCCCCACTCGAAAGCTTCGCGTCCGGGCTGTCTTGTCATAATAGCGCTTAGCGTTGTTTTGAGCTCTGCGCATTTCCTGCTCCGCTAGTTCTTGAGCTGCGTGAAGTCGGTCCAACAGCTCAAGTACGTATGCTACTACCGAAGGGTCGTCCGCCCGGCCCTCCCAAGATTCTCGAACAATGCGAAGTGGGGAGCGAAGAGCACGTCCGTAAACAAGCTCCGCAGGCGAAAACCCTGTTGATTCGTGAGGAGCGACCCGAAGCGCGAACATAGCTGCGGGCAAGCAAGCCTCCCAATCCTCTTTTTGCTCATAACAAAGGGCGCGTAGCAGCCGTTTCATGACTGAATGTACCTTTTCTACAGCATTTGACTGAGGGTGGTACACTGAACTGTGGATGATTTTAACACCACACTTTTCTAGAAATGTCGAGGTTAGTGCACTTGTAAAAACAGATCCCTGGTCGGACTGAATTTCTGCAGGGAAGCCTACACGTGCAAAGATAGATAAAAGCGCTTTAACTACCTCTTCCGAGCTGAGCTCCTTTAACGGTACTGCTTCCGGGAATTTCGTGGCCGGGCAGAGCACTGTGAGTATGTGCCGGTACCCGGACTGCGTTACAGGAAGTGGACCCACTGTGTCTATAACTAGCCTGCGAAACGGTTCTGTGATAATGGGGACCAGCTTCATAGGTGCTTTAGCCTTATCCCCTGGCTTGCCAACGCGTTGGCACGTGTCGCAGCTTCTTACAAATGCCTCCACCTCCCGAAAGCAGCCGGGCCAGTAAAACTCCCGTAACAAACATTCTTTTGTTTTTTTGATGCCGAGATGCCCTGACCACAAACCTCCGTGGACCAGGTGCAGCAGCTCCTTGCGGAAAGGATACGGTACGACTAGCTGATTAAACCGAACTCCTTTTCGACTCGTGTACTTTCTGTACAAGACGCCCCCCTTCTTGGTGAACTGAATGTTTTGCTTAGCCACCCCTTCCTTCGCGTCTGGCGTTAGGTTACGGAGAGTGGAGTCATTTTCCTGTTCCACTATCAGTTCTGTAGGACTTACATTTAACAGCTTTATAGTGCATTCTACTTCTCGAGATGCCTCGGATTCATCCGGTTTCTTACATCTTTCTTTAGATATTGTGTTTTGAGGCTCCATTATAGGGTGGTCCAGTTTCGTGCCAGGTAAAGAAGGCTCTGCCGCTGAAGCTGTTTCGTCTGCCACCGGATCTTTATAAACTGTCTGAGCGGCGAGCTCCCTTGCTTTGGATCGAGTTAAGGCCTGTACGATACCCTCACTGAACCCAATTCCTTTTTGTCGCAGCAAGTACTCTGATTTATTTGAGAACAAATACGGGTATTGCACTGGGAGATGTGCCGAAACGGCAGCTTCAGTGTCTAGAACACCGAAAGGGCCTTCGATGCGGACTCTTGCTACTGGGAGACATGCACTGTTTGTCTCTACTGCTTGTCTTATCCATGCGCATTCTCCTGTAAACTGACTCTCCTCGACATAGGACGGGTGCACTACATCCATAGTGGCGGCCGAATCGCGGAGCACGCGGCACGGTTGGCCGTTCACGACTAGGTCTCGGATGTATGGCTCTAGCAATTTCATGTTTTCGTCATTACTACAGAGTGACATTAACACAACTTTCGGGTTCTTACAACCCAAAGAAATATGCCCCGTCTGTTGGCAGTTATAGCAAACTATCGGCTTCTTGGCCTCGAACGCCTTTTTCTGTTGCCCTTCCGCCCTTTTCTCGGGTGCTTCTTCCTTTCTCTTGTTTTTCTCATCACCGCTTCCTTTGGAGTCTAAACCCTCCTTCGGCATATACCGACCCGACTTTGTCCATCGCGGAGGCTTGTCGGCCCGATATTTACTAATCTCCCTCCTAGGGACATCCTCGCCTTCGAGGGCACGGCGATTTACGTACTCCTCTGCGAGCTCTGCCGCTCTCGTGATAGTATCTACTCCTTGTCTATCCTGAACCCAGTACCTAATGTTTTCAGGTAGACGCCGAAAGAATTGTTCCAACGCAAAACACTGCAGAGTCTTTTCCGCGTCGCCAAGCGCACCCTCCTCTCTAAGCCATTCCTCCAGATTTACCTTTAAGGTGTACGCAAACTCTGGGTATGACTCGTCTTTGGCTTTCTCGATCTCACGAAATTTTCGCCTGAACGCCTCCGCTGACAGTCTGTACTTTTTGAGCAGACTCGCTTTGACTCTGTCATAGTCGTCTGCGTCTTCTTTACCCATACGGGCTATAATGTCAGCTACTTCACACGGCAGCAGCGTAAGCAAGCGCTGGGGCCACGTGTTTTTAGCAAAATTTTCCCTCTCGCACGTGCGCTCAAAGTGCACCAGAAAAAGACCCATGTCCCCTCCTACCGCGTAGGATGGCATCAAATCTGTCATTCGGCGCTCTCTTTCTCGTGCCACTGCGCTAGCTCCGTTCATTGATTGAGCCTTTGCTAGTTCAATTTCTAGGCGTTTCATTTCCATACGATCGATACGTTCTCTTTCCCTTTCCTCTTTTTCCTCATGACGTCTCTGTTCCTCTTTTTCCTCACGACGTCTCTGTTCCTCTTTTTCCTCACGGAGCCTCTGCTCCTCTTTTTCCTCACGGAGCCTCTGCTCCTCTTTCCTTTGCGTAATAGCCTCCAAGCATTCGCTCAGCTCCTCGTCATCTGCCCCGATCTTCTCGATGGCGTCAATGATCTCCTGCTTTCTTTTCGTCTCGGCAATTACCTGGCCCAGCTCTCGGGCCAACTCTAACAACTCTGGCTTTTTTAGTCCCTTCAAATTCATGGCGGTCCTTGGTGCTGCTAACTCTTTTAACTAAACAACTTTGACGTACTATCAATACTTCCGTCCACCGTTACCAAATCACTGCTTTGTTTACAATCCTACGCAAAGCCTGGTGATATCTCAGCAAAGAAAAGCAGTGCACTCACCCTATGCAGTCATGAATTCGGACGCGTTCCTTCCAGTGTTGTCAGTGATGCCACGAAGCAGTTCTGTCCGACTCTAGGTCCTCCAGACAGCAGGTCTCAGCATTGCCTCCTGGTCGATGAGCTCGATCCCACCGCTGCCATCCAGTTGTTGGGACCTGAGTCCTGTGGGTCTCGTCGTTGGTAGCTGGCTCCCATCGGACTCGTCCCTTATAGCGAGAAGCAATGCTTATATGGGAAAACAGAGAACAGACGTTTATTTACATTAGAGAGAGGTCAATAAGAAAGTTTAGATATATAGTGGCGTTCTTCGTACATGGCGAGCTCTCCACTCGAAAAAGCACCCCGAATGAGCCGTGGGGGCTCATTATAAAGGGTCTGTCCTCCCCAGATCCCTAGATCGGGGACCGCGTACAGAGGGCACCGTCCAATCACGGACCACACATTACCCGCGAGGGTGACGAGCACGCACGGTCCACGCGAACGTTCAAAACTGAAGCGTGGTCACCGCACGGCCATGTGGCACGAACGCGGCTCCCCCCCCGTCAAGGTGTGTCGCTGGGCGAGGGGTCTGAAGTTGATGACTGCATCCATCGAAAGGGCCGCCGTAAACAAGCTTCAAATGGTGCCGAACGATTCGCTCAATTAGCGTGACGATTCCCGGCCGCCGCCGCCGCCGTCATCTTCCAAAGAAGAAGCTGCACCGGTGGTCTCCCGAACTGCTCACGGCGCCGCGGCGGCAGGACGCCGCACCCTCCGGCCAGGTGGGAACAATACATGGCGGACACAGGCCGCCAACCCGTTTGGCGACTCAAAAGGAACATCAAAAGGAACGCCGATCCATTGTCAGACCTGGCGCCGGTCCTAACAAGGCTTAAGAAATCGAACCCGGTACCTCCCGCTTAAGAAGCGGACGCTCTAACCACTCCGCTACTACAGCGGTTTCTGGTCAGCGCGAAACTAGACACACAAACACTGGTGAGACGGTATTTCATACCATAAATTGCTTAGCGCGGAAGCATCCACAAAAACACGGGTGAGACGGGGACGCGTGCTCGTCTCACCTGTGTTGCTGCGTCGGCTTTCGCGATGGGCGGCTTTAAGAACGAAACAATAACCACCCTGCTCCTACATATCGATTTAAGTGTACTTACGGTTCTTGGTCTTACGTTGTTTTCAAGTGTATGGGAGACGGCTTCGGACCGCGAAGAGGCAGACCCCGACTGGCTAGACGAGAGAAAAGCAGCCAGGTGTTGTACTACGTGCGTCGTACTAACGAGAAAAAACGACGCTCGAGTTGGGAGACACAGCCTCGACGACCGCATCAACCGCGGCTCAGTCACTTGGATGGTGACCTCGGGCCGCGAGGTCAAGGTAATTTTGGAAAAGGTAGCGGTAACACAAACTTCAGCATCCTTAATATCAAACAGCGGTGTTGGCTGGAGGAACAGGAAGAGAGCAGAAGTTTATGAAGGTTTAGATCAAGGAGTAATGAACACAGAGGAAACGAAACGGGTGTGAAGGACATATCAGTCAGAATCAAGAAAAAAGAAATGAGTATGAACAGGGCATGTATAGCACGAATGCAAGATAACCGATGGTCAATAAGAGTAATAGACTGTATTCAAAGACAAGGTCAGCGGGCGACGCGGAGGCAGAAAGTCAGGCGGGCAGATGAGTTTAAGAAGTTTAAGGTCTAGCGTGGCCACAGCAAGTACAGCACCAAGTTGCTTTGCAAAACATTGGCGATGTCTTCGTTCCCCAGTGGACGTATACTCAGGCTGATTATGATGGCTCTGCAGCATGTAAGCACCAGAATTAAAATTCAAGAACACGGAAATTCATCGCATCTGTTCTCCAGCTGAAATATTGCCGTTCCCGCATGCCGCTCTTGCAGATGTCGTGCACAGCAACAGCGATAGACATAGCGCCCAAAACATGACCCCAGAATGGCCACGTGGACAAGCGCTCACCTGCCGGTGCGCCCTCTCTATAGCTGTGGTCGTATTTTTGGCGCTACGTCTATTACTGCCGAACATGCAGGAACTACATAAGCCGAACAAGCCCTACACTATACAGATGTTATAGAGTCGAGGAAAACGAGATAAAGTGATTCCAAAGTCTACAAGCGTGAGAGAGTGCACCAGGACGTGCGCTGATCAACCAAACGACTCCAGAAATAGGTTGCGAAAGCTGATGGGCGGAGATTAACGAGCGGGGTCGGGGAGATTTTATACGTATATAGCACAATGAGAGTTTGAGAACCGCATTCACCCAGTGTACTCTACGTTCGTCAGCTTCGCGTGGAATCTCGATGCATGGCGCGCCATCTATCGAAGCGATGCGCGGCAAAACAAGAAAGAAAAGCGAATATGCGCGCAGTTTAATCACTGTGCTCGGAATCATTTGTCATCGGCCGGTATAGGCACGCTGGCCTTGCCCAAGAGGAAAATGGCAAAGAAAAAAAAATATGTGGGACGCCGCTTTGGTCTATATTGACCGCAAAAGCACCGTGGCCCCCGCCACAACTGCCCCGCCTTTAATGTCTTCCGGACACGCGTTTTGGCGGTTTTGTAGCGGAGGGCGCGACGGCAAGTGCCGAAGTATGTTTATTAAGAACGCTGTATGGCGCTTCCCGTAACGTCCACAGTGGCACGACGTGCGCAGTAACGACCCGAGTTGAAAAGCAGTAACTGTTGGTGTAATTAAAGCCATCGTGGTATCGCGGTGTATACCTTCTATTTCGGCAGTACCTGCCACCTCTGAAATGCTTAACGGTTCGTAACTTCGAAGCAAATATCGCCGATCTCAACAGTAACTTCCATCTCAACATTATGTACTATTCCTACAGAAACTCTTTCCTTAGCAGCAACTCCCACCTCGCATCTCAACAATAACTGCCATCTCAACATTACGTACTATTCCTACAGTAACTCTTTCCTTAGCAGCAACTCCCACCTCGCAGTACCTTCAATCTTAGCAGTAACTTCCATATCAAATTATCTTCTATCTCAGCAGTATCTTACCTCTCAACGGTAACCCCCTTCCCAGCAGTGCCTTCCATTCGTCACTATGCTCTCTAAATAATGATAATAAAAAGGAGTATTTGGAGAGTGTTTCTGCTACACAACAATAATCGTCGTCTACTTCGAGTACTTTTCTCGCGCTATCACCAAGTTTCCCGTACTTCGCGGCCACGAACGGCGCGCGCGTTACCAGGGCGACATAGCATTCACGGCAGGAAAGTGGCCAGCGCCGGGTTTTCAAGAAAGGAAGTGCGAGCAAGTCAGATGATTGTTGTTGTGTTTGGGAGAACTACTTCCCAAATACTCAATTTTTTCTAGAGTGTAGAGAAAGATCGAGTGAAAAGGGTGTCTTTTTTTGTCCCACAACAATTACCATTGGGCTTACTTGCGCTTCACCTTTCTTTTTTTTTTAAACTCGGCGTTGGCCCCTTCCCCATGGAGAAAGCTATATGTCACGCTGATAACGCACATGTTCTTCGCAACCTGGAAGTGACCGGCGCGCGGCGATAGTGAAGGAAAGGAAAGCAAGATAGATGACGGTTATTACTGTGGGACAAAAAGACACCATTTTTACTCGATCGTTTCTTTGGGTGGAACAGTGACCACCATCTCAAATGTATTCACCGACTGAACAGTAACTCTTTTATCTTCTAAGTATCTGCCATCTACGCAATACCTTCCATATCAGCATGCAGTAACTCGACAAGCTAAACGCCACAGCGTCACTTTCTAGAAAATCTCCCTCGCTTCTGATGTCAATAAAGGCCCTTACACCGCAACGGGGAGCTCAAGCCTGACAAAGACGCCAAAAAGGAAAGACGGGTGGTCACGAAACATTCAGCACGGCAGCAACCAGTTGAAGATTTGGAGCTATCTTCAGAGAAGATCTAAAAGCGTTTTAGGGATAATTTCGATAGTAGGATAAACGTCATTTCTCGATCACACGCAGCAGTCTAACGGTGAACGTGCAATTAATTATTAGGCGAGACAAAGCAACACATTATCAAAAATAATGCCCTGCAGTAAAGTGTAGCGTTTTTCGAGCCCTCTGTGCTCTCGCATTGTAGACGCAAACAAACAGGCACACTGAAAACAAAATAATAATAAACATGTGCGGTCACGAGAAACATGAGCTAGAACACTGAAATTACCTTTCGAAAGGTCACATGCAGCGGCTAAACACAGTTGGCAGGCGCAAAAGTGTTCATAACGCTCAATGTTCAAGAGGAAAGGTATTTCTGGCAGATAATATTCGAGTTCATATGAACACATTACAAGTGATTGTTAAATAAAGATGAATTCGGTATTACAAGTTATATTGCTCGCGATAGAACGCTCTTTTCTAATTTTAAAGATGCGCACTCAACACTTTTTTTTTTGTCAATCTGATCACGTTTTCTGAGGAGCGTGTGAGGTGATAAGAGCGCGCATGGTTGCTACGGTTATATATGCCGCTGATGTTCCGAGAATGACGTTAGTTGTTAGTTACGGGAAATTTCTTTCATTGACTCAGAGTGCTATTTGTTCGAAGGGGAAATGGACCAAGACGCGATGTGGCGTGCTTCTAGAAAGGAAAAAGAAATAAAACGAATACGCTTTGAAAGCGGTAGTTCTCTGTAACGCAAGAACCAGGAACGCTTCTGGAAGCCGAAGACGTCAATCATTGCGTCCGCACTGCGAAGCACAACGCTCCCTTGCTCAAGGCGTAGGCCGTAAAGGTGCCCGTATTGGAAAAGGGCGCGCGGACATAAATACAACAAAAATGAATAAAGAAAGAACAGATTTCCGTAGCACTCGAGTTTTTTTTTACTGCGCACCGGTGTTCGCCTTAAGCACACACGCCGTCCATCTCCGCGTGCTTAAAGCAAACCGCCAACCTATATGGTACACTTCAACGGGAGTACCGCATAGCGAGGCAGTGGGGAGAACGGGTAAATCGTCTACGCATAAAAAGGCCACGTATAGCCTCGCAGCCTCGATCCCAGCAGTAAACCTAAACGTCGCCAGGCTGTTTCGCTAGTGTACTGTGCAGCGTTGAGCACGCTGGCAACATCTAGCGTAGTGAAGGTGAGAAGCATTATGGACGACATATTAGATCAATGAACGAGACTATATAGTTGATCGTACATGGAAACAGACGGTGGGTTGACAAGACATTGATAGAAAATGCGAACGCTTACGCAAGAATGGTGTTTTTTTACTTTCTTTTAATGCCAATATTACGCGGAAAGCCTACTAGGGTATTAGAAGCAGTTTGTGGCTTCATATAAAACGCTCGCGCACGCACGCACGCACGCACACACACACACACGCACACACACACACACACACACGCACGCACACACACACACACACACACACACACACACACACAACTACACGAGTTAATGGCGGGTATCCCAATGGCTGGTGAGGGTATCACGTAATACTACACGCAGAAAAAACGAGCGTATAGGTGCGCGCTGTACTGGGAAGGGTACGAAGAAATAAAAAAGAACAACACAAGAAAAATAAATATGACGTCAAGGCGGAAAGTATCTGGTGTTATACAATACCTCGTAGTGAATATATATATATACGACTATTTCGAACCGCTCGATTCTCGGTCGGTCAGGGTGGAGTGAGTATACGCACCATTTCCATCAAATGCCTTTATAGTCTGCACACACACACCTGTACATCTAGAGCGTGTTTTATCCACGAACGGCTTCGGCAAGCTTGAGTTATGGCTCGCATAAAACCCGCGCGCATAGCCTCCATAACGCTGCACGGAATTCGCGAGACAATAAAAGCGAGCAGAGCGGCAGTTGTTGCATCCTGCGTGACCCCATGAACCTGTCTTTTACGATCGCTCACTCGGGCTACTTCCGAGCCGTTCGAGAAAATAACACGCAGAGAATAATAAAAATGGGGAGCATAAAGTGGACATCGTGTGCTCTGAGCTGCGGCTCGTGTGCCCGCACTGCTTGAACACAAGGAGCGTATAAGTCAACACAAATAGCTAAAGAAGAACGGCTTGAAAATTTGAAGTCCAACGAAATTAGGCTGAAAGGTGTCCGAGTTCTGTGTCCACGACAACGAAGTGAATTTTCTCTCTCTCTCTTTTGATTGCGCAAGTGTGGTGGCCGTAACGCTGAGTACTACGAACACAACTTGCTGCAAACATTTACGACGAACGTACGCTGTTGCATGCGAAGAAAGGGACAGAAAATAAAAACAGTGCATGCAAACCACTGAAACTCTCCCTGAAAACGCACCAACGCCGGCCTACTTTCCTCGAATGCTTCACTTCGTAAGAACAACAGGGCAGAATCGCCTCATTGGTAGATATATTCTCCATAGAGGAAAGCGGAGAGCAGTAATGGGTGCGAACTGAAAAACGAAGCGATCCCATGCTTCTCACGGCGGCCTGTCATTGGTCTGTGGCTTCCCAAGGGTAAAATGTGGAATGTTATGAACAGTTTTGAAACTGTTCATGCATTCTAACAAGCAACACGAGTAATACTCGGTATCCATTCTATTAAGTCTGCAAGGCCACGCTGCTGCATATTAAACAATGACAGACAGGCCCGACTGCGTAAAGGTATGGACGAGTTTGGCACATCCCCCCACCCCTCCTCGAATTATTAGCAGGGAGTGAAATGGCCCCCCTCCAACGCTCGTGATTACCCCCACCCCCCACCCCTCCCACCAGTATGAGCGCGGCTAAGTCTGCACACAAACAACCAACGCTGAGATACAAGCGCAACAACCACGAACGTCTTTTTCTCTGCCATTTTCATCACTCTCGTGGTTTCGTGAAGTTACTGCAATTTACAGACTCCTAAATGGAGTGGCGTACTGTCAGGGGGCGGCACACCGGGCCCGTGCCCCACCCCGAAATCAAAAAGGTGCCCCCCTTTCTTCTAAAAAAATTTCTGCTTACACCCCAGCCTAAATGTAGCGATTCTCCTGAATATCATGAGACGCGTTTTATCTCTCGTTCTCTCTCTCTCTGAATCACCCTTTCCCTCAACCTCTACATTACAAACAAACAGAATCCACAACTCGTGTGGTAGCTTCGCAATGCGCAACCTTGAGCTGAAGGCGGCAAGGACGCGGGCGGAGCGCGTAGGCTTGCCTCGATGTACACGCACTACGCGTACACTCCGATATGGTGCAATAGCCGATGAGCGCGCTCGGCCCGCGTTACGCACCGACACGCCCCCATGAGCGAACTAGGTCAAACCAGACCCATCCCAACCTGGCCGCTATGTGTACACTGAGTGGCTGAGAGGGGGGGGGGGGGCACACACACACACACACACACACACACACACACACACACACACACACACACACACACACACACACACACACACACACACACACACACAGCGTGAATAAATGACAAGACATCCAAAGTAAAGAGAAACGTAAGATACATATGCTCTATAGACAAGCTGCAAGTGCGTATGCGATCGCGGCGCTAATGTAACAAATAGGAGGGCGTGCGACGATAGCCCCGGCGCACGCGCGTCTCTTAAAAGCACTCAGAGTACCCGGAGTGATCAAACGGAGCTCTTCTTCGCTCCGATGTATATTACGCGTGTGTAGCCGCGTTCTTCAAAGCCATCTAGCGGCCATCCCCGCCCCGTCGAAGGTCTAGCTACGTAGAGTGCTTACGCAACTATTGTCCTTTCTTATTCTTTATTTATGGCGCAGTGAGTGCGTATGGTGGAAGGAACGGCGGTGGAGTAGAACAGAGTAATTGCACGGCTCTGGTCTTGCCAGTAGGGGAGGGGGGGGGCAGATATAGCTTCAACGGAGACTTGCGACGGTCCACTTAATGCGAATTAACGAAGGCCTACGAGAAAGATGGCCGCAGAGCAACATGAAGGGCACGGGCACGGAGAAGCAGAAGCAAAACAACACGAACACACCGGTACACTACCGGCACAACATGCACAAAACATGGACACAACAACCAGATGATGAAAAGCAGATGAACATGAAGCAGCAGGAGACGCGAAAATTAGCCAGGAAAGTAGAAAAGGCAGAAGTACGCGAAGCAGAAGTATATCAGATGAAGTAGGCAGAAATGTTAGAAGACAAAAGAGAATAAAGCAGACGGAAACGACGTAGAAGTACCAGACGAAGCAGAACAGCAAAAGAAAATGGAAGCACATGAAGCAGACAAAACATGAAATAGAATCAGAATAGAAGATGAAGTATAGGCATAACAGCACGAAGGAAACAGTTGAACATGAAGCAGATTGAAAAGACGCAAGAGAAAGAGACGAAGAGAACTGCAAAGATAAAGCGAAAGCACGTGAGGCAAACAAAAACTAAGCAGAGCATATATATAAAGCGGTGCTACCGTCTTTCTCTCAAGGTAATCAAGACGTAGATGGCCCTTCGGATGTCGCCCAGAACCAAGCAAACTTGTCGTAAATGATACACAGAAACGTCGACAACGTACAAAACCACTGCACATCATGCAGACTCAAACTTCACGCCTAACCACTCTGTGGGGGCTTCCTATCCGGCAAATTCATTAATTTTCCTCTTCTGCGCTTCAAGGAAGGTGCACGTGCACTTACAGCTAGGAATGGGCGCAGAACGGTACATTACCGGTGCAAGTGCTGTAGTCGGACACAGCGTGGAGTCAGCAGGCCACGCCATACCGCTTAGTGTACATATAGAGTGGGTGTGGCACATTTTGAGCTGCGAAAATGTTATTACTACGGGTAAAAGAACAAATCTTTCATTTTGCACTTTACGGGAGGAAATCTTGCAAGAAAGAGGAAAGAAATCTGTGTCCTTTCAGGACCTCATGCATGGCATGCCCTTCCTTGATTCAATCACGGCCATTCAAACTTGTTCCAACTTAGATAAGTTAAGCTGTACAAAAACACTACGTGTATACGTCGGCTCACAAATTTACACTACCTTAGGCGTGCCAGCATCTAATTTTAACACCTTGGAAGGTCTTGCCTTGCCACCGCAAGATCTGCACGCTCCGCACGCGTCGTTATGAGAACCACTGCCTGCAAGCCACACAAATCAAACCAGCGGGTCTGTACAACTGAATTTAAAGAGTCTGAAGTTTCACGTCTCAGACTTCGACATCTTTCAAGGCGACCGTAAATACAACCTGTCACTCAACTACGCACATAGGTCGCAGGTCCGAATTCCGACAGCGGCGGCAGCTTTTCGATGGAGGCGAAACGCTATGCAGTCCCGTGCGCATTGATTTAGGTGCACAGTAAAGAATCACACGTGGTCGACATTTACAAAGCCCTCCCGTAGTACGGCGTTTCTCATAATCACGACAATAGTTAGAGCGCGAGAACAAAATGACGACACAGAAACAAGAAGGACACGTTTTGTTCTCGCGCTACAACTATCGTCATGCCATACCAACTAGCCCAAGCAGCTACACTCATAATATAAGTCGTGGCTTAACGACGTAAAGCATCAACAACACACGCATGCTCACAATAGTACAAAACGCGTAACAGACGGGGATCCCCCGCCCCTCATTTTTTTACTTCAATATTTTTGTCACCTGAACTACTTGATTCTTTTCACATAGAAAGTATTCGAAACTACACTACTGCACAGTCGCCGCACTGCCCTCGTATCAGAACGGCCGCACTGCACGTGTATCCGTGAACGACTATCCGCTGTGAGAGCAACGCACGACCTACATACTGCACATTGTATGCACAAGCTTGTACCGCACTTTCGCGCGTACATCACACCACCTTCTTTCAATGTCGGGGTGACCTTCCCTCTATTATAACCCCTCGAAATTGCAAGGGGAGGCCTTGGCTCTGGCTGTGGAACATGGTGTTGATGAAATGACATTTCTGTGCAGGATGAGACAGCAGACGAGAGTGTGTGGCTTGGCTTGGCTCTTTTGGCAGCAGTGAGTACCGCCAACAATTACAGCACTCGGCGGGACTAACACGAAGTTTACTTTAAAAAAACGCAAAAAATACAAACGCAAACACAAAGATACTGACAATATCCTTGTTTTTTTTTTGTTGTATTTCCTACGCAGAGAAGTGATATAACAGTAATATATAGGTTTTTATACATCCCAAACTCCCGGTATAGTTATAATAAACACCGTAGTGGAGGGCTCCGGGAATTTTGACCACCTGGTGCTCTATAACGTCCACTAACATAGCGCAGTAGGCGGGTCTCTGCCATTTTTTGACCTTCATCGAAACGCGACCGCCACGGCTGGGGTCGAACCCAAGACCTTTGAGCCAGCAGCCGAAAACCATAACCATTGCTCCACCGCGGCGGACTGCACAGAGAATATAACAGAATAACGATAACTGTTAGTTAACTTGTAATTTGTTTTAAGTGAGTCACGGCTGCCGACTATTTATGTTATTATGCGCAACTACATTTTTAAGAGAGTCGACTATGCATGCGGGTGCAAGCATGTCTCCTGTATGTCAGGCATGTACAATGAAATGTTGGTAAATTTGTAAAATTTATATATTGCTTTTTTTACTTGTTGCAACCACGCTTTTACTGACCAGCTAACGTGGCAAGAAAATTTTCAAGTCAGCAGCATTTAATAATTAGCTTTTCTTTCCTTGTCTCTCCGCGAGACTGTAATTGTTGCAAATAAAGTTAATTCAATTCCAAATGACGTTGCCATCCTTAGTACCCCATCAATGATGAAAATCTGCACCTATACCGACTACGACGACTGCGATGCAGCGCCAGCTATGCAAATTTCGTCATTGTAAAATTTAGGCTTACTTGGCTGGACGAACATTAGTCAGGCACTACTCCACAAGATAGCGCTTCTTGGGTACCTCCGGTGCGTGTAATAAACGATCGAATACTGTACACACGCATCTACACCATTCGCGGGCAGATAGGCATCGGGAAGGGCGTGAATGTATTTCACGCCTCGGAGCGGGCGCGCATACAGTCTGACAGTGTCCCCGACGGTACGGCACAGGATCCACCCGCGGCTTCACTCAATCTGCAGAGCGCGCGCAATGTATATGCGTGCGGCGGTGCGATTGCGATGCACCCAGCGAGCGCGTCATCTGCGTTGCGTCCATGCCGGCGCTACGAACCCGCTTATCTCAGCTTCTCTCTTTCTTCTTCTCTTGTTTTTGCTCACTCTCATCTATTAATGCACTGTGCGTTAGGGAGGACAGCCTGGTAAAAAAAGTGTACCGTCACTGTTCAGCATACCATATGCTCACGCAATGCCAGCATCGCTGGCTACCGTGTTAACTCGCATATAGGCACGCTGTTTGCAAATTTTCGTCAATGCTGGCTATCGAGGCAATCAAAAGTATAATTCGAGGTGCTTAAAAACTAATAAATGTTACCTAAATTGTCAGTGATTTTTTTTTTCATTTTAAGCAACGGCTTCTTTGGCTCCTATAGCTCGCCTAAAGGACGTCATGTGCGGTAGTAATAATTTTGGCCGATCACACTCTGGCCTGATTCTTCAATAGGTACGCTTGACTGTGGCGCGAAATGCACTTCGCGAGAGTGGGGAAGAACAGAGAAGGAAATAGTGCGCACCGACTACCAACCACTTCTTGACGCTATACTATGCAAGAGGTCACACACGTTTACCCGTTTCTCCGCGACGTTTCCCGCCTCTTGTTCTTCTTATAAGTGCCAGCAGTATATATGTATATATGCTTTGTTGCCAACGTTACGGCCGGGGACCAGCTTACGTCAGGGCATAAATGCATATGATGTATGGTATGCATGTATGACCTGACGAAGGCCCGTCCCCGGCCGTAACGTTGTCAATAAAGCATTGTTGTTTGCTCGTCCGCTTCATCTGGTGACTTTTAATTCGGTAGAACCAGGAGGACTTTAAATATATATATATATATATATATATATATATATATATATATATATATATATATATATATATATATATATATATATATATATATATATATATATATATATATATATACTATTTCAAGATGCGTCGGCAAATGTATCGCTGCTCTCCTATGTTCACGCACCGCAATAAAGACTCGCAGGGTCTCATATATATGCATTCGCCTAAAACGACTCCGCAGGCGAAGGCCATCTGGTGTTGATATTTTACAGCGCACTTTTTATCGACGTCCAGCGTTGACCAATGAACGCTCAAAAAATTAGGTTTCAGTATTTTAACCATCGCTAATCACACCTCGACTAATTAAACCACCACACATCTAGTTTCCCTCAATTGTATGCCCATAAATGGCTTGCACTGACGTCAGTGAAACAGCCAGGCCAATGCACCGCACGGAACGCGTAAGGTTTGTGACGTCGTGGTACTGTCATCATTGCATCGTTGCAAGTCATCTTGTTGTTGGCGCACGGACGCCAGTGAAATTCTGGCCGAAACGTTATCATACTGAAACACGTTAAGCGCGATGCGATTATGCTACCTTTACGTATAATCAAGGCCGCCATGTTGGTAAACGAGTATGTTATTAAGCTACGAGCATGACGTCACGTGCAAACTATCTATATATGCACAGTCATTATTATTGTTATTCCTTTTTTTTTGGTTTTTGTGTACGCGTCTTTCGCTTTCTAGCTGTGGCGTGATCATCACTTTGCTACACTTCTCGCATGCCTGCTTTTCCTTCAGGGCCACGGTCGCACGAGGCATATAAGGTTTGCGCATTAATAAAGCAGAGCGCAGTATAAGGAAATCGCACGCAAGACATCACGCCGCCGAAGATGGTGCCCAGTCTTTCTTCCTCGGAGTCTCGATTTGATGTCCCGACGAAAACAGCCCGACTGCCTCGCTTCGCATCGCCTGCTTGCCGTGCACGCGTTTACGAAGAACTTGACGCAGTGAAAAACAGGAAATGGCCGAGTCATTGCGAAAGTACGTACAGACCATTTGCCTGCGCGACTGTTTACGTCTACACTGCCCCGCCGTCGCTAGAGTGCTGTAAGCTTTGAAATGCAATATATACGTGCAGGCTAAGTACACTAAATCGCACAGTGAGCGCCATTGGTATAGGGCTGTTTGATCAGCGCAGGAGCATTACATATGCATTGCCTAAAGCCGCAAACTTTTCATTCGCTTGATGCGTGTATATGACATTTGTGAAGTATAATGTAATGCCATTATGCCACGTTTCACGTTGCAAATGCACGATTTAATTACGAGGCACCCCGCATATAGTGGAGGGCATCGCAAATTTCGATCACCTGGAGGAGCTTGCTAAGGTCGTGCTGGGTATTTTCATACAAAGCATGACTGTAGATAGTACAGCGCAACTGATATGGACGGGACACAACGCACACACAACAAAGCGCTAACGTTCAGCAACTATTATTGTTGAAAGTTGACGCTTTGTTGTGTTTGTGTACCTTTCTCGTGTCCCGTCGGTCAGTTACGCTGTACAATCTATACAGCCATCTGGCGGAGTTTAACGTGTAACGACATGACAGGGTAGACGAAATTCTATAGCGCTTCGCCTACATATAAAAGTGACCGCCACGGCCTGACGTGCTGGACCTGTGTTCTTATATTTAGGTGCACCTTAAAGAACACCAGGTGAGCAAAATTTCCGCGCCTTCCTGAAGGTGTCCTTCATAATCTAATAATTTCATAGATTTGAGACATAAAACCAAATATTGTTACTATTATAGGTGCAAACCAGGGCAACCAGGTACGCCAGACATTTTCTTTTATTTTTTGTAGAAGGAGGGAATGAGCGGTTCAACCATAACGTACGCATGTTCGTGCGTACGTTTCTATGTGTGCGTGCTTATAGAGATAAGCCAAAATGTAAATTTCATTGAAGGGGCGCGGGAAGGGCGGGTGCTGAAGTCCTCTATCTAGCCAATTGGTGGTGGTGGTAGTGGTTAGAAGATCAGAAAAGGCACCTAATTTCTGCAACCCAGTCGGGAGCACGGCGCAGTGCCTCTAGGCAATTGAAGTCCCCTAGCTACACCACTGGAGCTGGCATTGCCCTCTTTCCAGAAGCGTGCTAAGAACCGACGAAGAAAAACAGCACGCTTAGACAAGACGAACCATAGCCGTGTGCCTATAAAAGGCCGGAGGGGAGGGGGGGTGATAATTTGGAAGGAGTGCAAAGTTAGGCCTATACACATTTGCCGAGTCGCACCTGTCCCTTCTTCGTTTAAACAGCGGGGTTATTAGCGCACAAATTACTGACAATAATGGCAGCTGAAGAATCCGGATGTCGCATCGCAAGACCTCTTTACTTCCCACCTTTAGTTACGGAAAGACAAGGAATACAACGGTGTCAACCTTGAGCGTGTCCACATGTCCTCATGATAAGAAACATCGCTGGCAAACAGAAGAAAAAAAAATGGCAGCATATCCACGGAGTGAATGATGGAGAGTGGGGCGAAGCATCCGTCCGTCCATTCGTTCTTGCTTCCGTCCGTCCATGCGTGCGTCTGTGAGGCCGCCCATGCATCCATCCGCCCGTCCGTGCGTGCGTCTGTTCGTGCGTCCGCACGTTCATCTGTGCATCCGTTCCTGCGTTCGTCCATGCATCCGCTCCTGCGTCCATCCATGCGTCCATCCGTCGGTGCAGCCATCCGTGCGTCCGTCCATGCATCTGTTTGAGTGTCCGTTCGTCCACCTATTCAACACTCCAAGCACCACCATCTCGCATCTTTTCACCATATATTCCTCATATAGAAGCACCGCCATCTAGCGGCCATTCCAAGGACTGAACGAGAGGAGGCACACGCACACTTTCTTACGGCTTGCGCTTCGTGTCTACTTCCCACCTTTAACCACCTCGAGTTACTTCATTCATTCACAAAACTTTATTTGTGTACTGAAGCCCGGTCCTTTCAGACCGAGGCGGGCCGCGTCCACGTCGGCACCGTCAGGCCGAGCCTTGTGGCGTCATCGTGGACCTTCTGGACTGCCCGTAGTTGGTCTTGATAAGACGCGCTTCGCACCATCATCTGCCAGTAAAACCATTGTTCCTCGGGGTCGGCGAGAGTCGCGGGACAGCCCGCCAGCATGTTATATAATAGTTCACTGTATTCATGGCACTGCGGCCCAACGCTCGCTAAACCTTTCTAAAACCAAGGAGGTTAGGCCCAGCGAGTATAACGTAGCAACCCTTTCTTGTCAAATAGTGCTCAATGTACATGCCAATGGCTGCTTAGGGGGAATGAGAGACAGGAGAATTCGGCTTTTAGTTAACGCGCACGCTGCGAATTTTTTTATTGTTGAACAACGCACAGAAGAAATCTCCCACCGGCACAACCATGGAGGTCAAAATGTAAGACTGGTTACACACTACTACTACTACGACTACGAGGGACGAACGGGTGCCGCTATAAGGAGGTTCGCCCCTAAAACAGACGGGTATTCGCGCTGTTCAGACTTGTCTGAACAGCGCAATGTTTTGCGACGGCATGTCTGAACAAAGGCGTGCCATTGTGAGAAGCCTGTCACCATTTGATTTTCATTTGTCATCTACTGTTAAACCTATTGTATCTCGAATCGACCAACGGGCGATTATATCATAACTTAGATGGCGCCGAGATAAAACTTTGCCTCCCCCCCCCCCCCCTCGTGAGGAAACCCTGTATGCGCACGCCTAAACGTATTCTTTGTCTGAAGGCTCACGAGCGCCACACCACTACACGCTTGCGGGACATCGATTGTGCGCTTGCTTTCTCTGTCGGCAACGCGCGCGTTTCGTCATCGTTATAGAGTCAACGCGTAGGTCGGTACAATGAGTCGGCGTACCTGAGAACTCAGTACTTGGCGCGGTAGCACTCGCTGGCATCGACGCCTGCGCACTGAGGGCAACCGACCTCTTTGCCTGCAGGCTCCGGAAAGATGGTACGTCGGGATCGCGTCGAAAGGCCCAATCGCAGAAGGCACGACCTCCGAGATCGGCGGCAACGGCACACACATCTCGCAGACGATGCCAGAACGCTATAGAAGGGCAGAGAGAAAAGCTGATCATGCAGTGGGAACGTCGGAAACGTACGCGTAGTCGCTGCCAAACAATTCAAAGCAGCCGCCTCTGCGCGAACGAGAACATTTTGGTGCCAGACCACCCACCACGAGCCTGTTTGTTCGTACGGGGTGTCTTACCGCGGCCGCTAGATGGAAACGCGCACCATCCCGTTCAGGATCCGCTGTCTTACTTATAATCGGCGACAACTTTTCTTGGCATTGAAGCGAAGGCTACAGAGCCAAATCGCACGCATCCTACCTCCAGTGAATGTAGTACCACAACAGCACCCGTATTTCCACCGTGAAATAAAGAAGTTCACCCTTTATTTTCTAAGTGGAGCTATTTGAGACAGGACGCAGCTGCCGCCATTAAGATAGTCGTATTCACTTCAATTTATTCGTTGTGACATCACATTTTTGAACGCGCAATAAAGTCCCACCTTTTAAGCTGCTCATCAAACGCTTAGAAGCATCTGTGTCTACATAAAACGCTGATGGTGCACCTCCGTCACTTTCCATATATCGCTACGAGACGCGCGCCACAACAGACTAATTCGCGTGGTGCTACATGTGCAAAACCTCCGCCCCCGTAGCTTTCCCTTCAGTGCCAAGAAAAGTTGTCGCCTAGTATAGGCGCATACTTCTGACTGTACACAAACACACTTCGTTTACACAATAAATAGTCACTTACACGACGATATTGAATTTTCACGTTTGATGAGGCACTGAAGACTTTCATCTTGAGGTTTCTTCTAGAGTGTAGAATCGGGACTTGCGACCTATATAGTTCTCGATTGCCATGCTTTATCCGCTAAACAAATCACGGCGGCTGGGTTTAAAAAGCAAACTATAGAGCGGGAGCCCAACCCACAGCTCGACGCAGGTGCGTTTAGTAAAACATGGTCGCATTGATCATACGGGCAATGTTCGAAGTTGCGTGCACTAGCAGTCATACATGGGATAGCAAACAAAGAAAGCCAATAAATAGAAAAAAAGAGCTGCTCGTTGCTTCTTACGCACTCATCAAACTGATAAGCTATGACTATTTCACAGACAGGTTTCGGTGCTGCCATGTCGGGTCGCACACCTTGCCGTTTCGTATGTTTATAACAAACTAAACGAACAATGCTGCTGTAGACGTATAAGATGAAAACGGTTGGGTTGGTGTCGCCGACGTTTTCCTGAACTTACCAATCCAGGTCCCGATGTAAAATAAAATTAAAACCAAACATTCGTTTACCAGCCCGATGTGCGGGCACACATATATGCTTTACATAAAATTGCGTATACGCAAGCAGGACTTGAATTCAGCGACGTGCGATACGCTGCCCTCGGTACGGCCTGGTATGTGGGCCACGCCGCTGTAATAGGCGCAGTTAAGCGCCGCTCTCTCGAAAAAGACGAGAAAGAGAGAGAACGAGAAAGAGAGAGAGAGAGAGAAAGAGAGAGAGAGAGAGAGAGAGAGAGAGAGAGAGAGAGAGAGAGAGAGAGAGAGAGAGAGAGAGAGAGAGAGAGAGAGAGAGATCTCGTTGAAGGCAGCCACGGCCGAAGAATCGCGGCGCGGCGATGGAGATTGATCTCGCCTCCGCGCATTGTGGTGGCGCGCGTCGCGGTTTTAAGCTGTGTGGGCCGCGCCGCCGCAGTTGCGACGATTACGACGACGACGACCTTGCGGCCGGGCCGCTGCTATCAAAGGCTACAGCAAGTGCGCGCGCCTTCGCTCTTTTCTGATCCACACTTTGATGAGAAACGCGCTTTCCCTTTGATGAGAAGCCCTCATCGCGGGTGCGGCCACGTGTGGACCTTTTTAACGAAGGCTCCCTGGCCTGGGCCGCCATAGTATACAGTGGCCAGCCACTATAACCACGGTCCACTCTGGACTGTTACATGCGTGACCCTCCCCAAATTGCACTGCCTGCCAGGCTGTGGCGTCGGCTTTTGTGTTTCCGTGCAACAGCCCAGAAAGGAGGAAATCCTACACGCCCATATTCTAGAACGTCCCTTCACTCAACGCTTCACCTTCACTTGAGAAAGCCGCCGATGGGAGCGCCGTCTCTATAGGCACGGCAAGTCGCTGCATATCAGCGATAATCTGCTGCGATTCTAGAGTAGCGCAGCGTCATTTTCAGCCGAGCGGTGGCGCAGTGCTCAACTCTGTCAAGTGAAGGGTGGAAGTCGCGTCGAGGAGCATTTGTGAATAGGGGGGCTAATCTCCGTAAAAAAAATAAATATATATCTATAGACGTGCGGATTTTTTACCAACTCTGCGAAAGAGCCTCTGACAGGGGGAAAGTTCGTGGAAAAAGTCGTTTGCAATTTACTCAGGTTATACGAAGTGCAATGCTTTACATTGGAAATAGTTCTTTAGAATCCTGCAAGGTGGCAGAAGGGCCAGATAATTCACTAGCAGTCATCTGTAGCACGAAGTCATAATGCATTCCACAACAATTTTTCAGAACAAAGCGTTTCGTGTATGTAGTTCAAGAAAAGTTCGCCCTAGTCCGAGGATCGAACCCGGAACCAACGCCTAACCGGTAGGGTCACTGCCAATTGAGCTAACCAGGATTCTAGAGGCTTGTAGGTTGCTTGTGGCTCCGAGCTGCGGGCTTGTCAATTATATCTTCCATGGTACTCTACAGTTGGGCTTCCCTCGCAACTGAGCGGTGTAGAGGGAAGCAAATTTTTCTGTCTAGCTTGTTACCACGAAGCTGCAGTTGAATTTACTTCGTAGTTTTGGAATGCAGCGCGATGTTACGGTCCGGTTTTTTTTTTTTCGTAGTTTCATGCAGCATACGCGAAAATTTTTCTTTTAAAACCACGCACTACGAAGAAAACAACGCAACGGAATAATCACGTTCGTGGATTTAGGTTCGTACTGCACACGCAAAGCTTTTCGCAATAACGAGCACGGTATAATCTTTCCCAGAGTTCCCCGTTTTTTTTTCTTCTTTTTTTGAGCGCAATCCGCAACGCCAGCAGTCCGGTCTTATGACGTCATGAGAAAGAAAGCTTTCGCATCAGCTGTGAATTGTTTCCTATAGCCTGCTTTCCCCTTGAAGTTCCACGTCCGCTCTGCTTTGTCTATAACATGACTATGGTGCGCGACGACCTGACGTCACGTCGTTTTGTGCGTTTTCGACTGCGATAGCGGTGACAACGGTGTGCAGCGGAAGAGATCGAAGTTCAGATCGTCTGGAAGCCCAGAGTGACAATGTCCACGTGGTTTGTGAAGAGATAAGCGGTGAAGAGAAGATGACGCTTGTGTAGAAAAAAGTCTAGCGAGGGCGAAACAGAAGTTACTCTTTCGTCTGCGAACTCTGGGTGGTTTAGGGGCCAGTTCCCGTTTGGGCGCCAGCTGCACAACGACTATTTAATTTCTCAATTACCCACGCGACATGAGTGGGATGTCTCGCTAACCTACTAAGAAGAGAGAGCGCGCATCTTGCGAAAGACGACTTCGAGAGGCCGCGCTTGTACAGGTCTTATCATGATGCGCAAGGCTGTGTATACGACTCTTAGCGACGGCTCATCATCTCAACGATAATTCCGCGGCTTCGGACGCCCTCACGATCTGGAAGAGGTCGCTTCACAAAGAGAGAGAATCAGTCGATGCCGCAGGTCACCTAGATTTTAATCGGTCGGCGCCAACTGCGCTCAATGAGCCCGAGGCAGGCGTTGTTCGCGAACAATGAACGCAAGTTTGACGCAACGCCGCAGGATATGGCGGAGGTTTATGGCACGTTAATAGTTAACGCACTGCATTCATGTGGATCAGTTAACGCGATTCGCTGATAGTTTACATAGTTAAGCGGACAAAGCTGCATGGCACTCGCTAGGTGGTCCACTTCGGGGAGCTGACGCAAGGCCCTTTTCGAAAAGGAATGTGGCGGCCGACGTTGTGTAAGCCACTTCGCGGGCTCTTGATGCGTAGACTATTATAAGTGTCTAAAGTCCAATTAACATAAAAAAGTTGAGTTTAATCGGAAAGGAAAGTAAGGCGCACGTGCAATGAACGAGTTCCCAGCTGCTAAGTACCTCAACTCTCTGGTGTTGCATCATTTGGTGGGAATATTGCCACTTACGCGAAGCATATACTATACTTTCTCGCACAGCGCTTGCACTATAGTTTGGCGAGGACGAAAACGAGCATCGACCAAGATGAAATGTTTCGATCTTTTTCTTGAAAATCTTTCTTGCGTTTATAGACCTGAGCACGCGAACCACGGTCACAGTGAACGCTGCGTTGTCGGATATCAATCGAATTGAGGTTAACTATACGTAAATAAAAATATCCATTCCCCGTTGTGAAAACCGTCGGACTGCGAAGCTGCAAATACACGAGCGTACGTGGTTGGCCAGTCAGGTCACGTTCGTCAC
The DNA here is from genome assembly GCF_013339725.1 of Rhipicephalus microplus. Lineage (NCBI taxonomy): Eukaryota > Metazoa > Arthropoda > Arachnida > Ixodida > Ixodidae > Rhipicephalus > Rhipicephalus microplus. The sequence goes on from NC_051165.1 coordinate 216,133,726, forward strand.
CTTTATAAAAAAATTATCACCATGATCACTTCAACCATCATCCTCACTGTCAGGCAGTTTTTTTAACAACAACAACCACAACAACAACAAACTGCTACTACTACTAGTACTACTACTACTACTACTACTACTACTACTACTACTACTACTACTACTACTACTGCTGCTGCTGCTACTACTACTAGTAATACTACTACTACTACTACTACTACTACTACTACTACTACTACGACGACGACGACGACGACGACGACGACGGTACAGGGTGAACTAGGGCTTGTATTAACATACTAATCTCATCCTTTCACGCGTTTTCCTTATGTGCTTCCTTATGAATACTGGCCTAGTTTATCGAAAGCGCTAAGGCTCTAGACAAAGTCGGCAGGGCAGTATCCACAAACTAATCTAGTAGTTATCTTTTACCATGTCACCATTTTACTACCTTTAAAACGCACGTAGAGGGTACAAGAACTTCAGAAAAAACATGACCCAACGATAAGATTAGTTTTGTCTGTTTGTCTTTGTGACTGTTTGTCTTCTCGCCTTTCGTTTTCTCGTGCATTGTCTGCGTGCCGAAATGTCTCCAAAATTAGTTTGTGGATAACGGGACTATGACAGCTTCGCTGCAATTATTTTAAACATCTCTCATACTTACCCAACATCACTACTTAAGCAGTCATCTTTATCAAAACTTCGCCTCAAGTTCTCAAGTCTGGCGTCTGTCACGAATGCGCTACGCCGGAACCGTTCAATTAATACCACGAGTCAGGACGTGCTGTCCACTAGACGCGTAGCAACACGATCGACGACCCGCTCGAAATACGAAACCAGCGAGCGGCTGATACCACAGAGCGGGTCACGATTAGGGCGGCACCACTGATTGCTGCTGCGGCGCAAGGGAGAAGGCCACGGACGCATCACGTGACGGAACGCTCCGCTACAGTCTTCGCAGTCGCGACGATAACGCAGCAGTGATATACCGCCCTTCCCAAAGCAGCCTCTCTAGTAAGTGAAAAGATTACGAGAAAAAAGAAAAATATATCTTGAAAGACGTTAAGGCTGTGTTGCTAAGGGGCGTCTCCGAAAGTAGCTTCTATACTCACCAAGGCATCCGGCGTATAGTCGTTAAGCTCGATTCGATCTTGCTTACGTTAATGTACTCTTGATGTGTGCTTGCGCACTTGGAGCCGAATGTGTCGCTGTATATGTCTGCCCGCCTGTTCGTGCACGCACCCACATCATATATACACTCGTGGACTAAGTATGTGCGTCTATAGTTAGCATGACGATAGTTATAGCACGAGAACAAAACGACGACACAGAGACAAGAACGACGCGAAAGACACGAGCGTTTTGTTCTCGCGCTATAACTATCGTCATGCCATACCAACTAGCCCAAGCTGCCACAATTCTAAGTTACACTTCTATAGTTAGCTGTGTGCAGGATTGCACATTTTTGTGCCCTGTATGAATACACTCAAACCTGTACACGTGTAGATATGTATGCGGGGTGGTAATACCCATCTTCGCGAAACCACAAACCATTCGCTTCGATGTCAACGCACGAGTCCAAGGCAACACTTGGTTTATCACTATACACGCCAGCTTACCTAATCACTCGTGTATGTGCGCATACGCGCACGCCTATGTCTCACTTGGGCGTCTGTGTTCTCATTTGCATGCACGCAGCCCCTCTAGCGGAGATGCGATGCGCATCCATTGACCCAAGAAACGTTACGATGACACGAAGGTGTCAATGTTCCGAGTCACGTCCTCCGCCACTTTTCCTTTTTACCCAAATCGCGTAAGCTACTTTCCACTCGCACTGTTTCTCGAACACCGCAGACTACTAACGCCGAGCGAGACTACAGTGACCAGAATTTTGTGGGATTAATTCCCGACCGCACTCGGCTGCTGACCCGCAGGTAGCGGGATCGAATCCTGGCTGCGGCGGATGCATTTTCGATGGAGGCGGAAATGCTGTAGGCTTGTGTGCTCAAATTTTGGGGCACGTTGAAGAACCCCAGGTGGTCGAAATTTCCGGAGCCCTCCACTATACGGCGTCTCTCATAATCATATATTGGTTTTGTGACACCCCCATATCAATCAACCAATCAATCAATCAATCAAACTCCCGACCGCGGTGGCCACAGTTCCATGGAGCGAAATGCTAAAGTCCCGTTTCCCTGGATATCGGCGGACGCTAAGGAACACAAGGTGGACGAAATCACCGGAGTTCTCCACTGCGGCCTCCTGCACAAGCATGCCGTAGTTTTCGGACGTAAAACCCCGACACTTACTATTATTACTAACGCTTAAGTATTCACACTGGGATGCCAGCTCCACAGGGTATACGCCTTTAAGTATTATACTCATTCGTTTATCTATCCTGACTTGCAGTATGATTCTGCCGAGTATCCCGTTTCTCGACGGAGAGTACAAGGCGTCATCGTTATAGCAGTATCGAAATTACAGTGACAACAATAATATCCGTGGTTTAACGTCACGAAACCGCCACACGATTATGAAAAGCGGCCCCAACGGAGGCTTGGGTTTTAGCAGCGCGAAAAATGCACAAAAGACAAGAAAGGGACGAGACAAGCACTGACTTCCAACTGAAATTTTATTGACGAGAAGACCGTTAATATGCAATGGAGCACGAAGAGTGAAAAAATGACGTATTTTAAGATACAAATTATCAACTAACGCCATGCCTGCTGCGCCTACCCCCGCACCTCAAGAAACATATCTCTTTATCTGAAAGAGCAACTGAAGGCTTGCTTACGCATGCGCCGCTTTCAAGCTCCATTTGAGGTGCGGGGGTAGGCGCAGCAGGCATGGCGTTAGTTGATAATTTGTATCTTAAAATACGTCATTTTTTCACTCTTCGTGCTCCATTGCATATTAACGGTCTTCTCGTCAATAAAATTTCAGTTGGAAGTCAGTGCTTGTCTCGTCCCTTTCTTGTCTTTTGTGCATTTTTCGCGCTGCTAAAACCCAAGTATGCCATACCAACTAGCCCAGTCAACCGCCCAACGGAGGCTTCCAGGAATTTCGATCATCTGATGTTGGTGCGCTGACGTCACAAGGCACGCGGAGCTCTGCCACTTCGCCTCCATCGCGGCCTTCGGATCAGCAGTTGAGGCTCCGTGCATCGCTACACCACCGCGGCCCCGAACCGCGATTATCACAACGCCGTCGAAACTACAGAGCCGCATTGCGTGATGCCAGTACGTCATGACAACACCCATTTAGCGGAATTCGTGGTCTTTATTTCGTTTACTGTCACGACTATCAGGAAGCGTCTACCAGAAGAGAGACCAAACGGCCATGCATGCGACTCACGCCGCGCCGCAGGATTGATGAAATGTCGACAAAAGAAAACTTCGCTCGAAAGAAACTTGACCCAACGTTAGTCCTAAGCGTCCTCTCTTGGAGCACTCGCAAAAAGGCATCATTTGAAAGTGTCGCGGACAATAATACCTACATACGCGATAGCGCGAAGCCACGGGTGAGACCGAATATAATTGACTCGGAACTGCGACACAAAACGAGCGGAAAAACTGGGTCACTTCCTAGGTACGCGTCACTTTAAAAAACTCGATATGACAAACACAACGAAAATAAAGACAAGTAAAAAAATGGCGTTGAGGGCATGTAGGAAGCGCAGTGGAGCGGAAGGTTGGAGCAACAGAGACGCGAGAACACAAACGGCTTCCGGAAACTGATCTTTCATTTTGCCACGTACCTATACGTATCTCGCTATGCCGCCGTTTATTATTTCTTTTTTTTTTGTTTTGTATTTGCGCTTCTGTACGGCCTCGGATATGAGTGCAAACTAAACATCTAGGCTTTCTTTCTTTCCTTCTTTCTTTCTTTCTTTATTTATTTATTTATTTATTTATTTCTTGCTTTCTTTCTTTCTTTCTTCCTTTATTTCTTTCTCATGACGACTCTGTTATGCACCTCTGATGTAGGCAAGACAGCCGAAGCGAAAGAGTGAAACGTTTGTCATCCCCTTTCCGACTCGCTTTGAGTTGTACACCCACCCGCGGGGTACGTAATAACGTTTTCTTCTCTTTTCTACTCAATCTTTTCGAGTGCACCACACCTGATCGTCGCTTACCGCCGACAGCGTTTCCAATTACGTCTCCGTGTATACACTTGTAAGCGATCCCCCTTCCTTAAGATACCCAGACGCGACCTGGATTTTCTCACGAGAATACAAACGTGGCCCTTCTTTACAGAGCACCACTTTGATAGGCGCTTGTACAAGCGTTACACCTAAGGCGCTCTCGAAATAACACCGAGGTGTTGCAGTGAAATCGTAGTACACTGTAATCGAGCGACTGAGTGAGTGACACTCGATCACTAAATTCAACCTGCTAACGAAACCAGCGCCAGAAAAAGAAAAAAAAAACGTTTTGTTACGCCGCTGTCGCCGACGTTGGAGAAAGAAAACGGAAAAACGCCGGCGCCTATCTTCGGAGCGGTGGTTAGAGAGACAACAATAGACCGTTCGCAAAAGAATGCGAACACCGCGCAATCCGTCTCTCGCTTTTAGTTACAGCGCGAGACCGGCGCAGAGTCTTGCTTCCAGTGTTACGCTGTACTGCAACGCCAGTCGATTAAGGCTCGCGTTGTTTACTACATCAGCTAAGACCGGTGCCACATGCATGGACACTTTTTCTGATCACGATCAGCGTCGATCCGGATCGAATTTCCTGATCGTGGTCAACAATCATCACTGCTAACGATCTAACTCCCGTATTCTAGAACGCCTCTTCACTCAACGCTCGACCTTCACTTGAGAAAGCCGATGGGAGCGCCATCTCTAGGCAGGGAAATTCACTGCATATCAGTGATAATTTGCTGCTAGTGTTGACTAGCGCAACGTCATTTGCAGCCGAGCAGCGGCGCAGTGTGCAACTCTGTCAAGTGAAGGGTGAAAGTCGAGTCGAGGAGCGTTTGTGATTACGGGGGTAACGGTCTAAGACACTGCTAACGGTCTAAGCGATGACATCACTCAAATCGCGATCACGTGGCCAGATTTGTACGCGCAGATCGCGAAAAATTCGATCCCGATCAGGCATGATCGCGATTAAGTGTACTCGTGTAGCAGGACGATTTGGGTCGAGCCTAATCCGGATCGCCCCCCTATCCCGACCAAAAGCACCCGTGTCACACCGGTATGCGATAAAATAAAATGAACTGCAGAGTTTCAACCACCAGAATCACGATGTGACTATATGAGGCACGCCCGCGTAATGTTCGAAGTGATTTTTGTCCAGTTGGGTGCTTTTTTTAGGGTGCTGATCAATATAAATGCATGTATGTTCTTGCATTTCAAGCCCGTCGTAATGCGACCTCCGTGGCAAGGGAATCGAACTCACGTCACCGGGATCATAGCATCTCAACACGTTACCTTCAAGGCAACCACCTTCTTCTTCTACGACATCCGATAACCCACAGTCAGGTGCAGGTCGATGATTTCGACCGAATCAAAAATAATTGAGCGTTTCACAGAGGGCTTGTCGTCGCTGCGCTCCACCCCGCGGCACCGCAAGAAAATGCGCTTGGCGGGCACGCTTTTTCGCTGGGTATCAATGCGGCAAGGATGATGTTCCTTATGCCGTGAAAGGGTAGTTTAGTGACTTACAAGAGCACTTGCTTAGTCGGGTTGGTAGCTATTCATAGTAACGTTATTGTGCACTACTTAAAAGACGGAGACTCACCTCCGTATATTCACAAACGCTCCTCGACTCGACTTTCACCCTTCACTTGACAGAGTTGAGCACTGCGCCATCGCTCGGCTGAAAATGACGTTGCGCTACTAAAGAATCGCATCAGATTGTCGTTGATATGCAGTGACTTGCCGTGACAAGAGAGGGCGCTCCCATCGGCTTTCTCATGTGAAGGTCAAGCTGAGTGAAGGGACATTCTAGAATACGGGGGTTAGGAGACGGAGACTCCTAGGTCTTAGAGTGGTTCGTCTCCTAAATATTAGTCCTTTAAGCGATGCGCAATAACGTCTTCTGAGTGGTTAGTCCCGTAAATCTTCCCTCTTTTAAGCGGTGCGCAATAACGTAACAATAATTTAGTGACATTTAACATTTAATGACATTTAGTGTGCTCGTCTGCCTCGATGATACCGTGTTCACGGTATTCGGCTACTGACCGAAGAGTCACCAGTTCCATGTATGCGAAGGCCTGTGTGCGATGTGAGTGCATGTGGAAGAACATTAGATGGTCGAAATTTTCCCGAGCTCTCTGCAGCGGCGTGCCCCACATTCATATCGTTGTTTTGGCACAAAAACTCCAGTTATTGTTACATTGTTCCACTAAGTGCAAGGTGTGCATAAGATTGACTCTCCAGATTTCATTTACATACAGAAGCAGGTGACGTAGTATTTTGTATACAGCACTGTCGACACTGGGGAAATGTGGGGAAGGGGCAGGGGGGGTAATAAGGCGGCGAACAAAGTGCATTGGCAAACGCAATATAAACGGCTGCCAAAGTAGGAGCGACTGCTAAGATCGAGTGTGTGTACATGCGCGAGAACTTTCAGAATACGCTGTAAGGGGTCACGCACTGCACCCGTGGTGCCTTGATGGTGCCACGTATTTCAAAGGAACCGCATGGTACCGCATAGGGCCCTGTTATTGAGGCGCCCTATGCTGAACCGACGTTGATAGCTGCGCAGCAGGACGGCGGGTGGAAGGCGGATCTTCGCGGTGAAATATAAAGGATCGGCTGTCGACGCGACGTTCTCGTTCTCACGGTGACGTCCCAGCTGCTTTCGTCAACGACTTCAAACATGCCAGGATGCGAAGAAAAAACAAAATAAGCTATACAAATGTTTCGAGACAGCAAGCACACGAAGGAGGCAGCTGCTTTTTTATGTTATTTTCATCAAACCTAATGGCGGCCAATATGTCGCGCCCGTACAGTGGCTTTCACGTGTTTAGCGAATATATAAAGCCAGAGTCCTTTGAATCATTTTTAAGACTCTTGACATGTCACGCATATCAAACTGTCTTTGAAGGGGTACGCGAACTCTCATTGGATATCATTATACTCCCTTCGGGGAGTGGTGCCAAGAGAGTAAAAGTGCCTTTTTTAAGCGAGTAGTATAGGCTGGCATGTCAGAACTCCCTAAAAAGAGCAAAACACACGTACTCCCCCCTCTTCTCTCTCTCTCTCTCTCTCTCTTAGAAGTGTAGTACTCGTCCCAATGACATGCAGGCATGCTGCCCATCCAATATTGCGCGCACATAAGTTTTCTTTTTTTTCGAGCTTCGCCCTTTATTCAAACTCTTTATCAACCGCACATCTTGTGTTGGGCATGGAGCATACTGGATTCTAGACTTACTTGCATTTTTCTATAACCACCGACAGCGCGACAGGTCATAGGTACACGAACTGCGGGATGTACACACTCAGATCCGTTGGCACAGCCGAAACGTGGAGCCTATACATGGAGTTGCTTATAACGCAGAGGCAGCAGCAGCAGCAGCCGGGCGAGTGGTTATGATGAAGAGCTCTGGCGCCTCTCGGCGATGCGGAGGCGGACGCCCTCGGAAGCTGACGTGATTAAACGGTTTTCGTCCCGCGCGTTTCGGCACGCCGCGACCGTCGACGCAGCCAGCGCGCATAATACTGCACCGCTCCTACGCGGGTCACGCAAGAGGGTCACCGACGCGGCGCTTCGACGCTCACGGAGGCCGGCCTCCAACAGAGGCTGCAGCCATCGTCAAGGTTGCCAAGACGGTCCGTCGCCTGCGGCGCAACACAGGCGCCTTTTCGGTTCACGCAAGTCAGGAACAAGACAAGAAATAATCCAGTTGCACAGACTGTCTGCTGGTATAGAGCTTCGTCTCGGCGTCGGATTACCGTCTGCTCCTTCTTAACTCTCTTGTTTACCGTCTGCTCCTTCTTAACTCTCTTGTTTACCGTCTGCTCGGATTGGCTGAGTGAAAGAGTTCACAGCAGTATACGCCTTACAGAGTGGGTTCCGATACTGTGCGTTAGACGACTAAGCGGACAACGAGCGGCCTCTGACACTTATGCTACCATCTACAGTTTCGGTAGGGTTTTGGTAAGAGCCGGAGCACGTGGAATCAGGAGAACGAAAGCCTGCGAGATCGAGAAGAGTTTCGCCACTTTGCCAGCAAGGAAATAGCGCATACACCGTGACATCGTGAAAAAAAAAACACACACACAGCTTAGCGATGACAACACCTAAAGAAAGAATAAGTATGCAAGCTATGCGTAGCTGCCCAAACAAGGCGTGCAGACTATGTGGAAGAATTTGAAACTAGCCAGAACGGTCGCTAGCTCAAAGGAAGATAAATTCACGTTTTCTTGTGCATTTGGTGCGAGATTCGTTTAGTATCTCAAGGTCAGAACACAAAAAGAGTCACACACAAACACGTTTGTGAGCTATCCAATATTTCTGTTGTTGACACGAGGTGGAGTCACGTCACACAGACGTCATCCAAGAGCGTTCCATCACCCCCGCGACTCGGGCTTGAAGCTGTCTCTTAACATGTCAGCGTAGATAGTCTAAATAGAATGCTTTCCATAACTGGGACTCATCCGTCATAGCTGTACATGTGGACGTAACGGATAGATACATATACCCGAGAAAAGCTTGAATCGAAAACTACATTGAATACGAGCTTTCGTTCGTCTGCTGTTCGTGACTTTCGCCCGACTCGTTTGGAAGAAGCCTAACAGTAACAGACGCTACGCGGTAGCGTTGTAACGCATACAGCCACCAGGCAGGACTACTGTCGGCTCTATGGATTATTGAGATACTGACAGTCACGCTCACGGTTTGATTGGGCTTCTAAAGTGTCCGCCTTCGTAATTAACGCAGTGCACGTATTACACAACACAATTTAACAATCCGTGCAAATGCGCAGCGGAGCATTAGGCATGCACAAATCAAACTTCAACGTCACGTGCGCACTAAACTAGTTACCCCAGAAGCGCTAATAGTCGTAATTAACGCGCGCTCAACTCCACACGAACACGCGGCGCCAAGTCGTTAGACACACGACTGGTTCGTTTTCGCGGGTTAGGCCTAGCGAATCGATCTCGTACAGTTATCATAGAACGCCATCGCTCCGGATGCAGCCGTGCTGCGTGGTTTGGCTGCCGCAAACAGGCGGACTGCTAATGGTTCAATATCGTCTTTCCTGTTTGCTTGTTTGTTTCATCTCATGGAAAACCACCTCGTTTCCTGCACGCGGAAATAAGTGTAACCGCAAGCAATATCGATTGCTCGCGATTAGACGCTCCGCTTTCCGAGGCAAAACTACCAATGCTGTAACACGTGGCGACCGCCTTTTATCGATGGTGCACCGAGTACGACACGAGCGGCGACAGGAATTCCTTTCGTACGTGTCTCTAAGCACGCTGCGGTAAAAGTCGTCGCGCGATACGAGCAGCAGTGATAGCGAAACGGAAGAAGAAGAAGTTGACGAGAACTTATCCAACCCAATATCAAGCACTACACCAGCTCGCTCCTGTCGCATATCTTTTTGAAACACTGTTTGTTCTGTCGTGTTCGACCAGGCCAAAACATGGATGCTTGTCTCTATACTCGTTCGCTACATAACCTGTTCGGAGCCTTGCACTATAGGCTTGCCAGTAAAAGAGCGGCGTTGCGTATGTATACTTGTGACTACCTGGTGATACTGCGAGGGCCTGTGAGACTGATTGTTTGATTGATTGATTGATTGATTGACTGATGATTGATTTGTGTGGTTTAACGTCCCAAAACCACCGTATGATTACGAGAGACGCCGTAGTGGAGGGCTCCGGAAATTTCGACCACCTGGGGTTTTTTAACGTGCACCCAAAACTGACTACACGGGCCAATCATTTCCGCCTCCATCGGAAATGCAGCCGCCACAGCCGGGATTTGATCCCGCGACCTGCGGGTCAGCAGCCGAGTACCCTACAGCCACTAGACCACTGTGGCGGGGCGGCCTGTGAGACTGCACTATTAATTAATTAGTTAATTATTATATTTATCCGTTATTCTACAAGGCTTCTGGACTGAGAATGGAGTCATAGGTAGCAGTGGGCAACATAAAATAAATAACACTGAAATATTTACTATAAATTACGTTCATTATAAAAACGTTGCGAACACAAATTTGGAGCACAACGGGTTCCGAATTCGGAACACAACAAGCAGAAAGTTCCCGCGAGAACCATTCCAGATATACGCCGGTCGCATTCTGGGACGCCTGCCTGCATGAAAGCGGCAGTCTTGATATCGCAGAAGCATAACTCGATAATACAGCTCGAGTTATTTCCTCATTAACGTACCCCCAAGTAAACCCACAGTCAGTACGTAGAGTTCGACAGGGTAGCCAGCCGGTCTTAGAACTGGCTAACCTTCCTGTACTCCCGCTTATTTCTTTCCTCCTCCCTCCTCGACGGAACACTGCACAATGTGAAGCGCACTTGGGCCAGCACAGAGCTCGACTACAGCACGCTGCTCACTGAAAGGTAGCGGGTTCGATCCCGGCGGCGGCGGTCACATTTTGATGGGGGGCGAAATAGTAGTGGCCCCTATACCGACAGTTGTCGGTGTATTTGGTAAACAAAAGAACCAGGATGGCCGAAAGTTCCCCGAGTCCCCCACTGTAAGCAGCGTGCCTCATAATCGCATCGTGGTTATGATTTATTCTTTTTAATTTATTTTACCCTCTATTGCACAAAGCTTTACACGGGGGGGAGCGGAGTACATAAAATTACAAATCATAAACAAAAGCAAACAAAATAACATCAAAATAATGAAAATTACAATAGATATCAAAATACAATGTTAGGTTATACAACTGAATCCAAACGTATAGGTAGAATCCCAGATATTATTATTATTATTATTATTATTATTATTATTATTATTATTATTATTATTATTATTATTATTATTATTATTATTATTATTGTTGTTGTTGTTGTTGTTGTTGTTGTTGTTGTTGTTGTTGTTGTTGTTGTTGTTGTTGTTGTTGTTGTTGTTGTTGTTGTTGCAGTACACTGCGTAGCTTTAACAATGCAGAAAGTGTCCCCGAACGGCGGATGCATTCACGTTAAACATTCTGCCATTCAGTACCACGCATCTGCAAAAGAGACGACTTGTCGAAAAGAAGGGAAAATGAGAGAGGGGGGAGCTGTACAGAGTCGGATCAAACAAATCACCAGGGAAACGCGGTTTCGCCTCTTTCCTTCGCGGTCGATGGCCCCAGTAGAATAAATCTCGCTGCACAACCAAGCGACTCGCTGGCACCGCGTAATGTCTTCAACGACGAAGGCGGCGGCGGTGAAACCGACGTCAAAAACACCCAAAAACATCCTCACCATCAAGTAAGGGCTCAGGTGCGTACAAGCGAGCGCCGCTCAAACACTCGAAATGCACAGACGCGCGCACCCGCCTTTTCATTTACGCCTCGTTCAAACGCGCGTCGCGTAAACACGCCTCGACTCCCTCTTTTCTTTTTTTTTTTGCTTTTTTTTCTGTCCTCTCGTTTACCCGTAATCCCACTTTCCTTCTTGTCTCTGTGTCGTCGTTTTGTTCTCGCGCTATAACTATCGTCATGCCATACCAACTAGCCCAAGCTGCCACACTTCTTTCGACTCGCCGTCTTCTCATCAACAGGGAAAACAAAACAAAAAAGGCGACCCAGAAAGCGCCGAGTCTCGCAGTTATTGCATGCCTGTTTATGCTCGTTCACTTATACCTTATCTGTTTAGAGTTTCCGTTCTCCGAAAGAGCAAGAGGGGGAGTGCCAGCTAGCAGACCGAACAACATTGCTTCTTGACTTTGTAAATTGATGTACACGCTATGAGTACTCTGGGGTGCATACGGTGTTTAACTAAATTTCCGGTTCACTGACTGATTAATGAATATTTCATTTTTTATTTAAAGCAAAGCGCAAATAGAGTTATAGCCACGTAATAACGACGACTGTTACTGTATTCTTGGCATACCGGCATATTTAAAATAATTAGTTATATAAGAAGCGCCAGGACACTGTAAACGAGGTACGCTGTATTTCAGGTCCCTGCCAGCTTTTTTTTTTTTTTAAACATTGGTGCTCTCTTCAATAACTGAGCCCATAAGGTATTGTATGGCATATAAATTAATTAAACTCATTCGAACACATACGAACAAAGCTTGGGAGAATGTGTTCACTGATGCATATGTCTAGAGTCTGGGAAAGCTATGCACAGGAAAAAATACAATACAATACAATGCTATGCAATGCAATGCAATACAATAAAATACGTCCGAAGCAGGAAAGCAGCGATTATAAAACGAAGGACGTGACGATAATCCAGCGCATGCCCTGTCTGCCTGGCTGTTCATCCCGGTATGCGTTTTACAATCACTGGTTTGCCCTTTGAGTGTATGCATGGCTTTGTCTAGTGTTGCACTGTATAGTGCACTGCATTACATTGTATTCCTTGTTGTGCATACCTTTCTCGAAGTTCATACACAGGCTGCACTTCAGTGAAGAGCTGCTCGCCCAGCAAGCTACGTCACAGCAATTCATCGTTTTCCTTTATTATTTTTTTTTCTTGTCCTCATGACATTCTGTAAACCAACACTACCGCCGGTCGGTAATCGAGTGATTTATCGCGATTCAGTCGCGGTAAAATTAATGAAGGCCGACAGGCCGCGGCAGATCCCTTACGACCCATACACGGCGCATAACGAAAGAATGAACAAAATAAAAAGAAAAAAAGATTGCCAATCGCAAAGGGGAAAAAAAAAAACTTCGCTACATAAGATCACCAGTTGTCAAAGCACATTCCTCACGAACAACGCGACACCAGGGAAGGGACCTTGACATTTATAATGCCCACGCGACTGTTAAAAATGAAAAATATAAAAAAATCGGACACTAGACGTGGGAGTCTCGTATAATAATGGGCCCCACGCAACGCGATACGGCACGCGCTGAATTCTGCCTAAACCTACATGGAAACACTACGCCCGATTATTACCTTCTTTCGTCCCCATTTTTTTTCTTAGTCCCCACGCTCCCTGAATGAAAAAAATAGAAATATAAAGAATACGCACGTCTCTCATCCAAAAGTAGATCTCGCCTTCTATAATATTTCTTTGTTTACGCAACTGATGTTAATTTTCGTTCTTTATGTGCATTTCCTTTCCTTCGCGTTTGTCTGAGCAAGAGGAGGGGCAATTGTGAACACAATAGCGAAACAGTATACGAACCATTTATGGACAGGGCGTCAAGCTATAGCAGCATCGACGCGTGACGCCCAACGAGCAGCTTCACCCGTCCTGATGGCTTAATGCTTTGCGACAGGCTAAGTAAGGCTCGGTCGATCGATGCTGTCTGGATTACTCTGTGAAAAAGCTAAGCCTTGTCACCAAACAGCGGAGAGCAAAAACTCACAGGGACCCATGCATAGAGTTTCCTGATATACACTAGAGAGAACTCTGGCGCCAGTGTCTATGGGAGCTGCAACGCACGGCGCTTCAGCGAGCATGGGAACGATGGGTATAGTACACGGATTTGTCTAATCTCTGTACTTTTGGCCTGCTTTTGGCTCTGTGTGTGTTCGTGTGGCTTGAAGCTGTTTTCTCACGAAAACAAAATCAGCAAAATGTTCAGCGGTTGCGCTTCACCATGTTATTCTTTTAGACTTACCTTTCCAAATTGGGTCACGAAGTTCAAAAAGGGTTGAATCTTTCTTTCAAAACAATACCGAAACACAGCAAAAAACGACGCTGCAAGTACGAAGACTAGGCAAATGTTTGTACTACCCATCATTCCTATGGTCGCTAAACGATCGCAGTGACAGAGCCCCCTCTAGTTAATTTTAGGAAACTCTATGCCCTTATGATTTCGCTCATAAAGTTTCCCATACACTAGGAGTAACTCTGGCGCTAGCGTCTCTGGGAGCTGCAAAGCAAAGCGCTTCAGCCAGCAAGGGAATGATGTGTAGTATACAGGTCTATCTAACCGTCATTCTTACGGCTCCGTTTGGCGTCTTATATAAGTACTTAGTTCGTTTTGCCGCAGGACGAAGTTCAGGAAAAGTTCTACAGTTACGCTTCACCACCTTGGCCGTTTTAAGGCTCCCCAATCTTGATCTTCTCACAGAGTTCAGAGCAGTCCGTTTTTTTTTCTTTTTATTCGAGACAAAAGCAAAGACACAACATTGAACAAAGCCACAGGTACGTTCGAAGCCCTCAAGCAGGCTAATCCGTGCACTATGCAGGCTAATACGTGTACTCCGCAGGCTAATCAATGTACTGCCCATCATTCCTACGGTGGCTGAACGACCGCAGCGCCAGAGTCCGCTCTAGTGAACATAGGGAAACAATTCATTCGCCTAAGACAGCTCGACCGCGAAAACCATCTTCTTGTTCTCAATCTATTGCATCGATCCCACACCGCCCTCTTCCAAAAGCTTTCTGCGCCCAAGGCGGTTATGCACTGACTCCAAGATTGGAGACACTAGAAGCTTCTTATACGCCTGATCACCTGGTTTGACATTGCCTTCGTAATAGGGAGCACCTCTGACCAAGCAACGATGTGATGTGATGACATGATTATATGACGCCGTGAGGACGACACAAATTTGACAATCTGTGGCGTAATCACGTGGTATTTTTTCGCAACAGCTTGACGCCACGGGACGCCGACGGTGAGTTTTTCGCGTTTGATGAGGCACCTACAGGCTCGTTCACAGACGCGGCTAGCACTGGTGGCGCGATCGAGTTATATGATAGACATGGTCGCAAAGCTTCGGCTCAATCACTCGCTGCTCATTTTTCTCACTCGCACGACCGCATGCAGTCGCAAACTTCGGAACCAATCAGATAACCCAGAACAGGACGCCAGCTTATTTTTCGGTGCAATGACAAAGCGAGCCGTAGAGATACTTAATACTACACTAGAGGGAACTCTGGTGCTGCGATCATGTAACCTTTATGGAATGATGGGTAGCACACGAATTTGCCTAGGATTCGTGTTTGCGGGCTTCGAAGGTACTTGCGGCTTTGTCTGTTGTTGTGTTTTGGCGTTTGTTTCGGATTTAAAAAATAATTGGACAGTTGTGAACATTGTGAGACGATTTGAATCGATGAGCCTCGAAGGTTAAAGGTGGGGAAATAGAACTGCTCAACATTTTCTGAACTTCGTCTTGCAATAAAATCGCTCCAGGTCACATGGAGCAAAAAAAAACGAAGCTTAGACGAATCCACCTACTACCCACAGTTCCCATACTGCGTGGCTGAAGCACCGTGCGTTGCACCTCTCGTAGACACTAGCGCCAGAGCTTCCTCTGGTGTATGATCAGAAAACTAAGATGCGAGCAGACGAGAATTCCGCATGTCGAAGTTTTTTCACCGTCAGTTCGTAGGTGTGAATGTGCCTTGAGGCTTTCGCCTTAATAATCTTGGCGAGGCCTTGCGATCGGGGCTGCGCACGCGTCGGCATACGCGGGGAGGCGTGATATCGGAGCCACGCATGCAAGCACCACATCGTTCGTCAGCAGCAGAGGCTGCCGCTCTCAACGGGTGGCACTGCTGCATGAACCGGACGTGCCATCGCTTGGCCCAGATTGCAAATGATGAGCGCGCATCCGCCCATGTTCGAGCGCGCGCCACCAGCCTATACGATTTCAGTTCCTGTGCTTAACACAACAGCGTGTACTCGTACCACAGCGCCGCCGTGCTTCGCAGACCCACAGTTCAATGCTTGACCCGTTGGCTCAGTGCCGGATACTGACAGAAGGTGGCGGGAGGAGGTGGGGTCGATTGCCCTCCTCCCCTACCCTCCTCCCTTCAGGGCTTGTCACCACTTTGTATCGCCAATTAGGGCAAATGAGTGGGGTCATGGGCGTCGGCAGGATTTTGTCGTTGGGGGTGGGGGTGCAAACCGAGACCTTAGAGTCAGCATCACGCCTAAGGTCGACAGACGATAGAGAGAGAGAGAAATAAAAAGAGAGAGAAAGAAAAAGAAGAGAGAGAGACAGAGAGAGAGAGAAAGAGAGAGAGAGGGGGGAGATAGATAGATAGATAGATAGATAGATAGATAGATAGATAGATAGATAGATAGATAGATAGATAGATAGATAGATAGATAGATAGATAGATAGATAGATAGATAGATATAGAGAGAGAGAGAGAAGCACGACGTGCCAGTACGTTCATCTGACATCGAAGCACCCTGCGGTGGAACGCTGCAACTTAACTAATGGGGTTCCTTAACGTGCCACAAAATCTAAACCAACAATTGCTGGCATTTAACGTCCCAAAACCAGAGTTTGATTATGAGGGACGCCGTGTGCAAGCCTCTGGAAATTTCGATCACCCGAAGTTTTCTAACGTGTACCTAAATCTTCGTACACGGGCCTCTAGCATTCTCGTCTCCATCGAAATATGCGGCCGCCACGGGTGAGATTCGATTCTGCGATATTTGCGAGATCAATCGAGCACCAGCCTGGAGGGTATTACTAGAGTGAAAGGTGCTCTTAAGTCCCTATTACAATATAATAGGGCTTCCACTAAGAAACCATTTCTTGAGACTGTCATCAACTTCGCTATCATGGAGCCCAGTAGGAAAACGAAAGTGAGGGCGAAGGTTTAGTTTTTTTAATCAAGCCAAAAGTTGAGCACCTAAATGTCGGCGTGTGGTGCAAGTCCCGTGACGCAAAACCGAGAAATCGTTCTCCGAAAGCTGCGCTTGTGTAAATGCACAGAATGCGAGAAAGAATGGATGAAGCGGTTCCCATTGTCCTACTGATGGCCTCCCTCTATTGTTACGCAACAACGATTAAGGACCGCGACGGTCGAGCTTGTGCGAACGCTTAATAAACGTTCACGCCTGTCACGTACCGGACGGCACAGTATACGCGGATGCTTTGCTCTGATTGCCACGGCCTAGTTTGACGCTTGCATTGCACTCTTCTCTGTATCATTTTGAAATGTATGCTTACGTAATGGGCACTCAGTAGACCACTTACACCTTTGCTACGGCACAGGGCCATAGGTACCCAGAGAGGAGGAGGAGGAGAGAGGGGGAAAACACCCATAACGGGGCTTGTTAAGACTTCGCCGATGCTAAATTTAAATGAAATACACTGAGATCGTTTAGATGCGCAGTCCGGGTGTTTATTATGATAAGAGTGGTAGCGGAGGCCTCCGGAAGCTTTTTTTTTAACCAGCTGAGGTTAACAGAGAGCTCTCTAGAGCTAAAGGCTGTAGAAAGGGCTCCAGAATGCCGATCATATTAAGGTGGTAGCCATGGACGCCTCATTAAACACAAAAAGTGGCTCCTGAAATTAAAAAGAAAAGTTACGAATAGAATCATCAGATGAAACGTTACCATACGAAGTCGTCATGACGTCACTAACTTTGGTGGTCTGTGACGCCACAGACCACCAAAATTTGTGACGTCATCGTGACGACATAGTGCAATCACAGTTGAGTCACACAGCATGACGTCACGTGATGACGCGGCCACATAACATCCGTCACTCGGTCACAGGAAGGCCGATGCCGGAGACACGCCATGTCCGTGCCTGTCATTATTATTGGTGAACGGTAACCAATATTAATGACGAGATCGACTGACCCCTGCACTGTGTGCGGCACCACATACACCGCGTGAAGGAAGAAAATTAATAGCAGCCACCCCGCTCTATCACTGTGAGAGAACGAACAAAGAGTGCCCTACAGCTTTGTTCACTAAATCATCAGATAAATTAGCCACCATTTCTACTTGCGTTCATTCGCCAGCTGGCTTTAAGGCTGTAACAACAACAACAGTATGTTCTAAGCGTACACACTCGGAAAAATGAGGCGACGCTATTCAGTGTAACACATACTACAAGGCCCAACCTAACACTGTGTCAACAGTGACACTGCCTCTCGAGCTGGACGGGAGCAGACCTCTTGCGCTCTGCTTATGAAGCGTGTTTTCGCACAGAGCCGCCGCGACGGCCCATAAATACAACTCGCGCGGCAGCCTCTGTAATCAACTCCTAACGCGAGTACGTAAGTACTTCCTCGAGCCCGTGCATTCGCGCAAGAGCGAGAGCTCTCCCGCTGAGCAGCTTGCTGCGAGGGCGACCTTGCTTCTTCCGGCGAAACCGCGAAACACAAGAGTCGACCGGCCAAGACTACGTAGGCGAGAGGACACGCGCTAGAACGTCTAGACAAGTGGTGATATATCTTTGGCACGGAGGCACACGTTCATTTGAATGTGTGTGCATATGGCGCAGGGTTGAATTACGCGAGGCTGTACTACTAACGAGAGTGCCGCGTGGTATATAGCGCTTCATTTAAACCCAACTCGCAAGCAGTCTATGCTTCCGCCGACTCACGGTCCTCGGATGAAGGATCAGCAGAGTACGACTAAAGAAAATAAACGCGAGCTTCGTACAGCCATTGACTATAGAGACCTAAATACAACAAATTCTTGTACACTTACTTAAAAAGTCGAGCACATTAACATTATGGCTCGAAGCCAATCTTAGAAAATTTGGCAAGAAAAGTGAAATGGTGGCGACGATAGTTAACTATACAAGGTTGACGCGTGTTAAGTTCGGTATATGGTGTGAGCCAAAGGTCACCCTAGTAACGTGACTCCTGGAACGCAATCCTGGAACGAAGCTCTCTATGTATGCACAGCGTTCCCGTCTAATGTCTAGTAGCGTTCCTCATACGACCACAAGGCGATGAATACTTGACAGACCCACCTCCTGTCACAGGCCTTTATAGCATTACAATTGAGGTAACCGATGAGTCGATAAATGTGATTTTGTTGCATTCCAAATTGCCACAAGGCGGTTACGTCATCTGAATTGGCGCATACATTCTGCTCCTGCCTCGTTCCAATTGGACTTGTCCACCTTGATGATTGGTCTTTACATGAAAAACAGACCTGGCCCTGGAATCGCCGCGAAAAGGCTTTCTCGGATACTTATAGGCAAATTAAACCAGCACTACTGTCATGTTAAGATTCATGAAGTTATCGCGAGCGCGCTGACCACAAGAAATAAAAGTTAAAGGTGAACATCTTCGACAGATATCTGTCTGGCTGGGTGAACTTTACTACTAATAAAAAAAAGTTGCATGTGTTACTTGACGATCTCCCCGGACTATGTCAGATAAACCAGAAACCCTCCGACAGACGCCCCTAAGAAGTTGTCATTGCTAATGCGGCGCGAACAGTGCAGCTGCCACTGCGGTTCTTTAGTCGATTCAAAACTTCATAGCAACACTGCCTTTGCAACGCCATAGTAAAGAGTTCCATGCTATATAATGCCAGTGACAGGCGCTCAATGCAAAGTTTCGGTTTCACGCCCGCTTCCACATTTACGAATACGTCGCGCACAAAGCAACGCACGGACGTCTGACACTCACCCCCGTATTCACGAACGCTCCTCGATTCGACTTCCACCCTTCACTTGACAGAGTTGAGCGCTGCGCCACCGCTCGGCTGAAAATGACGCTGCGCTACTCAAGAATCGCGGCAGATTATCGCTGATATGCAGTGACTTGTCGTGTCCAGAGACGGCGCTCCCATCGGCTTTCTCAAGTGAAGGTGAAGCGTTGAGTGAAAGGGCGCTCTAGAATGCGGGGGTCAAACTCGGCCCTAATAGTTTCATTCGCACATTTTCCTCACACGTTGGCGCGTGCGCCGAATGCCAATTGATATAGGAACGCCCAGGCGTGGTCAGCCCGATTGTTCTGTCTTCTCGACCACCGCACAGAAAGAACCGCTTCCGCGTCAACCTTCGACGCGATTTGGCGCGCTCCCCTTTCTCGCACAATGGACCCGCCCATCGAAGATAGCAACCGAGGCAGCTGAACATCGCCTACGGCAGTGCCTCTGAGAAAAAGATGCGTGGGAGTACGGAATGCACGCTAAGAGAATAGCGTTATCGCGCAGTAAACGTTTTTTGCGGACAGCGCATTTTAGTTTGGCGTTTACGTGCCGAAGTTACGCCAAAAAGTAAAAGGGAAATTCAGCCAGCGTCGATTGGCGGACACTTATGAAAATGCAAGGCTTGGAATGTGCAGTGGGTTTGAATGAAGTGGGAATAAAGTGAGAATGAAGTGGGTTGAGTGAAGCGGGAGAAGTGGCACATATCCATGGCAGAATTTACCTACTGAGTACTATCTCTGATCTACGACGGCCCCCGGGCATAAATTGCACTACGAGAAGGGCTTCAGTGTTAATTGAGAGAAAAAAAAAGAAAGCTCATCTCTATCCCCTCATACTCCTTTAGTAATAATAAAAGCAAATACGAACAAGGCACTAAAAGTGAAATTTATACGTTACAGATTTGTCTTTATTGAAGCACTCGTCAATCTTAGGAGAGTTCAGAATGGGAAGTAATCTCCAAACTCCGCTAAGTTGCACGTAATAGTGGGTCGTCGAAGCTTCCTGGAGACAAGCGAGTTAATAAACAAAGTCAGTTCAAAGAGGGCGCCCGAAACCACCATAATGTATTACATGTGCTGCGTAAACCACGCGAAAACGGTAACGCTAAATCTGAGAAATAGCGTGCGTAAGGCACACGCGACTTGCCCTTTAGTATCTTACGCATGCGCATTTCGATCCCGCTATTCCTCTAAGCACGCTATTATGCTAAGCCCGTCAAACTCAGCTGTCTGTTGATGCGGAAAGCATCACAGAGGTGACTATTAATGCGTAGCATATAGTAATCTTGTTAACTCCAAAACACATGTAAAGATTTGCCAGATGCTTACTATAGCAAACACTATACAATCCCATGTTCACAAAATTATTGTTTGGTCTGAATTCGCACACCACGCACACGAAATAGTAAGAACGAAAAGGAAAGTATACGCAATAGAATGACGAGTCTCACCAAAGTGAATTAATGAATCCTGGAAAAAAAAGTATTTTATCACATAAGTACAGTGGCAATGGTACATAACAGGCAAAGATGACCGCAACATCCTCCACAAATTCGGTCTACTTTACACCGAGAAGCGCTAGAGAGAACAATACCACTTGAATGCATCGGGGCGTCCTTAAAGCGGGTAAATAAACAGCGAGATAACATACAGGTCACGAATACTCATCCACAAAATGAATAAATCCCGGAAAAATCGATTCACCATATCGGCAAAACGCGCAGGAAACGTTCTCGTTAAAAAAAAAAAAGAAAGAGGAAGTGCGTCACGGCACGACGAAATTAGCGGGTTTACATCGTGAGAAATGCACGGCGCAACACGGGGAGCCTAATCCGCACGACACAAACGCACAGCCCGGAGCGCGTATACGTGATTACGTCCTTACACGCACGCGTTGAGACACGCTGCGCCACGGTTGTATGTATTCACTGGGTAGACTACAATGCGGCCCATGGACCACCCGTATTAAGATGCGAACGCCATTCTTTTGTCTCCGCACA
Source organism: Rhipicephalus microplus (assembly GCF_013339725.1). Taxonomy (NCBI): domain Eukaryota; kingdom Metazoa; phylum Arthropoda; class Arachnida; order Ixodida; family Ixodidae; genus Rhipicephalus; species Rhipicephalus microplus. Next base: position 216,155,183 of record NC_051165.1, read on the forward strand.
CACACACACACAAAACAAACAATAACAACGCGGCCTGCACGACCTTCGCCACGCACCTTGCTGCTAAGGCGGCGGTGCGCACAAGGAAGGGACCACCTACCGGCGTCGCCCAAAATGCATCGCTGCGCAACAACAATGGCGCAGCTTTCGGCGCACGCGCACTGGCGCGCGGTTGACGCAACGCAGAGCCGAGAGACAATGAAAGAACGCCGAGGTTCCGTCGCCGTAGTTGCGCACGCAAGCAGCGTGTGACGGGGCGACCCCAAATGAGCGCCCCCTATTACTTGCCCGGGCAACGTCAACAACAGAAACAGCGGTAGGGTGCAACCACAAGAAAGGTAACAATTGACGACGACGACGACGACGACGAAAATAGAATTAGAACACTTTCGTCTAATTAGCTGGTACTAGTATAACATTAGGTACGTAATGAGACGTCTACAAGAGCTCTATACAGCATGTCTCTGCCGAGAAGGGTGCGTGTATACGTCACCGTTACTCGCTGTAACCTTGTCTAACCATTATACTAACGGAAACAGTAAGAAAGGAAAACAAACGGAAGCAAGGGCGCCTACGACTCAAATAGAATGAAATAAACTTCTAAGCAAGGGGGAGGCTAACGTAGGTAATTTCAAGACATTTAAGGCAAGTGTACAGAAGTTTTTGCCCTGAAGAATTCATTTCCGTCTCCGCACCGCAGTGACATTGTTTAACTGTTGACAACAGCAGCACACTTAGGAAAAAAAACGAAAACAGGTTGAAACCAACTTCATTAGGTGTCCGAACAACAGAGACTAAATAAAGAAATTAATAAATCATACGCAAGAGTTCAACAGGTGGTCTCTGTTTAGAAAGGTTAGTACAAGTCCCCAGACCTATCTAAACTTGTCTAAAAATTACCAACGACAGCGGTAGTGATGATGACGACAAATGACGGAAACGGCGACACAACTGCGATAAAAAACAGAATGAAATACCTTCTGAGCAACAGTATTAATGAGAACTAACAGACAATAATGCGAAGAAAAGTATACGGGATGTTATTTCTTGGGGTCGCCACGGCCCCAACACTCTCAGATTTAAATGCCATATGACGAGTGGACAGGAGAGCAGCCTCAGTAGCTCACTTGATATACAGCGCATCCGACACGCAACTCAAAGGTGGCGGGTTCGGTCTCTGCCAGAGGCAGGTTATCTATTCGTCCAGATTACTTCCATCACATTTATATCTTAATCAATAACAACATCTCCTATACTATCATTCGCGCTATCGCCTGTTAGTTCTCATGAATATTGTGTGTAACAAAGAAACGAACCCATAGAATTCTCATACTTTGCTGTATTCTGAGCCACAGGTAACTTGTAACCCTAGGAAATGAAGAAGAGGATCTCTTCGAGCGATTCCTTCCCCGAATGATGCGCATGCACCATGTGCACTGTCGTTTTATGAAGCTCAGTGTCCCGACTTATTGTAACTGGACGATGTAACCTAACGTACAGCACACAACGGTGGGAACAGCGACGGCGAAGATGTCGAAAACTGATCGAAAGGTCGGCGACGCACTAGACAACTCAAGCCTCTAGCCCGTTGTAGAGCCTGAAGTTGCCTGAAGGCTGATGATGATGATGCGTGGCATTTTATGGCGCAAGGGTCAGCGGTCGCTAAAGAGCGCCAAGTAGCTGCCTCAAAGCTGGGCAAGGCAATTCTCAAAGATATAGACTCGGGAGGATATTGACGTTTTTTTGCTAGAGGAGAGCCCGAACCTCACTGATACATGGTAACGATTGATATGTGGGGTTTAACGTCCCAAAACCACCATATGATTATGAGAGACGCCGTAGTGGAGGGCTCCGGAAGTTTCGACCACCTGGGTTCTTTACCGTGCGCCCAAATCTGAGCACACGGGCCTACAACATTTCCGCCTCCATCGGAAATGCAGCTCCGCAGCCGGGATTCGATCCCGCGACCTGCGGGTCAGCAGCGGAGTACCTTAGCCACTGGACCACCGCGGCGGGGCCACTGATACATGGTAATCGAAGAGTACATACGGGTGACTGATCAAATCGAGCGTAGAGCACGAAAAGTTCTGTGCGCAGTACAAGACGAAATCACGCAGAGTGTCACCAAGCATAAAACTGAAAACATCGACGGATCGAGCGGACAAGGTACGTACATGCGATTCGCTGCTCGCGGAACGTCGCCCCAAAAGTGCACAACGTATATAACACCGACAACCAGTTTAGGTTAAAGGAGATACGTCCCGCGCATCGCAGCACAACTCGCGGAGGTCACTCAACCGTAGTCATATACAGTGTTCCATGCAGGACACCACGCGCAATGTACCATCCCGGCACTGCTAACTCACTCGAGGGGAATATGCACCCGCGTCACGAAGAACTGTATCCGCGTTAGACGCGGACACACTTAGCTGCAGTAGTCATTCAACGCCGGGATCACGTACGCGTGCGTCCCTCTGGCGAGATAGGCACCCCACGTATATATATATATATATATATATATATATATATATATATATATATATATATATATATATATATATATATATATATATATATATTATGATACAGCTTATGACCTTTCTGGAAAGGTCACAGCTCGGCGCATGAAACCAGAAACCGACGGAGCTACGTTTAGTCAAGAGATTCAGAGATAACCCTCCTGCGCCAGTTCGAGTTATGCTCTTCTTACGGTCCCTCCAGCTTCAGATATGCATATGCATAAACAAGGCTGTGCGTGCAAAGGTTTCATGTACTACTTCAAGGCAAGGATACCCGCCGACGGCGAAGCCTAAAAGTTATGTAGGGTTTCATCTAGCTAGGCACGGAGCGGACGTTTCCCTTCGTCTTATCTCTCGTCACTTTTTTTTTTTTTTCGCAGTTCATGGGGAGACGAGCTTCCTTGCCGGGAAGGGGAGGGGGGGGGGGGGACTATCGATTGCAGTGTCTGCATTGCAGCTCCTTATCAGTCCTGCAAGACCGCAAACTGTGAAGCCGCAAAAGCCTCCTGTACACATTTAAGTATCTATACTTTCCTGTATGTCACGTTCGTGCGGTATACTTGTCTAGGATGTATACCGCAAGTCACGATCTACACACACGAACTAATGAATGTATAACGATAACACTGCAAGTCAAGCAAAGCGTTCAAAAACGTGACCCCGCGTGTGGTGTTAAAGATAGCGGCGCGCACGTATGAAGATAACGCGTCGCGCGATGTTTCGAGAGTTGTTCGACAAATTGCCTTGATATCGCACGCATGTATCTCTAAAGTCCTGGCAGAATAAGTGTTTTTTTTTTGTTGTTGTATAGAAGAGTTTTTTAAAGAGACACACGGATACAAGCAGGCGGTCGGGAAGTGGCTCAGCTCGTTCGACGGTTTTGCTCAGATTGTGGCATATATACATTAAAAATGGACGCCTAGTCCTTCATCCTCGCTTTCATGTTCCTGTTTTAATCGCTTTATGAGAAAGCATACGCAAACGAAAATAATGAAACCTTAGGCATAGGTATGTACAGGATTATCTATAAAAAGTGGAGGGGTCGCTGAAGTATGTATATACTTGTTATAGTATATACTATGTACTATAACTTGGCCACTCAACTATATACAGTCGATAGTGATGACAATAATGCGCTGTTTTATCGCACAAAAGCTATGTGAATGTCGTTCCAACGTTAAGAATTTCTTAGCGAAAGAATGAACTACGCCAGATAAGGTCTACTGTAGCGGGTCGTTCAATGCGACAACTGAAGGTATCAGTTCAACTTTGTCGCCTCACGAACAATAAGATCCTTTCACCGTTACTCAAAGATTCCAGTGCAAAAACTTGAAGCAGAGATATACATTTCAGCGCGGTGATATGAAGCGACTACTAGTGATGTCTAACTCAATCGAGCGCTTGAGGTCTGCCGACTTTCTCTACGGCATTGAGAAGCTAGAAGCAAAACAAGCTCGTCATTCCTTCGGCGTTCGCCGAACTGTGTCAACCATGACTCATCGCTTAAAAACAACAGCTGCGGCTTATCGTAGAACGATGCACGCACAAATGTGTGCGCGAGAAATTCCGTGCGCCCAAACGATGTGTTCTCAGTAAACTCTACCCCTCTTCTCCTCCTCCTCTGGCAGTCCCCTCGCTCTTTTTCACGTCCGAGTGAAGAAGTGCAGACCATCCGCGACGTTTATTACCCACACACTCCGAAGCAATCTCTCCATACAAGGTCACGCAAGTCCGTAGCGTTTCCTGCAATATTTAATAGAGAGAACAGTGGCGCTGAGATCAGTCAGCCACCACGGGAGTGATGGGCAGCCCGCGAATTTGCCTAGTCTTCGTGCTTGCTGCCTTTGAACGCATTTGTGGCTTTGTTTATTGTTATGTTTTGGCATTTGTTTCGGATAAAAGAATGGATCCCCGTGAAATGTGTGTGATTGTTAGAACTGACGAGTTTAAAAGAGCGGTGAACTGAACGTCGTCTATAGCGACAAAACGGCTGCGGGCCGCACGGAGCCAAACGTAGCCAAACGCAGCCGAAATAACGACGCTTAGGCAAATCTGTAAGCACTACCAGTAATTCGCATGGCCACTGAAGGCCTACCCATAAATCCCACGTGGCGTCGCAGCGACATTAGTGTCAGATTCATTAAATGCTTTAGTAGGAAGCTCTATAGTATGGCGTACGCCTATACTTCTCGAATGACACTGCCTCTCTGACAGGTAGTTCGCACCGCATAGCCGAGTACCGCACACAAAAGCCGAGCTATGTCAGTGTCGTAAGGATGTGACGTCACCAATGCGCCGTGAAAATACTTCAGGCCCCATCATAACGATAAAGCTAACATACTGTGCCTACAAAAAAGTAGAAAGAAAGTGCGTTTTGTGCATCCGCTCGTTTATATGAATAACAGACGCTTCATCGGAAGGACGACGTCGTCTGCTGAGGAAATGACAATCGTGTGCTAAAGTGCGCGAGACGTCCGTTACAGCGGCGAGACACGGTAATGGCGTGACGAACGTCGGACTTCAGCCAGTAATACCGACGCGATTGCGGTTTCCCGCGCTCGTAAATGCTAATGATCATCATATACTGCATAGCATTCCCCAGATGATCAAAATTTCCGGAGCCCTCCATTACGGCGTCTCTAATAATCATATGGTGGTTTTGGGACGTTAAACACCACGTATCAATCAATCTGTATAGCGTTACATTCGGCATTCCTTAGATCATAGCTTGGGTGGCTCGAATCGCAAGGAGCCCCGCCGCGGTGGTCTAGTGGCTAAGGCACTCGGCTGCTGACCCGCAGGTCGCGGGATCAAAGCCCGGCTGCGGCGGCTGCATTTCCGATGGAGGCGGAAATGTTGTAGGCCCGTGTGCTCAGATTTGGGCGCACGTTAAAGAACCCCAGGTGGTCAAAATTTCCGGAGCCCTCCACTACAGCGTCTCTCATAATCATATGGTGGTTTTGGGACGTTAAACCCCACAAATCAATCAATCAATCGAATTGCAAGGAAGGCGCGCTTTTTAATTAGCGAGCTTCGTGAATGACGAATTCACTGTTGGCATATTATGTAGTTTTGAAATATGGCACGTAAAGCGTTTCGCTAGCGTATGTCGCCACTGCGCATGCGTCATTCGCTAACATCTTCGGTACCACGTTGGGTGACGGAATAGCGCATCGTACCCAGCGAACGCTATTACTGCGCAATCAATTCCAAAACCGACTATCATCTGTGTGCGTGTAAAAGAAAACCAACGAATTAGCAAGCCTACGGTCACCTCGTGTCGTTATTTTCCCGTGTACTCCCCGAAACCTTGGCCGTATAAAGCACTTGAAGCTTTAGAAGCAGAAGCTACGTTACAAAATCACTGATAGTAGCAAGCAAAACGAAAAAGAAAAAGTTTTCTACTACTACCACCACTACCTCTGTGACTACTAATAACTTTTCTACCGATTATTCCTCTCAAAAACGGAGCGTAGGCAGAATGTTTTTTTTTTTATGAGTGAGGGAGGGGGAGACGCCTTTTTGAAGTGGTCATTTTTCGCTGTATATGCCATAGCGAGAAAAAAAAAATTCGTGATGACAGGAGCCCAGTACACCACCCTTTGGCTACGACACTTTCTCAAAATTTACTCATGTCCTCTCAAGCGAAATGTATTTGCTATCAATTTTGTACGCCCCATTTCATTCCCTCTTATGATTTGCTGTACAGCCCTTTTGAGGTTACACTCAATACAGTATGAAGTTCGTAACTTAGAAGTGTGGCAGCTTGGGCTAGTTGGTATGGCATGACGATATTTATAGCGCGAGAACAAAACGACGACACAGAGACAAGAAGGACACGAAAGTTCGTCCCTGCACAGATATAACGTGGCTTGCTCGCTGTTCTGCTACGAGGCTATCGAGAGTGCCCGACGGTCATTCCAGCCACATCACGGGTTCGTATTATTAACGCAAGCACGGTATAAAGTTCTAACGCGACTACACGTAAAAGGAAACACGCAAAGGGATTTGAAACCGCTACAGTCGTTCGCTGTAATCAGCCAACGTAAAACGAACCTCCGCCACCTGCAGTCGATATTTCCATTCGTGAATAAGACTATACATACCACGTGCCGAGGAATACTTTATACGATATGCTCGCTCCACGTGACTGACTTTTCGCCGCGGCATGCACATACTTGCGTGCGCACGAATTACGTATCGCTCAATAACATTCTCTGTTTTCTTGAAGATAAAGCGTTTGGAAGCGGGGGCGACCTACAGCGACCAAGAGATTGGTGTACAACCTGGGGTGGAGAAACACTCGTTGACGATTTAATTGTAGGTCTAAAGTGTGTATATGCTGGCTAGAAGAGATAAGGTATACGTAGCAGAAGACAGGTGAGCGTATACTTGAGGGTTACCTAAGAACAAACAAGCGAGCGCCTTATCTATACCTATACGACTATAGCAGGGGGTTGTAAAAGCGGGACGCATTGACGCAGCGTTACACGTACGTCTTAATGTAGAAAAGGCAGGAACGCAGCGTGCAAGCGCAGCCACCAAGACAACGAACCGCATAAGCTTCCTCATTGGATTTCTCTACACGCGTGCCGACGAACAAATCATCGACCCCGTGATCTAGTGTATAGGTCTTTTTTTTTTTTTTATAGGGGTCACATCGAGTTGCCAGCTGTGTGCATCGCGTAATCACACAAGATGCAGCCGCGCCATGCCCTGCACCCAAACTCTGCTAGGGTGCGTACACGATTGTCCAGCTAAATGCGTGCAGCGCTGCGAAAGCCCCAGTATTACTTACACCTCTATAGTCGCTGGCCGTGGGTATATCGTTAACCGGCTGTGTGCATCCACGATCACGCTGGCGTTGGCAAGCAAACAAGACGCTGCAAGGCGCTTGATATGGTACTAGAAAGCTTTATAGCAAAGTACGCAAAGCTTCAATTAGTGCTTGTATAGCCTCTGCGCGTGCGTCATAAGCTATGCTCTTGGTTGTAACCACGTTAACGGAAACAGCATGTCGCACCCGAAGAACGCTAAAGCTACGAACCCCATTCTATAACTTATAATAGGTAGTTGCGTTATCGTTTGCTGGCACTGAGCATGCGTCGTACGCTATGTTCTTGGGTACTCGCATTTAAACTGTCTGTCTGATTGACAGTTTTATAACAAGGTACACATTGACAACGTTCGCTGGGCACGAGGCGCTATTTTCATCACTTAACGTGCGTACCAAAGGAGGTAGCGCATTACATATGCGCAGTGGCAACAAACGCAAAAGATAGAGTACGAAAAGCGTTAGTAACCCTATTCTAAATCCCTCTAATATTAAAGAGATTGGAAAGCATAGCTCGACAAGGTATTTACATTAAAACAACCACGTTTTCAAGGCGAAAGCCACAGAAACTCTGGCACTATTTTCTGTTGCGCGCAACTACACGCGCCGCATCACAAACAGCGTCGTCTGCTTTTCGAAGGTATGCAGACGACAACGCAAAGAAGCACGCGCGTGCGCATCACAAGTTTAAAGGGGGTAGGTACGTTAAAAGTGAAGCGGCTGGCTTTAAACACCAAGCCGTAACGTACGCATTGTGAAAAGTCTGCACGTTTCACCGCCCGTGTCTGTTAGATCGCGAGGGAAGAGGACTGCACAGATTTATACCACGTGATGTGAGCCTTCACAAAGCGGTAAGGGCAAGCGTACGTAACAACCTCGCCATGCGGGGATAGATCTTGATCTCGCGCCTTATAAGGCCAGTCCCTGCCCATACAGAATTCCTCCGAAGGAAAGAGCAGCAGGGCACAACGGTTGGTACCCCGAAAGCCTATATAACGCGGTCGCTTGAGGCTTTGGACAGAAAACCAAACAAATTTTTCATCAGCCACGTCCGCATACCAGCGCGCGAACGAAACCAGCTCTCACTGAAGCTTATCGTCTTTGTAATGCGCTTAGAAACAGACAACACAGCCACACGCAAGGCAAGCCTAACTATAGAGAAACAAAGTAGGCCTGTCGACACATACTGTATAAGCCGGCAGCCTGATCACGGCAGTTTATAGGGTAACAGGATAAGCGGTCAAACTATAGACGGGTCCTTTTAGTGCGACGAACGTTCTCACGCTCTGTTTGACCACCAACCATTCCGTTGGGGTGAGGTCGTTGTCCGTTCAGAAGGAAGATATCACTGTACCAGCATACCTACTAACGCTCCACGAGTTGACGTAGGAATGCTCTCGCGAGACGATGCGAGAAAGAAGCTAAATCATTGCCAGCTGGCAAGCACGCGCCGACGTTGCTTCGGTTTCGTCTTTATCTATACGTTCAATCTCATTGAAAAAAAAAAGCAAGCCCCCCGCATTTCTCAGCGTTATCTGTATCTGCCGGCGGGAATTGTGTCGGCGACGAATCCTCGGTGCGTCTGCAGGGTCACCTGAAAGCGCAGCGCATCGCACGTCATCGGGCATGCGTGCTCGGTCAAAACAATTGTTCAACTGTGGATTACGTATCTCAGAGGTCAGCTCATCGATCGATATGGCAAAGCAAAAGCTGCATTCGAGCGCTTCGAACAGAGACCACGGCAAAGAGACAATCAAGCTATAAATACCATGCTATAGCCTTAGGGTGCGTGGTCAGTAGACAACATCTCGCCATATAATTACGGTGCAGCGTAAAGCGAGACACTCAAATACGCGAGCATGTTGATTAACACTTCGAGCACTCACAGTCGACTAGACGTATATTGAAGAGACTTTCAAGAGTTTCCTTTTTAGACGACATTGCTCGAATTCATAAGAAACGACGAAATCACGCCTGTCAGATGTCAATGCACCGAATGAACTTCACTGTCCCGACCAACTTATTCTATGAGAAATCGAGAAGCTGTCCCGAACGAATGCGTCAAGAGGAAACGTTATCTGTTGGATCTGATAAAAACAGCCCCTGTCTGAACGCCAGCGCGGGGTTGTTTGAAGGGAGGCGTGTCATGTGCCCGCACTGTAGAACATTTCGCAACGTGACGGGAGTCGGACTAAAATGCTTTCCAGCTGTGTTCGTGCACAAGCTACGCTACCTTTAAAGAAAGTGAGACTGTTCTCAAGAGTTGAAAGCACGACTTTCGGCGCTCGATTCAACATTCGATTTCGATTTAACATTCCAGTTGAACTGAGCCCGAAAAAAGGCGGCAAGTTTTCACGAGACATTCCGAACATAGCCACGGCTTGCCAAATGCGTGGAATAAGCAAAGAGGCTTTAAAGAGGAGAAGGACCTTCTTGGGAACACATGGTGAAATAGCCAGATAACCTTGGGTTGGGCAGTTGAAATATACGTCGACGTGTTTCTTGAAACGTATCAACAAAGTCATTAATTATATCAAATCCGACTACCGGCCACGATTGCCAGGCCGAACACGCCCGTATTCACGCAAACGTAAACAGGCTGTCATCTCGGCCTCTTGCGAGCCATCGATATCAGATCAATCCGGCGATGCTACTCCAACGATCAGACGCGGGCTACACGCGGAGATATCGAAACTCTTCACTCAGCTCGGAGAAATACTTTCAAGACAGCGAGAAAACAAACCGCAGGAAATTCGGCCACGGTCAAGTTCTCAGATATAGGAAGAAGAAGAAAAGAAAAAAAAAACGAGGCCCGCTTGGCCTTGAAAGTCATTTACATTTACGGGCGTACTGGACGACCGGCAGCGGCGACTGGATAATCCATTGCCCAATCTCCGTCGGCCGTGTAGCCGCTTTAAAACCGACAACTGGAAAAACGACGATCATTAATCTCGTTCGCGACTCCGCGGATACGGTCAATCCGCGAGGAGGCGCCACTTTCCCCTCTTGGGCAAGATCTTTCTTCCGAGATTGCCTCTTTCTCGATAAGGAAGAAAACGAAGCAAAGAAAGAAACAAAGAAAAGTACCGACGCGGTAGTCGTCTCGGCCACCTTTGGATCACTTCGTTCGTCTTCCGCCGCAGAGGGGACGGGGAAACGCCCAACAGCCATTCCACTCAGGACGAACATCGGTCTAAAGAAGGGACAAAAGTTCGTTGCGTGTGGTAGGACCCTCACGCACGCACGCACGCACGCACGCACGCACGCACGCACGCACACACACACACACACACACACACACACACCACACACACACACACACACACACACACACACACACACACGAGTTGGCACGTGGTATCTAGCACCCATGCACCGAAAGATACAAAACAGCGGATGAGGAGAACGTCGAGGCACAATGGCTAGTTCTCACACACCGTTGAAAGCGAAAAGGCACGTCGCCAAGGGACACTTCCTCCTCTTCGCCTTCTGCCAAAACATCGGCTTCTTCTTCTTCGTCGAGGGAATACGTGCGCCAACCCCCCCACCCGGGCTGGGCGTGGTGTATTTTCTGTTCGCTTCGCACGTTAACGCTCGTGTTCGCCACGTATACCACTCGGACACGCTGGAGACTCCTAAACGAAGAACAACGATCGCTTGCTTGCTTGCGGTTGCCGCAAGCAAGCGATCGAAGGTTGCGGTGAGAAGAGGAGCACGAGATCAGATGTAGGGACGGCACGAGGCACGCATACTACGCATACAGCCGTCTCGAGCTGTAAGTTGCCCCGTAGGCGTATGTATACGTCTCCAAGGCAACGTTAGTGGCGATAAGAAGGTTGGTGGTGGGTATAGCCGAGATGACGTAATAGACATTATTCACCACTAGCTTTCGTTTCCTATACACACGTACTTTGAGGGGAAGTTGGTGGCTATGTGAGGCGCCGGCTAGCCTGTTGTCTATACGTGTTAGTTGTAACGTGGCGGGCTGTGACGAATAACTCGAATAGATACACTTGCCGACATTTACATACTGAGCATTGCAGTGTAAGTTTACATTCAACGGGAGAATTCTTACAAAAATATTTACAGAGCCGAAATGCTCCCGCAGCAGATATTCCACACTCTGATAATACAAGCCATCACGTACGAGAGTACACAAGTCCCGCACGCAGACAAAGCGCCACCATAGCATGAAAACACATTACGAATCGTGTACGAGAAAGTGGTATTTAAAATTTAAAAAAAAACCCGGAAGCGTTGGAAGTGCGAGATTCTTTGCGCCGACAACGAGCAGGTCTGAATGTTTCACAAACTATATAGTTGTTATCTTTTGTATGAATTTTTCATTTGTGCGCATTGTTTCACCTTGAGTAATCTCGCTTGTATCGCATTTTCTCTCCCATTTGCAAAGTACAGCCTGCACGTGTCGATCTTTTTAATGGCACTAGCATTGGGCGAGAGAGCGCGCTAAGTCACATAATCAGCCGCGATACAAGTCAATACAAACGTTGAAAAAGTGCAAAGCGACCTGCACGTTCGCAATTACGTTTGCACGAATGCGAAACTGCTGAGCGCACGCGGACGCCGACATTTGATAGGCCTTGGCGCCCCCCGAGATAAATGGCTACACCCCAGGTCATCGCCCCGGGCAAGATGGAAACCTCCGATGCTGGCACTGAGTCGTTTGAAAGCTTATCCCCAGATAACGGCCAAAGAGACTCACCCCCGTATTCTAGAACGTCCCAGTTCACTCAGCGCTTCACTTTCACTTGAGAAAGCCGATGGGAGCGCCATCTATAAGAACGGCAAGTCACTGCATATCAGCGATAATCTGCTGCGATTCTTCAGTAGCGCAGGGTCATTTTCAGCCGAGCAGTGGCGCACTGCTCAACTCTGTCAAGTGAAGGGTGAAAGTCGAGTCGAGGAGCGTTTGTGAATACGGGGGTTAACACCTTAGAACAATTGCTACCGCCCGGCACAGGTAACGAGATCAGTGCATGCACTGCCCTTACATATACTATCACAAGAATTGCACCAAAATTTCTTTAACTCCGAACAAGAAAACATTCTTTCATTCACTTATGTTTGCTACATCTAAGATGCCTGAATCAGTACACCTCGACTGGGATTACACGTCTTCGCAGCGGCTTATGACGTCACCTTAAATGCGATGTTAACATCGCGATAGATTAAAAGCAAGATCCCCGAATATCCAGGTCTCCGTACACGACTGCCTCGGATGACATGTTCTTACGATTATATCCGCCGAAAACTGATCAAAGCCAGGGTTGTTTACAGTTACCTGATATCTAAAACAGCGTCGTAAACAGTTGACCCACAAGCGTAAATGAAAAAGACCAGCGGTTGTCATGTCCACACACACGTACACTGGCCTTGCGAATATGATAGTATGTGTATGTTATCAAAGTGACGATGACCAAGCAGCGAATTCACTTCGTTCGACAACTACGGAACAGGCTTGCGTTGAAATGAGTAAATAAAAACCAGAAAAAAAAATGTTTCAACCATTTGTGAATGGCCCCATGCCTGCGTTTCAAGCATTTATAAGTATCGATCCCTGTCACGCGAGCTGCGTCAGTACAGAGATGCGACCTAAATATCTCACCTATTTAGCGAGAACTCTTTCTCCGCATATAGTAACGAAGGCGGTCAAGCTTCAGCTTACCTGCAAAAAAGAAAAGAAAACTGTAAGGTGACAGCGCCCCAAGAAATACGCCATAAATGAACAATAATGAACATTGCTGTAAGAAAGGTGTCTGCACAATAATAGCCTTGGCATTTAAAAGTTAGACGTAGGCTAGAAATTTCGCGAGCATTACATCTTGCCCATGCATGTAGCGTCCCATAGCAGCACATGTGTCATGTGCACATTATTCTCTTGAAGAAATGTTCGTTACGAAACAAGCCAACAAACGACACTTTAAATCCACACTGGGGAGACATCTGGTAATCCAAGTAAGGGCCCGAGACGATGCACGTATTGTTTAAACACCTTTGACATAGCATTTTGACATAGGTGGAAAGTTTAGCTTGGAACATATTGTTAGCTATGTAAATCCACGTAGAACTTCTAAAGCGTGATGGTCAGGCCATAAATTAGGAGACAATAATAAAACTTACGTAATATCCCAACTCTGGATAAAATAGTTTTACACATAGTATAAAGAAATACTAAACAGTGCTCTCGGACTTAAAAAAACGACCCTCTCATTGCGCGAATGACGAGGTAGAGGTAAATACAAAGTATTTACCGGGACGATAAATTGAAATTAAGTGATTTCTTTAGTAAGAACCCAATACAGCCAATTGGATTGTTATAAACGATCACCATTGCATAAACGTAAGTGTAACGTGTAACCCATACACAGAAAAAAAAAAGCAAGCACCGAACTCCATAGGTAACCGCTCCCCGCGTCAGACAGGAAGCAATGAAAATACACATAGATTAAAGCAAAATCGAGGCTTGCCTCCCCGCTTGCCAGCAGTAGATTCGCACCTGTCAACATCGGTTGCCATTAACGTTCAGAAACATGCGCGGTCTGGTAACTCGGTACGAACCTGCAAAATATCACCCACGGTACAAGATATACAAAGTTCCCACGAGTCATTCCCTCTTCCCTAATCTCCCTTCAGTTTTGAGCCATCGTGAGAAAAAGCGGGCGGTAAATAAGCGCCCAAGGACGCCTCCGAACTGCGGAGCCACCCGCGTAGCGAATTCCTAAATGTACCCGAAGCGCGGTGGAGCGCTCCTCTCAACGGAACGGGAGAACTTCCCAACAAAGCACGTGACACGTCTGAGCGAAGCATGAGTGAGCGGCGGCCTTATGCTTGCTTCTCTCCCATGTGTTTCCCGTTGGGGAGTGAGAGCAGCGACAGGCATATTCGCCGTCATCTGCCCCCTCCCCCCTCCTTTCCAGGGTCATTTCGCTACCAGCTCCACGGGAAAGCCGCTTCGGCACTTCCCCAATCTCCCTTCAATTACAGGCCTACCAAAGGGGAAAAACCTAAGATAAGACCCATGCTCGGCTGCACTCTCTGCCCCGTCTTCCCTCTACTAGTCGTCAAGACTCCCCCAAATAACGAGGAGCGCTTGTACACATTCTCCGGCGCACCTCTTCGCACATGTAACGGGATAGCGTCCCCAAATGAAAAAAAATGGGTAGTAAGGTACGGATGCACAATGCCGAGTGTTATATCTTCTCGCCTTTCACCCTTATTTCCCGAATAGGGAATCGCAATATAGAGAGTTCCCACTCTGGGGAATACTCAGCTTTTCTTTCTTTTTTTGCCTGCGCAGTCCACAGGCAAGAAGCAGAAAGAAACACCAGAAACATCCCGAATCTGCAGCGAGCTCCTCACGAGGGCACTGTGATAGGTCCTACACGCAAGCCCAACTGCAACACATTTTCGGGAGACAGCGCGTACCCCGCTGCTACAAAAGGAAAACAAAAACAAAATGAGAGCGTTTACGGCCGTAGTCTTACCGTGAACATGGCACACACTCTCGACCAAACCGGGTGTCATATTCATCCCTTATCACGCTCTCACAGGCGCGACGATGTGAACAAGCACACGCCCCAATGCGGGAGCGGGAGCAAAATGGCTAGGCCGCGCGTTCTAGCCTTCAAAGCGCCATCAGGTGCTCGGTCGGCGCACCGCGCCGTTATCTCTGCGACTGTGAGATCGCAGAATCACCATGTCTGTAACATTGATCCGCAGATCAGTGCAAACGCACTGCTTGCGCAGCAGTCGTCCACGGAACACAGTGTTGATGTCGATTGTGTTGTGCGCTGTAATAATAATAATAATAATAATAATAATAATAATAATAATAATCCGCATGACTACGCCCACTGCAAGACAATTCCCTCTTCCACGTCCCTCCCGCCAGTCAACTCGGTCGTGTGCTTGCTGCTGCCAATTTATACCGGCAAACTTCCTCATCTCATCTGCCCACCTATCTTTCCGTCTACCCCTCAACCGCTTGCCTTCTCCAGGAATCCAGTCAGTTACCCTTAATGACCAGCGGTTATCCTGCCTAAGCGCTACGTGCCCAGCCCATGTCCACTACTTCTTCTTGATTTCAACTATGATATCTTTAACCCCGGTTTGTTCGCTGACCCACTCTGCTCACTTCTTGTCTCTTAAGGTTACACCTATAATATTTTTTTTTGCATCGCTCACTGCGTCGTCTTCAATTCAAGCTGAACCCTCTTTGTAAGCCTCCAGCTTTCTTATCCATATAGTTAGGTACAAGCAAGATGCAGCTGTTATATGCCTTCCTCTAGAGGGATAGTGGCAATCCACCAGTCGTGATTCAGTATACCTCCTATTTTCCGCCTTTTCCCGGATGTCTATGCATTCCGAGATGCCATCATAACAGCGTGACAACGTTCAGGATGCAATTTAATTCTGTTTTACGCGCCACAATAACATGCCATAGTGAGAGCAAATTTCGTCCCTGTAGTTCCAGTAGAATGCTAATTCCCCGAGTTTCCGAAATCAGCGCCTAAACCTAAGTATAGACGAGCATTTCTTGCATCTCGTTTTATTTATTTTATTTTTTATTTAATTACAAGACACTGCAGGCATGGAGCCCAAGCAGGAATGGTACAGGCAGTAAGGCAATCAAGCCAAGCATCACACAGCATGCAATCATCACACACATACAACAATAATGCAACCAAGCTTATCATAACAGCAGTGGGATTGCGTGAATCGCATTTGCGTGAATCGCAAAGGGAAACAACATGGCACTGAAAGTCAACAAAAAGGATCAGTGGATAAAAAAAACTGCAAAACATTTTTACATCCTCAGGAAAACATGTGCGTCAATAGAATCTGTCGACAGCAGGGCGGCAAACGGTAAATTGTTCCACTCACAGATTGTGCGCGGGAAAAACGAAAATTTGAAGAGATTAGTTTTGGAGAAATACGGAGTTAAGGCAAGGGAGTGTGAATGACAACCACGCCGTGGTTCCAGGCTACTAATGTAGGGGCTGTGATCAAATAAGAGCTTCCGGTTAACTAATTGGTACAGTAATTTTAGCCTAAATGATTTACGTCGTGATTCTAATGTTGGGATACCATGTCTTTCCATCAGGGAAGAAACGGAGTCTGTTGGACCGTACATACCATAAATAAAGCGGACGGCCCTTCTTTGAATTCTTTCGAGGCAGTCTATATTGGTTTTAGTGTGAGCATCCCAAATAACGCAGGCGTATTCAAGTTTCGGTCTAATTATAGAAGTATATGCTAAGTATTTAACTTCAGAGGGAGCGGTTTTGAGTTTGTGTCGTAATAAACAGTTTACGGAAAGCGGCAGCGCATATGTTAGTAATGTGAGAGTTGCAACTTAAGGTACTGGTTAATGTTCCGTCAAATACGGCTGCCGTGGCCTCCAGGAATCGAATCAGCGACCACGAGCTTACCGACGCCCCATTTTCACCGACAAGGCACCACAGCGGGTGGGTGGGTAGACACCAAGGAGGATTAAAGAAAAATTGCTGGAGTGGAAGCTCCCGCAATGCCTTGCCAGCAGAAGTGGAGCCACCTTTTGCCACTGCCAAGATGGCGGAAACATGATCTTTTCTGATAGTGCCGACTTAAAGATAAAGTTGCTTTGATATGTTATGTAAATGCTACGTTAGTTCTATATTAAAAGATAGTTGTTCCCGACGAAATAACACACAGAAACGAGTATGGATGACTGAACCTTCAAAGAACTTTGCCTCCAATTAGAGGCTCACAAAGGAAAGCTATTAACTGTAAGACGCACTTCGAGCACTATGTGACCCGAAAAAAGTTTCCACATTAAACTCAATGGGCGTTCGAGGGAAACGCTTCGTTTTTAAACGCTGAACGGTGATACCTTGTCATGCCCCTAGTAAAATGGCCGCCACAACCGCCATCTTGCCAGAGGAACGGCTTCACGTCTGCGCAATCATTTCCACTCCAGCATTTTTTTAAATCCTCCTTGGTAGACACTCCTCGTTGAGACACTGTCGTAAAAATTACAGCTAACAACAAACTCTAGCACACCAATATTTCGCGCGAGAATAGCCTGACGATCTAGCTGAAACACTTCTCCGCTGCTATTCGAATGATTTCGGCAGCGGCGAGCCAGATCGCGCCGACAGAGAAACCGGATGGTGGGCGGGGCTGTGGCGGGCTCATCAAAAACATACACGCTCCGCATTGAGCTAAGTACGCAAAATAAAGCGTTCACAGCAGCGCCCAACACTGCTAAGTGTGTTTACGGAACGTTTATTGCAGCGCTATGCCAAGTCTATAGAACAAAACGCGCAGCCGCCAATAATAATCATTTCCCCTAAGGCATACTGTTGTAAATTACACTCCCAAGGCATACAGCACCGGAAAAATCAGGAGGCCGGGAATGCGTGTGTGCTACCCCCCTTTCCTCGTTTCTTAATAGACGCCCCATCAATTCGAAGCACGCAGCTGGTTTCGATCAAGGCGGGACGAAAACGAGTTCCATGCACGCGTCAGTTAGAGGGCGCTGCTCGACGGAGACGCAGCGCCTTGGTTCACACGGCGCCAGCTGCAAGAGAAGACAGCAGAGTTGATCGTCAACGTCTGTCGTCATAGCCGACGACGCCAGGCGAAGAACGACGACTCGCTTTTTCCCTAAGAATAAAAAAAAAATAAGCATACACACGATGCGCGAGTGATGGATGAGAACAATGTTAGCATCCCCTGTCGAGGTATCAGTTATATTCTGCCATACAGATGAATCGTTGACCTTGTGAAATAAGAGGGGGGAATGCCCATACGCCACAGTATTCTGCCTCCCCTGTGAGATTCTAGAAGCTTTTTTGTAAGTATCTTACGTGGCCCGCATATCCTCACGTAAGGTTCTATTGCCTACCGCCAAGTTTCCTGACGGCGTGCTTTACGAAACATTATTTTTTACAGAAAACCCAAAAAGTGACACACTACCCCTACATAACTCATTTTCCTATCATCGTGTTCACTGTTTCGACGAAAAAAAAGAGGGGGGGGGGGCTGGAAACCACTGAATTAAAAAGAAATAAACGGCGAGGTGGCTGCTGTTAGTGGCATCATAATCGTCTCCATTACGTCGCACTGAAATGCCGATAAAATACTGATATATCCCGATATATTAATTATTATTCAGTTGAGCGCCAAATTGCGGACGCGACAAGTGATATTTGTCACCCAAAACTTTAGCCGATGTCAGACCACATCAGACACGCAAATAGCTTTTATAAAAGTCATCGTCTCTCTCTTTCTTACTCTCTTTCGTGATTGAAGAGCGTGGTGGTGATCTCATCACGAGAATTGAAACTTCGGAGTGTTTCTATTCATTATTACGCTTGTTAGATGCTGCGACTCAAGGACGTTTCAAGACAGGGCAATGCGATCGCGGCTGATCGCGTTGCCCCGTCGCAGCCGTGTCGTCGCAACAAGTCCCTATTGTTCCCGCACAGGCCCTCTCGTATTGAACGGTGTGCGTATATATCGTCTCCGAATGCTACTATAAATAGAGCTACTACACAGGTCGAAGCTGCGGCGCATCGACTTCGGCAAGGTCATTGTTGTTCTTGTTGAAATAACCGATAGCACAACGATCACCTTTGTAAATGAGGGTGAAAGACAGAAACTAGGCGGCCAATAAGAACAGCAGAACATGACTGGATTTCATATTGGGCGAGCTGGTGATTCTACTTCTTCAACACCACGCTGGTATAAGGACAGGTATAAGGACAAGAAAACCAGATGTCTAGACGTTCACTGTAGTTACTTCCTTTCAGCAGTCGTATGAACGTCTCAATCATTAATTCCATATTCATTCATTCATTCATTCATTCATTCATTCATTCATTCATTCATTCATTCATTCTTGTTCTTGTTCATTCATGCAGCCATTCTGTATACACTCTCTCTACCGGTTTTCGTAAGTATCGGATACGTGGTACCAGCCTTCACAGGCCATTCTTCGCAGCAGCTCACACATTATGGATGACTCCCACGGGAGAATGGGTGAACGAGCTGAGGTCACCGCTCTGGTGCAATCCATAACTTTCCAAATGCATTTCCGAAGCACGCTGTCATAAAATGAAAAGAATAAAACGAAAACTGAGATCACGACAAATGATCACGAACCGGGACGAGCAACGGAGCCGATGCAGTTCAAGTTATACCAGACCGGGCCCGATTGAAGACCGCCCATCCGCTGCGTGCGACAGCTTTACTTTTTTTTTTCTTTCGCAAGACAGCTTTGGATCGAAGAACGGATCTAAGAAATACAAGGTATCATGTATGACTTGAGAACCAAAGCGTGAGAAGAGTATGAAACGTTAGCATGAAGAACATCGGACGCGTTATGTGAAGGTTCCAGGTTCGACCCCTTTTGCCAAAAAGTTGTCTTTTCATTCACTTGGATTTGTTTACAATCATATTATTAGTAATGCGCTACAGTCTAGACTACAAACAATACCACATATATACCTTCCTTGGCTTCAGTCTCTGCTAGATTTATGATGTGCCTAACAAGGAAAACAAATTCTTGATCAATTCTTATTTCATTCATGAAAAGTCACAATGACAGATAATTTTATAATCTGTAGTAAGTACGGCGGTTAAATCGATTTAACGTCACAAGAGGACAAAGGTTATGAGAGAACCCGAAGTGGAAATTCCCGGATAATCTCGACCACCTGCGGTTCTGACACCACAAACGCGCTCTGACACCACGTAGCACACGTGGGCCCCAGACATTTCAACAGAAAAGGAACCTTTGAGTGAGCAGTACAGACTATTTTAGGGACATGCAATTAAGTGTCGCCATCTTGCGCTGTTACGGCCGCTTTGTATCTGCAACAACTACAACTGTCACTACAGTATGCGTGAATTCACAGGCATCAGAACAGGATACAGTTACATTCGGCGTATCGCGACCACGTCAATTTGACGTTACACAGGGATGCCGCTGGAGCCTAATCCCGCTATTCACAAACGCTCCTCACACAAACTCAAGTGCTCTCTTCGAGTCGAAAAAGTCGATGGGAGCGCCGTCTCTTGGCGGACCAAGTCACCGCATATCGGCAATATTCTGCAGCGATTCTTTACAAGCTCAGCGTCAATTTCAGTCGAGCAGCGGCGCAGTTCTCAGCTCAGTCAAGTGAAGGATGGAATTCGAGTCGAGGAGCGTTTCTGAATACGGGGGTAAGTTTCGAGAAGACTACTTGGCGAAACATTGACTCTAGCGATACACCTATTAGAGGATAGTTCTTTTTTTTTTAAAACTTCCGTCTTTCTCAGAACTTCTGCCTTATTACGAAACCAAGGAATCATATTTGTGCAGAAGGCCAAGATGGCTGTACCCATGCATCTAAAATGAAAACGTCATTGAGAAAATACTACCACGGCAACTGCAGATACTCGCACTTTGGAAGCGCGAAAACTAAGCGACGTCCACACAAGTTACGAAAGACTTCGTTCGAGAGCGAGTTCTCGCCGATGTCGACTTCTGCACAGCGCGCGCTCATACTAACCAGCACGCGCGAGCATGAGGCTCATTTGCATAACTAGTTAGGTTCGCAGATATTTGTCTCTTTGTCCGCGGTCCAGGATGTAGAGGCACGGCAACCTTGTCGGGATTCAATCGGCAGTTCACGTGCAGAGAGATTTACGGCCTGTCCACACACGCGTTGAACGTCCCGTAATTAAGCGCGATGCCGAATCGCCCCGTTGGCTAATCTAAAGACGTTCGCCTCGGGAAAAAGGACGCTTAAGGCCGAAGCTGCATATTCAGGGGCTGCAGCGATATTAGCGACGGCGCACAAAAAGAACGTCGAGCTGTTTCTACAAGTTGTAGTGCCTGGGAACAAGCCAATTAAGTAATTGACGACAAATATACGAAAACTGATAGCAACGTCTGCGTTTGTCGCAGGGACTTTAGTACTGCGACGAAATGGGAATCCACAAGGAAGATATGATGTCAAAACCCACATGGACATAAAAAAAAAATAGATAACGCAGCCCCCCCCCCCCCCACACACACACACACGCACGCGCGCGCGCAAATACAGCTGTGGTTAATATGACCGCGACATTCGTGGCTATATATGGTATGGCCAGCTATATATCGACTGCGCACCAAAGGAATGCCAAGTTATATCTATACGTTGTTTGACCAGGGAACAACCCATGCTATCGACGACAAAGATATGGTAACTGATATATAGGCTGCGTCTATGTTTGTGGAAGGATAATCAGTACGATATGGAAAGGAGAACCCACGACGAAGAGATGTCAATATGAAGCCACAAGGACATGAAATGGCGCAAGCTGCGCTAAATGCACAACCGGCTGAACTTGCAATGCGAGCTGTTTGCTATGGAATTTTTCTGGTCGCTTTATCAGCGCAGAGAAACGCGACACAGCGATGCAAACTGAAGTAGCACGGTAAAGATGCTGCGCCATCACTTATTCAACGGCACCGCGTATATATTCGTGCAGGCGACGGACAATGAGTCATCAATCATCGTCCCGCAAGTCGTCCGCGGGCCGGCAGCGCCACCGCGAAAACCCCGCGTACTACGTAGGCTTCTCTGCGGTTTCCACTCGGCCTTAAAGGGTCGTAATAAGCCACGGAAGCACGACAAAAAGCCGCAAATCGCAGCTGCCTTGCAAACACAGAATGTTTTATGTAGCCCAATGGCATCTGCATCCCAAGCAGTTAAACACTGAAGCGTTCTGATTACATTCATGATGCACATGCAAGGTGCTTTGATAGCCTCAAACTTCCCGTATTACTAAAGGTTCTCAATTCGCATCTCCCCATCCGATCGGCTGCAGATCTTTCACAAAGCCATTGCTGTGTATCGAAATCCGGTCATTGGTTCGTTGGCGCCTAAAATTTTTATTAGTTTACTCCTTCATCGTTCGTTGGGCTGCGCGCACTCAGAAAAACTTTACGCAGCACTTCCATGCAGTTTTATCGCATTAAATACGCTTCCTGTTATGTGCGATTGAATGTCAACGTACAATTTTTGTTAGTGTACACATATTACCCCCCCCCCCCTCCCTCATGCAGCTAGAGAGAGGTCTCGGGCGTCTGTTTTGAGGCTTCTGCTGACAGGCACATCTCCGACAGCTGCTTAGACGTCCCTCGGCTGTCCGTGGTGTGGGCTGTGGGCACAATACAGCCGAAATGACACATACACTTTGGGAGTGCAAGTGAAGTGTTCATCGCCACTACACAGACGAGAGTTAGTGTACCCAAGGACGACTGGCTAAGCGGTGGCGAGCCACCCTTCTTTAGCCCACGTGCAGTGGACCAGATCTGGACTGTCCAGCGAGTCAGGGCTACCGCCGAGGACATCGCACGATGTTCCCCGGACGACGGCTTCTGGAGGCCTAGCCCGGGCCAGTGATTCCTCGTTGAATCTTTAATAAAGTTTATTACCTACCTATTTATAGTGATTTACTTCGTAGCTGCGAAGATCGCATAACCTATACACTCTGAAACTATTATTTGTGTTTTCAGTCGGCAAGCGAGAATTCATGTGTGTTTAAAGTCGGCAAGCAAATCCAGGGTGCACTTTCATACTTTGTAAGTATATGTACCTCTATACTACATGTAGTGCATGCGTAGTGTAGCATTCACAATTGTTATGGAAATACGAAAAAGCATGACCCTCTGCAGATCGATCCTTAGCGTTCTTGTTCAACTTTTTTTCTTCTTCTTTTGTTCGTCATCGTTCTGCGTGCCCCGACGACAGAGGAACCACCAATCAAAACCCTCCTCATATTTCTCTTTCCTGTGGTAACCCCTCAGATCCGGCTGCATATGCATGCAACCAGCATATGTTATACAAAAGGATGCGCAACGAGGTTTCAGTCTGCGGACTGGTGCACTCGGCTTGGCGCAAACGCAAGCGCGCGCATTCCCGCTATCAACCAGTCACCAACGAAACGAGGGCACACCGTATATCCCATTGTTTCGCTTCGCCAATCATGCTCATACGCTAATACGCGATGCGATTGCCCACGTGACGACGAGGTCTTCTTTTCATCCCACGTTCGCGCACAGCTGCTAAGTGCCGACCCTCTTGCGAGAGCACGCAACCTGCCACGAGGCGATGCTGCTGCATAGCATATTACGAACGGGTTTTCCCGCTTCGTTTGAGACGACGTGTTAGCGCGCGCCAAGTAGCGGTGTGCGCTGTAATGAATTCGAACAGCCCATGGCCTCCGAAATAGCGTGCCGCATAGAGTTTCCTAAAAGTATCTAGAGGAGACTGTCGCTGTGATCGTTCAGCGATCATGGGAATGATGGGGAGTACACACATTTGCCTAGTCTTCGTATACTTCCAGGCGGCGAATCATACTTGCGGCTTCATTTATTGCTGTGTTTCGATTTTGTTTTGAAAGAAAGATTCAGCCCTTTTAAACTTCATGACCCGATTTGGAAAGGCAAGTCTGAAAGAATAAGGTGGTGAAGCGGAACGGCTGAACATTTGCTTCTTTTTGTTTCGTGAGAAAAACCAACTCCAAGCCACACGAACACACACGGAGCCATAAGCAGGCCAGAAGTTCGGAGATTGGACAAATGTGTGTACTACCCATCATTCCCATGTTCTCTGAAGCGCCGTGCGTTGCAGCTCCCACAGACACTAGCGCCAGAGTTTTCTCTAGTGGATATTAGGAAGCTCTATGGCTTGCCGCGCACCCGCCATTTTGGAGGCCATGAACAGATTGTAGCAGACCGGCGGGTCTGTTTGCGCAACGTTCTTACAGTACATCTTGTATTACGTGTACAGTCCCAACGTGAAAATGTTGGCACAAGTGACCGCGGTTACCGGAGCGGCAAGGTAGCCACACGCAGCGCTGCGTTTTTTGTTGTTTTTGTTTTGTTTTCGAGCGCGCCGATCAGTATAGAGAGTGTCAAGCACATTCCCTTTCCCGAGAAGCCGCCGGCGTGGCTTGCGGAAAGCACTCCAGCAATCAGCTTTTTCCGGACAGCTGCGGCAAAGACAAGGTGGCTTGCAACTTCAGCAAACAAAACCAAATGCGATAACATCGTATCATGTATACAGCCACATGTGGCGATAAGCAACGAACGATATGGGCTTTGGGATATAGGCCAACATCAAGATGGACTGGTTCCCGCATGTCTGCCGGCCGCCCCTGCTTAATGAAATGGGATGCGCTTGGCGATTTCGCTATTGAAGTGCTCGTGAACAGCACTGCTCCACGTGTCGCATTTCGGCTGCCCCGGCCACGTGCGCTAATCCTTTTCCGTTGAGACTGTGCATGTGTTGTGCGATTGCTTACGATCACGCCTTGAAACAAGCAGTTACGCCATTTCAGAGCCAACGTTTACACCGAGGGCCAGTCCAAGGGTCAGGGTATGTTTGCGCAAGCGATAGTGCATGTATATGTTTCGTGCCCTTTCGTGGGAATTGGCGATAGCCGTCGAAGAGTTTGCAGGTTACAGTGCATGCTAACGATATGGTAATGACGTGCCACTTTGTTAGACTGGCGCATTTCGATGTATAATGTGCGTGTATACTTTGCCCGCGATCTTTAAATGATTGGTTTCGCACTGCTGAAAGCCAGTTTGACTGCCTCGAGGCCAGGAAGATCATGAGATTAGTGAAATGGAGTCTGCGTATGTGTACCTGCGGGAGGTATTGCGCGCGTCGGATTAAGGTCAGTGGATGTGCACGTGAAAGCGATAAGCTGCGCGCCCTCTGTTAGTGAAAGGAATGCTGTATAGCGAACGTGGGACGTTAAGTATGCGCTGACTAACCATTAGAGAAAAAAAAAAATCCGAGCTTGTAGCTTTGACTGAAGGAGCTACGTTAAAGAGACATTGGAGCCAATGAGCATCTAGGTATAGTCTTTCTGTAGCTGTTTCGCTAAGTTTAGCACATTTTATCTTTCTTTTTTTCTCTCTTTCTTTGTCCCTTCCACTTCCCTAATTTTTCGTTTTTTTTGTTTTATTTCTATCATTTTCCTTCTCTTCATTTCTCTTTCTCAAAAAGATGCACCCCAATACGGTATTGACGTGTCGCAACAAACGAGCGATTCCGGGTTTTTTTTTTTTTTTTTTTCAACGTTTGCGGCTGTGATCAACACTAATGAAAAAAAAATACGGGAGCATAATAAATGATTTGCTATAGAGGTGCAGACGTACGAACGCTAAGTTACGGTCGCACAATTTGTAAATTAGAACTACAGCGCTACACCGGAGCCTCAAATAGGTTCCATAATTATTGGGGCCCCAAAACCATGATTTGGTTATTAAGTGACGCCGTAGTGGAGGGCCCCGGAAGTTTTGATGATGTGGTGTACGTTAGCATGCACCATACATGGAATTCCAAGCAATTCGCCTTCATCGAAATGCAACCTCCATGGCCGGGATTTGAGCCCATCACAACCTTTATAGCACACGGGCACCTTATAGTCACTAGACCGACGTAGCGGGTTGCTAAAACGAAGTTTGGCCATTAGTGCTTCTTCCGGCCACACTGCCACGTAAGCCTTATACCACCGAACCCGCTTTTTTCCTTCAAAGCGCTAATGTTAGCAGCTCTTTGAAGGAAAACCCCAGATCACGGAACACAGCGACTTCGGTCTAATCAGGCCAGAGTGTCCAGCGTTCGAAGGATGGTCTCGTTTGTATTCCCAGAGTGCCTTCCTCTCACCAAACGTCCTTGCCAGACGAAAACGTTCTTTGAATCGATTCGGGCGTCTGCCTGCAACGTGCAGACGTGCCTCGAGCGCGAACTCGATTTCACCGTCTGCTCGGCCATTCGTGGAGCAGACGAAATGGCCGAGCAGAAGTTCGTTGAGCGGACGATACCGTGCACAAACAAGGCGTTGAATGAAACGAATAGCAGCAAGTTTAACGGGCATCGTTTTACTGCTTCGACGGCACCGTTGGTCATTGAACGCGTAAGCTCGTTTTGCTCTAAAGGCGTTATATGTGCGAGTGGAAGATCCCAAAACGCACGCGAGCATCCGCGACACAGTGGCACGATGTTCGAAACACATTCTACGAAAGAGAAAAAATGTGGAAACCCATAGAATGCTCAAATTGGCATGTGTTATTCGAGACATTCATAAAAATAGAAAAAAAAAACAATCAAATGCCGAGGAACGTACCCAGCAGCAAACATCGACGAGGTTCGGTGATGTAATATCTACAGAAAAAAAAAACACAATCTCTTAGAAATGAAAGAAAAGAAGAAAAACCCACGTAGAAGTAATATTATTTCGTAAGCCTATAAGCAATAAATATCACCGCTCCTGCGATTCAGAGAACTTATTTCCTATTATCGCGACGCTCACCGCCTTTTCCCGCCCCTGCAAAGGGACTGATGAGCAAAGCGGATGAGCGAACTTTAAAGAGCCCGCAGACAGGTACTCTACTCTGTCCTGATATTATCGAACACTTCGACCCGAACACGGATGGGGGGTGCCCACACTGTGGGCAGACCTGTGACATCTTCCACATGGTGTGGGAATGTGCAAAATGTCCCCACCTGCCCACTTCTTCTGCCCCTTTTCGAGAGACATGGGAGGCTGCCCACCTCACATGCTCTTCGCTGTAATTTGAACACTCTGGTGAGGCGGGCGCTAGCCGGGGCCTATTCATGCGGTGTCCCGGACTAGAGACGTCAATTATGTAGCGGGGTCATGCTTTGGCCCCCAAACCCTCTTTTTTTGCTTCTCGAACATTCGACAGCTGACGCGCGCGCATGCGCCGTCGCGCCGTCGCCCACTCTTCCACCATCTGTGCATCCCTTCCTCCTCTACACACCGCGCGCGCTTCACTCCTCCACCATCTGTGCACCCTTCCTCCTCTACACCACCGCGTTCGACATCTACAATTCTCCTGATTCTCCAGTGGACGCGCATGTGGCGTCGCGCTTCGAGAACATTCAACAGCTGACAGTGCATGCGCCGTCGTGCTGTATATATACTCAAGGTCGGCGCTCGCTCGCTCAGTTGCCGCTCGTCGGTTGGTTTGTACGGCGCGTCGACGTCCAAGGGTCGCGGTGAAATGAATTCCAACGAATCCACAAACACAATGATCGACGTCCCTTCGACCAGCGCCGCCCTTTCGCATACGTGTGTACGTGTTCACCTTCATTTACACCCCCTCCTACAACCACGTTAACCAATTTAGCCATCGACCCAAGTAAGTCGCAATTTAACACCCCATTTCACACAGAATAAATGCTTTCATCTCTTTCACTCTGCTTTATACATCGAAGGCCAGCGTTCAGTTCATAACTTCTAGGCCGCTATGGTCATTCTATGGTATATTTCGACAACAATACCGATTTCCACGACGGTCTGCATGACCTATAAATTACATCACGAGATTATCTTCCAAAGGACATCCAGGGAGAAGTTTTTTTTTATTTGTTGTTCTAGTGCTGGCTGCTGAACTCGTGACTGACCAAGAAACTGTTGCTGAAAACGGAATATATCCGGTTTTACGTGCCAAATCTACCATACAATTATGAGGCGAGCCGTTAATGAATCTCCGTAAATTTCAATTAGCTGGTGTTGATTAACGTGCAGCGATATCACACTGTATGCTTTTCGTATTTCGTCTTCATCTAAATACGACCGCCGTGGCGGGGGGATCCAGCCCGCGAACCTCGATTGAGGAGGACGCTTGCGAAAATCTGGTACATTTGCTATAAAGCTCTTGCAAGTTTGTAAGAAAAAGAGAAAAGGAAGACAGCAAAAGCGAAAGCGGTACGACACAGTTACGTATCCGTCCTTTTTTTTTTTTTTCACTTTCCCGGAGGCTTTAGGAAGAGACTGCAATCAACCTCCATGCCTCCTATCGTATAACGAGAAAATAACTTCCTGTATCGTCCTTATCGCAATGCAAAAAAAAAAAAAAACTGCGAAAAGTGAGTATAAGAAAACGGTATTACAGAAGCAGGGAGCCCGAGTACGGCTACACTTTCTCCCCGCGACACGCAGTTATGAAGGCGGCAGAGGATAGCTCACTTGTTCGCAGTGGTGGAGGACTTCTCGAAATGAAAAAGAGAAGGGTATTACAAGCAACACAGAGCGTTCGTGTCTAGCAAACAACGTTTGTGGAGTACGATGCGCGAAGCACGGCGCCCTATACGTAATGACCCTTTTCTCGACAACACTACTGCATTGGAAAGCACTCTGCTTTGGCAGGCTTCCACGTACATCCCAAAGTTAACTGTCATGTGCGCACATTCATTTTTCTACTTTAATTCCATTGAATTACGTAACAATTACTAAAATACTGCTAAAAAGACAACGATAACATCCCCCTCCCCATTTTTTTCTAAGGCTTAATATTTTGTCGGACTCGTTTTTTGTTGTTGTTTTAATGGCGACGCTGTCGTGGTATCAAGAGAGAAAGAAAGAAAAGGCAAAAAAAAGGGGGGGGGGGAGGTGCAGCGAGGTTAAAACGATATAGCAAGTTGGTAGGAAAATGTAATCGTCAATAGAAAGAAAGCGACAAAGAGAAAAAAGCACAGAAAGAAAAGAAGAAAGAAAAAGAAAAGAAAGAAAGAAAGAAGAAAGAAGAAAGAAGAAAGAAAGAAAGAAAGAAAGAAAGAAAGAAAGAAGAAAGAAAGAAAGAAAGAAAGAAAGAAAAGAAAGAAAAAAAGAAAGAAAGAAGAAAGGCAGCCAGACGCAACTAATTTCGGCAATAAAGGCGGCCCCTTCAGAACAGCACACACAGAGCATAAAACCCACAAGTGTTCTTTTCAGCACTCTCAATACGCAGCGATACCTAAAGAGGTGCTGTGGCTTGTTTTGAATGGCCCAGCGAAAACAAACAGGGCGCTAGGCAATCTGGCGCCTGGCTCGGAAAGGCGGCTCCATACAGCTGGCCGGCTTGTTGCAAACTCAAACAAAGGAGCTAAGGGATAAATAAAGTAGTGAGAACCCAATGGATGACCCGTATGGGGGGGGGGGGGGAACATAGAAAAGAAAGAAGCGCTGTATCTCTTTTCTTTGCTTTCCTTTTTTTTCGCTCAATATCCCACGGATACTAGCAGCAGAGGTACTAGTTAGTAGTGTCAGTGCGCTAAATGTTGGCACGAGATACTGGAATTGCAGTTTGAAAAGTAGAACAAAGTCTGAGTTAGTTTTTTTTTCTTTCATCACGGTGAATTTTTTGTGTGCTTCCACGTAATGAAACAAACTGACACACCATATCACTTTTTTCTACCTTCCGTGTCTGAATATTCCGGCACACAAACTGCGCGCAGGAAACGTTCCGGTGGAGCGGGAGGTTATCGTGCAACAGCACACGACGCCCCATGGGGCAAGGGATCGGAGAAATTTTCGAAAGAGACGTCGAAGTAACAGTCAGAATTCTAGAAGAGCACATAAAAACAACCATGTAGCAAAAAGCTAACAAAAACGATAAAAAACGCGTTGGGCCGAGGTGATCGCTCGCTCGTAAGTTACGCAAGCTGAACGACGATATACGGATGATTTTGCATCGGAAAAAAAAATCAAACGTAGAAGAAAAATGAAAGCTGGAAAGAAAAATAAAGTGCGTTGCGGCTTCATTTGGGCCTTGGTAGTAGCATTAAGACTGCATTGTGATTACATACCGTGTTGTTAATTGATGTGCGAGGCTTAACGTCCCAAGACCACCACATGATTATGAGGGACGCCCTACTAGAGGGTTCCAGAGGTTTCTACGGCCTGGGGTTCTTTAACGGGCACCCAAATCTGAGCGCACGGGCCTACAGCAGTTTCGTCTCCATCCAAAATGCAGCCGCTGCAGCCGGGATTCGATCCCGCGACCTGCGGATCAGCAGCCGAGTAGCTTAGCCACTATACCACCGCGGCGGGGCTATGTAATGCGTATGTATGTATGTATGTATGTATGTATGTATGTATCTATGTATGTATGTATGTATGTATGTATGTAGTATGTATGTATGTATGTATGTATGTATGTATGTATGTATGTATGTAGTATGTATGTATGTATGTTATGTATGTATGTATGTATGTATGTATGTATGTATGTATGTATGTATGTATGTGCGCGCAACTAAATTAAGTATAAGCTTCGTTTACGTAGTTACTGCGACGCGCTGTAGGAAATTCGAAAGCAAATCACACATATACAGCAACCGTGTCGCCTTTGTCTCTAACACGCGCCTCGGGTATACAAACGACTAAACAGAATAAATAAAAGCAATAGTCTGCCAACGGGACCATGCACACACGAACGGACGCAGCTGAACAGAACAAAACACAACACCCCAGTCAATACAGCTCTTTAAAATGGATCACAGTACGTACAATACCACAGCGGCTCTGTCCTCACCCCTGCCCGAAACAAAAGCTTAATCTGAGGGAAAAACACGGCTCTCACACTCGCAAATATTTACACGATAGAACCGAACCCCGGAAACAGCCGCGGTCAAATCAGTGATACCGCTCGAAAGTATCTCCGAAACACTTGTGGCCCGCGCTAATCGGGAGCTAACAATGGCGGGTCATGTCGAGAGGCCGCACAATGGCGATAAACGCGATCGTGTATGATTAATGAGCGCGAATAGTTCCTGAACAATGGCCTGAGAGACTTCCAACACAGGGAAGCTTACGCACGAGCGCTGGAGAATTTCGCCTTATCTTTCGGTGTCGACAAAGATAAGACGTAAGGAACCTTCTTATCTCCTCACACGTGATCACGACTGCGCTATATCGACGACGCATACCTACCTGGACGTGTGAGCGGAGCGATCGAAGTACAGTGCAGGCGCCTTAATTCACTTTCTCCGAACATGTATTGCGTATATACTCCACGAGTCAAACAAATGGTGACCGAGTTATGACTCACCCGCTGTGGCAGTTTAGCGGCTAAGACGTAGAGCTGTTGTAAGGCCGAGCAGTTAATTTCCAGTGAGATACATACAAAGAAAAAAAAACAAAGAAAACGCGTGATTTGCTTTAAGCCGCACGTTGAAGAAACCCGCGGTCAGTCCCTCGCCGTAATGACCCTCATAATCACATGGGGAGTTTGGCATCTAAAGCCCAGGAAATCTAGTATGTCTTCCATATATTTACCATACAGTCTATATATTTGGCATAACACGCAAAACTATACATTGCCGTCAACGTTTACGAAAGAGATGTCAGGTCAGCAAATATTTAGAATATATTAACCTCATCTCTTTATATACCGAAGATGATCTTTATTAACATCGCACACACGTTCGTAACACGCCCTCAGCGATAACAACAGCAATAAAAAGAAAAAAAAGGCATCAAATTACAGATTATGGTAATCAGTGATTGAGTTTAATGATTGATTGATTGATTGATTGATTGATTTGTGGGGTTTAACGTCCCAAAACCACCATATGATTATGAGAGACGCCGTAGTGGAGGGCTCCGGAAATTTAGACCACCTCGGGTTCTTTAACGTGCACCCAAATCTGAGCACACGGGCCTCGACATTTCCGCCTCCATCGGAAATGCAGCCGCCACAGCCGGGATATGAGTTTAATGACAAAAACGGCAATATGTAGAGATCGCCAGAGCAGGCGAGATCTGTTGTTCACACGCAAGAACCCGAGTGCGAGAAATCTTTCTAATGGCGTGAAATTTCCAGAAATAGCGACTGCAGAGACGAAAAACAGCCGGGCGCCGACGCTTCCCAGACATTTGCGAGAAATCTGCTACCGTCGCGTTCGCATCCTGTGATACAAGCGGTCGCTAATTTCCTCCGTCTGAGCTAGTGACGCGTTCCGGCCGCGCAAGTCACAGCACGAATATATCGGGCCAACAACGACTTCTCGGGAATCCAAGCTGCAAGCCGACGCAAGTCAGCCGTCGCCCGTCCCCTCTCCGATTCCGTCCGGCTGTTGCTCCCGTCAAGGGCAATAAAAGGCTCTACCCTTGATACGGTCCTCCTGTCTCCTTCGCGATATCCGCACGAGTCCTGAAGGAGCGCAGCGGCAGTGTATAACCATAACACTATACACACACCAAGAAGACGGAACGAGCCGGAATGAGAATAGACACCCCGCTGTGCAAGGAGCTGCAGTGCCTTTATGCTTAAATGCTCCCTCGATACCTTCCTAATGGTCGATGCCCCGAAGAGCAACGACCACGGGAAAGCGGTAACTGTCACTCCCGTTCATGACTGCCTCTTATTATCCCCCGAACATGCCACCGATGCACAGTTCTGCGCGGGGTTATCGAAAACGCTGCACGCGTTCGGAGCCGTTAAACGCCTCGAAGTGTCAGTTTTAAACACCTATAGGGACACGTCGAGGAGCAGGATGTGCGCATGTGTCCATGCAAATGTGTTATAACGTGTGTGAAAGAGAGATAAACGGAAAAGAGAATCCGACAAATGCCCAGTGGAAGCCGTGACGGTAATAGCTGCGTCGTCTATGGCGTCGTTAATTTCAACGTCTATCAAGTGTGCACGTCGTAAAACGGATAAACGAAGCTATTTTCGGAGACGCCATAAAAACTGCGCGGTTCCGGCTTCTTTAGATATCTTCCTTGCACCTAGCTGTTCTTTTTGTGTTTTTTTTTGTGTGTGTGTGGGGGGGGGGGACTTATTGCGTACAATGCGGGGCACGAAATAAGCGGGAAAAAGAGCCATTTGCTGCAGTTGCTCGTCAACGCTGCACCTTCTAACACGGTGTAAGATCTTACACCGCGACTTTTAACCACTTTATTTGCCTTTGCGATAGCGAGAAAATCGGCTTAAAAAAGAAGTGTTAGTCCAAGTCTGCACACCATGCGCTTGAATGGAGAGACGTGAAAAATATTTAGATTAAAAA
Organism: Rhipicephalus microplus; assembly: GCF_013339725.1. Taxonomy (NCBI): domain Eukaryota; kingdom Metazoa; phylum Arthropoda; class Arachnida; order Ixodida; family Ixodidae; genus Rhipicephalus; species Rhipicephalus microplus. The sequence continues at coordinate 216,188,389 of NC_051165.1, forward strand.
TCGTTACATTCAATAATTCAGCAGCGTATTCTTTATCTATACCTTCCTGCTTCCATGTCGGTTGAATGACAACGTTGAGTCATTCCTATAGTATCGAAAGATTACGGCCGTTGACATCTTCTTAACCCCCGCAATTCAGCTTCAAAGTTATATGTAGCTAAAGAAAGACGTACCTGTCATGCATATTAGCCCAAAGTTTATGCAGACACCATTTCCGAGACATGAAGGCGCCGGAAATGTACGTGCGACTCCGTGACTTTCACTATCGTAACCCGAACGACGAAATCAGGCATGCAGGCCCACGCGCAAGTTTACTACGCAGTATACGGAGACGTCAGCGGATGTGGTATACATCGGGGTCGTCAATGACACGCGACGCCCCGCTAGTCAAGCAAGGCATGCAGCTGCAGAAAAGGTGTGGTAAGTTTCTTTCCAGATCCGCAGTGGAATGCCTTAGCGGCCATGACGGAGGGCTGCTTGTTCTATAGGGATGCGGGTTCTACTGCTGGTCACGGTGTCACCATTTCGATGGGAGTTATGTCAATATAAAACTTACTTGGCATTTTGTTTGTTTCTTTTTTTTTATTCTGAATGGCTGAATGCATGGATAGTGAACAATACGAGAAGGAAGACTGAAATTACGCCACAAATGTCATAGCTGCCGCATAGTATAGTCAATCGCGACAGCGTCGAGATACTATATATACTCGACGACAACGTTTTTTGGCACTGAATGAAAAGCTACGGAGGCGGAGCTTCTGCTGTGCGGAGGCGGAGCTTCTGCCCGCTAAGTTTAGTCCGTTTTGGCGCGCGTCTCGTAACGCTGTGGAAAGTGACGGGGGGCGCACCACCAGCGTTCCATGTAGACGCAGACGCCGCCTGGCGTTTGTGGTGCACGTAAAAAAGGCGCGACTTTCTCGCGCGTTCAAAAAAAGCGAAGTCACAGCGAATGAATTAAAAGAAATACGAACGTCTTGCTATAGTGTGAGCTGCGCCCTGTCTGACATAGCACGTAGAAAACAAAAGGTGGAACTTTTGTATTTCACGCTGAAAATACGGGCGCTATTGTAGAACTACACTCACTGGTGGTAGGATGCACGTGATTTGGCTTTGTAGCATTCGCTCCAATGCCAAGAAAAGTTGTCGCCTAGTGTAACCACGTATACAGAAACGCTGCTTGGCTTGGCTTGACTTCTCTAGCCACCGACTTCAATGCCGCCCAAACACGTTTCGAACGCGCTATAGACGGTGCCTATATAGCAACGCACCAACGCGTTTGAAACGCGCTGCATTGAAGGCGGTTTCAAGTCTCATTCAAGTCAAGGAGCGTTTCTGAATACGGGGGGTAAGTGCTCAAGCGGATATGTATCTCTCTTACAATGCAGCACGTCAAATTCCTGTGGCCACATTACAAGGGAACATTGACTCGCTCTCTGGATTTCGTGCCGACCGGTTGTGCCCCCGCGATCTCCGACGACAGCGCAGCTCTGGCTGACTTGGGCTCGCCCTAAGCCATCTCCTGACGCCGACAAGAGCTCTCGCCGAGTGGTGCCCCATCCTCGGACTCCTGCGACCGTCTCCATCTTTCCTATCTCCTCCTTACTTCCATCGTTTTCTGTCGTTCGCTGTCTCTGCGCCTCGCTCTCTCCTTCATATCTGTATCTATTTACCTTTTAATCCTATCCTTTTAATCCCTCTTTACTCCCATCCCTCGTGAGCTACTGTTGAGGTGTCACACTCTGATGCAGACAGTTACGAGGCTCACTTTTCTCTTCTTTTCTCTTTAAGAATCACATAAGACTAAACACGAATTGCGTGTTTCCTGTCACACTGCTCGCGACTGTGCATTTAGGCGTCGAATCAATGAAAGAAAAAAAAAAGCGCCTAGGTAAAGACACCGGAAAAGCGCGAGCGACTGCCGTCGGTGGCACAAATAAAGGCGTGGAGGCGACAGCATACTGAGCTGTAGGCCTATACAATACGTCCGGGGGCGAGATAAAACGCGGAAACAAAAAGGAAAAGTGGTGCCGGCGCATTCCATGTATAGAAGAGACGCCGCGTCGTTCGAGCACCCGCGCAGGCTGTGCACACGCTACGTCACTTCCTCCTCTGTGGTTTCTCCTATTATAGCGAGGCGACAGCCCTTCCCTTTCAAGGCCGTCGCGCGACCTTGCACGCGATCGAACGCACACACGCCTTTCCCGCTTACGTGGACAGAAACGCGACGACAGCGCCTCATCGGCTGTTCGCGCCCTTTCTGGCAATGCGCCATCAAAGGACAGGTCCGCCGGCGAGGTTTCGCTTCACGTATAATATAAGTGGTTATAACAGAAGAAAAGAAGAGAGGAGTGCCGACCCGTAACTGTCTCTTCGTACGAGGACACCTCAACAGGTCAGCACAGGAATGGGGTATGTGGAATAAAAGATATAGGGAGGATAAGATTGGAGAAGAGAAAAAAACTCCCAAGCATTTCCCCGAGGGTGAACATGGTTAAGTGCGAATACCCGGGGTGATGCTATGAGGGGTATTTATTAATTCGCACTATTATATTTATTAATCACACTATGGTGCCTTTATGGTGTAATGGTTCCTGGGAATCGCAATTTGATCACACGGGGGAGTTTACGGTAACTCAATGGCGAATGCCAACGGATTTTAACTTTACTCCCGATATCAGCGTCGCGTCCGTGGCTTATTCAGTAGAGCGTCGCGCTGCGGCCCGCCAAGTCCTCTTTCTTTTAAAGATAGAGAGAAGACTGCAGACGCTGCCGACGGCGGTGGATGGTTTGGGGTCGCTTATAAAGTGTATTCACACTTAAAAAGAGAGGAGAGCGTCATTCCATCTGCTTCCCGCAACGGACTCACAAGCCCCAAGCGCCATAAGCAGCTGACTAGGAAAGCAGCCCCCCCCCCCCCCCCCCAAGAAGGCCGGAGAGGTATCGTCATCGAGAGTAGGACAACGGGTTCGATTGGCGCGTCGTAGAAAGCGCGTGAAGCACTCGCCGAAGCGCATAACCTCTGTACGGGAAAATTGTGGTCCGTAGCACTCACTAATAGCACTCCAGTAGGCCTCGATGGGGAGGCACTAATGTTTAATGAAAACTCGCAACTAAGGTCCATTATGTATTTTGAACTAAGACGGCTTGAAAGCGAAAGCCACCTTATTTTCGGTGCACTTCACCTGGTTTTTTGAACTGCCTCCGGCATCAGCCAAGCCCAAATTTGACATGAAAATTGCCGATATTTGAGGTCATCAAGACGATATCTAGTGAGGTGCTCATGTAATGACCTTTTCCCATGATTCCTGCAGGCGGCCAGGCCACCGACAGTCAATTTTCACGTGCGCTGAGGCAGCTATAGGTTTCACTTCCAAGGGGTGCTGACAGAAAATTACACGGCCGAGATAGCCTGCGGAATCTATTCCCGTGTGCATACGTATATCATGTGCAAAATATTTGATTGATTGATATATGATGTTTACCGTCCCAAAACCACCATGCGATTATGAGAGACGCCGTAGTGTAGGGCTCCAGAAATCTCGACCACCTGGGGTTCTTTAACGTGGAACAATGTGCAAAACATCAACAGTGAATATATCTTGGAAGGTATATTTTCGATTTCGAAGTTTGCATGAGCGATCGACTCCCTCGCGTTATGTACACCCTCAAATGTGACCCTTGGTGACCCACCTACTTCCCTCGCGTGACCACGTTGCAAGATGTTTGGACGGTGCCGTAGCCACTGTTGCGTTGTTGTTGGGCCGTCAAAGATACGGGACCAGCCCAGTCGAGCCCAGAGGTGGAACTGTTTATTCTCCAGATACAGATACAGAAGCGCAAATTACGTGGCGCTAGTTGTTCTTTAGTTTTCTTTTCTTTTTAGGTCAAGGGCGACGCATAGATGGCAGCCCAAGAAAAATAGCTGAGATACTTGGCGCATATGTAAAAGCCGCCTATATTGTTTTGCCGCGTTTGCGCCAGCAAGATATTACTTTGCGGCCACGCGCGAGCCCGTGGCTGCAGCGGCGTACGCGTTGAAAGTTTTTACGTTAGGAGACAGTGCTATTCCGTTGCCTCTTCGAAAGGGCATCTCGATGTGGGCCGGGCGGAAGTGAAATGACGTGGCTGAAAGCTGCACACGCTGGGTGGTGACAGTTGCGTTCGGCGGCTTGTCCCTGTAGCTCTCTCAGACCGACACTGTTACAGTACTCGGCTGCTGACCCCAAGGTCACGGGTTCGATGCCGGCGGTGGCGGTCAAATTTCGATGTAGGCGAAATGGTAAAGTCCCTTGTACTGTGCAATGTCAATGCGATGTCAGTACACTGTTATATGTCATGGTAAAGTCCCTTGTACTGTGCGATGTCAATGCGATGTCAGTACACCGTTAGATATCAGTGCATGCCAATTTTTCCTTTCACGAAATTTCTTGCAAATACAAATCGCTTATACTTGGGGTGATCTTTTGGCGCAGGATTGAAAAAAAAGCGATACAGAGTAGCTATAAGCGGTGGTATGGAAGGCCGGATTCTGACAACGCGATTGCAGTATTTATACTATACGCACAGGCATATGCAACAATTCGAGAGCTTCGTTTTCGCATACAAACAAAACGAAAAAAAAAGTCCGTACAGACTACGAACAACCAGTTATCAAAAAATTATCACCCCCTAACGACAACGCCAGGTACAACACCGAAGGAAACACCAACCAATCGACTGCTGAGCACTCGTAACACGAAGCCCAAGGCGGAATCAGAATCACCTATCGTGTGTATCACCGCGACTATTCTGGCTTGCATGTACGAAGCAGCACATAGTATTAATGAGCCGTGGACCACCGCCCAACAAGAGTCATTAAGCGAAAACGCTTATTGAAGCTTCAAAATCGAGGAAAGAGATCTCGCGGGACGCCATTAGACATAATGAAGGAAGTCGGGCCAGCACTGACCGGAAGCGATGTGTGACCTCGACGAATACTCCTCATCGCGCAGGCGCATAGTGTAGGTTCAATAAAACAGATTAAATCGTGAGTATACGAGACAGTGAGGGCCACCGGAAGACAAGAAATTCGTGAATATGGCGTACGTTACGGCTGGACACGTCTGAGAATGGGGCTTTTGAGCGGCACACCGAAGGACAGTCTCTGAAACAAAGAAAATAAAAGACAAAAAAAAGCTACGAAGGTGGACGCTCCGTATCGGGTGTGTGTGTTCAGGAGGTCGCTTTTATACTTCCAAAACTCGCTGATTCTTCATACATTTGCCCTGAGACTATTCGAAGATGAACTAACTTCTCCCTCGTCCCTCCGCTCCCCTTCCCAACAAAACTTTGAGAACTGCACGTAGTTTCACATAGCCTCCGAGGTTGGATGCACTGAAAGCTTGCGGAACCTCGCGTAGTTTTGTAGGGCCTCCGAAATCGGGCCACTTTTGACCAAGCGTCACGTAGTGACGTCATTACGTGAGGTCACGAAAACTGCCAGCCTTTGACGTCAATGTGACGACACAAGACGTCATCGCGCTATTTTTAATTTTTTTTTTTGCGTCGCCCATATCGACGCCTATACGTTCACTTTTCACGTTTAACGGAGAATGTAAAGCTTTCGCCTTAATAATTAGGCGACTGCGTCTTCGTCGTGGAGTCAATCTAGCTATGCGCAACAAATGCGCAAAGCGCGGTGGCCTGCCAAGATGGCTGCCCTTCTATGGGCTTCTGAAAATGTTCAGTCTCGGAATCTGCTACATTGTTGGTTACCTCCCAGACGGGCAGCAAATCAAAGAAGGAATAAGTGCCGAAAGAAGCAGTGCATAACGGTTAAAAGCGAGCAAGCAAACAAACAAACAAACAAGAAATAAGCAGACGAAACAGGGTGAGAAGGAAAGGCAGCGAGGAAAATGGATTAAGAGGTCTGGCCGCCCTCCCTTGGAGCGTTGCGGAACGTATACACACACACACACTGTGCCGCTCTTTCGTAGCGGGCTAGCTTTTTTTTTTTTTCTGTGAAAGGAAAGGACTTCCGTGACCCGACATTCAGTCACGAACGTGAGCGCGGGCGCTGCTGGCATTATTAGTGACAAATGGCCGGTCATGGCTGGAATGTTTCCTCCAGGCCCACCAGGTTACGCCACCACATAGCTGCACAGATCCGTTTCTCTCCTCTATCATTGCTATCACTTGTTTAAGACAAAAGTCTTCTAGCGCTTCTCCTACAAACATTCCGCAGCGGGGTGCGACGAACGCTTCTGATCAGATTCAACCACGTATTTAGCCGCACACTAGCAGCACTAGTTACACTAATTGCTGGGTTATGTGCACAGAGCTAATCGCTCAGCTCAAGGCTGTCGAGAGGGCCCGGGCCGTCGCCGATGGACTGTCTGCCGTTCGCGACCTGGGTGGTGCCACCAAATTGATTGGCGGAGCCTACAGCTCCGCTTTGATTCGTTCTCTTCAGGACGTAAGCCCCGCCGCGGTGGTCCAGCGGCTAAGGTACTCGGCTGCTGACCCGCGGGTCGCGCGGTCGAATCCCGGCTGCGGCGGCTGCATTTTCGATGGAGGCGGAAATGTTCTAGACCCGTGTGCTCAGATTTGGGTGCACGTTAAAGAACCCCAGGTGGTCGAAACTTCCGGAGCCCTCCACTACGGCCTGTCTCGTAACCATATGGTGGTTTATGTGACTTTAAACCCCACATATCAATCAATCAATCAATCAATCAATCAATCTTCGGGACGTAAATAAAGTTCGTACTCACTCTGGCAAGTTATTTAATAACGGCAGGCGCTCACGGTTTTCTCGCAATCATCAGAGCGTGTTTATAACAAATGAGCGTGAGCGCGACCGATAACCAGCAATAGATAAAGGATTTGTCGCGATAAGCGGTCTTCAGGAGAGTCCGTTAATCGATACTTTCGAATCGGCAGCGCATCAAAGCCTTCCACGTATGTACCATACACGCACGCAGACCATTCAAGTCGAAGACAGACGTTTGCGAGAGTATACATTACATATTCAGTTTCGAAGCAACATATCGTAGCGCCATGATTCGTAAACGAAAGCACCTCAATGCGACGAAGTGCAAACATTCGACTTTCGCCACGTTAAACTCCCTGGATCCTTGACAACACCCTCAGGCCACTTAAGAGTGGCTCCTTTAGCTCCTTTATCAACTGACTCCTTCAGGATCCTTAGAATCCGTTAATACTACAGTCTCCTTTTGAATTTAGAGGGAAAAAAATGGCGCTGATGGAGCTCCTAAAAGGAACTTTTTGTTTACTTGGAAACAGAAGTTAGCCCAAAATAAGCTGCAGAAGGTATAGCCCAAAATATAGTCGATTCCCAACCACCAGAACCAACCGTTCGTATATGGCAAAGCACATAAGAAAGCAGCACCTTCGCTCCGATCATCGCCTGCCCGTCTTCCATGGACGCTCGTTATATACGTTCACACCTGCATATAGGTTTTTTTTTTTTTTTGTTAACCACTTAAGAGAAGGACAGCGTCGGTGCTGTTTCGTCCTTCGAGGAGACCTCGCGAGGGGGCGGTAATTGCCGGCCACGCGGTTTTGCGGGCCATAAACCTTTCGCGCTGCATCGCCCACGCCTCAAGTATTAGCGAGGCGCCCGTATAGCTATAGCCCACGCGTCCGGCGATATTCAACCGCCGTGAACGCACGCGGCTGATGTGTGGTTTCGTGCTGCACGCCTCAATGACACGTACGGCGCAGGACAGGGCGAGTTGCGCGATCCGGTGCTCTCCGATCGATACGTCACGTCGTGTATTGCACGGGCTATTGCCTTTTTGGGCGCGTCTGGATGGCTTTAAAAATTCTTTTTTTTTTTCCGTATAGTATAGAAGTGTGGAATAGACTTCCAGAGTACGCTGTTACTAGCGCAAATGTCAAAGCGTTCGAGTGTTCACTAGAATTGTACTACCGGCAACATGAAACGTAATGTCTGTTTTGTCATTGTGTATTGTTTTTGTTTTCTGTTTATATTCCTCTCTGTAATGACCCTCAAGTGAGGGTTACAGTATTAATAAATAAATAATAAATAAATAAATACATAAAGTCAAGCTGTCTTGCCTTTTTTTACGTATGATTACAGTGTCGTTATTGTTATCGTGTTTCCAAGGTGCGCATCACAGAATATTTCAATTCAATTAATCCCAGTTATTACAACAACCGACCCCTAACTGTCGGTGCTAATTGAAGGCCTAAAATAGCGCCCCGCCGCGGTGGTCTAGTGGCTAAGGTACTCGGCTGCTGACCCGCAGGTCGCGGGTTCGAATCCCGGCTGCGGCGGCTGCATTCCCGATGGAGGCGGAAATGTTGTAGGCCCGTGTGCTCAGATTTGGGTGCACGTTAAAGAACCCCAGGTGGTCGAAACTTCCGGAGCCCTCCACTACGGCGTCTCTCATAATCATATGGTGGTTTTGGGACGTTAAACCCCTCATATCAATCGGTCTGAAATAGTCTGTGAGACAACACAAAGCTGTCATCGGCAAAATCATCACGCTATGCGTAGAAAACTACTAATCTTATCACTACATTCCATCTTCTACCTATGTGAACGGTCTTTCCATTTCCACTAGCAGCGATCTTGTTACATTAGGGGAGCATAACTTGTCTATCCATTTGATAAGTAGTCTGTTCCAAGCGTAGCACTGCCTGCCCAAGTCCATTTGTCGCTTTCAGTGATCTCAGCTAAAGTATACGAGCTATAGACCCGCGGGTTCGATATGTAGTCTATGGAGTATTTTATGTCAAACACAATCACGCTACCATCCTTGGGCGGCTATACGGGTATTTTTTTGTTATTGTGCGTAGTGACGTGAAATAAGACGAAGTCATGAAACATCGATTGATGATTGATTGATTGATAAGTGGGGTTTAACGTCCCAAAACCATATTATGAGAGACGCCATAGTGGAGGGCTCCGGAAATTTCGAACACCTGGGGTTCTTTAACGTGCACTTAAATCTGAAGTCACGAAACATCGAAAGTACCGACACAGTAATTTTCACTTGCATGCGTGTACCATAGCACTGACCGTTTATTTGTCAGAGATGGAAGACAACAAGATTATCCGCCTACTATGCCGACACCGAAACTCACCTGTGAAATGAAATATAGTATATACCTGTGACGCTATGATGAATGGGAGACGTGGCCTGGCTCATACGCCATGTTTATTTCATTCTGCACTTATTCCTCGTCCGCCTCCACCTTCAGTCACTACTTACTTACGTTACATACCCTTATTTTTCGTGGGCATTATATGTTAGTCCTAAGTTGCCTTTGTTTTCTCCTCAACATATGCATTTTCCACACACACGCACACACCTGGCATCGAGTGAATGTAATCGAACCGTAGACCTACCTCCATGCTCATATACACAGCACTTAGATCTGCAGTAAAGGGGCTGCTAATGGGCGGGGCTTGTCGTTGACCCGGACGATTCGTACAGAGCGGCGAGTTTAAGCTAGGCGACGCGGAAGTGCCTTCTGAAGTAGTGCGTGGTCGAGGGCAGATTCCCTTTGCATATGCGTATATGTATACACACACACATACGTAAGACCACAACGTGCACGTGAGTTACGGCCGCCGTCGTTGTCAAACGGCACCGCGTGGTGGCGGCGGCGACGACAAAGGGACTACTTTCGAACGGAGGGGCGTTGTCGCCACAGGTCGAGAATGACCTGCATGCATTCGTGAACAGGTACAGTACTCGGTGGCAGTGGACTGCGGCGGCGCGAAAAGGTTTTTTTATTCGGGCGTTGCCGCACGTGCTGCCGCCGGTGGTGGCGCTAGAAGACGGAACCACTTGTCAGGTCGACCCGCGCAGGACGCTCAAGGACAGGACCGCCATTTCTGCGCGGAATTTATGTACGTGCGTGCGTGCGCACGCGACAGAGGAGTGCCAGCCGGTATACTTCGCGTCGATCCGCCGGGCAGCCGAAACACTTCTTCCATTGACGCTGGTCGCAAGCAACGTGCTACTTGTCTGCCTAAAGTCCAGTGGGAATACGTGGTCTAACGTAATGCAATTTACGGCACAAATCATGTGCCACGCAAGTTCACACGCATACGAAATTCGAAAAAAAAATCCCTCTTTATTTTAAAGCTCTTTCTTATTCCCTAGCTTTCCTTGACACATTACACCCAAACAAGAATTACACCCAAACAGAATTACGCCCAAACATGAAGTCCTGGCTGAGCAAGCAAGTTCGTTTTCGTGCACGAAATCAGCTGATGACGTAAAACTTATTACACAGTTACTGCTGACAACCCTCATCTGCCCACCAGTCTGTCTCGTTCGCAACGACGGACTACTTCATCAAGCCCAACATTAAGTTTCTCGTCTTGTTTTTTGTTTGATTGACCACATCCAATCTGACAGTGGCAGCATTTACACACCTCCCGTCGTCAAGGCGCCAAACGCGACAGCGCTCACACACAAACATTCAACACCCACCAAAGTAGGGCACGCGTTTAGGGCGACGGCGTCAACGGCGCCCGCTTAGCGTTCGCCAGCGTGGCTAATAATACGGTCGCGCTGGCGACGCCAAGCGCGCTAATGGCCTTCCCGACGCCTTCCCACTCCTCATCCTTCTCTCTCTCTCACTCACAGACACACACACACACACTCTCTCTCTCTCCTTGGGAGAGGCACGCTTATATGACAACGCCTGGATGCTGTAGTCTGTCACCTCTAAGCGCTCACACTTCCGCCCCCACCCTCCACCCACCGAACGACAGCGGCGACGCGGACGCTTGACGGATGCTTCCGCTCTCTCTCTCGTCCCTATAGATGCAGGGACACCGTCACGTGCTATAAAGGGCCGCATCCTTCTACCACATCCACGCCTCCTCCGCTGGTGACATTCACACCCTGCCGAGGCCCGCGGTTAGGTCGAACCGTACAGCGAACTGCAGCCGCACAAGCACTTCGTCGCCTGCATACGATCGTGCTGCATGAACAGCATGCCATTATCGCACCGCTGCAACCGTCGATTCTGGGCCCGTATTTTCAAATAAAGTTTAAAGCACGATATTCCCACAAGAGCTGATAACGGTCGCGCAAAATTATGGATAGACAAGTGATGATACGGACGAACACATACGAATATTTCAGAACCTTTCAACTAGAGAGAGAGAAAAAAAAACTTTATTTGCGCATAACGCGGAGCATTCCAAATGGTCGGACCCCTATTCCAGGGCTCCGCTGGCTCTAGCCATCATTTCAACCCGTTGGACCAGCCAGCGCTGATCAACAATGGCCGAGCTGGACAGCAGCGCCTCCCATTGTTCCTCTGTGTTGTTCATGTTGTGGTGTTCTTCATTGTGATGCGTACACTCCCACGTGATGTGAAACAGAGTTGGTGTGGCCCCACACCACGGACATATATCTTTGTATGCTGTGGGGTAAATACATGCAGCCTGTGTAACTTCGTGTATGTGTTTGTTTGGATTCTGCGTAACGCCACCGATTCCATTGCTGTGAGTTTCTTATGCGGTGCTGGATACACTTTTCTGTTGTCCCTGTAATACTGAAGAATTGTACCAAACTAATCAGGGTGCGAAGGGAAGGGACAAGCATCGTTAGCGGATACGGCTGACCAATGGCAAAACGCACTTTTAAACGGGTAGTACTGTGATTTCGGCCAGCGGTAGGTCGGGACACAAAGAAAGCGATACATAAATGAACACATATATGAACCCTTCTAACTGTAAATGCGAAAGAAGTGACATATCTTTAGCTCCGATTGCGTTCAACGTAACCCTTCCGAGTTTCTTTTTTTTTTTCCTGGACAGTTGTGTCGCGTTGCTAAGCTGGACGGCGCGGGTTCGATTCCCGGTCGCTGCGGGCACCATTTCGATGGAAGTGAAACGCATTAACACCTTTACACACTTGGATTTAGATGTACGCTTAAGAAACTCGGGTAAACGAAATTAATATGGCGGGCGGCATCGTTTCATCGTGATACTGGCAGACAAAACCACAGATATTATTATTATTATTATTATTATTATTATTATTATTATTATTATTATTATTATTATTATTATTATTTGTAGCACTGTATCATTTGTAATTCGTATACAGTACGCCCCTAATCCACCGATGGCTTTCGTTCATCGAATTTCGACGGGGAAGCAGTAGACCTTACCTTCCATGAAGGAGAGAACGAGGTCGCGGGGTCGATTCCCATCGACATCGCGGGCAGTCCACACGCGTTCTCACGCGCGAGGATAGATCAATAACCATTCCGCTTTCACACCGGCCTCGTGCTTCATTGGAAGCATTGAGTCACGGCCGGACATGTCCGGAGAGTGGATGATTGAGTGCGCAGGCATTCCAGAAGCGCTATAGCGTCCCTTCTCACGAACTGAGAAGTCGAAAAAAGCCAGAACCACTTCCACGTTCCATGTGAAAGGTGCACGAACTTCGATGCATTGATTCACTTGTGCTTTTCTGGTGTTTGTCTTGTATTTGTATGTTGTTTCTTTCTCTCGGCGTTCGATTCTTATGTTTATGTACTCGTTTCTATTTTTTTGTTCTTTTCGTGTGATTGTGTCATATTTTCTATGCTTTCCAGGACGTTCTTGTTTTAAACTGATTAATTTAGCAATTACCTATCTTCTGTTGTACGTTTTCCTTTCGACTGTTTGCTACAGTATAGAGGGCGGACACATCGGGGCCCACTCTCCAAGTTTTGTTCTTTTTCTTAGTTTGTTTAGCTAGTTTTGTATTCTCTGGCTAGGGCAAATTAGTCTTGCCCACACAATACATGTATAAGGGCTCAGCTTCACATCATCATCATCAAGCACTAGCCTCCACTTCTCTCTTCAATAGATCTATCAGGGCAACATAGCTTGTTATATTACTCTATAGATCTGTCTTCAACTCCCGCAGCTGGCCGGTGTATAGCTGTCGCTTCGCCGGTTTGGGACAGGTGAAGCAACGGTGGCGTTCAAAACGTGCCGCTTGCTCGGCTGTGCCATAGAGTTTCTCAAAATTAACTAGAGGCCACTCTGGCGCTGCGATCGTTCAGCGACCATGGGAATGATGGGTAGTACACACATTTGCCTAGTCTTCGTACTTGCGGGCGGCGAATCGTACTTGCGGCTTCGCTTATTGCTGTGTTTCGGTTTTGTTTTGAAAGAAAGATTGAACCCTTTTGAACTTCGTGAGCCAATTTGGAAAGTAAGTCTACAAAAAATAAAATGGTGAAGCGCAACCGCTGAACATTTGCTAATACTTGTTTCGTAAGAAAACAGCTTCAAGCCACACGAACACACACGGAGCCAAAAGCAGGCCAGAAGTACGAAAATTGAGACAAATGTGTGTACTACCCATCATTCCCATGCTCGCTGAACCGCCGTGTGTTGCAGCTCCCATAGACACTAGCGCCAGAGTTCCCTCTAGTAAGTATTGTGGGAAACTCTATGGGCTGTGCATCGAACGTGGGACCTCCGCGACGCCAACGCTATAGACACGCAACGACGACGGGACGGACAAGGAGAGAGGGAGAGAACAAAAACAACATTGGCGACGGTCAGCAGCCTGCATTTCAATCGCCTTCGATCCACGCGGCTACGCGATTCGAAGCACCGCGCGACGTTTGGTTAAGCGCTACGACGCGGCACTGGACACCGGCGTTGTTTGGCAGCGGATAATTCGGCGCAACGAAAAATGGCAGTCTGGCTCGACGCCAGGTAGAGTCGTCGCGAAAGGGCTTGTCGATCAACTTGTACAGAAAGGCTTGTGGCTCCTGTATGCAGAACTCAGCTGTCGTGTCATTATTATTTTTGTTGTTGTTGTTGTTGTTGTTGTTGTTGTTGTTGTTGTTGTTGTTGTTGTTGTTGTTGTTGTTGTTGTTGTTGTTCGCTACCTCCATCACATCTCCATCCCCATTCGTCCGGTATACCCATACAAAGATATTTCACAGAGTCGAGTATCCCCCCCCCCCCCCATGTTCTGAAGTGATAGATGTTTTGTGATCGACATAACATAACGCTCGCCTAGTCGGACTGCCTAAATATTTTAAATAAGTACAATTAGTCGTACTTATCTCCTACGCACTGCCCTCCTAATTGGGCGCTGCGCAAATGCGCTTCGCGGGTTGTTATTCGTTCAACTTCATGTACCTTTGTGTACAACACGATTTCCGAAAACACGCGCCTTTTGAATTGCACAAGTAAGTAGTCATGCGTTAATTCTTGTGTTATCGGTGCTTGTTTATTATCCTCGGCGAGTATCAAGCTCAGAAGTAGCAAGAGTGTTGACGTTTCGGTCAAGTTAACTTTAGGAGTTGTGTCACTGCGTATGTTTGTCTCTAAACATTGCTTCTGTTGTCAGCGTTGTCTCGGTAAGAATAGTAGGCAGCAGTTTGCATTGGCAAAGTCACGACTGCCATCTTGAAGTAAGAGATAGGAAGTCGATAAGTTACGCGAGCACTAAACACGGCAGCTCGGCAATCTCGTCTTGCGCCTGGTAACAAATCAAATAAGTAGCCGTGATCCTACGCAAAAAAGTCACCGGCAAAAAGAAAAAAAATTAACAGAGAGAGAAAGTGTGATAAGATTGTGTGCCGACTTGACGGAAGCCAATAGGCTCCACGAATATAGAAAGCTTTTTCACTGACACAGCCACAAAGCAAGCCTCGTCTTCCGGTATCATGTCACCTAGTTATAGGACGAGTCGCCTTGTAGGATAACGAACACACACACACACACACACACACACACACACACACACACACACACAACAGCACACACACACACACACACAACACACACTATATATATATATATAATATATATATATATATATATATATATATATATATAATGAATGCTAGCACACTACTGTAACCAAACTATAGTGAGGCTTGTGGAAGATGCAACGCACATGTGGAAAATGCGACGTTTTTAGTTCATACAAATAATTTGTATGAAACGTTAGACGACTGTCGGGAAAAAATGGCTCTTTAGGTTATCACGTGTGAACGGGAACACCCGAAAGGCACAGCTTGTAGTGGACAGCAGTAACATCATCAACGATGGCATGGCCTACAACTGCAACCATGCGAAGGGTCTGATAATATTGTTGCATGTGCCTCACTAACATTAAGCAACGCCGACGTTGACCTACCACACGTTTGATTCACGCAGAAAAATCAAGATTAGGTATGATTGATATGTGGGGTTTAACGTCCCGAAACCACCATATGATTATGAGAGACGCCGTAGAAGAGGGCTCCGGGGAATTTCGACCACCTGGGTTTCTTTAACGTGCACCCAAATGTGATCACACGGGCCTACAGCATTTTCGCCTCCATCGAAAACCCAGGCACGCTCTCGTTTCGAACTGTCGCACACAGTCACGTAAGGTTTGCTGAAGAACAAGGCCTCGCGAGGAAAAAGACAAAGCCATAGTCACATGCTCCAATGGATTACGAAGCGAAGTAGCCAGCCGAATTCGGCACTTCCTGGAGTGACGACCATACACGCAACGAGTCAAAGAGAAATAAGAGCAGAAGAGGCAGACGACAGACTATAGTCTGTCGAAGAGCAGACGAAACGAAGAGCAGACGATAGGCACACAAAAGCGAAACAGAACGCAGACGACAGAAACACTGGCAGCGCACGCATTCCAGACGATAATCGAAAAAGAACGCAGTGTTATGCCCTACTGGAGAAGCAATGACTGGTTACTGCTTTTCTTAACGCATTCGGTGAAAGCAAGAAAACAAAACAAGAATGAAACAATGGATAGATAAAATGCACGGCAGCAGGTAACGCAGAGGTAAAACAAAAGGGCAGGGCGCCAAAACGTCAAGCGAAAGCGCAGAGAATGGGGACGACTTTAGTTGCTGCTTTTTTTTCTTTTTTCGCAAACGTCGCAGTGCCCACGATTTGGCGAGAGTAGAACAATTAAGGATAAAAGCGCAGCCACCCGTAGCAACATTAAGTCGGCTGGCGCCCAAAAGCGGGCTGCACCACGCCTTACCGAGCAGCAGCGAAGCAATGTGGCGAACGCGACGCAATGTCATGGCGAAATTCCGGCCACCTGTCGGTGTAGGCCCAACTCTTTGGTTGGAGGCCTTCTTCGCGACGTTCTACCTCAAAACCTGACGAATACGGGAGTAGATTCGCCGTCTATTCTGGGAGTTTGCTGAAACGCGACTTCTGACACGTAATGACCCCGCGACAAGGCGACACACGGATAATGATAGAAACCTGCGCATGTAGTGTCTCTTTAATTCCCACCCCCCCCCCCCCTTCCCTGCGCTTACCTGTGGAGGTGCCCTCGTTATGAGAGGCAGTAACGGGACAGCGCTTTTCTCTTCCTTTTCCTCTTTCATAGCCACTCAGTACTTGCGAGGAGAGATGACTAAGGGCACCTCAACGTCCGTTGCTGCCGAGCTTTTGTTCCGAACGGTATCTGCGTTTTCGTAACTTATATCGAGAAACAGACTTCAGGGCGCCTTCAAGACACGCTATTTGTCTGTGCCACGCTCCAAAACTGCCATATCTTTGTTAGGGTGCAGGCCTATATACTGCACTTCCGTGTCAGGCGAATACACAGAGTTCTTAGACAGCAGCAGCGACCGCCCCCCGTGCAAGCACAGTTACCCCGGGCGGAGATATTTGCGCATTTAGCGCGCGCATTTCCGCACGGCGTAAGAAAAAACTCTCGTCCAACGAAGTCAACCTCGCCGAACTCATTTCGCACCGCTTCACCTGGCACTGAAGCAAGCGGGCAGACGTGCATGTCTTATACGAGTGTCTGAGAGATTCGAAGAAGACAACGCATTCTTTGCATGGTCTCTCCTAAACTTAAATAAAAATGAGAACGGCACGGAAAGCATTTGAACATCTTAAAAGGTACGCATAAGGCCGTTAAGGTTGCCGCAATAAAATCGGGACGGCAGCAGAGACAACCGCGTGAAAATAATAATAATAATCGTCGGGGTTTTCACGTCCCAATATCACGATGTGATAATGAGAGACGCCGTATTGGAGGGCTTCGGCAATTTGCGACTCCCCAGAGTTCACTAACGCGCACCTAAGCAAAGAACACGGGACTGTAGCATTTCGCCTTCGTCGAAACGAGGCCGCCGGGATTCGATTCCGCGTCTTCGGTTCAGCAGTTGGGCACCGTGACCATGACACCACCGTGGCGGGTCACAGTAATCACAGAAGAACAGCGACAAAAAAAAAAAAGCCGTATTAACAACGGTAAGATTAGGCGGCAAGTAGTGTGTGAATGAGATTTGAATGCTTGGTGAGGTCTAGTTTTGTGGCAGAGTATCTGCTATATAAGGCTCAGTAAGCAGCATACACAAACAGCAAATCGCCAAGATCTCTGCAAAAAAACAATGTCGACGATCGTCAAATATACGACAAGAACAACAAAAAATGTGGACAAATATCCAGCCGTCACTGCTCGACTGCCTTCGCGATAGCCTTCAAACGGCTGCAAGAAAACAGGAGGGGAGTGGCGCTACTATATAAGCACTCGACTTGCTCGTGTTAGCGGACTTCCTGAAAAATCGGCCGACTGTGTCTATCTCGGTGGTCGTCAGTGAACAGCATCTGTTGTGCCTAAACGACCGTTCTGGCTTGACCCTCGAATCTACAGGCGCATTCCGTTACGCTCGGAAGAACAGTCGCCGCCGTCAGACTGCCGAGTTTGCCGTTGTGGCGCTGTAGGGCGTAGCGGTGCTTCGCTCGTAAACGTTCCGGCAGCACCCTCCCCCCGCGCACGCCATATTCCACTCACGAGCCGTTCAACATGGGAATGACATTCGTAAACCATGTTCATAGGGTTTAAAGCTTTCTGGTGGTACAAGTGGGTCACTTCCGCAAAAATTTAGGCTCCTTTTTATGCCACTTGGGTGTAGACAATAGGAGCCGAATCCGGCAACATTTCGTTCGTGAGGTTTCGATGACGTCACTGTAGATGGCGATTGAACACTGGTAGCAAGCACGCAATAAGTGAGGAGCGGCCGGACTGTATCGTTGTAGCTGTTTCCACCTGACTTCGCCAAAGATGGCCGCCTCTATACAAGCGACGAAAAACGAAAATTCTGAAACTGTGCGACACTGATACTAGGCGGGCCAGTAGATATACGCACTGAGCGTGAAAAATTCTGTTTATGTATTTAAATTTTTTTTGGATCAAATAGAAGCTGTCACTTTGTTAAACAACACACGGGGAACAACCGTATATAAAAGAAGAAAGTTATAACTACACTGTGCGTGTGGCTAAACTTCGGCAAATGTATACCCAACTGCGGCACTACTCATAATCATAGTGCTATTACGGCATACCAAAACAAAATATCTCTATCAGAGAAGATGCGCGCGAAAGAGTGCCTGGTACGTACGCTTATGCTCAATTAAGATTCCCGCCAAGGACCCGTAAATCGGCGAAGCTAATTGCAGGGAAGAAACGAAACAAATAAAACCTACACCAACGATATACAACATCGCACACAAGGATCATACGGGTCAATCACACAGGTCATGTCAGGAAACAATGGGACAATGCAATGTACGCAATCGTTCTAGCCTTTGTCTGGGTGCTGGCACGGAGATGCCGGGGTTTCTTAATGACAGGGTACAACAATGACGCACTCGCGCGGCGAATTGATTTAGATTGAGCCGAGCGGCAATGAGCCCTCGCTTCCTATTAAGCAAATCGATTGCTTCGCTCCCGCCCGGTCACTATAAATCCTATACGGAACGTGCAAATTATATTGCCATGAAAGATTCCTTGGATTTTTCTCGACAACGGCCAATGGTAATTAATAATACACTACGGTTAGCACGCTTTCCTGGCACGCGAGATCAACCCCGGCATGGAAAGTGTGTGAGAAGCATTAGGATGTCTTCGTGGACGGGCGAAACCCGGTAGAATTTCCCATCACGACCTCACATGCTGTGAAAACGTCGGGAACCGAACACACAAGCAGAGTGGAGCCTGAGCTGTTGCACTCTAATATAAAACAAAAAAAAGTTCAACTCGTTGACTTGACTAGACACACGAACAATCCTTTAACTCTTTTCGGAGTGTCGAGGGAGGCACGACTTTTCCTGGAGTGTCGAGGGAGGCACGACTTTCCTAAGAGAACTAACGTGCATATGACCTTTAAGAAGGCTTACATAAGTGCCAAGGCAAGATTTAATACTAACAGTGTTATCATTTAGGGTGTAGTATGAGAGGAAACACGGTGAACGATTTCTGTCGCAAATCGTAACATCCAATTACATACAGAACACGGGATGCAAGGGGCTCAAAACGATGCACTGCGCATGCAGTCTTCAACATGGCAGGCTCTTTCGAGACGTTCCACCAACGTCTCGTGGCATGCGCCGTCCTCCCAACGAACTCGTGGGGATCGCCCTCGACGAGTGCCGCTGCGGGCGATGAGTCAGTACAGCGGCGGGACGAAGCCGCGCTTTTGCGGGTCAGCAGCGCCGGCGCATTGCACCAGCGCGACTCTGCGGCGTCGCTGGGAGAGGAAAAAAGGGTCGTTGCGTCACTGTTTGGGTGGACGCAGCTAAGCACAGCTCCGAGGTCACCGCATCACTGCACAGCGACGACTGACGCGGCCACAGCAGCGCCTACACCTGTCGCCGCCGTCTCCTATATATATGCAAACGAAATTACTAGGGGGAAACTCGGAAAGCGCACGGTGACTGTAAAGGCTTTTCGATGGGGGACACTGTTTTCTGTATGATTGATTACGGATTATAAGTAGCCGCATTAGTCATTGTCACAGTGCCACAAGATCAGCGTTTCGCCAATTGACTCCTAATTATGCTAGTAGCAGATACATTACGTCACAGACAGACAGACAGACAGACAGACAGACAGACAGACAGACAGACAGACAGACAGACAGACAGACAGACAGACAGACAGACAGACAGACAGACAGACAGACAGACAGACAGACAGCAGACAGACAGACAGACTAGATAGATAGATAGATAGATAGATAGATAGATAGATAGATAGATAGATAGATAGATAGATAGATAGATAGATAGATAGATAGATAGATAGATAGATAGATAGATAGATAGATAGATAGATAGATAGATAGATAGATAGATAGATAGACAGACAGACAGACAGACAGACAGACAGACAGACAGACAGACAGACAGACAGACAGACAGACAGACAGACAGACAGACAGACAGACAGACAGACAGACAGACAGACAGACAGACAGACAGACAGACAGACAGACAGACAGACAGATAGACAGATAGATAGATAGATAGATAGATAGACAGATAGATAGATAGATAGATAGATAGATAGATAGATAGATAGATAGATAGATAGATAGATAGATAGATAGATAGATAGATAGATAGATAGATAGATAGATAGATAGATAGAAGCAACGCGCTTGCAAGTGCGCCATGGTGGAATTCGTTCCTCCATAAGGTGCCTTGTACATGGTAGCAAAGGGAAATGAGGGCCTCAACATCACGTGTTTCGAGGGGTGCGAATGAAACGCGAAGCCGCTTTAAGCGAGCCGATACGTGTCGGCTAGTGGCGCGGATCGTCAAGCCGAATGGTAAACAGTCGAAGGGCATGCGGACGCGTGTGCGAAAGGAAAACAAAAAAAAGGCGGCGAGATGTGACCTTGGTTCCCATGGTGCGCGATGGGCTGGCCACAACAGGTGACATCGCCAGACGATCCCGCGCATATTGGCATGCCGGCGAGCGATAGCTGGGAACAAATCTACGCGTAAAATAGCAGCATACTGCGGTCATATGCCCCGCCGCGGTGGACTAGTGGCTAAGGTACTCGGCTGCTGACCCGCAGGTCGCGAATTCGAATCCCGGCTGCGGCGGCTGCATTTCCGATGGAGGCGGAAATGGTGTAGGCCCGTGTGCTCAGATTTGGGTGCACGTTAAAAAACCCCAGGTGGTCGAAATTTCCGGAGCCCTCCACTACAGCGTCTCTCATAATCATATGGTGGTTTTGGGACGTTAAACTCCACATATCAATCAATCAATTACTGCGGTCATAAATTACGTATAGTAAGCTTATTGTAACCTCGAACGATGGAAAAGCATATCGCAGATCCATCTGCGATATGCTTGCACAACGAAGCGAGAGGGCTACTCTTGCTCCCCCCCCCCCCTAAGTCACCTAGATTGAGAGGTTTTTTGTTGTTGTTGTTGTTAAATAAATGTTTTTACTGCGACCGCCTCGTGAAGGGGAACCCTGCGCACGCCTTTAGCAAGAACAGCTTGGAAACGATTTACAATACGGTCTATCACTTAAATATAAAAACGCGCGAGAACTTTATCTCCTGACTCGGACTTTGACGCGGCGACTTCACTAAAGGGTGCGGAAGTTATAGGGCCAGATGTTTTGGGAATTGACGCAACCGGTCTTTGCAGCGGAGAGCCAGTAAAGTGAGATTACAGCGTAGGCAGTCTCGACAGTATACGCAGTTCAAGAGTACCGCATACGCGAATGTTTGTTAGTGTTTGTCGCCACTGCGCGTGCGTCGTAATTAACTGACGGAAATAGCGGGCGACCGCAGCGACCGCTATCTCAACATACGCTATTCTAACGTTGCCTAGTGTCACAAGAACGCGGTGTATCTTATAACGCGGATTTGGCGACAGCCTGTTGCAGAAAAAGTGTGGTACAAGAAGTTATGCGCCTATTACAGCGCTTCTGTACAATTTGTTTCTTTTTCGCGCCACGGTTCAACACGCATAGTATCTCATAGGAATACGTCGGTACTCCCTCGCACTCACTCATCAATATTCGCACATGCTATGTAATAGTTGGACAGTGGGCTGGGCCACAGGGGTCGCCGAAGCACACGAGTTTCCGGCCACCTCTCTATAGAGGGGCCCGAGGGCCCATCGTCCTCCTGCTTCCACTCCCCCTCACCCCCCCCTCCTTCAATAAAGTCTTTTCAGATATCAATAAAGTTGTTCACCTACCTACCTACCTCGGCACAGACCGACGTCTGTATACACGTTCTCTCGTCCACACCTACGTAAACATCGAACAAAATATTGATACGCGTAAAGTTGCAGTTGCAGACGCCTTAAGGCAAGAACGACACAATCGGTTCTGAGCCCATGACACTTCAAACTCTGCTATGGCTAGAAGTGACCTCTAGTCAACGCTGGCACCAACACATACGTAACAATATCACGCTGTGTCCAAACGGATTGCCTGTTCAATGCAACAAAAAATAGAACAACAGGAATACCACAGGCCTCCATCAGCAGCGCGGTGACACCACCGCAACGTCGCAGATTTAAGGAATGATGATGTGGAACTTTCTAGACGTAGTTTGTCCAGTTTGGTCAGGCACACTTCGGGACCACAATCTCGTCTTCATTGGAGCCCTAAAGTGGGGCTCAAACTAACGATCTTGAGGTTAAAGGTTTCATGCTCTAAGGATTAAACTAGCCGAGCTTGGTATATCGAGCACGTCCACCGCAGCACTGCATGCGTGTACATTGTAAACATTAGCGGACAAAAAAGATATACCACAGGCACGAAAAGTCGGGTACGTTGCGGTTAGTTTAATGCAGAGGTGATGAGATGAGAGACGGTGCGGGATGGAGTGATAATAAGGTAAGAGGTCACACAGAGGTGAGACGCTCGACCTTTGACCTTGACCGGGGCCGTTGCCGGTTCGCCCTATTGGCCAGCTTGTTGCGCCAGCTCCGAGAGGAGGAGAAGGCGAAGAGGAAGAACAAAGGCTGAGGAAAGAAGAGAAAGAAAAGGTGCAAGAACAAAATCAGTACGGAGCGCAGAACCGAGACGATGACAGACACCACGGGAAAGGAGGGTGGATGGCTACTCGCTACGGGGCTCAGGAGGCAACACACACATACTAACACTAGACCCGAAACCAAAAAAAAAAAAACATTATTTGACCGCGAAACGCAGTCTGCGATAAAGGGGAGCATGTCTTACGAATAAGGACAACGTCGCTGTCATAACAGCACGTAGCCAAAAGCAGGTAACAAGCAAGCCCTACAGTATACAGTGTGCAAGTAAACACCGCAGTTAGATTCGGCCAGAAGCTATAGGCTTTCGTTACCTGTGGCCAGCTTCAAAAAGGCTACACTGACTGCCACCCCAGAAATTGTGTAATGTTGTTCAATGAAGCTGGTGTAAATCTTGCGAACCGGTAACCTGCGACAACGCCAAGAACACTGAGAACAACGTCGATGTGGTGGACGCCACCAGTGTATACAACAACGCCTCTAAATCTCAAAGTTTCTATATTACAAAAAAAAATCACATACACATAGAAGCGGTGGTGCATAAATAGAATAACAGTTCATCATTGTTGGGGTTTTACGAGCCATAGCCATGATGTTTATGACAGACGCCGTAGTATATAGTATATTCTAGATTCATCTCGACCATGCGTAGCTCTTTAACGTGCATTTAAATCTACGTAGGGGCCTCTACCACTTTCGCCTCTATTCAAAATGCACCTGGGCCGCCAGAATCGAACCCACAACCTTACAGGTAAGCAGCCGTATAAATAGAACGCGAGGCATTGAAGTTTATGCGCTCACACGGGGGCGTGGCACGTAAGAATAAAATTACGCTCATGCCACCACGTATGGTAAGTGAAACACCCACGTTGAACGGACTGCCGGAACCGAAATAGGCATTAACATTGCGAACCAGCTTGCCAACGCCTAATTACAAGTAGGGCCCATTAAAAGGGCCGAACGCGTATGGCATGCGACTATACGATACAGTCTACCACGCCAAGTTCCTTCACTCGGCATTAATGCTCACAAATCTACGTTACGCTTAAATCCATGCGGGGAAGTGATTGCATCAAGAACGGGTATACGTAGATCAGTGGTTAGAGAGCATATCAGCAGGAACGAAGCGATCGCCAGACATCTAAATGTGAAAACGAAGCTAAGTCTCAGCGCGCGCCATAATTAAGGGCAGTATACGCTTCTGCAGTGCATGTCCCGATTCTCAGCCAGACATTCCTGCTTCATATCAGCTTGACTAAGAAACTGCGGTCAGTCACTGCGGCGCGGCCGAAGTGGTTCCCAAAGTGCTATTTTAACACGATGATATATGCGATCATGGTGGGCGGTTAAGACTGGTATTTCACCTTCGGCAAACTACAGAGCGCTGGGACGACAAGGTACGCGTACGAAGTGTCATGGCACATACAAGCCCGATCACCCAACGATCGAACTTGCAGTGCACGCAACAAACGAACGCGGAGGCCAGAGAAGCTGTGTTGGAAGCCTCCGCAGCGGCTTTGCGTCACTTTCGCGTTCGTTCGCGCTCTTGTGCGCGTTGGCGCTCCTTTGATTCCCGCTATTCTCCGTCCGAGAGAAGGGCACGTCTTCGTTCCACAGCGAGTCCAAAGGTCAATTGTCGATAACAACACCACCACGATCTCTACGTCACAACTCAAAAAAAGGGAGCCCAACGATTGGTGTGAAATGCTGCCGCCGAGTGTCGCGACAGGTGTGAAAGAACGTTTAGAACGACCTGACACCTGCAGGGGCTATCAGGTAAAATGGATTCACGATTACGAAACAGCACCACGGAAGAGTGAGACGACAACACGAAACAGCACACGAAACACAACCACCACCAATCCAACTGAACTGGTTCGTTTCGGCTTAAGAGCAGTCCTCTTAAGAGTTCTGTTATGAACCAGTGTGAACTAGTTCATACAGGTATATAAGGGACATTAAGGTTCCGCTAAAAGTTCGGCCTTTGCGTTTCGAGTGCTGTTCGTACGGCCAGCCTTACTTCGTGGCGCCGTTTCGGAACTTGTGAAGGAGGCATCAGCGGTGGCGAGGAAGCGATGGGAAGCTGCGCTAAGACACGTTACGCATAATACCGATATACATTACCCACCGAAAATTGTTGTTCAGAGCGTCACTCAATCCGCGCACGTTATACTCTGGAAACTAGCTGTTTACATTTTCGCTGTAAATATATAGTGCACGCTGAAAATTCTTGCGCACACTGTATGGGGACAACATCCACGCAGATCATGTGTCCCTTTCTGTGTTACCCATATAAAAAAGAACAAAATGTAATAAAAAAAGGAAGCGGTGGGGAGGGGAACGGAGAGATAACATCGCAATGAAGACTCAGTGCGCACTCTGTGAGAGTACCATCACTATCACCAATCCGGCCGTTCTGTATTCGTATCAAGTAAAAAAAAGAAATATATAAACAGGAAGAGAGAAACGCGACATTCTAAAAACCTCCTATGGCACCCATAAGTACGTAACGGGAAATCACGTTCTGCTTTTCATTCGAGTAGCTCTTCGTTCACGCAAGGCAACGAAAAAAAAAAACATTATCGCACTAAGCGATAACGATATCGCACTGAGCGCTTTTCAAAACTCGCGATTGCGGTGTCCACCAAAGAAATTTGCCGAGACCCTCCGGAATGGGCGACATACGATGCCCCAATCATAAAACCCCAAAAATCGTGTTCCCCGAACCGAAACGCGAACTCGTCCCATTGCAGATTCGCACTCATATTTCTCCATCCACACGATCCCCAAAGCAATGAGGATACGAGCGGGACAAAGCAATCCACACTGAATCTGGGCGTGCGCGACCCAGCGGACTATAGTTCGGTGCAGCAACATGCATGGCAACTGCGTTTGAAGAGACTGTCTTGCCAGGCTTGCGCTCCTCCATTCACAGAGAGGCAATTTGCAGTGTGCAGAAACACTGTATGCATCTGATTCACCAAGGACAACATTAACTTACTAACGCAGTCGTGCGCGTCCCGATGCGACAAATTCGCTTCGTCGCTCTTCCAACCGTTCAAAGGTCGCCGGCTGCTGAATATAATGCAACGCATTTACACTCGCTCTCCTTTTTACAACTCGGCGGCGAACACTGCAAAGGTGTCTCCGCTGCAGTGAGCGCAACTAAACGCACGATCGGTCTCGAAAGGAACATAAAGCGTGGCCCGTGTGAAAAGGGTCGCCGCATACTGCCCGACACGCTTTTTATATTTTCTTTTTATCCCACGCGTAACGGCGCAGCACCATAATGGGCATCCGAGAAGTGCTGGTGCTGCTGCATGTAGCCGTTACGCGAGCGGTTTGCGCATTCTTTTCGCGCGCTTCTTCCATAGCTGCAGCAGTGATAGAAAAGGCCGCACAGCTGGGCTGAGAGCGACGTGCTGCTGAATGAAAAAGAAAGAAAGAAGAAAAGAAAGAAAGAGAAAGAAAGAGAAAGAAAGAAAGAAATAAAAAAGGAAAGAAAGAAGTAAAAAAGACAGAAGGAAGGAAAGAAAGAAGGAAGGAAAGAAAGACAGAAGAAAAGAAAGAAAGAAACAAAGAAAGAAAGAAAAAGACAGAAAGAAAGAAAGAGAAAGATTACATGAGATAACGACCATTGAAACTCTACGCTGTGCCCTCCAACTGCTAGTCGTTTAGAACTTCTCTCGTGGAAACGTGTTACCGAGTCGCGACAATCTTCAACGTATGATCTTGTGCAAATGAGATGCAATGCACCTAATTCCAGTAGTTCAAGGCGACGTGCGTATAGTTCCGCGATAGAGTCATCTCACGTCATCTCATCACGACGGTAAGCGAGTTCTGACAGGTGACACTCACAGAGTTGATCCTACAAAAAAAAAAAAAGATGGCTCATTTATTTATTACAATCTTTACACCCAAGTCGTTAGGCTACAGTCCTCTCGGCTGCGTACTTTCATATACACTACTTTAAATATCATAAACTACCCTAACCTAATCTAACCCATAGCTCGATAGGAACAAGACTAGGCCTCAACGCCAACCCGTAATGCGCAGACTTGACAAAGTGGAGAGAGAGAAAAGGAAGAGAGAAATGCGAGCGAACTCATACATAGGGGAGCGCGCGAGTGAAACTAATTGAAAAAACAGTAAAATTTCCAAATTCATAAAGCGTTCAAGCCTGCTGAGTACGTTGCTCAATGCAGGGCAATGAAACAGAGGATCTCTGAAGCGCGAGTTAGTCTGCTTCTTATGCAAACCTCCCATATGTATACTGTTCCAAACGATGTACAGTATAGCCCGAGGGCCGCTTCATGAGCACACACTGGCGTCCGAGTTCGTTTGCCGTATTCGGCGGCCGGGTTTCAGTACGCCGTGCACAAAGAACGTCAGGCTACTCTGTTTACCCAGAAACGGAGTACACAGACAATGCACGAATACGAAAACCAGGAGATAAAAAGTGCAAGAAAAAAACTAAAAACAACACAAAAGCCACTCAGTCGCAAGGAGGGAATGCACACATCATCTTGAACAGCTGAGCAACTTCCCATGCCCGCTCGCCCAATTTCGTTCCCTCGCCACGCTACTACTGTCTTTTCCACCCCATTCCCGTAATCCGTCTTACAAGTTCCGTGCAATGAGCTGGGGACTGTGTCAATCAACCGGCGAATAGTGGCCGTTCGAGTGTACCCGAGAAAGGTGTAGCAAGAGGCTTGCCCACTGCACGCCACTAATGCCGCTAATACGTCAATGAAATTTTCCAACCCCTTTGAGATCGTCGCATGGAGGGCTATCAAAAGTGCACAGCAGTGAAGACGCCACCACGACGTCTGCGCGATTCAGTTGCCTGTCCAAATGAAGCCACCCGCGGGTTTGGCAGCACTGCATCGTACTGGCGGGATGATGCGGAGCAGTACACCGGTGGAGTGAATGTATACCTATGGGAAGGTTTTCTCTCTCTCTCCCAGACAATTGGGAGAAAACAAACTGGATTGTCTCATCTGGAGATATGCGCTTCGATCCTGGCAGGGCTTCGTGCAACGCGCACCGAACAGAATGACGTTGAGAGGGAAGTAGGAGTTTTTACATTTATTTGCAAAGAACCCGAACAGTATCGAGAACTGGATTATGCGTTGTAAAGCGAATCATATGCGAAGTATCGATCCCTGACGCGGGCCCCGCCGCGGTGGTCTAGTGGCTAAGGTACTCGGCTGCTGACCCGCAGGTCGCGGGTTCGAATCCCGACTGCGGCGGCTGCATTTCCGATGGAGGCGGAAATGTTGTAGGCCCGTGTGCTCAGATTTGGGTGCACGTTAAAGAACCCCAGGTGGTCGAAATTTCCGGAGCCCTCCGCTACGGCGTCTCTCATAATCAAATGGTGGTTTTGGGACGTTAAACCCCACATATCAATCAATCATCAATCGATCCCTGACGCGGAAAGTTGAAATGCCAGCGCCCTTGCGAGCAAGGTCAAGCTGTCATTTAATGAAAGGTGGAAAATGTTCACATATTTTGTAAAAAAAATGTATGCAGGCAATGCAACGGTCATCTACTCGATATACTATTCCGTTCTGAATGACTACAGCGCTCTATTTATCCAAATCGATCAGTTCATGTACACAACCTGCAACACATATATCGTATACGCAGCGCCACATCTCCGTAACAATCCGAATGTTGGTGTAGCGTTTTACAGGTCTCCATTCGTTTCGAGCTTTCATCGGCAATCGCGACCCGGCATCGGCAATTCGATTGTTCTTTATTGCTGTCTACATGGGTTCATTATAAACTTCTGCTTCCTTGTGAAATATCTTCGAACAAGAAAAATAAACAAATAAACATTTAAATTCGAGGGCGGCTCAGAAGTAGATTCAAGAAATGAATTAGCATAGCTGAGAGTTACTTCCAACAATTATGATGGCAAACGACATCTAAAATAGCTGCGATTATGCGAGAAATCACGTGAGCGAATGCTCACGTGATTTCTCGAATCACGTGAGCATCACGTGAGCGAATGCGGGATGCCTCAGTGAGCGAATGCGGGATGACTCAGACAAACCATTTTTTTTTCTTTTGAGATTTATAATAATAAGAAAACGCATTATTGCTGATGCAGTAATTCCTATTATAGTTATAGATTATAGGCATGCAAAGGAATGCTTTCTTTCAGCGTACCTAGATGGCGCCACCAGCGCGGCTACCCATGTCTACGTCATCAGTGCTTTATAACACGTATCTAGGTGAACACTGTTCTCAGCAGCTTGTGCTTTTTTAGTCTTGTTTTCCTTTTCGCGCTCGCGTAGAATGAACGTACTGTTTCAATCTTGAATACCGGATCAATCGGAGTCGACACCATACATTCAACACTGAAGCACACGACACGCGCTACGTCCTGTGTCGAATCCATGCTATCCAGGATTTAAGATTGTGAACGAACTAGCAAAGCAAGAAATTTCGTTGTGCGTGCTCAAATTCTTGTCAGCCCCTGCTGACAAAAATTCCGCCATATCCACGAAGTGAATGATGATGAGTGGGCGAAGCTCCGAAGGTAAACCTGGTAAACCATGAATCCTCTGTACATTTTGCCCACTCGATTTTATTACATCGCTCCCCCTAGCGTACGTCACCGCACTAAATCGAACGATTGCCTTCAACCAATGACACGCGTCATATGTGACATCATTCCTATTTTATAAGATCTCGCGTCTTTCATCAACTACAAGTACCGCTTTCTGGTTTATAACATCTTGCATCTTTTCATCATCAGCTACAAGTACCACCATCTAGTAAACACTACAAGAACTAAACGAGAGGTGGCTACATACAGGAGACGGTACCGCCATCTAGTGAACACTGCGAGAACTAAACTAGAGGTGGCTACATACAGGGGACGGTACCGCCATCTAGTGAACACTGCAAGAACTAAACTAGAGGTGGCTACATACAGGCTACAGGGGACGCACAGCCCACGCCCTAAGGAGCTTCGCCCCTAAAAAAAAAAAAACAGAATGCTGCTTTCACAGTTCACCGTATCGCGACGTGGAAAACAAAACAAAAAAAACTGGAGAAAGATAATGTTCCGTGCAGACGAACCCAAAAGCGTTGCTTCAACACGGAAACAAACCGTAAGAAAAGTCAACTCGGCAAGTGCTTATCGCTTCTCAAGGGCCACTCAACGGTTCCCAACAAAACAAAAAGAAAATAAGTCGCCTTTGCATTAATCGCTAACGCGAGCAGATGATATGCACAGCGTCCGCTACTTCGTTCCCATGCAGACGACATCGGCGGTTTGACAGATAGCGATGCTGCCACTCCATGCAAGACGTGCCAAAGATCACGTATTCACAGGCGCAGCTGGTGCACGCAGTATCATTAGGTGAACAAACCGAGCATGCGATATTGCGTAAAAATCGCAGCTGGATGCTTCAGGTACAGGAAACAGTGGGCTAAGCTGAAGAAGTCGACAGATTTGTTGATTGATTTGTAGGGCTTAACGTCCCAAAACCACGATATGATTACGAGAGACGCCGTAGTGGAGGGCTCCGGAAGTTTCGACCACCTGGGGTTCTTTAACGTGCACCCAAATCTGAGCACACGGGCCTACAACATTTCCGCCTTCATCGAAAATGCAGCCGCCGCAGCCAGGATTAGATCCCGCGGCCTGCGGGTCAAGCTCAAGAAGTCAAGCTTCTCACAGAATCCCGCCTTGTGTTTCTCAATCTTTTTTGTCTTGGCTTCTATTTATATTATTATTATTATTATTATTATTATTATTATTATTATTATTATTATTATTATTAAACATGAACTCTAAAGTCAAATATCGATCGAGATCGATCCTGCGACTTGAAAGGCATGAACGACAGCAGTTCCTTCTTGGCGAGATTGCCGAGACCCCCGTCATTACGCGTCATCTACACGTCAAACGCTTGTCGACCACGCAGTCTACGGTATCTATACGCACACATCTAGTTGAAAAGGGGAAGAAAAATGAAAAAGGAAAGAAAGATGGACACTGCAATCGTAAAGGAACGAAGCGGACGCACGCGAAACGGTTTCCCGACCGACGCCCACCCCCGCCAGGGTAGATCGACAAATCGATTCGTGATAGAAAGCACCTCCCGTTTATCGCCGATCTGAAACTGAGCCATCTTACACGCTTCTTCTTCCATCTCCCCCTCATCACCTACTCCAGCAGCACGGATCTTAATTCACCCCCACTTTCCTGCGACCGTTCCCCGTACTTCAAACATCCATTCCGGAGGATTTCCAGATCCCGCACAGTTTTGGCAGAGGAGCGCCGGTCCCTGCAGCGTGTGGAGTCCATGACTTTTTTTTTTCTTTGCGTTGCTAGCGAAAGGAACAACTCCTGCTCGCCTCGTACTGCGTGGCAGCTTCAACAATTTTCTGCAACCACTATGAAAGCATATGAGATATACGATTGCATACCACCTGACCTATGTTGAAACTCCCTATAAGCGTGATTTCCAAATGCCCGTTTACTTTCTCGTAACATTTCCAGGCATTTCCTAATGGTTCGTTTGTCGTGTTGTGTAAAAAAAAATAAACAATGAACTCGAGCACCAGAGAATCTGCCGTTCGACCCTAAACGTTTAGTCGAATACATGAGTTCCAATGCAATGTTTCCGAAGAACGGATGTAGGTGGGTAACGGCATAACTACAATACCTGGACAAATCAGTTAGCACAAGTAATTAACCAGCACATGCATGTATAGGCTGCAGTGTGTTGCCGAAAAGCTACAAGGTTTAGGGCCTGCCGAGTAACACCAGCGAAAAAAAAAGAACTCACGTCAAACACAACCAATTGTTTTTCTATACAAGCTATCTGTGAAAAAGATGGGTCGAAGGAAGGCATCAGGAGAAGGCTTCATCGTACTTCGCGGGGAAAAGTTTGTCACTTGAAATTACAAAGAAACGATATTCCTGAAGAGCAGACAGAGGATGATGACGTTAGCGGAGCGTAGGATATCGGGACATGTTAAAACACGTGGCCGAACCTAGCGACACTTCAAGTGTTATCCTCACCTTGTGCGTCCCCTGTCTTGCCGACATGGCGATCTACATTTTTTTTCTTTACTTTAAAAACAGACCGTTCAGGGCAAGGTGGAGGTCACAAGAGGAATTCGCCGAACAAGCAATGTCGCTGAAGACGACGTTTCGACAAAGGCGAAGCATTTGTGAGCGTCACGTCAGGGCGAAACAGCGACAACTGCTGAAGATGGCGAATTCCCTTGTCGAAAGCGTCGTCTGCAGCGCAGTCGCTTGCTCGAATACTTTTGATCGCTTCTATAAATTTGGCCAGTTAGCGTGGACGTAATGCATGTACACGACGCCGGGAGTGCATGTGTCGCGTCTCCGAATGCGTCCTCCGTTCTCGCAGTCGACAACGTACGGCTATACATTTGAGGTATTCCCCCTCCTCTTCTTCGTCTTCATGCCACGCCGAGACGAGCGAAGCACAGGTGTGCACTAACGCACCACCCTCCTCTCCATCACCGCTCCCAAAGCCACTGAAAACACTTCATCACTCCCCCTCTCTCTCTCTTTTCTTTCATGACGGGGCTCTTCCTCCTTTTCGCGCCATCCCAGGAATGCTCCCGCTTATCGCATCCGACGGCGGAGCCAAGAAAAGAAGCCGCCGCCTCCAGTCCGACGCCGTGGTCGCACAAAAAGAAACTCCTTAAAGCCGCAGCTCTACAACATCCCTGCGGCGACGCCAGGAGCCAACGTACACAGCGCGGATGAGAGGATGTAGTACGGCCGCGCGCACCTTGTAGACCATCCTACGGACGGGTTTCGGCGCCACCTTACTGGGATGTCAACTTTGATGTAGTTTATTTTTTTATATATATATATAACAAGATGAACAACGATACGGTATAGACGCATACGCGTGGAAACGGTTAGAATGAGAGTGGACGTTTCATTACCAAGTTCACGTTACGGTACACAGAAAAACGGGAAGTCATTCGCTTAGCCGTTCAAGGCGGCGGCGTTCGTGTGGCGTATGAAAAATGGTCCGTACCTTCTAGCGTGTCGTCTCAATCGAAATACGACCACCGCGGCGAGGATCGAACCGGCGACCTTCGGATTAGTAGGCGCGAGCAACTAATCACTGTAATACTTAGGTGCTATCAAACACGCAACAGACGATGGGGGCGGACATATAGCTTTATTGATTACACGTTTTTGGTTACCTTGACGCGAGCGACCGCCGGTTACGCTTGAACAAGCAATTCACCAGCACGTATGCGCTAAGTTGCAATGTGTTGCCGCAATGCCTTACCTTGAATGCAATGGGGCATTAAATGCGTTAAGACCGAGCTTGTTTAAAACTGAGCAGCCACTGGCTGGCTCAGTGTTCGTGGCTCTCCGAGCCACGAACAGCGCCTTTAAGGGCCGTTCCACGCGCTTCCCGCACAGCCGCAACGCACGTGCCGGGACCCCTACCGCACGAAAGGTGGTGGTGGTAGTGGTTAGAAGATGAGAAAAGGCACCTAATTGCTGCAACCGAATTGCTGCAACCCGGTCGGTTGCAGCAATTAGGTGCCTTTTCTTATCTTCTAACCACTACCACCACCACCTTTCGTGCGGTAGGGGTCCCGGCACGTGCGTTGCGGCTGTGCGGAAAGCGCGTGGAAGAGGGGGACAAATAAGCCAGTTGGTTACGCTCTTTCACCTTCCGCAGCGTCACCAATCGGCTTATTTTTCCCCCGCTTGCGTGCAGTAGGTGTCCCGACACGTGCGTTGCGGCTGTGCGGAAAGCGCGTGGAAGAAGGGGACAAATAAGCCAGTTGGCGACGCTCTTTCACCTTCCGCAGCGTCACCAATCGGCTTATTTGTCCCCCGCTTGCGTGCGGTAGGGGTCCCGGCACGTGCGTTGCGGCTGTGCGGGAAGCGCGTGGAACGGCCCTAAGCGGGGCGGCATCTCGGGCAGCAGCAAAAGCAGCGGCGGCTGACGCACGCGTGCCACATCAAACGCCGCGACCTCCCACAGCGGCGTGCCGCCAAGCGAAACGCGAGGCGGTGTCGCGGCTCGAGCCAGGCTGATACCTGAAGAAACGGCGAGGCTGCATGAAGACGTGTACACACAGATACGACAGCTCCCCGTTCTATAGGCCAATAAAGAAATAGAAATAAAAGTGAGCAGACAGCTCAATGGGTGAATAGAGCTTAAGTATATATGCCACGGTATAGGCACGAAGCTGATACAGCAGCGCATAGTCGGCCCTAAGCAATACTTACTCAGTCGTATGCGACTAAACACGGTAGCTCGCCGAAGATGTTCCTTACTTGAGACCTGACGCGCCCTCACTTGGTCGGTGGAGGCCGCAGACATGGCTGGTCCGCACGATGCGTTAAAAAACCCGTATTTTACTCATTTACAAAGACGGAAGGCATATATGCCTCACCAAATTAGAAAAAAAAAGATGCCGTTATTGCCGAAACGAATGATTCACTTCTTTGCACAGTGCAACAGATATCGTGTGCGCGTCAAGTCACAGATCGCCGAGATTTGTGACTTCAGCATGATGTTACATAACGTGACATCACATGATGACTTCGTTAGATGAAATCATCGCTTGCAAGGTCACCTGTGGGCCGATCAACTCGGGCAATGCAAAACCAGGCGAGGTGCGTAAGGCACTCGGGGGGATAGACCGGGGTATACGATCAATAGGCATCGACTGAGAATAAGAGAATTAGGGTATAGCTTTCGCCTTCAGTCACCTTGTTCGAAGCATACATGACCCTGTGAGTTCTCATTTCGCAATACTCCCGCTGAGCCTAGCTCCATTTAAAAGCTCCTGCAAATAGCTCCACCTATCTTCTTCAGACTGTCTGCGTATAAGTGTAAATAAGCTTTCACTCGACTACAGATAATTAATTAACTTGATACCAACGAATGATGCGCCTGGAACCTAACTATCTTTGCTCAGTCATACCATGCACGCGGGAAGCGTCACAGCCCGACCTGCGCGAAAAGCGGGAACCTTACGCAGGTGGCTTCGCGCATTCACTTCAGCTCGAAAAAGAATGTTTCCAGACGAGCGTCGTCTGCTTCCGGAGCCCGTTCGTGCACGCTTTGGCTTCTGCAGTTTTTGCTTTGATCGGCTTTGTTTACGCTATACTTCTGCAGCCGCTTTGCTTTACGTTGTTAACGTTTGATCCATTTTACTTTAACTCGTTTTGAGTTGTTTCTCTCCCAATGGAGCCGTACGAGCATGAACATGCAGACGGTTGCCACGCATGGCCATACCGATGTCAGCGCCATTTGTCGCCCGAACTATTCCGGGGTCTTCCGGTGTCAAGTGCACGCTGCAAGCGAGCGCCATATAGCTTGCGTGCGTTGCAGGCAATTCATCCGCGCCCGTTTCGGAAAAGAAAAGCGCGCCGGGAGTTCGGACTACAGCGCGAAAGCCCCTCTTAAAGTTTGTTGCTTGCCGTGTGCTCCAGAGCTCGGAGGAATGCGTTAAAGAGCCGCGCCGCTTGAAGGGAGACAATTCGCGCAGTGCCTCCTTTTTTTTCTCCGAGGCTGTCTTTGGCTCACCCCTTCCGGCACGCGCGCTGTAAAACGCGAGACGAGAAACGGTAAAGCGCGAGTGAAATTAAGTGATACGAACGAGCTGTCACGGCACCAGACGCGGGCTCATCTTTCAAGCCCGAGTCGCGCAGCTCGTGACGGGGAGCGTTTTGTTCCGCTTCACGCACGCTGCGCTTGCAGAAATGCGCTCTACCGGCCGAAGTCCTATTGCCACGGGCCAGTTAAATCAGAGATGGATGTGTACACGCAAACTAATCAAATGCTTGAGATGTCCATGAAGATTATCGTGACACCGTCGTCGTCAAGGGGCAACGGCAATCCGTTGCCGCTTGACGTATGTTTTGTCGACGGGCTAAGAAACCCCAAGTGGTCAAAGTTATTGCGAAACTATAAACAGACCATTGCTTTTAGAAGCCAAAATCGGTAGACTGAGTGGTGATAGTGTCGAGGGGTAGCGGTAGGATTTTCGCGCTAAGAGCGCGGGGGGGGGGGGGGGGGGGAGCAGGGAGATGTGTAACTTATGCTTCCTACTTTGACTAAGCTTGCTCAGAGAAATTGCAGGTGAAAACATAAAGAGCAACCTCATCACCCCCCCCCTCTCTCTCTCTTTTTTTTCCTGACCCCAGTTGACTGGCATCACCACTGAAAGAAGCGTCAGGCCACAGCCTCCTATATTAAAAAAAATATAGGAGGCTATGGTCAGGCTTCTGACATTCAAAACCTCTGGGCGTAGGGACAGACCAGCCTTATCAAAGCGCGAATGAAGTTCGCCACTTTCAAGGCACGTCTACTACCCTACATTTGTAGTAAAGAGCTCAAGAGCACTAACGCAACAGAAAGCAGTTCGCACTTTGCCAGCAGAAAGAGCGCATTAAAGGGCGGCAGGCCCTATGTATAAGTACTACGTCAGTGAGGCTACACAGCGAGTAATTTCGCAACCGTTTCTTGAACGGCCGAATCTCAACCGAGGAAATATTCGTCAACGCACGACATCCGCCGTTATGCGAACGATGACGCGACGCGTGCGTGCATGCACAATTTCTCGTCCGTCTCTTGAGGCCAACGCGCGAAAGCGAGAGCTCTGCAGGCGTGGGCCGGCAGGTTCTCGCAAAACACAAAAACTCTCACAGAAGCGAGCTTAGTCGGATGCCGACCGAGATGACGGACTGACGCGCCGCTGCCGCAGGACGCCGCTCTATTCCGGGACAGTGACGAAGAGCACGACGACGAATGCGCGCCGGAATTCCGTGCGCTCACGACGCCCGATCTCCGCACCGCTTAGTTGCATGCAGTACAACGCTTCTATGCACAACCTTAACCAGAACTGCGCCATGAAATGAAGTGTATACTCCATCCCATAGTGGAGTTCTGGCAATGCGTCAGATTGGGCAAGGTCTATGGATTCATAATGAAATAATTGGAAACGCAAACCAACGCGACACTAGAGAAGAGACAAACAAACGCAAAATACTCTTGTGTCCCGTGGGTTTGCGCTTCCAATTATTTCGTTATGAATTTGTACCAACTAGCCCGCCTGTCAACCCTTCTGAAGGTCTATGGACTTTACAGTCAGATGCATTACCCGTCGGAACGTCTGACAACGTGCACAACTGTGGTCTTGAGCGAAGAAGTGAATGTGTTTGGTATGACTGCCCTCGATACTGTGTTTAGGTGCACGTTAAAGAACCCCAGGTGGTCGAAATTTCCGGAGCCCTCCACTACGGCGTCTCTCAATCATATAGTGGTTTTGGGACGTTAAACCCCACACATCAATCAATACTGTGTTTAGAGATGAACGCTGACGACTACGATAGCACATGCTGACAACAGGATAAATATTAATATACCGTACAGTATACTTATAAAAGTCATCGCCGCAGAAGCCTACAAGCATGTTATTGCTGCTTTTAACGAGGAACAAACGCACGCAAACGACTGCAGCACTTAAAATTGTCACAAACTAGTGCTGCCGAAACTGGTTACTCGATCTGCTCGTGTGGCCTGTCCATATATCTATTTTCTTTTTCTTATCTTTCTGTAGTCCCCGTCTTCCTCCTCGATTGAAGCGTTGTTATGATCAACCTCTATCTTTCCTTTTCCCCGTTTTTTCTCTCTCCCTAATCTGTTCCAGCGCACTATCATATACACATAAATGTCCCATTCCCTAAGAGGAACCTACATATGTAGAATGAAATTACGATCGCTCACGCCGAACAAATGAAGTACTTATACAGCATATGCGCACGTTTACATGCTGCATCCAAGTGGCACCATCGATCATAATAAACGAAGTTGTGCATCCTTCGTTGCAACGACCACGAGTGGCGCTGCATAACACTACTGTGAGTTCAGATCTTGTAGATGTATTAACGAATACGCGGAAATATTCAAACGTGGGAACTGGCACGCCCTGCAACCGCAACAACAACAGCCTTAATTCGTAAGGCAAACGCACGCATAACGCGGAGGCTTAGAGCGCGACTCCAATCGGCAGCTGCTCACGCCACGCATTCGCCGTCCCCGACTCAAAACCAGCTTCAAGTGTGCGTGGCCTTCAGAAGCCTCTGGTGTTGCAAACGCTGCTCGGAAATAAATGGAGGAGCTACAATGTAGCAGCAATGCAACGTGCATACACTGAGAATGATTGCTTTGACAGCAGTACTGAATTTACTGCACACAACTTTCGCGCGTTGTTCCAAACATATTAAAGAAGAAAGGGCTTACACGTCCGCAGAAAGACAGAGATGGCAAAGGAAAAAAAAAAAGAAAAACGAAACAGAAAAGCCGGAGTCGAGTGCACCGAAGCAACTTATTCTTACACCGTGACCGAGGCAGAGAAAAAGAACGTTAAACAAACAAAGGGGAGAATCGTGCAGCGTGCCAGCGCTAGGAAACTCCGCATCTTTCGAACAGCTGTGCCCGCGAAAACCTGTCAAGGCCAAGACGAACAACACCGCGCGTAAAAGGTGCAACCGCAGGAACCTCAATCCGCTACTTGCCTTCTTCGACGCTAGTTTTCCAAGCGAGATTGTCTTGCTTCCTTCTTCATTCGTCTTTTGCACGTTCCATTCCCCTCGCATCTCGGATACATTATGCGGACGAGACATTCGAAAAACTTCGTGCGATGACAGTAAACCTCTTTTCGAACCAAATTTGCACACGACACCTAAAGAGAACATCTATTTCCTTCCACTCTTTCTACCTCGTATACTTTGTTTCTACCTTATATATTTAGTTCTAAGTTTTACTTAGCAGCCGAGTACCGTAAGCACTGTACCGTCCTGCCGGCTCTATTCTCCAGACAAGCTTCCCATTTAATAATGTACTGTCATCTGCACATACAACAACTAGCATTCGATCTTTCTGCACCTAAATGTCCAAATTCCACCACCTGCACCTGAATTCCAAATTTATCTTTTTTATATAAACCAATCAGACACGCAAAAAAGCAAAAAAACAGGTGTCACCACGAACACCACCTGGAGTTCAATATATGTAGCAATAGCCCGTTTTTGTACCCTCATCACAGCCCTTGTTGGTGGCTGAATGGGCCTTTTTCAGGTCCCAGTGGAGATCGCCGCAATCGAAACTGCGGGTCAATGGTCTCCGAAGTTGTCGGTAGCAAATCTCAGGGGTGTGGCAGCTTGGGCCAGTTGGTATGGCATGGCGATAGTTATAGCGCGAAAACAAAACGACGACACAGAGACAACAAGAAGGACACGCTCGTGTCTTTCGTGTCCTTCTTGTCTCTGTGTCGTCGTTTTGTTTCCGCGCTAAATCTCAGGGGCCAGGTATTTTTCGTGATAATTTGCAAATGGCGCAACGCAGTGACCCCCCAAAATCATGGCGCGATTGACGTCACTGCCGCTGCACATGCGCAGGCTAGTCTCTTGAAAAAGGTCCATTCAATCTCTCTCTCTTTCTCTCTCTCCCCACCGAAGCTGGGCGCGAAGCCGTTGGGTAGTATTTAGGTGTGGAGCTGGCCACGCGTGGGTAAAACGCTGCTTTGTCTGCTGTACACGTGGGCGGAGACGCGCGGGCACACTTCCTTCGCTTTTGGCACGCGCGCGTTTTGGTGACGTCACGCGACACGTAGGTGAACGAGCGAGAAAGAGAGAGAGAGAGAGAGAGAGAGAGAGAGGCGCAATTGTCGCGCAATAGTGAGCGAAAAGAAGTCGTCGTCCTTCTACACTGCCGCGGCAACGCGTTTGCCTTAGGTTCGCACGCGTAAGCGACAAGAATCAGACGGTCACGGGTGCATTTATACGACGACTTCAAGGCGAAATCTTTCTTGATCTTAGCGACACTCCGCTCTACGATACTCTTTTACATTGAATTCCCACCTTTTCTCCCGAATATACATGCTCATAAAAAAAAGCTTGGAGCGCCTGTTCTAGTTTTTTATTATCATTATCTGAGTGCTATTGACTAGCTTATGAGGCCAATTTCACGCAGGATAGCGTTTAACGAAAACCGCACATTACTGACGTCACTTTTTCTAAACTCGGACAGCGATATGTTCCCCTAGGAGTTTTCTTCTCGTGCAAATAGCACCAGGTGAATGATGTGGCTGCACTTTTGCCTTCCATTTGACCACTGCACCGAAACCTCTAGCTTCGTGCTACGCTAACACTGAAGGAACTGGCGCGGAACTTGCACGACACTTTCGTGAACTATGCACTTTCTGCACATAGTTCAGGGAAATGACGTGCAAGTGCCGCGACAGTTCCTTTAGTGTTAGTGTAACACGAAGCTAGAGGTTTCGGTGCAGCGCTCAAATCGAAGGCAAAAGTGCAGCCACATCATTTACCCAGCGCTACCTTCAAGAAACGAGAACTCTTGGGAAGGCTATAGCGCTGAAGTACCGATTAACTCGTGCAGCGCGACGCAAACTCGAGTGCAGAAGTGCAGGTGGCGCGAGCTGCACTAGCCAAATCGAAGGCGAAAGTGTAACACTCTTCAACTGATGGTGCCGAAGGTGCTGCCAAATCGAGGAGCCCTATTGATTCCCACTATGGTTTCGCATAGACCTCCAAGATCGGAGGCACCTCACGCGGTTTTTTCATTGCCACCGTGATCAGACCGCCTTTACGAAACTAGGACGCCATGTGGCGACGTCACGAGTTGTCGCGATTACTTTACATTGACGTCACAATTACCGGGAGACCTGCGGCGTCATCATCGCGTCATATTATGCCGCTATAACGTCATGGCGCCGCAGGACGTCGACGCCAACGATCAAGCTTCGTGTCTGGTGAGGCATTCAAGGCTGTCGCCTTAAGCAGCATTCCAATTCAACAAACGGCTTTAGTTACACTGCGGCCGGTACGATCAGTTAAGACACTCGGACAACAGCTGCGACCGGCGGCAGAACAGCTTACAGCTATAGGAATACGGAAGGAGCCCGTGGCATGCGCCAGACAGCGCAGCCAATAAATTTCTCTCGGACTTTTAACAAACCCAGAGACACGACAGAAACATACACGCAGAGAGAGTGTGAACCTGGCTGCAAAGGCTACCGTTAATACATTGCCAGCAGAACAATGTAAGGTCACCGCTTGCAAAGAGGCGGGAAATGGGGACAGGCAGCCCATAAGTTACGACAAGCCTCCACGAGCATTTCTTGGCTTCCCCGCAGAGGTTCGATACTGATCACGACGAACAGAATTCTTTATTGAGATTGATTAAAAGAGATAAAAAGAGTCCATACCATCGTTCTTCAACAGCCCACGCTTTGAGATATCGTAAATCCCGGCCAAGGGCAGCATTGTTTCGAGTCGCTTCTATAGGACGGCGGCTCGCATTCTGCTAGGATAAAATTTTCATTTGTTTTCGCCGCACAGCCAATCGAGATCGTGCAGCTGAAGTGGGACAACGAGTGGAGGCGACAAACAAATGAGCGTGATGTACTGGCGCATGACTTCGTGAAGGTCGTTTCAAAAGCTGGTTTACGTGGTAATGAGGCACGCGCAGTGCACGCACACACCGTCCATTAGGCAGCGTTAAAAAGATATCCCGTAAGACGCCTAGATCTACGTTCCATGCATGAACAATAGCCCGCTGCATACGCTTCAGAACCGTATACGAAACTAAACCAACAAACAGCATTATCTACACAATTTTCGAAAGTAGTCTACGCGATACGCGTATG
The DNA here is from genome assembly GCF_013339725.1 of Rhipicephalus microplus. NCBI lineage: Eukaryota > Metazoa > Arthropoda > Arachnida > Ixodida > Ixodidae > Rhipicephalus > Rhipicephalus microplus. The sequence goes on from NC_051165.1 coordinate 216,229,911, forward strand.
TCTATAGAATATACATAGACTCGCTCGCTGGATTTCGTGCCAACCGGTTGTGCCCCCGCAATCTCCGACGACGGCGCAGCTCTGCATGGCCGACTGGGCTGGCCCTACGCCATCTCCAGACGCCGACAAGAGCTCTCGCCGAGTTGTGCCCCGTCCTCGGACTCCTGCGACCGTGTCCATACTTCCTATCTCCTCTTTACTTCCGTCGTTTCCTGTCGTTCACTGTCCCTGCGCCTCGCTCTCTCTTTCCTCTCTCTATATATTTACTTTTAATTCCTATCCTTTTAATCCCTCCTTACCCCCGATCCCTTGGCAGCTGAGGTGTCGCCCTTTGATGCAGACAGTTACGGGGCCCACTTTTCTCCTCTTTTCTCTTTAAGAATCACATAAGAATATACATAGACGTTCGCCACGGCGGGGTATCGGTACGGTGCTCGGACGTTGATACGAAAGTCGCAGGTTCGACCCCTGCCGCGGCAGTGGCTTTCCGACAGCGGAGGCGGAACTCTAGAGGCGCGTGATTTGTGGGGTGTCAGTGCACGTGACAGAACACCAGGCGATCGCAATTTCAAGCGCCCAATACGGCGTCCCTCGTAATCATATCATGTTTTTGAGACATCAAACCGCAGATATATGATTAGCCTACACCTAGAAGTCTAATCTTTTATACATGTCCATATAAGCTATACAGTACCGGACGAGAGACATGGACGCACGCAGATATTTGTGCAGACAGTCACCAATTCATTTCGTACGCTCATAATAAATGAGACAGCGAGTAAGACCACGTAGTTAACATAACGTATCCACTCGTATACGTCGCAAGCCAGCAAATGAGGACAGCACACTTTCCTCTCAATGTGTCCCAATTCATTACTACGCACGCATAGCTGACGACTCAGTAAATACCCTCGGTATACGCGAGAAGGTCACTTACACATTCTAACCACTCGCCGTAATGAGACCAGTTGTAAACCGTCTCCTATACACGACCACTGTTACAAAGCTTAAACGGCGCAAGCCGCAACTACAATTTCTCATTACACGGCTAACATATAGAAAGCCGCGCGACAAGACCAAATGTGAACCGATATATGCGTGTTTATATATACGCCCGTGAGAAGCAATCTACGGTCCAGTTCTCTCCGGTGAACTATATACGCCCAATGTGTGTATTTGTTGTGTGAGTCCACGCCCATCTACACTGAACAATATAATTCATTCTTTCTGAAACGCGTATCCGTACAAGGAGTCCGTGTCAATACCTCCCATTGTTCTAAAAGCGTATACGCCGTTGCATTCGTAGATGATGTGCTTGGATGTCATTTCGTTCTTTGGGTCCCGGAACATCGGGCCGCTCCGTTAGCCCGAAACACACACTGCATGCACGAGAGCCAGACCTCAGAAAAAAAAGGAAGAAAGGCTCGTCGGTCTTACACTTCCTCGGCAATTTCGAGTGAGTCGAGAAGAAGGCGAGTTTTCACCTTGCTAGGCGTATACGTGCGTGTGTAACGAGACTCTATAGGCGAGTGGCGGAACAGATGACCCCAAGGACCGGTTGTGCTGCGGGTGCTAAAGACCGAGAGATTAAGGAAAGACAAGGCATTCAGTGAGAAACTTAGACGGATAGACAGACACTCGCCCTTTACACGACTCATTCAGTGAAAAGGAAAACAGAATCGCTAGGTTTCCGCATTCGGCAGCACGGTTTTTTACAACTGTCTTGGTCTACCCTGTGTCATCATCATCGGTGTAGTAGTAGTAGTAGTAGTAGTAGTAGTAGTAGTAGTAGTAGTAGTAGTAGTAGTAGTAGTAGTAGTAGTATATCATAGGATGCGTCACGCAGGTCACGGAGAGAGAGCGAGCGGCGAATAAAGCAATACACAAAACCAAATGATGATGATGATGATGATGATGATGATGATGACGATGATGATGATGATGATGATGATCAATCCCTTACACGCGCTCTTCTAGCTTCGCTGTCCGGCGGTAATTTTGAGAAAGTGGAACAGGATTTTGACCGTTTTTTTTTTACGCGCTTAACCGTAGATCTGTGCTTTTCTCCTAATCTACAAACTCCACGAGCACGCAAGGAAGCTATCTGCCTTCAACGCCTCTTTATTACGGAGTCTACCTGCAGTTGAAAAACAAGAAGGCGGGAACTTGACGAAAACGGAGCAGACAACGCCTCGCTGTAAGGAGACACACGTGGGGGCGTCGGGCGTATATACGTACGCGGAACGTCACTTCCGTATTGCGCTCGCGTCACGCGAACACACACAAGAACAATGCGTGCTTTAGCGACGGCGGGAAAGGGAAAACGGAGGGTGGATACGTATAGGGTGAGTGTCGACGACACACACACACAGTGACGGAGTGTATGCATCACCACCTTTTATAAGCATACAACTGTTCCTGTTGTATACGCCTATTTAGGAACTTCTTTCACGTCGCAGCTCTTCTGCGCCGCTGAAGGGAGCGCCAGCGAGCGGCGTGTGGCGGAACTACTTACACACCACACACAGCACACAATGCAGCTAGTACTCCGCCTTGTTCTAAAACAAAGCGCCGTAAAGTCTCGACCCAAAAGACAATGCAGCCGAAGTCAAGAAAGGCGGCAACATACACTTCTCCACCGCTCTTTTGTTTTATCACTTTTTTTTTCTGAAGTGCTCCTTGTTCACGCCAAAGAAGAAAGTGTGCCGAAGCACTTTCACTGGAAGCGTCAGGAGCCTTCGTCTTTCTTTCCTTTCCTTTGCAGCGAACGCCTCAACGAAGCTGGATGCAGAGCCACCGAGGGCTGATAACCGTCTACTTCAAGACGTATAGAAGACGTCTTAAACCCTACCAGGTCCTCTAGCTTTGTCTCTGTTCCCTTTGTTTCGTTTTCGCTGTCTCTGTGCTTCACTCGCATAGTATTTTGAGCGTTCGTTAAAAAAAGAAAAAAAAAACTAGAGCAGTCACTCTTCCTGACTTAGGTCCGGTCGAGCTCCCTGTGCTATAGCTTTCTTATGCTCCGTTCCACATACCAGGTGCAACCCTGTAGAGGCCAGCGAGACCTCCTGCGGTATACGACCACCTGTAGGTGCTAGTAGTGCAATATTCTTAGCATCCAGATTACCGCTCCACAGTTACTGAGGTGGTGTCGAGAAAAGAAGGGCCAGAAGTACAAAGAAGAAAGCTAGGTAGGCAACATGCTGTTTAAATTGCCCCGAAAGGAAATTGTCACGAATCACCTCCCTGTTATAGTTGACTTAGGATCGCGCCAAAGACAGACACTCAGTTGCGAATAGTGACGAACCGTGCGAGTCTGTATTCGTTCGTTTTATATATATAAAAAAATATCGTGTAAGGTGAAGTACCATGCGAATAAGGAGAGTGAGCATGACCAAGCATTTATAGAACGCGAAAGAAACGCGTACAAAAAAAAAAAGAGCGCATATAGGCCGTCCGGACATCAGCCATCACATTTCAATGACAACCTAACTGATATACATAAATGTGCGCGTTACATATACAGAGAAGTAACGACGCTAATATCTAGGGGTCCTACGAGCCGAGACCCCGATGTGATTATGGAGTACGCCGTAGTGAAGGGCTCCGGAGATTTCGACCATCTGGCGCTCTTCAACGTGCGCTCGCATCGAACAGTGCTCGGCACTCCAATCCAGCCCATACGTACAACCTCTGGCTCGAAAGCTGAGCATCGTAACCTATGAAACACCGAAGCGAACAAAGAAGGAGAAAAAAAAAGGGGGGGGGGGGGGGATGCGTCATATGTAAAGGCTAGGGATGTTAACTACTGACGCCGATTAGGGGTGTTTTGCACAAACGAAAGGAAAAATAAAAAAAAGATGTCCGAACAGAAATACACAATAAAGCGTTCGCCACGCTATCAAGGGCGGCAGTCGCAAAAAACGCTCAATCTTCTCCAAAAGAAAAAAAAAGGGCAACATCCCACTTCTCGCGCGATAAAGTAATCTTGTAGCACGTTACGAAGCAAAGAAAAACAAGACATCGCTCAGAAAAGGCAAGTCAAGTAGACGAAGAGAGAGCAGGCCATCTCCGAAGAAAGTCCTGAACGAAAAAAAAAAGAAAAACAGACACCAGCTGGTTTAATAAAGACGGCAACTACGACGAGCTGGTGCGGCACGAGAATTGCGACTGTCAATCAAAATCGTACCACGTACTGGTAGAAGTCGTTTATGGAGCCGGTGCATCAGCAAGATTTCCTGGGGCCTTTCAGCTGTCTCATCTGCTTTGCCGTTCGTCTTTGCTCCGAAGGAGCAAAAAAAAAAAATAACGGACGATGACTCAGCGTTCAAGGCGCACAGTTGCGTTTAGAAGACGCACGCGCAACGGCGGCAAGCACAAATTTACGCGCGCTCACGACGAGGCCACCACACACAAAAAGAGTAGGAACACTTCTCTCCCCATCCCTCTCACCTTCTCTACCTCCTCTCCAACTCTCTTTCCTTCTCGTTACGAAGCGACAGAAACGTGACCAACAGGTGGGATTTATAGGCGTGCGAAGCCCGGTTCCGAATAGCAAGCGAATGGGGCAACGCGTGACTTGTCACGTGACTGCAAAGACGATTCCCGGAAAAAATAAGCCCCCGCACATGCGTTCTTCTTTTCCAGTGCTCGTTGAAGCTGTTTTCCTTCGACCCGTGTCGAAACACGAGATGGTCGATATGGCGCATCTTGGAGCCGTAGCTCCAGTCGGGCGTATCAAGGAAACAAGAAAACCAATTATTATTATTATTATTATTATTATTATTATTATTATTATTATTATTATTATTATTATTATTATCTGGGGTTAACGTCCCAAACCACGATATGATTATAAGAGACACTGTAGCGAAGAGTTCGGAAAAATTTCAACAACCTGGAGTTCTTCGACATGCACCTAAATCTAAGCACACAAGCCTGAATCATTCTCGCCTCTGTCGAAAATGTAGCCGCCGCCACCGGGATTTGATCCCGCGACCATCAGGCTATAGCACTCGAGTGCCACAACCACTCGAAAAAAGAAAGAAAGAAAGAAAGAAAGAAAGAAAGAAAGAAAGAAAGAAAGAAAGAAAGAAAGAAAGAAAGAAAGAAAGAAAGAAAGAATGAATGAAATATTTATCATGGACACCCCCCGCCCCCCGAAATTCGGATGGGGAGGGTGATTTACCATGGACACATAATAAAGCTTTTAACAAGTACCCCTCCTTCCCTTCCCCGAAAAAAAATTCCGCGTTCCGGGCCCGAGCCATGCTGATGATGATATTGAAGGTGCACAGTCTTGGCCACTGTCCGCCTCTATGGTGGGCTCCAAACTAATTTTAATATTATCTTGGGTTTTAACGTCTCAGAACAATATGATATATGAGCGATCGTCCCTTCTCTGTCCGTATGTAACCCGTTGCGCTGTAAAATATTCCACGAAGAATATACGACATGATTACGATAGCTAGACGCCGTATTATAGAATTCTCCAGAAATTCCGACATCTCGTATTTTCTTTAACGTGCACTGACATCACACAGTACACGGGCCTCTACCATTTCATCTCCATCGAAATACGACCTCCTCGGCTGGGATCGAACCCACGACCATCGGATCGGCAGCATAGCACCGTATCCACTGATCCACCACGGCGGACGCTCTCTCCCAACTAATATTCAGTTATCGAACGACCTCTACAGGCAGTTCACAGTTGGAGCTCCCACTGAAACGTTCCGTATGCGATGTCCAATCATTCCGTATGTTTCCGTAAGAATCTTATGGAAATATATAGAACATGTATGGAAAACATACGGACAACATATGGATTCTATATGGAAACATATGGAATTATTGGACTCGCATACGGAACGTTTCAGGAAAGCGATCGACGCGTGCTGCATTAACATTTGCTGCAGGGCAAATTAGGGTGACGGGCGGATGGAGGCGCGAGGGCGAGCTCTTCTGACGCACTCAATAAGGCAGAGGGGTCGACCCCTGCTTGCCCGAACACCTGTGCGCAACGAGGTGTTTTCGAAAGAACGGCGAGGTGTCGGTTGGTGGGCTCGAGATTTGCAGACTCCATGGTCGCTACGAAGCCAGTCGATATATGCAGGCCATAATAAAGCGAAGGCCGGCTAACTTGAACTCGGTGCTCGAAATGGAACTCAAAGACTGCGTCGCAGTGTCTATTTGTTGAGCAACAACATCTGTCGCCACGATGGGCCACAATCAGTAAAGCAGCGAACCTATGTAGTTCGTCTTCATCCACGCGGGAATGGCACAGAGTTGAAATGATCGCGACTATCTGTATTCCTTCAACGATATGATGCGACAAAAAAAAAAGGAAACTATGACAACTACGTCACTGGGCGAGATTAAATGCAGCCGATATCGGCGTTGTAGCCGCGCAAAGGCAACATTAGCCAACCTGAAGCCAACTCAGGCTACCCAGCATCAGCTTATTCATCCAGTGCACAAGCCAAGATTAACCATGACCGAGTTAGCCCCCCTCCCCCACCTTTATAAAAGAAAATAAAAGAACAGCCAATGCTAACGAGTGCTCGCAGTACGCAAATGAGCAAGTTAAAGTGACATGGCATATACGACTTGTTGCACTGCACCGCCAAAGGGACACAGACCTATTATAGGTCAGAAATCATTGCATATATGTAACGTAGGAAGGCAGTTACTTGTAGTAGAAGCCGAGAAGGAAGTGGTCAGAATGGAATAAACATGGCGTATGAGCCAGGCCACGACTACCGCTCCTCTTAGCGTCACACATCCTGTTGGAAAGCGCTCGAAAGGAGCTTACCATCAATAATAATAATAATAATAATAATAATAATAATAATAATAATAATAATAATAATAATAATAATAATAATAATAATAATAATAATTGTTTGACTTTAACATTCCAAAACTCTGATATTATAATGAGGGACACTATCACGGAGGGCTCTGACCAACTTTCGTTCTTTAACGTGGACCTAAATCTCAGCACAAGGGCCTCAAGCACTTTCGCGTCCACCGAAAATGCGTCCGCCGCGAACGGGTTTCGATCCCGAGACCTTTATAAGGAGCCCAAGGAAGATGATGCGTTCTTTCTTGGGCTCCTTGGGAAAGATGGTGCATTCGCCCCGCCGCCGTGGTCTAGTGGCTAAGGTACTCGGCTGCTGACCCGCAGGACGCGGGTTCGAATCCCGGCTGCGGCGGCTGCATTTCCGATGGAGGCGGAAATGTTGTAGGCCCGTGTGCTCAGATTTGGGTGCACGTTAAAGAACCCCAGGTGGTCGAAATTTCTGGAGCCCTCCACTACGGCGTCTCTCATAATCATACGGTGGTTTTGGGACGTCGAACCCCACATTCACTGGAACATATCAATCGTCAATCAAGATGATGCATTCAATAACGTCCCCAATCTACAGTAGCTAAGTGAGGCGTCGTTAGAAAAAAACTTTTCTAAACTGCTGCTCACGGCCCAACCAAACAGTACTCCATAAACCGAAAGTGACAGCGGGTTCCAATAAGCGTTTCCTTTTATTACGGCCCCGTACACAGTGAGCAAGAACGCTTTAGCAACTTGCGCATCTCTGCGCACCAGTGAGGCACATGACGTGTCACCTGCGTTATGCCTATATAACAGCTACGGTAGCCTCATTTCATTATGACGTCCCGATGTCATATTTGGTTCATACAACGAATACAAAAACAAGAACAAAAAAGAAGCTAGCTTACAGTTGCTGGTAAATGATTGGAGCCACAGGCGTATACATGCGCGGAGTTCTCAAGAACACGCTCTTTTTTTTTGGTGTTCATTTTTTTTTCTATAACCACATTTTTGTTTTCGCGCACAAATATAGGCGTCGTGCGCCGCCGCTTCTTTCCTCGCGCCGCTCGTTGCAAACTTGGGGCAAGCAAGCGCGCTCGGACGCGTTCTGTTTCCGCAACGCTCTAACGACACTTCCGGGCGGAAGAGGGATATGCCTCCCACAACGGTCGTCATTCGGAGGAAAACAAAAAGTAGAGAAAGTAAAAAAAAAAAAAAAGAAACGGCTTTTTTATGGCAGCATCGCAAACCTAATGCACCTGGCCTCCATGAATGAAAAGAAAGAAAGAAGAAAGAAAACAGAAAGCTCAAAAGAAAGAAAGAAAGAAAGGAAAGAAAGAAAAGAAGAAGAAGAAAAGAAAGAAAGAAAGAAAGAAAGAAAGAAAGAAAGAAAGAAGAGGACTGATTCTACTGGCCAAGTTCGCGGGTCATGCAGTACCACGAAGTGTGTACGGAGGAACAATAGGCGTTTAAGAAAAAGGAACTAAGCGAGGAAGGACCGTACTATAGGAGTCGCTCTGCTTTGGTCACCATGCGATATGCTGTATATCCGTATTATTAAGCCAAGTACAAAGCTATCAAAAAAAGCAGAAGAGACATACAAAGATATATGGAGAGAGACTAACAGTTTCGCAGGCCGGGCAGGACGGCGTACTATAACCATAATCTGTACTACGTAGACCATGCATGCGGCCAAAGCGACGTAACGCCTCGCAAACCGAGCGCCACTTCTTTACCCCGTGTGCCTTTTTCTTTCTTTCTCCTTCTTTGTTTCTTTTTCTTTCTCGTGCCACACTTGCCAACACGGAAGAAGCAAAAAAGAGAACCGCGAGGCACGCGCAGCTGCGTAATAGGCGACGAGCGGTCTCCGCCACACAAACACGCAAAACGAGCGGCGTGAATTTGAGCGTGTGAGTAATATGTACCGCGTCTTCCGCTATATAACGGCTCCTCCAAGAGTAAGCACACTTCCACACGCGGCGAAGCGTTCGCGAGTTACTCAGCGATATAGTATTCGGCTTCCCTAAGCTCGACAAGTGCTCTACGAAATGTTTTCACAGACAAGGGGACGGACGGACGGACTAACGAATGGGTGGATGGATGTATGAACGAATGAATGAACGAACGGGTGGATGAATGAATGAATGAATGAATGAATGAACGGATGAACAGATGGACGAATGAACGGATGGACAGACGGACGGACGGACGGACGGATGGATGTATGGATGGATGGATGGATGGATGGATGGACGGACGGACGGACGGACGGACGGATGGATCGATGGATTTAACCCGTTTTCCACGATGGATGGATGGATGCATGGATGGATGGATGGATGGATGGATGGATGGATGGATCGATGGATGGATCGATGGATGTAACCCGTTTTCCACGACATGTAACGTAGGCATAGTCTTTTTTCCTTTTGCCTCACACAGGTGGCGTGTAACACAGTTGTGTACACACTATACGCAGTACTACTGTGATGGACAGATCGATCGATGGGTTTTATACATACGATCGAATTTCGTGCAGCTGAACGGTTCGAGCAACGGTGCACGACCTTATTTATCTTGAAGGACCCGAGCCGTTCGTAGTAAAAGCACAGAGCTCTCATGTGATCGCGAGAATAGTTCGCACGCCTCAAGTGCGTCTTGGCTGCGGCGAGGGTGCAAAAACGAACTGTATACATACTGCACGTATGCACACACACACATCAATGAGGGGACGACACGTGTGGATCGCCAGCGGCTGTACGCGCAAGCAGACAACTACAACAGTATATTATTATTATTATTATTATTATTATTATTATTATTATTATTATTATTATTATTATTATTATTATTATTATTATTATTATTATTAACCTAGTTAAACGTTCCGTATGCGAGTCCAATAATTCCATATGTTTCCATAATACATATGTTTCCCATATCTCTTCCATATATTTCCGTAAGATCCTTACGGAAACATATGGCATTATTGGACATCGCATACGGAACGTTTCAGTAGGGTATTATTATTATTATTATTATTATTATTATTATTATTATTATTACCCTACTGAAACGTTCCGTATGCGAGTCCAATAATTCCATATGTTTCCATAAAAAATACATATGTTTCCTATATATTTTCCATATATTTCCGTAGGATTCCTACGGAAACATACGGAATTATTGGACATCGCATACGGAACGTTTCAGTAGGGTATTATTATTATTATTATTATTATTATTATTATTATTATTATTATTATTATTATTATTATTATTATTATTATTTCCGGTAAACCGCCAAACGCCTCCCGTCGAACCAAAAGCCACGCTCCTGGCGCCTCGATACAGCGGTGCGTATCAGCGCAGACCCGCGTCGCAAATGGCCCTGGCGAGGCCGGCTACAGACTTCGACTATACAGTCGGCTCGAGCCGGGGTCATTCGGAGGGAGGAAAAAGTCGTGACTTCACGGTTAGCGCATCGCGCCCGGAGGCTGCGCAGTTGATAGCTGCAGTCGGCTTGTGCGTGCCTCGCGCCAAGCCGCAGCTATAATATGCGAGAAAAAAGAAAAGAAAGAGCAGTCTTGCGAGGCACGCGTAATATATAATGTTGGCGAAAGAAGTTGCGCGAGCGAGACGACGAAGTTGAGGACGGATTCCCGCTTATTCAAGACTTTTCGTTTCCGTTTCTGATCGGATGTTTCGTTTTCTTTGCATCCAGCCTTTTGCAGTAACAGTAGTACATTTTGTTATTTATTTATTTAGAAATACTGCAGGCCACCGCGTCGTCCATGCAGGAGGGGTTGTACATTGATCGCAGAATAATAATAATAATAATAATAAACATCGCGGCCATCTTTGTGGAGTCTCCGTTCAGTGCCTTATACGCCTAGTCCATCATACAAGTCCACCTTGTAACTAAATCAAGTCAGACAGTATTCTACCACCGGAATCGTACGATACTTTTTCACGACAGAGAACGGTCGTTCAGATGCTTGAACACCGTGAAAATTTATGGTCTCGAAGACGCTGTCTCCACAATTAGCGTGCTCGCAATACACAACATTAACGAGCTCGCAAACAAAAAAAACACAACAAATTACAGGTGTGGGTGACGGGCCAACGGAACACACTGAATAAATTCAAGTATGCAGAGTTGCATGCCGTAAAGTTTTTTTTTTTTTTTTTCGTCAATGCCGTGACCTCGGAATTGTCGATCGCGAATTTATGCATATCAAATGCACCGACTTGCCACGCAAGTGACTCGTAGACGACTTCTACGTAAAAACCGTTTCGCTTCGGGGCGCCCTTAGCGTAGGGTGCTACCGTCTTACCCGGATTCCGTCTACAACGTGAGCAAGGCGCAGCGTTAAAGCTGCATGCGCGACCCCTGTTCCGTGTCGTGCCTGCTCCGTTGTAGCCAGCTCGCTTGCGCGGTACAGTGACACAACGCCGCTAAACATACAAGCTGGGCCGCGCACTTATTCACTCTATTACAAGATGCATAGCACCGCACTTAGCGCCCGCATAACGCAACGCTACGCTGTTCGCGACAGATACACGTGTATACGCCATGGGCGACGACATCCAACGTGACAGCTGAGGCGTGAGAAATAATTCCGACACTGGTACGGTGCCAACAGGGCGCGATAGTCCAGGCGTTCACAGGGAGGATAACCTTCCTTCTTTGTCAGGTTGCCTTGCGGATACGTTTTGATTTTATTTTTATTTTTTTCTCTCTTCGGGCGAAAGCGCACCACGGTCATCCTTCCTCGTCGAGAGCGTTTCTTGGCCGCCGCTACATCGTCAATCTTCCCGGCGAGTTTTGTGCAGTAATCGTGACTTATATAGCAAGACACGTGCGATTGGTGTATAGAGAAATCGGGAACCCGTTATGAGCGATCTGAATCGAAAATTGCAGCGTCTCACAACCTCGTTTTCGCGTTTACCTTACACATGCCGTGACGAGGTGTATCTGTTTTGTAGCCTTTTGGCAGGATGAAGAGTTACAGTCATCCAGGCAGAATAAATCAGTTATTATGTTGTCAAGACGCAGTGACGGATGATCTGGCGTGGTTGTTACTTGCACAACGTATGGTGGCTATAGTAGTAGAATATTAAAGAGTACTGATACGATTTCAGGGCACTGCAAAAGGTATATCGCAAAGAAAGTCGACACAGAGTGTGTCGTTCAGACAAGCGGCACAATTATTAAAAAAATTAAAGCCATTTTCACGCCAGTTGAATCGGTGAAAAGCGAAGCTGATTAGGGGGCCTTCATGTGCGGCGCACACATGAAGGTTCCCTAAAGCTAGTAAGCAAGTTCCACCACCTGGCGAAAGCACACTCGGTTTTTTTTTTTTCATCGCCCTCTATTATCTCTTTCTACATTCTCCTCTCTCTTCTTCTCAATCCTCCTTTAACCCTAACATGCCTCCTCCTCACCCTCAGTTCTCTTTGTCACACCTTTTAATGCTACACTGTGCGTGGTTATGCCTGGTTTACACGGGTTTATATTCGCTATCAGCCCTCTAATCACGTCCCGTTCACATACCATATGAAGGATATGAAACGATTTACCCTTTTCTCCGCTCCATTCCTTCCCCTCTCTCTTACTATACTTTCCTGTAGTACCCCTTGCTGCACTACACTATGCAATGCAGTTTGGCACATACCCACTTTCAGCGGCACACACCCACCGAGTTTTCTGCTACACGATATACTTACTCCGAGCTTAAACAGGTGCGCCGTTGAAATTCGAAAAAACCCTCGTCGTGTTGCTCAGACGCGCCCCTATTGAAAATCCTGGGTTGGTGGATGCTGGAATCGTTGGTGTATATTGTGGAATAAATGGTGGCATATGGTGGAAATATCAGTGGATATGGTGGAAACTCTAGCAGATTTAGCACTGGTGCTCGCCGCCTTCGATGGACGAGCGAGGCGCTATATAACACCAGCGCCGATCGAGTGATGGCGGCGGCCGATCGTGCGACGTTCTCGCGCCACCTTCGCGCGAATGGGACAAGCCGGCACGACGAAGGCGTGACCCATTGTTCCGGAGGTAGGGCCATTGTTTTGCCGCCGCCGCTCGCGAGTACGCGAAAGCAGATAGCTCCTCACCGCACACCACTGGCACGCCTTGCCTTTTGTCTAGGCACGCGCAGTTTGTCACTGGCTCAAAGTTTTTTTTTATTTTTTATTTATTTATTTATCACATACTGCGGACCAAGTATGGTCCATGCAGGAGAGGGCAATACAGTTCAAAAATTCTTCTACATACATACACTTCCGCTGCAGTATACATTCACTGCAGAACAAAATTCATGTACATTAAAAATTCGTGAAAAATCAAGGAACAAATACAGGCAAAGAAGCAGACTTAAGCGACAAGAAAAGGGTATAGTATCATCTCGGCGTGTCGAGCATAGGGGAATCAAGAGGGCGAGGGGAAGGCGATTATTGGAGTTGCCGCGGCGCAGGCGTTTTACGCGGGTCTTTAGAAGGGCGGTGGAAGTGGGTGGGGAGTCACTTTTCATTGTTTAAAGCGAAGCTTCCTCGTGGATATGTTTTCCTGACCGCGACTGCTGTGCGCACGAGAGCACGTGCCCACACCCATTTTTCAGCAGAACACGTGGCCAGACCGAAAACGGGCGAATAGCGGTGAACTCTGCGCTACTAAGAGTCATTCAAGGAGTATTGATTGATTGATATGTGGGCTTTAACGTCCCAAAGCCACTATATGACTATGAGAGACGCCGTAGTGGAGAACTCCGGAAATTTTGACCACCTGGGGTTCTTTAACGTGCACCCAGACCTGAGCACACGGGTCTACACCCCTTCCGCCTCCAACGGAAATGCAGCCACCGCAGCCGGGATTCGATCCCGCGACCCGCGGGTCAGCAGCCGAGTACCTTAGCCACTAGACCACCGCGGCGGGGCTCATTCAAGGTGGGATTTAGTTCACACTGTATAGTTGGGGTACTTCATGTGGGGCAAGTTAGGTAGAAACTTCGCCTGTAAAATGAGGGACGCGAACAAGACGAAAGGTATATATACAGGGACAGCGCTCAGCCGCCAACTGTTTTGTCATGTCATCAAATATCCGCCTATAAGCTGACCATCTGCAGATGCACGGGTTTATAGGAGCATGCAGATCATGTGCAGTCGCTTATAAAAGGATAGCTCGGACTCGCTATTGAAATGAGATTATTTACCACTAGTGAGCGAGGCGTCTACCGCGTTTTTTTTTTTTATAGTCATTTCACAAGTCCAGCAGCTCCGACAGCAGCAGCCACACCGTTGCCGCTCAACAACCCAAAGAAGACCTGCTATACGGGCTATGAGTTAAGCCAACTTACAGGCTGTAAAGCACGCGCCCCGACTCCAGCATCTATAGAGTCTGTGATTGAGAAGAGAGAGAGAGAGACCGAGTGTAAGAGAAGAAAGGAAGGAATGAGCGAGAAACAAATAAATCTACAAAAGGAGGGGAAAGGAGCCGATCATATAAAGCACGACCGGTCACGAATTCTGAATCACGACCGGATAAATCAAGACGGACGACGCCGAATAGGCGGCGCAGAAGTCCGCCCTTCGCTTCGTTTTTTTTTTTTCTTATTTGCTGTACACAACCTACTGCTTGGTTGCAGCTGTACGCAACACGTCTCCCAACCATGCCTTCTCCTTCATTGTTGTTGCTGTTGGATCACGCAGGCATATTGCGAACGCGCGTCGACTTGGCGGCCATTTAGTTCACGCCGATAGGCAAGGACGAAAGAGGATGATGCAGCCGCGCCGCATTATACTATTTCGGACACAACGCCGATGCAAGAATGACCGATCCACATCGCAGTTCACCTCTCCATGCGGCTATACACTGAGCATGCCACGTCCTCCCCGGTAATAGAGCTTCAAATGCACGCGTTGAGACTGTACGCACAAAGGCAGGAACTGTTTCACTGGTTCGTGCGTTTATTCATCTTTATTTTCTTTAGGGTAGCAACAGAGCATCCACCTTCGACGAGAATGGGGCTAAAGGCAACACGAATTGAGACCAGACCATTGGGTCGGCATCTGTTACACCACTGACCCCATCCAACTGACTGATGAAGGACGCTAATATTCGTTTTGGCTTGTCGTGAAGTTCCGTCTATAGCCAACCGTTTCAATGCGTGCGTCTGTTCTCTCCATGTTGCAAGTAGTGCCTAATATATGGAACTGAAGTTTCATCTGTTGTAGGGGGCACTCATCTTTGGTCGGCCTCGATGGAATGACCACATGGAATGGACACTATATAGAGTCCCAAATGTGCTTATCACGTACTTGCCGCCGCAGTATTCGCTTCCCCTGGACTGTGACGTAAGCAGACACGCAGTTGCTGCCATATTTGCATGCACCGACAGCTGCTCACAGGTGTCAATACTATATAGGTACGCTTTGGATTCAACGTGGGTGCCACAGTAAAAGAATGTGGTCTATTCATATTCCTCAATATATACACCATAAGCGACATCTCATTTGCCCTGGTCGTGGGACCAGATAAAGTGAAAGCACAACTTTTCGCGTCTGCACGGACCTCACGTATCCTTCCTATAAATGAAAACTTCATCTCGATTACCAGATTACACAATAGAGCGCATGTCGTCTTTTGCAGTTACTGCTACACATTACTGATGAATGCATTCCTATAGTATTGCGTGGTCTTGAGGACAAAACGGCACAGAAAGGTTCATAAACGTCTCATTCGCCACAAGCTTAGACAGGATCGGGTCGTGATATTTCTGATAGTCCACTGTCGCACGGACACAATATGCATTAAATGAAGCCGCGGCACTGAAAACACGGGGACCAAGGAAAAGGCCAAGACGTGTGCTATACACCCAACTGAATTTTATTTCTGAAACGTTGTTCTCGAGCGAAGTTGAGGAAGGAAAAAAACGTAACAAACGCCTGCACTCAATATGACCGTGAATTGTAAAAATAAGTACGTGAGCGTACAAAAAGTGTGAGCGTACAATACTTCAGAGCGTACGTGAGCGTACAATACTTCAAAATAAGTACGTGAGCGTACAATAAAACGTCAGCGTACAATACTTTCAGTGATATCGCTGTCAACATTTCTTTGGTACAAAAGGAAGAATTGACATGGATAGGCAGCCGCTACTTGTAACTGCCTCACACGCCTACGAATGTCTTAATTGAATGCGACCTGCAGCGGCAAAGTGAGCGATCACTCATAACAGACGCAGCAGAGAAGCCAGTTAGCGTGTATATGTGCACGCGGGTGTCATCCTTCTCGCCGTTCACACACAACAAGCAGCATGCGGAGACGCGCAAAGTGTGCCGCGTCGTCTGCTATACGGAGACGCGTGAAAGTAACAGACGACAACGTCGTGCAGACGACGACGCCCGATCAGCGCGACCCCACCTTGACCTCCACCTCGCTTTCGCCGGTGTCAGAAGCCTCTCCGCGGATCATAAGCACGCGCCGCGGCGCAACTGTATATTAAGAAACTGGGATAAAGAAGGCGAGGCGTAGCGAATGCTTAATTCCTCGCGTGACGCCATCGCCGAGCCGCCATCGTCGCAATATTTTCCGGGCCGCGCTCCGCTAGAGCAGCAGTATACTTCTGCTACTGCCGTGACAGACGCGATGTATAATAAGAACAGGTGCTCGTCCGGCTGTACACGAAGTGCGCGTGCTAGCTGACCGGTGGTGGGGGAGTCTTATTCGGTTTCGGTTTTAGCGTAACGCGCGTCGAACTCTCGACGTCGTGACGTCTACATTTGAGGCGTGACGACGCGGGCGGGAAATACAAGATGCTGCTGCCGCAAGTTACTCGAGCGAAAGGGAACGCCGTCCCATCTGCGTATTCTCTACGTAGGAATTCACGAGCAGACGACTTTTATCTGCTAGCAGACGACTTTACCTGCTAGCAGACGACTTTACCTGCTAGCAGACGATTTAGCGGAGAGCGACGTGAATGGCCGATAGGTTGACACGGGCTTATTGTGCGGCTACATGAGGTAATTAACCACAAAGAGAAGTAAAGAAGCTTTGCCCTATCGGAAAAAAACGGAGGGAATTAAGTGTAATAAGAGGTAAAATTACAACATCAGAAACGGCTGATCCCTGACGAGCGTGCAGTGAGGATAGCATCATAATGGGAAAACGGTGCATAGAAATATACGTGCGACCAGCGCACCATTGATAATAATCGTTAAGGTTAACGTCCCAAAACCAAGACATGATTATGAGAAACGCCATATAGTGGACGGCTCCGAAAATTAGACCACCTGGACCAGCGCACTTTTAAGGGTACATTCGCGTGTATACGCATTCTTGTACGCTGGCTAATCGCCTGGTTTTTCGCGAATTATGCTGCCACTATCGAATTCTGCAACTCGTAAAAGTTTCGCTTAAGCGTTACGACAGAAGAGCCGGCCTTTAGTTTACAACGCGAACTACGAAGATGACGATGAAAGGCAAGCATATTACGAAGGAATGCACGCACAAGCACGACACGCTATGCCAACAAACAAAGACATTCGCACGCTGTTCGCGATATACTTGAAGGAAAGTGTTGATTGATTTGTGGGGGTTAACGTCCCAAAACCACCATTTGATTTTGAGAGATTATGAGAGACGCCGTAGTGGAGGGCTCCGGAAATTTTGACCACCTGGGGTTCTTTAACGTGCACCCAAATCTGAGTACACGGGCCTACAACATTTCCGCCTCCATCGGAAATGCAGCCGCCACAGCCGGGATTTGATCCCGCGACCTGCAGGTCAGCAGCCGAGTACCTTAGCCACTAGACCACCGTGGCGGGGCTTGAAGGAAAGTGTAGTCGAACGCAAACGCTTCCAATAATAATAATAATAATAATAATAATAATAATAATAATAATAATAATAATAATAATAATAATAATAATAACGTATTGCGAGACAGCGTGCGACAAGGGAATGTGATTTTTACGTGGTTGATGCAATCGCGTTTCGGAGGACTCGTGACTAACACGGCCGTTTCCAACCGAAATGAAAACATTTCATTTCACGTATACAGTTGCCAGCTACATTTATCTCTCTCTCCTTATCGGTTTACTTTGTAAAGAACTTACTATGGCCTAGTGATTTGGTTATTCTGCTAGTTATATACCGTAACAATTGAATAGCCTGAGACAAAATAAGCAAGGAATACATGGCTCAACCTTGGATATCATTTATTCAACGCAATGAAATTATTTTATGGGGTATACTGCAGACGAAAACTGCGTGAGATTGAGCGGCACGCCTTGGTGAAGAACTGCGGATGGATTTGTTTCGACCACCGGCGTGGTGTTCGTTATTCATTTAAATCAATAAATCGAAGTGCGCGGGTATTTTCGGCATCTCACATTTATATTGAAATACGCCTCTCGTGGCCATAAATCGAAAGCCCCGTCTTCCGACCATTTAGCAGCGCGACTCTACACCTGCTCAGATACCACGGAGCGTGTTGCATCCTTCAACTTCCTATAGGTTGAGGATCTCAACTTTCGAGAACAAGTTGAGGTCGCTGTTGACGAGCAAGCATTAAGGGCGCCCGAGTCTTCTGCATCGTATTCTGCGACATCGCGCAAGCTATAGTGTACAAGTTTTCGGGAGCGCAGATGTGGTCGCTGTTGACCAGCAAGCATTAGGCGTCCGAGTCTTCCGCGTCGTATTTTTCGACGTCGCGCGAGCTGATGCGTGTACAAGTTTTCGGGGGCCCAAATGTCGTTACCGATTTTTTCCCCCTGGTCATTTCGGGTCATCTATGTGTCTTCTTTCGGAGTCAAAAGCAGGCAACCACGCTGTCGTAGAATTGTTATTTACCGATATACAGTTTAAATTATTCGCATTTTACAGCGCCCCTTTTCGTGCGTGTAAACTCTCATTTCTTCCCTTTTGTTTTTATTTTTTCATTACGTTCTAACGATCTCGTTTCCCATAACCCACATTGAGCAACGAATTCGTCCAACTCACCCGTATATCCTGCGCACCCAGTTTTTAACTTAGAAGTGTGGCAGCTTGGCCTAGTTGGTATGGCATGACGATAGTCATAGCGCGAGAACAAAACGACGACACAGAGACAAGAAGGACACGAAAGACACGAGCGCTAACTTCCAACTGAGTTTATTGCGCAGAGCACGAAAATATATAGAGGAGACAGTAACCATGTGATAAAAACCATATGGCACAAAGAGCAGAACATGAGTAAGAAAAACAAAAACAAACAACACAAAAAACGCAGCGGGCATCGCAAACCCACATAGGCATACACAAATAGCGAGTTTACAGCGTCAGCCAAGTGGTCACGACCGCGGTCACTGCCCCATACGTACAAACTTGGCGGTAAAACAGCAAAATGTGAAGGACAACGAAATAACCAAGCGCAACAGATTGCCAAGGAAGAGGGGGGTATAGCCTGCGGCGCGGCATGGTGGCTTTTTGAGCCTGGAGTCGGGAAGGAAGCAATTGCGAAGCGAGAGAGAGAGTGAAGGGAGCCACCGCCAGCGTTTCCTCTCTCTCTGCGTAGCAGGAGGGAAAGGTAATGGACGGCTAAGGGCAAAGGAAGAGTATCGATCCAGGCTTGCAGGCTCGATGACCGCTATACGCGGTCAACGCAAGTCCAAGCCGCGCCACTGGGATGCTCGTCCGGCCACGCCTTTAGCGGTCACTGCAATTGCGTGCGTTTGTGCATGCCGGTATAAAAACGTCTGGAGCGCGCAATTAGAGCGATAGTAAAGACCTACATTTTTTTTTTCGCTCTCTCGTGGGAGCCACCATTTCGAAATCACGCCATCACATTCGTATGGTTGTCCTGCAGTGGTGTGTGACGCCAGCATGAAAATACACTCCACACGGAATAAGCTAGACATGCACATTTTCGCACTGACATCACGGATTGTACTTCACTGAGCTTCCTTCTATGAAGGTCGCAATATACACGCACACGTCATTTAGAGGATTGAAGTGACGCGCGGCAGCTAAATTGCGATCGTCATATATAGGCAACGTTTCTAATTTTTGTGAAAATAGTCAAAAGCTTAGTTGATTGAATTGCCAATATTTAATGCGGAGAACCTCCGTAGGAACTGCTCCAGAACCAATTTTTTTTTTGTTCTACTATGTATCGCTTCTGTAAGCCATACGAAGTTATTCGTTACACAACTGTTGCAGATACCTACACAATCGATTTTAATGTCGCGCGCTATCTGCTTCGAAAACTGTTACCTCTGCTCATCCTCTATAATGTAACCTTGCTATAGCCGTTTTTCACGCGATATCCCGGTTTTAATATTGTCAATAATTGTAATAAGTTAATCGATGAATCGATAAACGAATCAAACAACAGAAAAAGTCCTGCAACGTCTTCTGCGAATGCGTCGAGGCCGACGGCTCTCGTGACTGGAGCAGCACCGCTTTCGTTTACAAACAGCAACAGCTGGCGCCAGCGAACAACTAAACAGGAGCAAAGAAAAAGAAAAAGAAACGCGGCAACCGGAAGAGATAGCGAAGCGGGCTCTTCGGTGACGTCATAGCACGAGGGTTGCCGCGGCGTTGACATTGCGCGCGTTTTTCGCAGAGGCGACAGCGGGAAACGGGAACATTCCTGAGCGCGCAGCATGGTGGGTCAGCAGGTGCAGCATGTATACGAAGGACGATGCTATGTTATTATAGCAGAGAGAGAGAGAGAGAGAGAGAGAGGATGACAAGCACGCGAACAGTCAAGCCCGAGAGCGCGACGGCAACCTGTTGATCACAAAAAAGCGCCGGGCGACGGGCCAAGAATGGCGAGCCGGAGCGCGCACGCTGGGCCGCTCAGCGGGGGACGAGAAGCTATAACAGCGGGGGTGACACGTTCGCCGTCATTCGGAGCGCACGGATGCACGTGTTATATAGCATTCACGCGGAGAGAGGAGGGTGAGAGAGAGAGAAACGAAGGTGCACTTCGCGTATTGCGTACATTCTTCGCATCGTTCACTTACGTAATCATTTCTACGGTAATTATTAATGAACAGGCATTAACCACGAGATAGTCATGAGACACGCTGGGGTGGTGGTCCTACTACCCCACTTTCATTTAGATTTCTTCCAATTCTCCAGCGGAGTAGCGTCAAGGTTGTATCCCTGTTTGGCATCGTTAATTTATGTCATCGTTTTCTCATGTAATTATTAATGGACAGGCATTAACCACAAGATGGTCATGAGACACACTGGGGTGGCGGTCATACTCCGCTTTCATTTAGATTTCTTCCCACAATTACCCAGCGGAGCAGCGTCAAGGTTGTATCCCTGTTTCGCGCTTTCAGTTAAACTGCTACTCCTCTATAAAAAGAAACAAACAAACGCGGAAATCAAACTGGGTTAAAACTGCGCGGAGGACGGCACACAAATAGAAGAAGCAGGTAAGAAGAGCGCACTACTGATACTAATCACGTACCGGCCTCTGCGCGCTTTTTTTTTAGCTCAGTTAAAATTTATAAACTAACCTTCCACCCTCCCGCCGGTGTACATCACCTGAAACGAACATCGAGTGGTTTCAACGAACCCCTCGACCCTTTTCGCATGACCTCGCGTTTCAATGTCCGCAGGCGTTCTATAGGTTAGCGAGCGTGGCAGTAAATTTCGAACAAGGCGAGATGCGCCGCTTTACAAGATTGATTGATATGTGGGGTTTAACGTCCCAAAACCACCATATGATTATGAGAGACGCCGTAGTGGAGGGCTCCGGAAATTTAGACCACCTGGGGTTCTTTAACGTGCACCCAAATCTGAGTACACAGGCCTACAACATTTCCGCCTCCATCGGAAATGCAGCCGCCGCAGCCGGGATTTGAACCCGCGACCTGCGGGTCGGCAGCCGAATACCTTAGCCACTAGAGCCACGCCGCGGGGCAGTAGCGTCAAGGTTGTATCCCTGTTTCGCGCTTTCAGTTAAACTGCTACTCCTCCCCCTCCCCTAAACAAACAAACGCGGAAATCAAACTGGGTAAGGAGAAGTAGGTAAATAAAAAAGAAGTAGGTAAGAAGAGTGCACTACTGATACACTACTGCACACTTTTTAGCTCAGTTAAAATTTATAAACTAACCTTCCACCCTCCCGCCGGCGTGCATCACCTGAAACGAACATTGAGTAGTTCCAATGAACCCCTCGACCCTTTTCGCATGACCTCGCGTTTCAATGTCCGCAGGCGCTCTAGGTTAGCGAGCGTGGCAGTAAACTTCGAACAAGACAAGATGCGCCGCTTTCCAAGGCTCAAACATGATTTTCTCTACAGAAGCGCGCACACGCACACACACGCACAAAGTAAGAAAAACAGGCGAGGAATGCGAGCCAGCGAAAGCGCAGTGGAGAGCCTGCAGGAAATGAGCGTGGGAGGCGAAAATGCGTGCGTCAACCGTGCAATCGGGGAGAGGTGCAGCGCGCAGTGCCAAGCAGCGCCGAAGACCGAAAAGAACCACGTGGGCGCGGCAGGGCACACTGGCCATGAAACCGGAACGCAAGACTGAGCCGCCTCATAAACGAAGTAGCACTCCCGTCTTCCCCGTATATACTACATCGCCCGGCATGCCTCTATACGGGGCAGCCAACAACACAGCCAACAACATACAGGGGGCGCAACCCCTCAAGCTTGCCCCACACCCCATCGTTTCTCGAACCTTTATCGAACATCGCCGCTGTACATACTTCGATCGCATCGCGGGAAAGATTTATTTTGTTTCGCAGCACGAAAACGGATCTGTGGGATGTTCACGGCTTAGCCATCCGAAAATTTTGTGTGCCACGAACGCAGAGCGCAAAACGACTGTCGACCATACTGACCTGCCCGGCCCCAACTTAATATCCCCCCCCCCCTCCCCCAAACGAACTTCTGCCTACGATAGTTATAGGGCGAGAACAAAACGACGACACAGAGACACGTGTCCTTCTTGTCTCTGTGTCGTCGTTTTGTTCTCGCGCAATAACTATCGTCATGCCACACCAACTAGCCCAAGCTGCCACACTTCTGCCTATGCCTATGGTTCATGGTGAAGTAAACGTCGAATGGGCGGCCGAAGGGGGAAAGGCGGCTGCACCCCCCCCCCCCTTCGAATTTAGTATTTCACTTTTCTATACAGAAGCAATAAGCAACCCTAACTTGATTAGCACACACGTGTATTGCATATTTCAAAGAAATGCCTTTCGGGACATTGCCAGGAAACTTTACGTGTCACATACAAGTTACCAAACTTGCACCTTACGTCACGGTACTGAAAGAAAGCCTGCATGTGCTGGATGCCCCTTCCCCACGACAGCCTCCTCTCTCCCGTGCAAAAAAAAAATTCTGCGGATGCCATCGAAACATTGCAAAAACGTGAAAGGGGCAGGACGTCAAACTTGGACTACAAGCGAGCCTGCCTGCTACTGCAGTTTAAAAAGGACAGGACCGGCTTTCTTCTATCTCTTTTTTAAGACTCGGCTCTCTATGAGGTATTTCGATCTCCCACCCACCATCTTATACGCGGCCAGTTCCATGATCACGTACAACACCGCGAACAGAGACTCGATCGAAATTATGCCTGCAATACCCGAAGGGGCCAGTGGCCTCGCCCCGTTTTTATAACGTCGCCGCACCTACTACGACACTGATAACCCCAGCGCAAGCAATGCATTTTCGATATACTTCAGCCGGTTTGCGTGGAATTGGGATTCCGGAGGGGTAGACTTGCAGCGTTTGGAAAATTGAAGCGAAAAAACGCAAAATCCAGCGTATATACAGATGTCTATCGATGAGAAAAAGAGACCAGTTCTCCGCGGGCATTGGCGTTTTTAAGACTCAGTCGTTAATCAGCACCGGAATACTAATTACTAAAAGTGAAACATTTCCAAATTAAAACCAGTCCCTACGTTTCACCTCCTTTTGTTGAAAAAAAAAAGCAAGAACGTAAAGTCATGACTCAGAGATAAGCATTGTGCAATAAAGTAAGGCTCATTCCCCCGTGTCTATGTTTTCACTGCTGCTTCTCGAATATTTTTTTTTGTTGTTTTTAGTTCGCTCTTCTAAACCAGCACGCTTGCCTGAGCTTTCAGGTCATGTAGCAAGGCCGTAAAAGACGGATCTCCGCTTACACCTTGAGGTGAATTATGCAGAACACGAAGTGCACGGGCTTAGATATCGTTTTAAGAATAACAAGAATGATGGAGAAAAGAAGCGACAAGCCGGCGCATCTCTACAAAACCGATGGGTCGATCTCTCGCTCATCTTCGTTTTCGCACGACTTTTTCACTTCTTTCCGCCTCAATGTACCGCATCTCTTTCTATCTTTTTTTTTTTTTTTTGGAGCCCTATGGCGTCTCGCTAATCCAGGGGTTTCAAACATGCGACACGTGGACATTTATCTAACCGCCCGGCCCAGACGTGTCTTCATCCGATCATTTTATCTTAATTGGCGTGTTTACCAGCTACGCTGATGTGACTGGCCCATGTAGCTTCTAGCATTTTGGAAACGTAACCGTGGAACGAAAGCTCTATATTTTCAGAATCGTCGTCTAGATTTGAGAGTCAATCTGGAGATCAGGACAGACACGTTCCTCTAATCGTAACGCCGAATCCCCTTCAGAAATGGTACACACATCGCAAGAGAGAAAGGCTTTTCCTTCAATATGGCAACATAAGTCGGGATGACTTTGAAAAATTGAATTGCTGCACAAACTTGGAGAAAAAAACTAAGGAAGACAGGAAAGAGCGCAGACTACCAACTGTTTATTGTCGTTTTTTTTTTAAGCCAATATATACGCATGCTATGCTGCGCTTCCACGATGCGCACAAAACCAAATACGCCGCAAACAAAGCCGACCGAAAACAAATCAAATCAAAATTGACTGCCACCACAATGACAAAAGTGAGAAATGGCAAAATACAAAAGTGATACACACCACAATCTAAACTGCGTAATCCCAAGGTGTGCGCTCGTCTTTTTTTATTTATCTTTTATTATTTATTGCACCAAGCATCAACAAAGGCATGAAAAAATGAAAACGTACTCTAGAGATTTTTGTTTAAAAACCCTAAAAATAGCGCTTAGCACCAAATAAAACAATAAATAAACATTTTTATATTTACTCAAAGGATGATTTTGTTCGACCCTACGTCGAATTCCCTTCAGGAATGGCACACATATCGCAAAAGAGAGAGGCATTTCCTTCAATATGGCAACGTAAGTCGGGATGATTTTGTTCGACCCCCTCCCCACCCCCAAACCACTCAATTTTCTTCACACCCCCGACCCTTACGGGAAACTACGTTTCGTGACTGGCTGAGGTTAGGTTGAGAAGCCCGCGCTAAGCACTGCGCATCGAAAAGCGACAAAAGTCAACATCCCATTTCATTTTTGTTTACTGGCACACTCGCCGATTGCAGCGCCACCCTAAGGGCGGGGTGGGGGAAGGCAAGGTCGTCCCGACGAAACGTGCAAAGCGCGACGACACGCACAGTCACAACCGGTTGCCGTCTTTCGTCATCGTCGGCGTGCACGCAGAAAAAAGAGACCCGCTTTCGCGAGCGAAAGCTGCCGCGGATCATATCGAAAAGACAAAAATATAAAGAAGAATTTGCATATGGAACATCCCGAGTCGGCACGAGCGGCGTGACGAAATTGAGTGCCCTACAGCGTAACATTAACCTCGGATATGTGGATCAAGGCTGGTAGCGAGGACGAACTTGTACGCATATGGGACTACGTAGCACAGATTGCTGGCCAGCTGTGCGCGAGAACCGAAAAAAAAAAAAAGAACGGGCATGTCGCGTGATGAACCCCTTCACACGTGGCTTTGAACGAAAACATTTTGTAAGATGTGACAAGCCATTAGCGTAGACTATAGAGGTGCGGCGCAGAACCGCCTTCTTGCCCTTTGTAATTTTAAAATGTTGCATATATATACGTATACACACGCACAAACACCAGCATGAACGTACATGAAGATTAGTTGAACCCCCCCCCCCCCCTAAAAAAGCGTTCAAGCTACTCATTTGGCAAGAGCCTTTTCGTTTTCATGTTTTCCTAGTCCTTTGTCAGCTTCTTCAATTCCTGGCTTAAAAAAAACATAGAACCTAATGCCAAGAACCAGGAATAGCGCTGATTGAGCCCGTGGCGGTACACACGAGTACAGACGAATACAAGGAGGCTACAGAAGGCAAGACAATACAGGACTGGCCACGTGATAACTAATCGTAATAACAATAAGTGCCAAGACCCCGATATAATTACGAGTCCAGCCGTAGTGGAGGGCCCCTGAAACATTTACAATCTGGTTTTCTTTAACGTCCGTCTATAGCATTTTTGGCTCCACCGAAATTCGAGCGCCGCGACCATTGGGGTGAGCAGCTGAACACCGCAACCACACCGAATCGTGCTGATGATACCTAATCCTGGTGCAACGTGTACCTATACATTTCGTTTACGACTAATCATATAAATCGTAGTCCTCATAAGCAGCGTTCTAGCTCTTGTAAACGTGCGAGACCTCGATCCTTTATCGCCGATGGAGCGGGCGCACTTTCTGCCTGCTTCCATGGGAACGCGTTCGCCCAAACGGAACGTTGATTGGACTCGCGACCCCGAAAAGTAATGAAAACGCTTGCCATATCATACCGAATACATGACAACGAACACGCGCGACACGCGTATAATTTACCAGGAAGTAGGCGAGCGTGAATGTCCCAAAATCGGTATTTTCACTAAGAGCGTGCGTAAATGAGCCTGTTCCTGCGCGTACGGAGCGCGCAACGCAACAGAACGCTCCATTTCTTATCCGGACGCAAGCCGCCATCGACCAGGCGAAAGCACATTCATACATACAAACAGTGACGATACCGCTTACGGCCATTCTCGTGACTTCCTTGAAAATGTGCGCAGACACCGGTGGATAAGCAAAGATGCGCCAGCAAGCCTTGTAATTCAAGGGCGTGTGTACAGTGAAACCACTTCCCTGTTTGCAAACACCGCATCGCGCCTTTAGACGTCAACACGAGCTTGGAGCTTCTCGTAGTGGGAATGCCGACGCTGTCAACCACAAAGCGTAGCTCCAAGCAATGATAGCCTTGCTTCATTTATCTTGACAAAGTTCGCAGAGATGTTGGGAACGCACGACCGATTTACGGCATATTTAAGAGGTTCGTGCTATGCCTCAACTAACTTGCTGTGAGCGGAACAAAAAGGAAGTAAAGGTTTCTGCGCACGTGGTTCATAACACCACGTGGTGTGTGCTAAATAAACAGTCTTAAATCGGCAAAGCGTAGCTTGTCATTCTCGGGCATTTCATGTGTCAACACGAGAGGCTTTCAACAATCTTCAAACGCGCCTATCGTTTGAGCCGCAAGTTTCCAGGCTGAAGACTTCGGGTTTTCCCCGAGGCGTTTATCGCTTCCGATAACAAAGTGAAGTTTTGGCCTAGCTGCTTTTGCATCTCATGAAGCTCGATGTTCTACACGGGGACATAGAACTATAGAATTCATAATGCCAAACTAACTAGCCCGAAGCTTCACTTTACTAAGGAGACGCAAGAGGAAACACGCAATACTTGTCTGTGTCTTTACTTTGGGTCCTCGTGTAGAATATCGCGATGTTCGTTCTTTCCGCATTTACTGCGTCTATCCATGGAAACGCGCGAGCCCAAATGAAACGCTGACATGGACTCGTGACAGCGCCCTTTACGAGCAATTAATTGTCAGACGAATATCAATACCTAAGTCTCCAGATATCTCTCTCTTAAACACGGTGCCTTCGTTGAGCTTACTGTCGTTTCTATCGCCTAAATCGAACAAGCTGAAAAATCGCACACAACGGATTTGAGTAGTTTGGTAATAGAGGTGGCGGGAGACACGACTCGGCTTTACGGCCGTGTGCGTACGCATCTATATACACAAACGAAGTGTAAACATTTTCGTCGATCGAGGGGTGGGCTGTCGAAACTCCTCAACCACAACCAGCGGCAATTCGCGCGGTAATAATGTCACCACGGGCACGTCAGCCTGCAAACGTAAGTGCGATCGGAAGACACTGTGTAAACCTTAGAGCGAACGCAGCCGAGGAAAATGAAGTAAGCACAAGACACAGCGCTTGCATCCGCCTGTTTGAGCTGTAACGTTTACAAAATGGAATACGACTCCCCCCCCCCCCCCCCCAATCCCCCAGCAAGCAATCTTCATGACCACAATCAGGGCCAGGGGTACGAACAACTTTCCGCGCGGCCTTTGCATTCTTTCTTTTCCACAAAGCCTTTACTACTACTTTACCTCTTTTTTTTTTTTTTTGGAACGGAAACCATCCAGCACTTTTTCCAAACGGCTGACGTAGTCATCAATAGGACCACGCATGCAGTCACACAACCGCACGAAAAGAGCAGAATCGCCCACACTCACCCTTTCGTGAAGCGATCGCAAGTCGTTGGTGATGATCTGCGGCCTCGGCGGGGGCGGCTCTTCGTCCGAGTCGCACTCGTGCTCGAGCTCGGCGTCGATCTCCTGCTCGAACTGCACGAGCAGCGGCGCCAGCATGCCCAGACGGGCTCCACGGCGAGCCACTTCGAGAAGGCACAGTATGAAGCTGCGCTCGTTCTTGCGCATCACCAGGTCCTCGGTCTCGAACAGCAGGCACTCCTTGATGTCGAGCGCGCGACAGAAGGCGATGAAGTTGGAGACGTTGTCGCGAGCCTGGAAGGTGCCGCGCTGGACGTCGGGGCGGTACACCACGTCCCGGTCGGGCAGCTTGAGCGCGGCCAGCCGGCCTTCGCGTCGAGCCGCCTCGAGAACCTTGTTCGCGTGACGGCACAACGTCACGCCGTCGTCCAGAGACTCCAGGAACGTCTCGGGCGTCAGCTTGAGGCCGTACAGCGTGTTCATCCACTCGGCCAAGTCTTCCTTCATGGCCCACAAGTACTCCTCGCTAGACTTGAAAGGCCTCAGCGGCCTGATCTCGAGCCGCACGGCTCCGAGCTCGTAAGCCGCCGAAGACATGACGACTTCTCTAAGTCCACCTCGGCCGGCTGGCCGCCTCTGTTTGAAACGAACTACGACAAGCACTCACTGCACGCGCGCACGTCACAACACCACTCGCACCACCGTAAGTCGCCCCCGCCTCTTGGGAAGTCTTCGCGCCGGTGGTCGCGCCAACGTCGAGGCGAAAGCTGCCGTGTTGTGTAGTACGCGCGCCGACACGCCGCTAGAGCACCGCCCCGTCCATCTCACTCGTAGCGCGGTCGAACCGCTTTTCACTCTCGACGCTCGACAGCAGTCCAACACGGGAGCACGCCAAACGGTTCTCCTGCGGCACTGGGTCACGTGGCCGGCGCGCGAAGAACGAGCGAGTTAGAAAGCTGGCGCCATCTGTCGGTAGTCGTGAAAGACTATGCATTGCTATTTTTTTTCTTTCTCTAGTGATGAAGGGCTGCAGTTTAAAGAGGAAAAGATTATGAAAAGATGACGGTATGAAAACGTGCGAACATTTTATGTATAAAAAGAGGGACCTGGGAAAAGTGCTGTTTTCGCCTTCTTGACCTGTGAAACGTTTGCGGACTTTTAAACGTTACCAGAATCATCTAGAGACCAATCTTCTTAATTATCATTGAGGGTACGACCGTCGTAAGAACTCTGTAATGGCATACAGTCTGGCACATTTTACAGTTATTTTTTTTTTTTTGTGGTGTGTAACCAAGTAAAGCTGAGTAGTTGAGGCATTCAGACATCAAGAGTGCTGTTTCTCGGGCTAGTTGGAATAGCACGTTGGTATTGGATGCGCTACTAGAACGGTATTCGACGAAAAAAGGTGGACGATGAAGAAGTGCTGGTCAGAAGAGAAATAAGAAAATATATTTTACTCTAAACATCTTACAATTTATTGCATTTATGAGTAATATGTGATTCCCTCTGCTTAATTACTCATTTCTGGGAAAATTACTCATTTCTGGGACCTGGGAAAAGTGCTGTTTTCGCCTTCTTGACCTGTGAAACGTTTGCGGACTTTTAAACGTTACCAGAATCATCTAGAGACCAATCTTCTTAATTATCATTGAGGGTACGACCGTCGTAAGAACTCTGTAATGGCATACAGTCTGGCACATTTTACAGTTATTTTTTTTTTTTTGTGGTGTGTAACCAAGTAAAGCTGAGTAGTTGAGGCATTCAGACATCAAGAGTGCTGTTTCTCGGGCTAGTTGGAATAGCACGTTGGTATTGGATGCGCTACTAGAACGGTATTCGACGAAAAAAGGTGGACGATGAAGAAGTGCTGGTCAGAAGAGAAATAAGAAAATATATTTTACTCTAAACATCTTACAATTTATTGCATTTATGAGTAATATGTGATTCCCTCTGCTTAATTACTCATTTCTTGGCCAGTCACCTAGAGTGGGTGTGAGCCATGCTTTTTTGGTCATCATCATCAAGAGGAAAGCCGTTACCTGCCTCAGATATTTCTTTTGATTGATCGCTCGACCTTTTGGCTAAGATCAAAGTGTAGCAAATATTACATTAGGGGGTACATTCAATTATTCAGCATGACTGAGCCGAATCAGGTGACTACGTAAACAACGGTGCGTGGCCAGAAAATGTTTTCGAGGTGAAAGATGGAGGGAGGGGGGCGGGGTTAGACCCTATTTTATTTATGTTCCTGAGTGCACCGGTGTGTGTGCGCGTATGCCCGTACACAACTGGTACGCTGGTGTAAAAAAACAAAGGAAAGCGGGATTGAACACCTCAAAACCATCCTAGGCTACGCTACCATAGCATACCAGCGAAAAATGATGCAGTCTGTTCCCGCACAAACTGAGAAATGTGTGGGCTGAGACCTGCAGAAAGCGTGGAGCTAGGTGGCCGTTTTTTTTTTCAATTACTTTGTTTATTTCTTCTCTCTCTGTTTTTGTTTTTATAGCTCTTTCTATCTTTACTTCTCTAATTTCCTTTTTTTTTCTCTATCTCTCTATATGAAATAGTGAGCCAGCAACCCGGTGTCTCTACTAGAGTAGAGTACAGTAAACCCTAGAAACTGCGGCTAATAGCCACACTGGGAATTGGCTAAGAGCCAGCTAGTTTTTAAGGGAAGTTGTGAAATTAAAATTCAAATTTCTTTGATTAAGACAGAGGTCGTTCAAATGAATAAAATTAAGAATAGAATGATGAAATGGAATCGAATTGAAGTGATGAATCCTATCTCCTTAGTCAGCCCGCGCAATTAGTACATGCTGACTTCTTGCACGTTTCGGCTTTATGGTTCACATATATTCAACATCTTCAGTATGAACACAGTTAGAATGTTGCCCTTAATGTCAGCACGCGAGGATTATGCGTCGAGGAAGAGAAAGATAAGTTAAGACCAGTAAATATACGCAAGAAACAAAGCAGAGCAAGGGCAAAGTGCTACCGCGTTTATTTAGTATTTTTAAATGCGAAGCATTTCTTAGCGGCCTTCGGTGGCTTTGAGCGTATCTATCTATCTATCTATCTATCTATCTATCTATCTATCTATCTATCTATCTGTCTATCTATCTATCTATCTATATATATATATCTATATATATATATATATATATATATATATATATATATATATATATATATATATATATATATATATATATATATATATATATATATATATATATGTATATATATATCTATTTATCTATCTATCTATCTAGCCGCCTACGACTTCTAGCTCTCCTGGCCGTTTGGATAATGGTATCGATACCAAACTTGGCATGGCATAACATGACTGTATGAAAACATATTTGGCTCGTCGTAACATGAAAATCATGACGCGTATGTCTTGAATGCCATGATTTACATTTCATGGTACTGCAGCTCTTGCGGTGGTTTCGTTCACATGGCATGTTGCAAAACTGGTATGGTACGACATGATTGCATGGCGAACACAAGCGGCAGACACTAACATGAAACTTATGACATGCGTGTCATGTAACAACATGACTACGTTCCATGCTCATGATGCGCTCGAGGTTGTTTCGCGAGCGTCACATATACCAAGTTTGGTATTACAGTACGTGAATAGATGAAGGTATGTGACTAGTGCAAACATGATAATCATTAGATGCGTGTCATGTAACAACATGATTACATGTCACGCTCGTGATGCGCTGGCCGCCGTTTAGCTAGATTCACTTATACCAAATTTGGTATTACGGGACGTGAATGAATGACGACGGTGCGATACTGGTGCAAACAAGATAAACACGAAATGCATGTCATGTAACAACTTGACTACATGCTACGCTCATGATGCACTCGCGGCCGTTTCGCTAGCTTCACCTGTACCAAACTCGGTATTACGCTACGCCAATGGAGGAAGAAGGTATGTGGCTGGTGCAAACATGATAATCATGAGATGCGTGTCATGTGAGAACATGACTTCATGCCATAGTCAAGACGCCAATACATTTCGACGTGACGTGGTGCACGTGCTCGCCGGCGTTCCTTTGGTCGCGTCACGCCGGCGTTGCCACGCCAGGTGCCGGTCCTGCCATATACTCGCAGGCGTGCGCTGCGTTGCTTTGATGCATGCGCGTTTCTGCGCGTCCGGCGTGCCTCGGATCCACCACCAAAAGAGGGAGACGCAGTTTTGTGTGGGTAACGCATCGGCATAGAGTAATGTCACTCTATGGCATCGGCGCGAAATGTAGCATGTCGCATTTCGCGCCGGTTACCGTCAGGCCGCGCCTAAGGACGCCGGTCGCGCCTGGCGTCAGACTATATGTGCTCGCGTTTTCCTTACGTAGCGTCGCTGTGCCCAGCGTGCGCGCACGTCAACGCTACATTGGAGTATATTGGGCCCTTCATGATGCGCTCGCGGATGTTTTGCTAGCTTCATATATAACAAATTTAGTGTTACGTGACGTCAATGAATGACGAAATAGATGACCGGTGCAAACATGATAATCCTGACATGCGTGTCATGTAAGAACATGACAACATAGCACGCTCATAGCATGCTCACGCCCGTTTCGCTAGCTCCACATATACTAAATTTGGTATCACGTGACGTGAATAGATGACGAAGGTAAACGACACATTCAAACATGATAATAATGATACGTAAATCATGTACAACCTCATTTACCTCCACCTCGTAACGTTGTGCTAATTTTAAAGCCTTTATTTTTTTCATAAAATTTACCATTACAATCCATCTTTAAAAGAGAGCCTTCTCTCTTCCCCCTCTTACATTTCACCTCGTTTCGATCATTGCTTTAAAGTAGGTGTGCCATTTTGCCGAACAAACCACTACAGTGATTCCTTCATTCCCAGAACAAGCAAAGACTGGAACTGCCTTTCCGCTGCCACCGCATCCCTCATCGACCCTGCAAACTTTAAACTCTCCATTTTGCAGCAATTGTAACATTTCGCTTACTTTTTGTTGTAACCCCCACTTCTTTCTCTAAAGCCTTCAGGCATGGAAAGTATTCAAATAAAT
Source organism: Rhipicephalus microplus (assembly GCF_013339725.1). Taxonomy (NCBI): domain Eukaryota; kingdom Metazoa; phylum Arthropoda; class Arachnida; order Ixodida; family Ixodidae; genus Rhipicephalus; species Rhipicephalus microplus. The sequence goes on from NC_051165.1 coordinate 216,263,231, forward strand.
AAATAAATAAATACATCAACATTTCCCATTCGTGCTTCGAATATAATCGATTCCCATTGTACGTGGGATCTCCCTTTTTTTTTTAACCGATGGGCGGAAATGTATCACTTCTGGTGGTTTTTTCCTTAGCCGCTACCATACTGGGTTTTAGCCACAGGAACGTTTACAATGACGCACGCTCTCTCTCTCTCTCTCTCTCTCTCTCTATATATATATATATATATATATATATATATATATATATATATATATATATATATATATATATATATATATATATATATATATATATATATATATATATATATATATATATATATATATAATAAGGGAGAGAAGTGTTTACCTAAGGGCTCGTATTTCCGTGGTTTAACACAATATTAAATGAGATATAACAGACAGTAATGCCAAGGAATGTACAGGGGAAGTTATTATAACCAATGGAATGTAAATAAGAAGAAAGAAGAAAGAAAAGTGGATGAAAATTTACCAGCTGTGAGCAGGAATCGAACCCACGACCTTCGAATAACGCGTACGAAGGCGTTATTCACAGATACACTACTAAGGACAAAAAAGAACCTAAATCAGGGCAACAAGAAATGCACGCGGGTGCACCGATATTGCACTCTATATTGATACAGACAAGAGAAAGAGAGAAGTAAACGTTTATTTTCCAGACAGTGCCCCGAGCAATGCCCGGTGTCACCCTGAGGTGGGAGGGCTCCTTAGTCCCGGAACCCTCTGGCTTCTACTGCCCTCTTGGCCCTGGCGACGAGTTGTTGTTGGCCTTCCAGGTCCTCGAGGGTGACCTTCGCCTCCCATGTTTTGGTTAGGTCTTCGTTCGTCTGATATTGATTGATATGTGGGGTTTAACATACGAAATCACTATATGATTATGAGAGACGCCGTAGTGGAGGGCTCCGGAGATTACGACCACCTGGGGTTCTTTAACGTGCACCCAAGTCTAAGCACATGAGCCTACAACATTTCCGCCTCCATCGGAAATGCAGCCGCCGCAGCCGGGATTCGAGCCCGTGACCTGCGGGTCAGTAGCCGAGTACCTTAGTCACTAGACCACCGCGGCGGGGCTCTTCGTTCATCCGTCCTGCTTCGTTATCAGTTGCGTGTTGTTGCAGATTACGTCTGGCAATACACTGCATGCAAGAAGCAAGTGTGACAGGGTGTCCGGTACGCTGCAGAGTGGCCACATAGAGCTATATCTCGTTGGGTATAGACAATGCATTAGGGCCCCATGTGTGTATGCGGTGCTTTGCAGGCGTCTCAGTATTACGCTTTCCTCTTTTGTCAGACAAAACACAAATTTATGAATGATTTAAGAATTGGTTTAAGGATGATTTAAGGATTTCATTTTTATAACAAGGCACCACCCGCTTCATGACCGATTCCCAGCGGTGAGTTCCGCAAATTCACTAAGGATCAACCAACCAAACCTGTGGTATAATGAGGCACAACAAATTTTTTCGTTTACGTATTTTTTATTGTGGTGTTCCCCCATGCGAACATCTTCATTTCAGAATATTACTTCAACTACCCCAGAAGCCATGTCTTCCGGATTAGCGTCGTAAACCGAGTCCCGCACACATCATGAAGACGAAACGTATTCAGTTCCGTGAGAACAACACATTCTTGCTCCTGATATGCCTAATTAAGCGTTTTCCGGTTGAAAACACACAAATGCGAGTGACTACCGCTTGTAGCATCCTCCCTTGTGTTGCGCATGTGGCTGTTCTCGTTCCTGGTCTTCAGACGTGTCTCACTAATACGTAGGCGGCGGCTGAGTGAGATATGGAGGCCGAGGACGGGTCCTCGGTGGAATACCGGTCAAGTGCGTTTCTGCGAATGCTGGCGCATAGCGTACGTGTGTACAAACGCTCACCTTGGGCAAAAGGGGCATCCCGGGTACCGTGTGAAACGCCGTTCCCACCTGCTCCGCGCGAGATAGCTTGTCATTCTTTCTTTCAGCGCGCATCACTCGAGAAGACAGCAATGAAAGGAGCGCTTCACGGGCTGTCGACGATCTTTCTTTCCTGCGGTCTTTCTTTCACACCTGAGCATCGAAGACAGATGATCTCGTGGCGGGCGAATCGGGTACGTCCTACATTCACACTCGGCAAGTGCTCACCGGAGCCCTGAATCGGCAAGCTTGCCACTCACTTGCACGTGGAGTGCTTCGTTTGTAACAAGGAGTTCGATATTTGAGTGGGTTGTCAAGCAGCTGGCTATAAAAGGGGTCATTCCGGTACTGCACCTACCAAATCTAACTAGGCTGTATTTTTTTTCTTTATTCGTTATTTTTAATGGGAGCGATGTGACCACGCAGGAGTCAAATTCGTAACGATTTCAATCTGTAATGTGTTTTTTTTTTTTTTGCCATTGTGCAGGCGGCTTTGCTAATCCGGCGTTCCCACAATTTACATGAGAGCGTAAGAAAGAGATGCAAAACAGCCACCTCGCACTCTTCTTTCCGCTATGTCACAGGGTTTCCATCCCACGCGTGCCTCGAGGCAAAATCCTGTTAACGCTCATATGCTCGCTACCCTTCACATGGAAAGAGGAAAAGGGGAACAGAAGAGAGAGAATTATAAGTGAAAAATTTTCATAACACACGCACAGTGCAGCGTACCACAGCCGATTAATCTCCTTTTTATTAACTGTGCGGCCTTATGCCGTTTTGGTAGGGGCCAAGACAGACCGTTGATTCACTTGCACGAGCAGCTTCTTTGTTACAATGTCTCAATGACGCAGTGACCTGCCAATATCATACAGTGTTTGTTTCCTGTGTTTCCGAGTGCAGTTCCTGCCTCAATGCTGAATTTTTGTGATATCGTAGGGAGTAGTATTTCAGTGTTTGAGTACGTATGATTCATTTTTATTCGACTCATGGAGCCATCCGATTGAAGCTGCCAGTATTTATTTATTTTATTTATCTATCACATACTGCGGACCAAGTATGGTCCATGCAGGAGAGGGCAATACAGTTCAAAATTCTTCTACATACATACACTTCCGCTGCAGTATACATTCACTGCAGAACAAAATTCATGTACATTAAAAATTCGTGAAAAACAAGGGACAAATACAGGCAAAGAAGCAGACTTAAGCAACAAGAAAAGGGTATAGTTTCATCTCGGCGTGTTGAGCATAGGGGAATCATGGGGCAGAGCATTCCAATCAGAGACAGTCAGATAACCAAATTAATCAAATGAATGAATATCCGCTGAATTCAGTTTAATGACGACATGCCCACCGACGCACACAATAGAGGACCTCGAGAAATTTTCGAATTGTCATCGCGAAATGTCCATGACTAAAGACACGAGGAATGTCTTCCACTGCTGCTACCCTTTCCCAGGGGAAAATAATTTCAAAAATAAATATAAATTAAGCACACTCACATTGACAAATGGCAGGTAATCTGACACACACGAGTTTGCGTCTCGGTTTATACATGCACTGAGCATTTCACAAAGGCACCTCCACGTTCCCAAGGGACAACAATAATGCATCGTGCAGGCCGAAACGCGCGCGAGACTTTGCAAGGGCGTCACCCACACGACCGCATGCCTCCGCCACTGTGAAGCAGCCGCGAGGACAACGCTTGTTTCTTTTTTAGTATTTCTTTGTTTTTCGCTTTCCTAAAGCGCGTATACGAAACAGGCGTGCACACAAACATCGCTCGAAATTACACCGTGGAATCACGTGTCGAGGTTTCCTTTGTGTCTTGCCATTGTTGTCAATGACGCAAACACGCTCAAGTGCAAGCGCGCACACACACACACACACACACACACACACACACACACACACACACACACACACACACACACGGCGCCAGCATGCGCAAGGAAAGGAGGTGACAGAGAGACAGGGACCGAGAAATAGATAGATAGATAGATAGATAGATAGATAGATAGATAGATAGATAGATAGATAGATAGATAGATAGATAGATAGATAGATAGATAGATAGATAGATAGATAGATAGATAGATAGATAGATAGATAGATAGATAGATAGATAGATAGATAGATAGATAGATAGATAGATAGATAGATAGATAGATAGATAGATAGATAGATAGATAGATAGATAGATAGATAGATAGATAGATAGATAGATAGATAGATAGATAGATAGATAGATAGATAGATAGATAGATAGATAGATAGATAGATAGATAGATAGATAGATAGATAGATAGAGCGCGCTCATTTCACGCTACATCCGGACAGGCCGACGTCGTGAGGAGAGACGTGTATAGCATTTGCTCGGACATTACACACACCGGTTATTAATCTTGTCCACTCCTCTCCTCCTCGTCGTCAATATCATCAACAGATCACACACGCAGTCACGCCGGCGAAAGCGAAACGCGCGAGAGAAGACAGAAAAATGCCGTGAGCGTACACACACGCGCGCGCGCGTTTTTCCGCACGACGCGAAACGCACGAACGAAAATCGACTCCTCCCGTTCTTCCTTCACGCACAGCCGACGCAGTGATTACTGCTGCGGGAGCGACTCTGCACTTCTCGAGAGAAAGATGAACAGCGTGCGACTGCAGCCGTTGTACAGCAAGCAAGCAAGGCCCGAGCCGCGTCGTCCTCTTCGACGCCTGGTCGTGCGAATGACGGCGATTTCACGCCTCTGACGCGACAGCACTGCGCTTTTCGTCGCGCGACGTCGACGCCACATAGCCGCCAGTCAGCGTGTTGTCCACGCCGTCGCCCAGACGCTTCAATCATCCCGGCTTTGTCTTTTATTTTTGATCTTTTCAGTTCGACTTTACCGCGTCCTTATCCCGACCTCCTTTCTCGGCAAGGACGTCGGAATACTTACTCTCTGACTCACCGAACGTGCGTTCGTTACGATGACCATCGGCCGGGGCCAAGCTTGCCGCGCATGTGCATTTCATACGCACGCAAATAAACGAAAAGAAAGCTGAAAGCGACGGCAATCGTGGGCGACAGGAGACGAGGTCTTTGAGCGATCACCGACACGAAAAGGCCGCCGACGCCGTGGCAATCGGCTCGAAAATGCTGAGAGCGGTATGGAGAGGGTGCGTGCTTGTGTGCTCTGTGGTCGGGAGGGAGGGAGGCGCGCGCGGCGTGTGTTTGCGTTGCATTCGCTTGATGGACAGATCAGCGCGACCTCCTGTCGAGGGATTTGTGTACGCGAATACGAGAAAAACGCATTTGCATTGCAACTGCGTTTCCGGAGGAGGAACAGCGCATTTGCTGCGACTTATAGGAAAGCAGCTTGAGACAAGGATGAGGGTAGTGACATGGAGGGGTTAACTTGACTTTGTCTCGTTAGATGACATGTGGGGAAAGAAAAGGGGTATTAAGAGAGAGCAGACATGAGTCGAGATCATTCCAGACCATTGCAGGATGACTTCAGTCGACTTCAACTATCGCAGGGTGGTTCGTGTGGCTTCCAGAGCTGGTGAAACGCGAGGCCAGGTTGCCAAGATCTTTTCACCGGTAAAGCACCAGTGGTCAAGCTTGTTCAGGGCACTGTGAAGAGTCTGGAAGAAGGCTAGATATAGAATATTCATAAGTGTGGGCAGGGTTCTCCTTCAGGGGGCGGGGGAAGAATCGTGGCAGCCTACCCTCCCTATAATGCCAATGTATGAAGTTGACATAGCACCCCCTTCTCGACCCCCTGACCCCCTCCCACCCGTGCACATGCCTATGACAACATTACTATTTGGGGTTTTACGTGCCAGAACCACGATATGATTATGAGGGACGCCTTAATGGAGGGCTTCGAAAGTTCGTACCATATGGTGACCTTTAACAAGCATTCACATCTCACACAGTACGCGAGCTTAGCATTTCGTCTCCACCAAAATGCGACCACCCCGGCCGAAATCAAAACAGGGACCATCGGTTCGGTAGCCGTGTACCGTAACTGAGACACCACCACGTTGGATGGCTGGATATGGGGGGAGGTCAGAAGAATCGCATTCAATAAGGAATCTGGGAAGCTAACGCATTGTGTAACACATCCTTAGAATAGGCTCAAGTAGATCTCAAGGTGATCATTCATTATACCAGCCGTCCCCAACACTGGACCACAGATCGGGTTCACATATATCCCATAGAGTTTCCTGAAGTTAACTATCTCTGGCGCTGCGATCGTTCAACCACCATGGGAATCATGGGTAGTATATGCCCACAAATTGGCCTAGTCTTCGTCCTTGCGTGCTTCCAACGAACTTGTGGCTTTGGTTATTGTTATGCTTGTGGTCTTGTTTCGAATAAAGGTACGCACAGTTGTGACCTTCGCGAGACTATTTCAGTTAGTGAGCCCAAAAGGTTAAGGTCGTGAAGTGCAACAGCCGAACGTCGTCTCGTGACAAAGCAACTCTAAGCTAAGCACAGTTGTGACCTTCGCGAGACTATTTCAGTTAGTGAGCCCAAAAGGTTAAGGTCGTGAAGTGCAACAGCCGAACGTCGTCTCGTGACAAAGCAACTCAAATAAGCACAGCACGGCTGGAACCAACAGAAGAATGAAAGTACGAAGACTGGGCAAATGTGTGCACTTCCATTCATTCAAATGCTGGCTGATGCACTCTGCGTTGCAGCTCCCATAGGGCACAAGTGCGACAGTTACCTCAATTGTACTTATAAGAAACTCTACGACCTATCTATTCATCAGCACGGTGATCCGTCAATAAGTAAATGGGCACAAATTACACCCATATGATGTAACCGTCACATATCTGAGTATACAGCCAGACTGACCGAACGGACAACGTGTATGTACAAGGGGGCTTCAAAAGATCCAGGCCATTATCCCATGTATTGCTAGTGGGTGCGTGGCCATGGGACATTTTGACACCCTTGCACATCTTCTTCGGGCAGTGAAGGAGCCAATAAACTAATAGAACTGGTCTTCTTAAGTGAAACATTTGTTACTTACAGATTTCGGCAAAGTCCAACGTTACCTGAAAAAAACCTGCGCCAGCGAGCGTGAAGGAACGCAGCCCTCAAAGATGCTCCGGTAGCATGCATTTCTGTGCACTAGCTGTTTTTATATAAATGATTCTTCCCTCAGTCGGGGTTCTGTCGGCGCTCAACCATTTATGATATGAAAATACGATGGTTTTATCGAGATGCACTCGTATTTTCATGTTGCCACATTTCAGCACTGCCTTGATATGAACGCAGGACGTCATTGTTGCTTGTAACAACGGAGCGTTGCGCTGCTATATTCCCAACATGGAGAAAGAATCAGGAGGCGGAGTGCCATAGGAAGAATTAAAGGGGGAAAAAAGAAAGAAAATAAAGAAAGAAAGAAAGAAAGAAAGAAAGAAAGAAAGAAAGAAAGAAAGAAAGAAAGAAAGAAAGAAAGAAAGAAAGAAAGAAAGAAAGAAAGAAAGAAAGAAAGAAAGAAAGAAAGAAAGAAAGAAAGAAAGAAAGAAAGAAAGCCTCCCCTTCCCTCCGAAATGTTTTCCACCATAGCATACACAGCAAAAAATGACTATTTCATTGGGTACGTGCCCTCTCAAAAATCAAAAGTGCCCCATCCATCCCCCCCCGCCCCCACCGAGAAATATTTCTGGCTACGTGCCGGCGTAGGGCTCCTGGCTTTTTATAAAAAGTCGATTTGAAGTAGTCTTTCTACTCATGTCCATACTGAACTTTCTCTACTGCCGTTTTAAACAGTGAGTGGCGGGGGAAAAAAGTGTTGTTTTTTTTTCACCAATATCATGTGATTCTGCTCGAGCTTAGTGACTTTTTGTATTCCCTTTTCTCTCTGTTTGATTGATTGATTGATTGATTGATTTATATGTGGGGTTGAACGTCCCAAAACCACGGTATGATTATGAGAGACGCCGTAGTGGAGGGCTTCCGGAAATTATCGACCACCTGGGGTTCTTTAACGTGCACCCAAATCTGAGCACACGGGCCTACAACATTTCCGCCTCCATCGGAAATGCAGCCACCGCAGCCGGTATTCGATCCCGCGATTTCTCTTTCTGATCCGGGATAGCATCGCAGTGCTGTAAGTTGCCTCTTGCCTATGCTCTCTTATTTGTATACGTCCCACTAAAGTCATTTTGTTACTCGGATCCAGTTGTACTCACCTGAACTGCTGTCACCAGTACGCAACGAACTTCCTGTTTCAATAGAACGAAGATAAACTTCGACTGGCTGTGGACGGCTGGTGGCGTTCCGTCTACAACCCAAGCTGCTAGCAGATTCTCACGAGGGCTTCTCGAAGCAGCGCGCGGTATACTTCTGTGGGCGGAAGCCGATGCTAGCACGAACCCGATCGAGGAGGCTGCTGCGGTTTGTGCGCGGGCGTCGTCGATAGGCGAAGGCGTGGCACACCCACAGCGGCAACTGCCCTTGCGAAACCGATGTCGGTGACAACAAGCATTCGATGACGTCCGAAGGCGTGTAGAAAAGACGCTCACCCCTTAATTATACACGGGCCATATATACTTTCCTACTATGACCTTGAAGGAGCTCTGGCGCTGCGATCGGTCAGCCGCTATAATAATGACGGGTAGACGGATTCACCTGATCTACGTGCTTGCGGCCTTCTAACGCACTTGTCACTTTGCTTACAGTTGAGTTTTCGCGTTTGTTCCGGATAAAAGAAAAATATGGATCGTCGTTGACTTCATGAGCTTATTTGAATTGGTAAGCCTAAAAAGGTTAAGGTGGCGAAGTGAAATCGCTGAACATTTGCTGAACTTCTTCTCGCGACAAAACAACTTTAAGCCATACGCGGAGCCAAACGGAGTCGAAAGAATGGAGTTCAGACAAATCCGTTCACCACCCATGGTTGAAGCACCGATTTACTTTGCACCTTGTATATAGACACCAGCTCGAAAGTTCTCTCTAGTGTATGAAACTCTGTCACGAAGAGCTCAGGGTGAGGGCAGCCGCCATTTTCCAAAGCGACGCAAGTTTATCGAGCATGTCCCGAAGAAACCTAATAATATCCAGCATCAAGCCAAGTACCGGGGCATTAATGGGTTCTCAAACCGAATATGAGAACCCATGGTCTAGGGGAAGACTCTATACCTGACATGTATACAAAGAAAAAGTATATCATGCACGTGGTTTGGTGGCTAAGAATGGTTAGCAAGGAGGATTTATACCTCATACGTGATTGAGTACTGTTTTGCTCTTAATAATAATATCTTGTGGTGTTTTACGTGCCACAACCACGATATGATTATGAGAAACGCCGTATAGTGGAGGACTTTGAAATTTTCGACCACCGGGTGTTCTTTGACGTGCGCTGACATCGCACAATACGCGGACCACTGTCGTTTCGCCTCCATCGAAAAGTGGCCTCAGTGACCGTTGTCGAACCCGCCATTTTCGGGACAGCAGCCCAGCACAATTAACATTCATATATCGCAGTAGGCGGATTGCATGTGTCCTGTAAGTGACATAAGTGAATAGTCATAGTCATCATTATCATCAAACACGAGGAAGGGATTGATATAATAAACAACGAAAAGGCAAATTATGTTCGGCAATCGCAAACACTTTATGATCAACGAACCTCAAACGGTTAGAAAGTGAAACAGCTTCATTTGGTCCACAATAGACGCGAGTAAACTCCACGTCACCTTGCTAAAGAAAAAAAAAAAAAAAATGGGTCTCGACTAAAATCTCTTCGTCTTCACGAAGTGAATTGCTTGAGACAAGTGCGCGCCTGCAATGACGCGTCGTTTTAATGCACTCCGTGTTTACCGAAGGAGTGGTTCAAATTGTTTCTCGCGTTCCTTCACACCCTCTCTCTCTCTATCTTCTCTTTACCGACCCCTCCCCCTTTCCTAACTCTGAGTTAGCAGGCCAGAAAATTGATTCAGGCCAACCCCTCGGCTTTTCTGTCACAAGAAACCCTTCTCCCTTGACTGCCTTGAGAAAAACAAGGGGGGCCGTACGTTCGTTTCAACTTTAGGTGGTTTGTGATGACCTAGAAATTCTCTTCTGTAATGCAGTGAACCTCAAGAACAAGCCGCCAGGGCTTGAACTACGGGATGTGAGTGAAGTGTAGTTTTTCTTCTTTATTTTTTTTCTGAAGACTGCTTCTTAGGGGAATGTGTCAGCGGTTATATACATTGTGCTTCATCTGACGTGATCATTGTTTGGTGCTCGAAGGGCTGCAATAGCGATACAAATACTGCGCTACGGGGCAGACTTTATTGTGTTTAATATTTTTTAAAAATTTGGTTTAGTAATGTCACCAATGTTGTGTAACGTTACTGAAGTAAGTAGCCCATTTTAAAAGACACGGATCAAAGTTATCAGTATACCGTGCGCTCGGGCACCAGCCGATACTTTTTCATGCTTACATGCGGTTATCACAACTCAAAATTGTCTGCCCTTCTCTAATATGCTTCCATATACTCGGCGTAGACGCACTAGCATATACATTTGACTAAAAAAAATTACATCAGCATAAACTCCACCATGAGAGAAAAGCTTTCTAGCAATGATGTTACGAATAGGTATGACGCTTGGCTAGCAGAAAGAACAGGTCTGTCGTAAATGCGCAAAGAAGTGACAGGTCACAAACACATGAACGTGAAAAGTATGGTAATACCTTTGCGCAACCACTTTGAATCATAAAAAATCACAGTCTATTTAGGCAACGACGTTCTGACTTGCTAAGTGAACGTCATAACGATGTCAGAAACTTGTCACGTGGTTTCCTATCATAACATTGTGAGAAGTACGTGCGGTTGCCTTCTTTTGTTCAACACCTGTAATTGTAGGAAAATGAATAGAAATTATAAGGATAGACAGTTACGGGTGGCACATTTCTCTTCTTTTCCTTCTCATAACCGCTTAGAGAAATCAGCTTACATCGGAGATCATAAAAGCGGAGGAGATTGAAAAGGTGGGCGACAAGTGCATTAGCATGCCGTCTATCATGCTGAGAGAAAGAACTAATGTGGTTTTCTAGGTGTTTGCGATGTTTCCTGATTTGTGCAGCAGATGTTCTCATGTTTTGCTGGATGTCGAGCAGGGATATCAACATGACTGCTGAAAGTGGCGCTACATTTGTGCATTTGTGTTCTTTCGTTGCGTGATCGTCAGCAGTGTGCTTTCAACGTTTAAAAAAATGTTCCCGGTCAATGGGCCGCCGTGACAGGGAATCTACCTCGCACCTTCGAGCTTAGCGATGCGGCAGCCGAAGTGCTAAGATACCGAGCCGGTTTGTTCCGTGGTACTGATTACGTCATCGAAGCGACGCGAGCTGCAATGCACTGAACCGGAAGGAAGGAATGTAGACGGGGCGAGAACGTCGCAAACAAACCGCACGCGAGATTGCCCCCTCCGATTGCACGTGTGGGGAGTGGACGTACGAAACCGGGGAAAAGGGCGAGTCGAAAGGACAGCACAAACGCCCGGTCGATTTTGCGGTCGTCCTAATTGGAAAACCGTTACGTTCGCATTCGTGACCTCCCGTCCCCTTTATTGCTATGGCTTCTTTTATTTATTTATTTTTCGCCGTCGCATAACTGAAATAGCGGAGAGGTTGAGGTCGTAATCTCTCGCAGCTGACTGGAATACGTGGCTGCCAGTCCCATTGTCCACGGAAGGAGCGCTCAGGCCAAAGCGCTTTGGAGATAAAGTGCTGCACGCCGTTACGCAATCGACGCCATCACAGGAAGACTGAAGCTGACCGCAATAACCTGTTTAACCGCCAGGCCATGGCTCTGTCTTTCTCTGTGAGAGAGAGAGAGAGAGAGAGAGTGTGTGTGTGTGTGTGTGTGTGTGTGTGTGTGTGTGTGTGTGTGTGTGTGTGTGTGTGTGTGTGTGTGTGTGTGTGTGTGTGTGTGTGTGTGCGTGTCATCCTGTTCTTCCGCCTACCTATATGCGCAACATCACTCGTATGGAATCGTCCACAACGTATCCTTGAATATGGATATGTTCACCACGGGCGCCTTTCGTAACTCGGGGCGAATCGTCGGGACATCGCGCTCTGCAAGAACAACAAGCAGCTCAGCGTCATACTGAACAGTAAAACTTGCGGCTGAGAACGGTACACGAAAAAAGAAAAAAAAAAACACGGCTTATGAGAAAAGGGCAACGCGGTGACACTAACGCACCCTGTCATATATATCTATAGCAGCAAGACTCCCAACTGAGATTGAGCCCTCACATCCTCCACTTGCCCAATGTATAAACGAGAACCCGTTGCCCCGTAAAATAGAACTAACAAAAGAAAACACGCGAAGATGGAAGTAGTTGATGAAGCATGACATCATCGAAAGACGGGTATCTGGCCCAGTCAGTATATGACAACGTGCCATGTACACGACACACGTTTCCGCGCACACACAGCTGTCTTCGAAGAGGTTTCGCCCAACGCGACCACATAATAAGATCCGCAGGTCTCTCGCGCGACTCCAGAGACCGAATGAACGAGCACCGACGACTTCATTTCTGTAGGAGCTGCATCCTCACGCGAACGACGCAACCAGGTCAACAATGCGCGGCCGTTTAACCTCTGAACTGAGCGGCAGTGGCCCGGGCCTGCAGCTTCAGCCCACGCCAACCTCTGTATATAGCATGCGAAATGCTCCGTCAAAGCCAGAGAGAGAGAGAGAGAGAGAGAGAGAGAGAGAGACCTGCTCGGCAGGTTGTCGACGCTGATTCGGCCGATCATCACCTCACGTCACGGCGGCGGCTCCGCCTTATCACACATCTGCGTGAAATTGCTTTGTATGCCGACGACCTCCTCTACGCATTCTGCCGATGCGCAACTTATACTATGCGTGGTGTCACACACACGCGCGCACAAACACATACGCACAAAAATGTAAGACCCATCGCCGTCTAGATGTACATCGCGAAATAACCATTGCTTGAAGAAACGGTCGCGCAGGTCGTATACATATAGTACACAGGGCTACACATAAAACAAACCCGTTCACGCAACAGCCGTGCCAAGTGCATGCAGGTGCTGTGGTTGCGGGCACGGATATGTCGGGGAGATATGGCGGCGGCACTGGTAATGTTGCCGGCCAAGGCTTTTTGCGAGCCGCCGGAACGTTTTCGGTGCGTTATGCTCCTCCGAGAACCTTGGTGTATACCCGCACTGCTGTTTACTGCTTTTCTTCTTCCTAACGTTAAGTCGGGGGCGCTTATCTCAGTTGCGAAACGGTTTCGCCCTGCCCGCGGCATCCACCGCAGTACAGCACGGCGTTGTTGGGAAATGCACCGCGGAAATTACCATACACGATAATGAAGTGCAGCGCACCTCAGCAGTTGCCTGTACTTTATGCCTAAGCGATGGCAGCGACCTCGCTCTGTTATTACACTTTTGGTGCAGTAAAGACACATATCTGAACGGAAGGACTAAAAGCATGAGAGCCACGCAAATGAAAAAAAAAAAAAAGACATTGATAAAGAGCGTAGAACACAAGACTGGCGCCAGAAAGATGACCTCGCATCATCTTCGCAGTCAAGTAGCGTGTATTTGAGACCTTATTACGCACGAACTAATATGTTCAAGTTCAGTTTTTTTTTCGCATTCGATCGAAGACTGGAATTCATTACCCCGTTCTCCTCGTTCATGCCCATCGCAGAGTTTTGTAGCCGAAATACAGAAGAGATATGTGTGAAATACGCTGATATGTTAGCAAATGGTATTTCTTTGTTCCTTTTTCCCATGTTCTGACATTTTCACCTTAATACTCACACGACGTTATTATGTCACCTGTTTGCGTTATTCTCATTGTTTTTAGTTCTGTTTTTGTGTATTTTTGTATACCAACTCCTGCCATAGCGCAATTAGCGCTGAAGTATGTGTAAATATATAGATAAATAAATAATTAAATAAATAAGTAAATAAGTAAATAAATAAATAAATAAATAAATAAATAAATAAATAAATAAATAAATAAATAAATAAATATGCACTGCTACGCAACAAGAGAGGCAGAAGCCATATACAGGGTTTGCGAGTGCCATCTAAAACGAGGGGTGTAACCACGAAACGTTAAAGGATATATCGTCGAATTGTCATGTCAATAAGCACGGCATATCGGTACGGCCACATTGGATGCAGAGATAAATAAACGCAGAAGAAAGTATGTATTGTAGACATTCATTAAGCACATCTAATTTCTTTACACATATTCATCATCATGAGTGGTCATCATCTTGATCTGCTGTGGGGACTTGGCTTGTCTGAGTTCTGTGCCTTGGGCGTGGTCACTTCATCGTGTCTTCTGGGCCTAATAAAGGTTGCCTTCACTGTTACATCACAGTATGTATAAACGGCGGAACGAAATTTCGAGCCGAAGATGTCAATATTTAATTTCGTAGTACAGTCGCTCTAAATAGCGCGGCGATAGTTGACATCGGCGCTGACGTTTCAGCGAAGGCTGTGATGCTCCGTGAGCAGCATGAAATCCAGTGCAGTATCTGTAAGCAACGTACCACACTCTGCGAGTAGCTTGATAACGGAGACTCCCTTCGTATATCAGAAACTCTGTGCGGCTGCGACCATTTCGTGCAACCACTATATTTTATGAGAAGCAAGCCGAAACAATCCAACGCAGCTTTATACTAAGACGAAGATGTATAAAAAATAAACAACGACAATGCTCTATATGGCTACGGAATATCTTGTCTCGCTCTGATTGACTGACTGACTGACTGACTGACTGATTGATTGATTGATTGATTGATTGATTGATTGATTGATTGATTGATTGATATGCGCGGTTTAACGTCCAAAAACCACTATATGATTATGAGAGACGCCGTAGTGGAGGACTTCGGAAATTTCGGCCACCTGGGACCCACGTGCACCCAAATCTTGGCCCACGGGTTTACAACATTTCCGCCTCCAACGGAAATGCAGCCGCCGAAGCCGGGATACGAACCCGCGACCTGCGGGTCAGGAGCCGAGTACCTAAACCACCGCGGCGGGGCCTTGCGTCGCTCTGTCGAAACTGTAGCCAATATGACACACGTGGTAAAGCACCTTCTCGTTTGTTTGCCAGAGTGATATGCATGGGCAAGGAAACGACCTGAGGATTTCCGTGCAGCGAAAGACAACACAAGACGCGTGGTAAAGCTTTGAAGTACTTGAGTGAAGTCGAGATTTCGGTCAGGATCCCTGCTATGACTTAGTAAGAAAGAGTATGTCCTATTTTTCACCCCATAGATGAACACTTAGAAGAAATTAATTTTAAAAATTATAAATGATCTTACATATCCAACAGACAAAAACCAGAGTCCTTGCAAAAACGTAGAACAGCCTGACGTTTCGACAAGTATCAATGCTCTCCTCTACTTTTGCTTTCCTATAGCTGTAAAGTAGTCCCTTAATGTTGTCATGCAAACGGTACTAATTATAACTGTAATTGCACCTTACAAAAACTTCACTGAAAAGTTCACTTCCCCTACAAGCCCGAACGCTGCAAAGGATAACGAAATGAGTACTTACTTGAAAACAGAGAACAGGAAGTTTTTTTAATTAGGTTGTGAAACGATTATTGCGATCACATAATTACGACGAGCATGCATTGCAACACTATCACTTCACTCAAACTACTTCTGCAACAAGTAGCACGTTTATCTATCAAATGTATGCACCACTTTCCTATTATGGGCATCATGGCGAACCTTCGGCAGGCCTCGTTTTTCGACTTGCTGGTTGCACAATACTGGCCGCTTCTAACTTTCAAGTTTCAAGTGATAAGGTACAGCGCTCATTTGGCATTTCGTTTGTTTTCGCTTGCCACTTTAACTGCGCATATCGTCGCGTGGGACTGTAGAGTTGTGTACACAGAGAACCCGTATCGAAGAAGGCCCTCTCATTACATCCGTTCGTCGTATTCGAAAAGATTGGACACCCACGCACCTTCGAGAGTTTTTTGCGCCGCAGAACACCCACAGCGAGGGTGGTAGAGGGACAGACGCAGTTTCGGTTAAAAACAGATAGAAAGACACCCTTGGAGCACCGGCTGTAGGGAGGGGGTGTGTCGCAATGTCGCATCGTGCGCCGCATCGCGTGTGGGGCACCTGTTTACGATCGCGTGTGCGCCATCGAAAAATATACACCCGACAACTAGAACTCCACGGCGGCTGATCACGCGTTGTATATATCTTGGGAACGATATTTCGGGCGATATGCGCCTTCCGCTTCATGATAGAAGTCGTATTATACTTGACAGTGACAGCGCTAATTGGAAAGCTTGCTGTGACCGACCTATTGGCACAGTTTTTTTTTAGCAAACACGTCGAAGCACGTCGACGGCGAGGCCTTCGTTATGTACACGATTCAGGTGGATCCAATGTTTCTATAGAAGGGACCCAGAAATCTATGGCTAAATTACTCTGCAGCCTGTTAAGTTATTCCTCGAGAACATTGCTGTGACTCATTCTGCCGTAGGTGGTCAATTATGGAGAGTGAAAAACAAGGTCAAAATGACACTCCCGAATTTCGCGGAGATCTCAGCACTTGAGTGTGAGTATGGCGTCAGAAGTTTCCCCGTCTTGAGGCCACATTGGATCAATGAACTTCAACAAACTTCTCACAATGCAGCCTCGGACGTGTCGACATGAAGTGACAAGGTCACGTTTAGACCTTCACAAAGTGCAAAATATTGTACGCCATACTATCCGTACATATGTACGTGTGACAGGATCCTCACCCACCAATGTGGTTTAGTGGATACGGGGCTCCACTGCTGGCTTGCAGGTTGCGGGCTCGAATCCCAACCTTGGTGGCCGCATTTGCCATGGAAGCGAAATCGTCTGAGGCCCGTATGCTAGATTTACGTGCACGTTAAAGAACCCCAGCGGCTCAAAATTTCCGGAGCCCTGAGACGTTAAACCGATCAATTATTTTATAGAAACGTCACTATCAGGCAAGCATAAGGTTATGATCTATCTATCTATCTATCTATCTATCTATCTATCTATCTATCTATCTATCTATCTATCTATCTATCTATCTATCTGTCTGTCTGTCTGTCTGTCTGTCTGTCTGTCTGTCTGTCTGTCTGTCTGTCTGTCTGTCTGTCTGTCTGTCTGTCTGTCTGTCTGTCTGTCTGTCTGTCTGTCTGTCTGTCTGTCTGTCTGTTAGCAACAGAACATAATGGTCGGTCAGCCGCAGTGATAGGTCTGCAAGTAAATTAATAAAAAAAGAAGAGAGTTAGAAATTTATTACGCAGATTTGTTTTCACAATCGCCGAGATGGATGAAAAAGGCGACCGAGGCATACCAACTTCGATGGAATTCGAATACAACCGACTTCCAGGGTCTCAGATTCAGTCTTGTAAAACGGTGTGTCACAACTCGAGATGCCGCCACCGGGGCCGCGGAGAATCGAATCGCCCAATACGAGTGCGTGATCGTGGGTGGCCCCTGTGTCCTCGCGTCGACAGCGCGTGGGGTTTCCGGGCGCGTCGCTAAGACGGAGTGGCGTCGTTTTCGTCGAAGTCGCTGCTGCCATGCACACGTGCGCGCATACTGCTGTGTGTGTGTGTGTGTGTGTGTGTGTGTGTGTGTGTGTGTGTGTGTGTGTGTGTGTGTGTGTGTGTGTGTGTGTGTGTGCGCGTGTGTGTGCGCGTGCGTGCGTGCGTGCGTGTGTGTGTGGTGTGTGTGTGTGGTGTGTGTGTGTGTGGTGTGTGTGTGCGTGCGTGTGTGTGTGTGCGTGTGCGTGTGCGCGTGTGCGTGTGCGTGTGCGCGTGTGCGTGTGCGTGTGCGCGTGTGCGTGTGCGTGTGCGTGTGTGCGTGTGCGTGTGCGTGGTGTGCGTGTGCGTGTGTGCGTGCGTGAGTGCGTGTGCGTGTGCGTGTGTGTGTGTGTGTGTGTGTGTGTGTGTGTGTGTGTGTGTGTGTGTGTGTGTGTGTGTGTGTGTGTGTTTACACGCACACACACTCTTCTGCTGCAGCCGAATAAGCACCGAATATGCGGTCGGCGACAGATCACGGGACCTGGTGGGTGCAGCCGAGTCGCTGCCGTTGCGTCAGCGTTACACCGCGCTCAGCACGAGCACTCGCGCAAGCGCGGTTGAGCCAGGCCTATGCGTAATGGAAACCAACTGACCTCATTACCGTGTTTAACCCCTTGTATGGGGCGATGCGATGAAGAAGTTGCACTACGTCGAATTTACCCTTTCAATGTTCCTGTTGAAAGGGGTTCCTTGCCGACGTTTTTCCTCCGTCAGACAAAGTACTATTGAAATTATAATGAGGCAAATATTTCTACCAATTATTTCAACTGCACTTGTGTCATTGGCGCTTCTGGGCTAAAAAACCCGAAGGGTATCGCGTGCAGTACAGTAAAGAAATTTATTTATGCGAGTCAAATCGATTTGATAGATACATCAACCGGTAATATTTTTCAGTATAATCCCGGCTGCGGCGGCTGCATTTCCGATGGAGGCGGGAATGTTGTAGGCCCGTGTGCTCAGATTTGGGTGCACGTTAAACAGACCCAGGTGGTCGAAATTTCGGGAGCCCTCCACTACGGCGTCTTTCATAATCATATGGTGGTTTTAGGACGTTAAACCCCACATATCAATCAATCAATCAATCAATCAATCAATCAATCAGTAATTTCCAATATATCCCCCGAGTATAATGATTATATGTTCGTTTTAGAACATGCGCAACGAGGTCTATTTAGGCTAAAATTGGTATTAATTAAGAAAGTCTTTTTTAATTGACACCGTAAACTCTAGTAGGTGTGTAAAAAAACATTGAGAAAATACAGACCTGTCTTGTTAGTCAGGTGAGTGGTTAGGTGGGTACGAATGTGCCATGATGATGGTAACAATGATGAAGATGACAACATCATCACCGCTTCAAGTCACCGAGGAAAAACATTCTTAAAGCGGCTTTTAATCGAATCAGATGGGATTTCATTATTTGTAATATTTTCTCCTTCGGAGCCTCCTTATTAGTTCATTGTCACCGGGATATCTGTTCTGCTGTACAAAGATTCTTAATCAAATCAAGGCGGTTTTGATTGCAAATCTTTCAATTAGTAAAATTTGATTTCTTCTAATCATTTTAAAATTAATCAGATTTAAAGGTAACATCTAATCCACTATCTAAATAATCGTTTCTCTTCAAATCGCCCCGAGTGGGTGTGAGCCATTCGTTTAAGCCATCATCATCATCATCATCGTCGTCATCGTCGTCGTCGTCGTCGTCATCGCGATTTTAATTTGGTCTTATTGGTTCAGTATTGTGAAAATAACAGCGCCAATGCTAACGAGAACGAACAGGGGCACACTGTTCGTATGATGATGATGATGATGATGATGATGATGACCTACTATGCGCCTCTCATCGTCCCCACCAGTATCTAAACTGTTCTCTTCACTAACTTGTGCAACGCACGAACAAAATGAAAGCCTCTGGCGTGTTCCATATTCCAGCAAGCGCAGTGGAGTTGGCGTAACGCTGGGTTAGCTTACGAGCGCCATGTTGGGGCGCTTCGTCTGACCGCAGTGTTCTTAGACACGCTGTCGGGTGCAGTCGGTGTTCTTGGCGATCCCGACTGCGGTGGCTGGATTTCCATGAAATTATATCGTGGTTTTGCAGCGCAAGACCCGAGAGAGTTCTTCTTCCTCTTCTGCCTCCGCTTCCTCTACCTCTTCTTCTTCCTCCTCTTCATATTATTATTATTATTATTATTATTATTATTATTATTATTATTATTATTATTATTATTATTATTATTATTATTATTAGACTGGCAGATGTCAAGACGATGCTCAAGAGTCTTCCTTTGATTGGGCCTTCACGTCCTTTGTGTTTATGGTGTGCGCTAGTGGTAAACATTTACATGTTTGTTCAGCCGATGTGAGCTCCTCATAGCTGCCAATATCTCTTTGGTTTTTTTGTTTTTTATTTAGATTTGGTGGAACATGGGAAGGTAGGCTACATTAGAGCTGGTTATCCCAACATCATAACAGTAATCTACAAAAGAAACACACAGAAAAGCACAATTGGGTATAAAGTAGAAAAAGAACCAATCAAATGCAATGTGTACAATACTATATAAATTTTTTGGCATATAATGCATGATTAAGTACAGTATGTATGGTCATAGTCCAGTTAATTTGTTTTTTTTTCTTTTGTGTGTGTTTTCAGGTTCATAGCTACTCATACACATCATCTTGTCACCGTTGGTCTACCTCCACAAGACTTAGATGCAATCGCAAATGTTTCTCCTGATCCTGCAATTACAGAGGCCCCCGTTTCGTCACGTCTCTTTCAGCTGCTGATTGCGCACGTGCCGTCGCATCTTCGGAACACAATATATCATGCAAATCATCTGTGTGACTTCGCTTCGAGTAGTTAGCTATAGCTGCTGCTGCTTCGTGGCGCAAATCGAGTATCCAGTTGCAGCGCTGCGTCGTCGACGGGGCGCGTTCTTTCATCACCCTTTGTTGCCCGCGAGTGTGTCTTGCATTCGTGACGTCAACTTGCTGACATCAGGAGGATTTCCACCGCGTGTCTGAGAGCATACGAGGAATCGGATGGTTGCGCCCATCGCGCGTCGCATCATTAGTGGCCCCAATGTCATGCAACTGCGACCTTCGCTTGATTGCCTTTCGATGAAGAGATCTGTTCGAGGAGGCAGCCCGATTTCGCAAGTCTGGTTGGGTTAGGTCTATCTGCCCGACCACTGTATCGCGCTACAATAGAGCAAGAGAACAAGCGAGAAACTGCGCGTACACTCACATGAGACTCGGATACGTTGGGAACAAAGATGCATATAGCGTGTGCAAATATTGGTAGACTGGTGCAAAAGTCGGCAAACTCACTCATCAATATAGTCACACAAACAAACCAGACTCAAATAGAGCCGCGAGCCTAGGTCTAATGGAGGCCGAGTGCGTAATAGTTTAGTTTAGAGTCCTGTTGAGGAAAATTTCTTTGAGCCTGAGTCCGAGCGAGTACTGTTGAGAAGAAGTTTTGGTGTCTGGCATATATAGGTCTGTTAGGGGTGCGCCCTATAAGCACAAAATATATTTTTTGTGTGAGTCTGAGTGATCTCCACATTTCTTAGTGGCATATGGTGTTAAATACTGAAGTTCAGGATTAACATCAGGCTTATGTAGGCTCACGTTTTCACCCACGTCTACTAACATACACTTCAACGCACTATACAGCCTGTGCACTAGAGTATCTAGCGATAAGAAGCGCGAGTTACGGGAGGAAGGGCTTAATACTCGCCCCCCTCCCCTTTCTAACTGTTTAACGAGAAGTTCCTGATAAAAATATCTTGAATGAGAGATAGCTTTCAATAAACATGACTGAATTGCGGTCATTGACAACTCGTTATTTGAAGGTACGAAATCAAAATGCGCACGTCGTAGAATTCTGATGGCTTTGAAACGCATTGACACCATGATCGAAAAAGCTGATAATATTCCGACTCATGAGTCGGCTCCCACAGACTTACTTAAACCCAGATCGACCCGCGAGTGTGAATGTAGGTCAGACCGACTGAGTAATATTCCGGCGAATTTGAATTGAGTCCGAGTGAGTTCGATTGGGGAAAATTTTAGGAAAGTCCGTGAGCTCCACATTCTTTGACGACCGATAAATGAGTGAATGGAGAGACAAGGAGACAACGACAAGCATATACAGACGATCTTACAGAAACATATACACAAAGATGCAGGCGGATTGGCAGACAAGATATACTACATCGACACACAAACAGAGAAAGGACATATATACACACGTACGCGCATACATACATACATACATACATACATACATACATACATACATACATACATACATACATACATACATACATACATACATACATACCATACATACATACATACATACATACATACACACACACGTACGCGCATACATACATACATACATACATACATACATACATACATACATACATACATACATACATACATACATACATACATACATACATACATACATACATACATACATACATACATACATACATACATACATACATACATACATACATACATACATACATACATACATACATACATACATACATACATACATACATACATACATACATACATACATACATACATACATACATACATACATACATACATACATACATACATACATACATACATACATACATACATACATACATACATACATGTGACGCTACGATGAATGGGGGACGTGGCCTGGCTCATACGCCATGTTTATTCTAATCTCACTTCTTCCTTCTCTGCTTCTACCAATGATCGCCTCCTCATACGTCACACGATTCCCCCTCCCCCCGAAAGAACGCATGGATTATGCACAACAAAAAGTAAACAAGGAGAGGTTGAGAAGTCACAAATGTCAAAATGCACAATTGGTATCATGGCCCCGTGGTGTTCCGTAAACTCGCAAAACTTCAGAAAAGAGTGCAGCAGTTCAGTAAATGGGGGAGTTCTGGTGGGCGAGGTTGGCTGTGGCGTTCTGGAGAAGGTAACCGCGTCTTGCAAAACTGCACTGACCATGACGTGACTTGAGCACCTGCGAGGAACGAACAAGGTTGGTAGTCCTTGGAGCATTTTAAGGTTGAATGTCGTAGGCGCAGAATCCTCTATCGTACGAGCTGTATTCTGTGTCGCGGCTGAGACAGAATTAGTGCTTGCAGCCTGCGTGTACAAGAACAGAAGTTCAAGGAATTATGTCTATGTTCGTGCATTGTACAAATTATAGCGTTCAGTCTCTTTTGTAGTTTTCTGTGGCGTTGGCTCCGTTGTCGTGAACTAATGGGATGGTGTCTGAATCTTTGCGTGGTAGAACTGGTGACTTCTTGTCTTGTTCGGTGTTTCCTGAGGTTTCGAAGCTGTAATCTTAGGCGCAGTCTTAATATTTTGTGCCAAATGCGTTTCTGGCGCCGATCAATTATGCAAAGATGCCTGACGTCTTGAACTTGTTTTGAGAGGCTGACTTTGCGTCGTCGTCCTTGTCGGTGTATCCGTTGAAGTGTCTGCGATTCTTGGACTTGCTTTTGCTGGCGTTGCTGATGTTGCTGTGGAACGCATTGCAGTGAGATCCCTTCTTGAACATCACGCTCGTTTTCTTCACAACTTGATGTAGGGCCCAGTCGGCAGTTGGTAGTTTGTGGGCTGTTGTCATGCACTTCGGGTAATGAAGATAATGCTTCAGAACTGGTAGAAAGTTCTTCAGAAGCTTCTTCTACCCTGTTCACTATAAGAGGCTCTTGCGCATTGCAGCGTGCGACGTTCGATGCGTCGGAGCCTTCAGTGTTTCTTCCACTGTCGAGTGTGTATGGACTGGATGGCGATGCATGAACCCGTGTGGAAGGAGCATGGCTCGACAGGGTATTTTCCCGATGCGCCAGGTCATCTACCGTAAATACAGCGTCCTTATAAGGCAAATGGTGAGCGTTAGGAGCGCTTGAAGAACAGCGTGATGAAAACCCAGGTGGTGGACCACGTATGCCAGACGAAGAGTGAACGGCATCAGGTGGTTGGGCAACGTCTCGGGTCATATGCTGAAGCGATGACTTCGCAAATGCCGACTTTCGTGCAGAAGGGAGGCGCACTCGATGGCTGTGTTTTTCCCAAAATACGCGTTGTCGTCAAAGGTCATCAGCATCAGCATCAGTATGAGCCAGGCCACGTCGCCCAGTCATCATAGCGTCACACAAGTCGACAGGATGAAGACCTGGCCGCCGCTCGTCAGCCACACATCATTCACGAAGCCACCGGCAATACGCCTCAACTGAATATCGACCACAGAAGAGGTGATCTCAAGCGCAAGTAGTTACCGGCATCATGGCAGAACCATCGACCGACCTTCCCATCCCCAAGTACACCGGAGCAGCGGACGATGGACCTGTACAGGACTGGTTCGACCTGTTCGAGCTCCACGCTACCGCTGCATCTTGGTCGGAACGGGAGATGGTTATGAACTTCAGCGACTACGTCACCGGTGAGGCATTTAAATTTTACCTTATTCACATATTCGAGAACGACGAGTCATGGCAAAAAATCAAAGAGGAGATGATTACCCGTTTTAATGACTATGACCAAGACTTACTCATTGCCAACCATCTAGAGACAACTGCACACTATCGTCAATTTCCTAAGCAGTCCTCAAGCATTCGAAAGTCCAGTGCGAATCGACAAGTGCCTCAAGACGAAGTGACACATGAGTTTACTTTCAGAAGACCATGCGTGTTTTGAAAAAAACCTAACTATCAAGCACGCCTCCCTTCTGCACGAAAGCCGGCTTTTCGAAAGTACTCACTCCAGCCAACGACGCGAGACATTGCCCACCAACCTGATGCTCGTAATTCTTTGTCTCGCACACGCGGTCCACCACGCGGTTTTCCATCACGCGGCTCTTCAAGCGCTCTTGACGCTCACCGTTTGCCTCATAAGGAAACCATGTTCACGATAGACGAGTTCACACACCAAGAAAATACCCAGTCGAGCCATGCTCCTTTCGCACGGGCTCATGCATCACCGTCCGGTGCACACACCCTCGACAGTCTAAACAAAACAGAACGCTCAGATGCATCGAACGTCGCACGCTACCAGGCGCCAGGACCACTCGCAGTGAACAGCGAAAAAGAAGCCCCTGAAAAGCTTCCTGTCATTTCTACGGCACCGCAGAATTGCCAAAATTTGCAGTTCAAACCTAGTAATGCCATGTCACATGTGGTACCTTCATGCAGTGGTCACCAATCCAAGAATCGAACAAATTCAGAAGTGCATGATACATCAAGCCTTGTACACAGTTGTCTATCGGAAGCACCCTTAATGAACCCCGTCACCGAAGCCTCTGAAGAGCATGCTAGCAATGATGATGCATTGCCAACTATGCCCGACAAGCAAGACACCAGTTCACCATTCATCAGCTGTATACAGGACGCGTCAAACACCGAACGAAATGAATGCCCCATTCCTGAACGGGCGCCACTACAGCCATTTCTTGAGCAGCCTCAGCAAAGCAAGCAAAGCCAAGTTCATAAACCCATGCTACAACGAGAGAAACTGCAACGAGGGCATCGACGAACGCGAAATTCAACGGAAGCGCACGCACCAATAAAAGAACATCGGAAAATAAGATCTCTAAACCAAAGACCGATTCAAGACGTCAGGCAATTTCGCACAAAGAAAAGTCACCAGAAACGCTCCCTGCAACTGCTATTACACCGACTGCACCACCACAAAAAACGCCGAGAAAGACGCAAAACAACTGCTTGCACACCGCAAGCACTCAGCCACTTCGTCACAGTCGGTCAAAAAGCACGAAAGCAAGAAGCACCGGAATTGCACCATTCACGACGAAAAATACAACCCCGACGACGTACGAGCCGCCGATGCAAGGATGCGTTCCAACCTTGCTTAGTCCCCAGAACAGTTCAAGCAGTATTGTCGGTATCCATGTGTAGCCCGCTCTGTCCGGAACGCAACAGTCAAGCTCGACCACCAGAGTCGTCATAAAAATCACCGGACTGCTCCCTCGGCCTTGAAAATTTAGTGAGATTGTGAAACTATGTCGGGACGTGAAACTGTGAATTTGGCCATTATTTTGTTTATTCTCTGCAATTTGTTGTAGCTCGTAACCGGTGCCATCTTTCGGGGGGAGGGGGAATCGTGTGTGACGCTATGACGAATGGGAGACGTGGCCTGGCTCATACGCCATGTTTATTCTTCTCTGCCTTCTTCTTCATCTACTTCTCCTAACCATCCCTGCCTTCTTACGTCACATACATACATACATACATATACATACATATACATACATACATACATACATACATACATACATACATACATGCATACATACATACATACATACATGCATACATACATACATACATACATACATACATACATACATACATACATACATACATACATACATACATACATACATACATACATACATACATACATACATACATACATACATACATACATACATACATACATACATACATACATACATACATACACACACACACACACACACACACACACACACACATACATACATACATACATACATACATACATACATACATACATACATACATACATACATACATACATACATACATACATACATACATACATACATACATACATACATACATACATACATACATACGTACGTACGTACGTACGTACGTACGTACGTACATACAAGAAGTATTGCTCATGGTATCGCTATGTTGCTTACTAGGGGCATTTAAAGCCACAGTACATGCAGGAAAGAAGACGAGAGATTGCGCAAAGGCAGCTGAAGTTAACCAGTCTAGGGAAACTGGCATGCCACCCTACTTTGGGTAGAGGGAAAGAGAATTTGAAAGTATCTTAGAATTTCTTAAAGGTACATTGAGTAGGAATTAGTTTAGTATAATGGATAAATTGTGCTAATGGGACACTGAAAGTGTAACCGTAACAGGTGAATGGAGATTTGGTACGTCGGAAAGTAAAGAAAAATAAAGAACCACGTCTGACCATCTTGAGGTTTCCTATTATCTTCTATACATACACATAGTACCATTGTGGATGTTTTCGGTGTGTGATGAAGTGTACGAAATGTATAGTTACCCAAGAAACAAAGCTGTGACAAATGAATTGTATGTAATGTAGTTGTTTAAATAAACACAAATATACACGACGTAATCCAACGATATCAATGATTAAACCTAGCTATAGTTTTATTCCGCATCATACAATGCATGAAACACGTCTCAAGTCATTGAAGGTGGCAGGGCTTTTCTGTGTGTGTCTGCTAGAGTACACGCTAATTCTGACTAACGAACTATTCGCCAGCTGTCGTAATACGCGGTTCACTTTTGGGACAGCTTTGAATGGTCATCATTTCCACTTTCTCACGTGTTTGCGTGCATACAGACTTAGTATATACATCCGTATCTGCACGTCATGTCAGCGTGCGGGATTATTGCGTCGTTCTGCGTGGGCATAGCTCTTATTTTTTCTTAATGCCTCGCGCCCGCCTAATCGGGAGGCACGTAATTACGTATGCAGAAGCGCGAAGGCAAGGGCCCGTCTTTAATGCTGCACCACCCCGTTTCGCCACATCCCGTCTTCCACGAAATACGCTGCGCCCCTCCTTGCTTGAATGTATCGCATGAAGACGCTGTCACGTGCGACCACCAACGCGGCGCAGCGACCCGTCGTGCCGTAAGGTCCCTAGATCTAGGGACCTTATCGTGCCGTTGTCGCGAAGACGCCACGCCTAGAACCATCCACGGGCCGTCACGGCTTAGGGCCCAGCTGTGTAGCGTAACGCTACTTGGAGCTCATTATCCACACCACGTTGATGATCGCAGCGCCTGCATATATCGTCAGTGGTTGGAGAAGCTTGTTTACTGCAGCTCGTCAGTGAAATGTTACATATATCACAACGACGACTGCAAATAACGGGGTGGTTAGTGTTGTTCAGCAACAACCACAAAAAAGAATGCATTCATATATTATTATTCTATTATAATTTCCAAATGCTGTTGGCCGTCATGGCCGTAACAGAGCTGGTACAGCGAATTATCCCACAGAAACAAAGCTAGTGCAGCATAGATAGCGAGAACTAAATTGTAGGAAAATACATATTTAAAAAATAATACATAACAGCAGAAAAAAACATAAATACAGTCGTTGTGACTGTGTTATAACAAGTACGAGGTGTACTCTCGAACAACACGACAAGGAGACAACACTGGCATTAATAAATTTTATAACATATTTCGAACGCGCTCTTCAACCGAGATTTCAATGCTCATCGCACTCAATACAAGCACTGACATACGGTTGCACTCTTATATCGTTCGCGGAAAAAAATAATACGCGTAAATATTAAGACCAGATTTTAGAACCGGGAACAACTGACGGCTTTATTACTGGTTCGCCTGGAAACAAGATATGATTTAATTCAATATTAACGGCGTAATTTCGATATCGAAAAAAGAAATTCAAGTATTCTAGGTTTCCAGGGTTGAGCCAGCTTAGGCCATTTAAGCAACCAAATCATTTTGAGTATGATTTGTGGTGTTTAACGTCCCAAAACCACGATATGACTATCAGAGGCGCCGTAGTGGAGGGCTCTGGAAATTTCGACCACCTGCGGTTCTTTAACGTGCACCCAAGTCTGAGCGTATGGGCCTACAGTATTTCCGCCACTATCGGAAATGCAGCCGCCGCAGCCGGGATTCGATCCCGCTACCTGCGGATCAGCGGCCGACTACCATAACCACTAGACCACCGCGGCGGGGCAATGGGATCATTTTAAAGCGGTTTTTTCGTAGCCCTTAGGGCGCAACGGCTTGTCGTATCGTAGAAATGGACTTAAGAGGGAAAAAAGACACAAATGCGAGCGATTTCGCAGCAAGATTATATCACATGTTAAGAGGTCAGATACGGAGAAATGTAAAGAGGGGAGATTGCGCAACTATAAAATAAAATCACTTAATTTTTTTTTTCTCGGCTCACAACCTGTGCGCCGTTAACACAGTCGACGCTGTGGGTGGCCCCCGTATAATCTCAGTGGGGCACGTTATCTTCTAAAGTCGAGGAAAGCCCTCATTTCCTAATCCAAGCCGTTCGTAGCTGCCTGACAAGGAAAGGAGCCGTGGTCGCGTCTCCTATGGCGTGGGTTTCAGCGAAAGCTCGGCGAGTTGATATCGGCTGTTGGCGTGCCAGTTGCTTATGTGGACGCTGTAAACTCTAATGTGTGCATCCACGACTTGCACTCGCCCTTTCATCGTTGGCTTCATGCGTGGGGTTTAACGTCCCAAAACCACCATATGATTATGAGAGACGCCTTCATCGTTGGCTTGAACGACGCAAAACTACAAGCTAGACGCCCCCGCAGGCCCTTGCGTCGTCTTGCGGATAGAGTAGAGAACACTTTTTATTATTGTTTTTGCTCATTATGCAATAATAATACAGTGCATAAACAATGCATACGCAGGTAACAAGCAGAAAAAAGTCATTAGAATTAATTTATACGAATAAGTGGCTCAAGTTGTTTGAACCACTCTGGTACTGGGTCTCTCATTTTACAGTTTGCAATAAAATTCATGATCGTTTGACGAAAACATTCACGAATAGGCATAGCACCGTAACGGCATGGCTGAATACCATGTATTTTTTTTTTTCAAATACTGTGAAGTCCGAGCAACAAAGCAGTATTTTAAGATGCTCCATCGTCTTCTTCATGAACTGGTAAAAACCTGCACCCGTATATAGGCATCTAGAGGTAAATATTTTTTATAGTCCTCTGCAAAATGTCTCAGAAGAACACACCTTCTTAACAATCCAGAAAGACATGTCGATGGTTTCAGGTTTACGACAGAGAAAACAGTGCGTTCCCCGCGGTACAAACATACCTCTCTCATGCATCCACATTTTAACTTTCGGGGTTCCCGTATGGAGCTTAAATTATTTTGAACTAGATGGGACAGCCATTTTTTATGTACTCTGGCCAGTACACACTTTAAGAATGTTTTCGCGTGCAAGCAAGCACGTTCGGACGCTTGGCGCGGTTTTCCGATCGCTGATTGCGCTTTCGTCGAATCGCCGTTGAGTGGAGTGTCGGTGCACATAAATATACCGTAATGCGTCACATTATTAATGATGAGTTATGGGCATAGTGCAGCTTGTTTCCATTCTTGTAGTGGCGTCCCCAAGTGTAGCCCCTGAGGGACAGCCCCCCCCCCCCTACCCCGCACACACACACACACATACACACACCAGCATTTTCTCCTGATGCTCATTCGCCATTCGCGCCACCACGAGCGGATGTAGACAAAACACAAGACATATGCATCCCGACTCCCAGACTTCTCCCCCTACCTTAGTAAAAGAATCTTAGCGTCCTCCCTGCATTAATGTCAAACATGTATTTATGTGTAATTAAACGCAATACGCATGATAGTACGAAAGAGGTTAATATATGTTACTGCTGCAGTTTCTTCCTAGGATTTCGACGTAGGGTATAGCAGAAGTGCCGACGATGACGACGACGACAACAACGAGAACAACAACACTAATAATAATAATAATAATAATAATAATAATAATAATAATATAATAATAATAATAATAATAAAATAATAATAATAATAATGTCATCTTCAGTTGTACAAAACAAATAACAGGCCTGTCCAAGCCAGACAGTGGCTTAGTGGACTTGGCCCGGCACATCGGCAGACGAGAGATGACATATATATTTAAAAGCTTTTCATGTAAACAATCAGAGAAAGAATACATGTAACTCATTTACGCTACATATAAACACAATAACAATCGAGAATCAAATTAGCGGAAGCAATACTAACTAAACAGCAGAAATGTGAAGACAAGCATTTAAAAATTTTAAACAGATGATACCCAGTATGCAAGAAACTAGAAAATAATAATAATAATATAATAATAAATAATAATAAATAATAATAATGATAATAATAATAATAATAATAATACTAATAATAATAATAATAATAATAATAATAATAATAATAAATAATATCACAACCATTTCAAGCAGGTGCTCTTTCAACAAGAACATTAACAAGTACCATACAATGTAGTTCATTTAATCAACTGTAGTGAAGAGGTTGACAATGATTAGGCATTCCGGAAAACACTTCGATCACTATCAGCCGGGTCGTTTGTCGCGCGCGTCTCTTTGTCAGTTTGAACTTGGCCTCAAAAGAAGCCCCGTGCGTGCTCCGCCGCAGCCGAGCAACAAAGGCTCATTTCGTCAGATATGGGCCTCGCAAGGCCAATCCGACAGCGGGGGCAGCCAAAGGTCACGAGATACGCAGCGGCCGTGATTAGATGCCCCGCATGCATTCTCAAAGTGACCTTTTCCTGCTTACGAACTCGGAGAGAAGCGTCCGCTCAATATTGAACGCTAAAACTGAAGGGAAGCATCATTGAGAAAATGCCGCGGTAAACTGCAATCACTCGGACCGATGTGTAGGATCACGGTCATTTCAGCGTAGACGTATGAGCAGTACGCTAAGAAGATTAGCGTACGGGCACCTTAGCACTAAGCGTGCGTCGTTGCTTCGTGAGAGAGAAATCAATAGCAAAATACAGCTGGACGCTATTTATTTGCATATAGAGGAAGGAATTCGTCTTCTGTCCTTATAGACGTCACTTGAGCTTAGCTTGGCGTTTACGGAGTGGAATTGAACAGCGTCTTTAAACTGGCCTCGCTACTAGTGTACATAGGCACTAGTGACGTCAGCGACGTATGCTGCGCTGACTGTTTCGACGTCCTTTGTCCGTCGCAGTCTTCTTTTTGTCTTCAAAAATAATGTCTTCTTCGGTTTTTTCCACTGTCTTTCAGTAAAGTGACATCATGGCAACGCGCTTTCTACCGATTGAAAACGTGATATGACCCTGTATTTTTTTGCCAACAAATTGTCATTTTACAGTGCGTCCAACAGAGCGAAATATGAGGGACAGTTCGTATAACGACACAGTGTAACTGTTGCAATATCTGACGCATCGAGGATTGTCATGTCAAGTTGAGGACAGGCGGCGTCGGAGAGGTCCGAATTCTCGTGGCCTAGCAGGTGAAATCGCTCAGATTCTCCTGTAGAAAAAAAAAGAAAAATATAAAGATTCTCGAAATAAAAGTGAATACATGGTCCGATTCGTGTAACCTTTGTATTTGTGACAGCCGCAGCTTCGC
This sequence comes from Rhipicephalus microplus, assembly GCF_013339725.1. Lineage (NCBI taxonomy): Eukaryota > Metazoa > Arthropoda > Arachnida > Ixodida > Ixodidae > Rhipicephalus > Rhipicephalus microplus. The sequence continues at coordinate 216,294,945 of NC_051165.1, forward strand.
GCAAGTGCTAATGTGAAACGCACTTAATAAACAGTGAGTTCCACGTTAAGTGGTTAACCTCCCTGTCTTCCTTTTATTTATTTCTCTCTCTCTCTCCCCGTTAAGTGCGTGATCAAATTTAAAGCCGAAGGAATGAACAAAGGACAACTACGTCTCAATACGTTTCAGCTCGAGGATTTCATAGAACAACGGCGAATGGCGGACGCTTGGGTCGAAGCAGCCCACGACAATTCTTTACCGTATAAGACAGCGAACAAGAGGCTCATTACCGAAGGACCACGCGGTATTTGGGCAGCATTGAGAAGAGGGCGACAGACGCATTGCGAAAAAATCACAGACGTGGGTGGCGACTTTCGGTCACGAAGCAATTTGAATGGAAAAGAGCTGGTCCTCGAGTGACGCGCGCGTGATGGAGAACGTGATGGCCTCTCGGAACTGCTTGCCCGAGTAAGAGGTGCACCCCGTGTGCACGAAGAAAACTTCCCGTTGACCGTATACCTGTTCATTCGTTCGTCACTTGGCTTTGGCATATGTCCTCGCACTGCACACGACACGGAACGCCCCCGAGTCGCATTGTAAACGACAGAGGTCACCGTGACATACGAAGGTGAACGAAACTGTGCAAGACGGAAGTAATTTTTTTGAGAACAGTCCGTCGTTGATTTGCTCGAAGCTTTGACCGCGTGCATAATCCCTTATCGTCATTCTTCAGTGCCTCTTACTCCCACACTAGTTGACGAATTCAGCCTTGTAATGCGACCTCCTGGCTCACTCTGACTTACAGGGTACGTGCAGTGACTCAAACAAAAAAGCCATGACTTCTTCTGAAGTATACCTGGGTTCGATTCGCAGAAATAGGGGAGTTTACTTATGGTGCCGTGCTGCTGCTGATGATGATGATGAGGGTAGGTGGGGGCAGCACCCAATTTGACCTTGCTTGTGTTATCATTATTTAGTGGAAATATAGAAGGATAAAATGTAGCAAAGATTAACAAAGTTGTCGAAACCAAAAGACGTTACGGCTCCGCCACGACGACCATGTATTGATCAAGGCACCCGCAGCCTTAACAAGGTCCCTGTAGGGCGGCCGGAACGTCTTTTCGAGGTTGAAGTTCGAGGTAACTCGTCGGTTGTCAGTAAAAAAAAATTCCGCCATATCCACGAAGTGAATGATGATGAGTGGGCGAAGCTCCGGAGGTAAACCTGGTAAACCATGAATCCTCTGTACATTTTGCCCACTCGATTTTATTACATCGCTCCCCCTAGCGTACGTCGCCGCACTAAATCGAACGATTGCCTTCAACCAATGACACGCGCCATATGTGACATCATTCCTATTTTATAAGATCTCGCGTCTTTCATCAACTACAAGTACCGCTTTCTAGTTTATAACATCTTGCATCTTTTCATCATCAGCTACAAGTACCACCATCTAGTAAACACTACAAGAACTAAACGACAGGTGGCTACATGGATGGATGGATGCTATGAGCGTCCCCTTTATAACGGGGTGGTGACAAGTATGCCACCAGGCTCGACAAAAAAAAAAATTTCTTTTTTTATGTTGGCCTAATGCCTCTACTTCGATAAATTCTATCTTAATGGAAAAAAAGGTAAGTTTTCAGCTTAAGTTCTCTGCCATTTACGGCACACTGTCCATATTTTATTTTTCCAATATTTATTTTTGTCCTTTCTCTCTAATTTTCTGCCACCAATACTCTAACCGTCTCTTACTTATCTCAATCGCGGGTGTGTTCAGCTTTCCATTGTTGTCCCTAAAACCCAAGGCTTCTTGTAGGCTCGTGCCCAAACGTACACCTGGGTGGATATCTCCACATTCAATCAGAACATGCTCCGCCGTTTCCTTATCTTTCCCGCAGCATGTGCATTGTTCTTCTTCTTTACTGAATCTTGCTTTATAACTACGCGTTCTAAGGCAACCCGATCTCGCTTCAAACAGTAAAGCGCTTCCCCTTGAATTATCGTAAAATGCCTCCCTCCTTATTTCATTTTTGCCCTTTCGGTAGTTACTCAAAGCCGGTTTTTTCTCCATAGCTGCCATCCAGTAAATCCTCTCCGCCTCCCTGACTTTTCCCTTAACGCTCTTTGTTGACATATGGCTTACAATACCAGCCGTATACTTACTAGTGAGTCTTCTAGTTCTTTTTCTCCACTGTGTGTCCACGCTCTTCCTATACAAATAACGGAACACCTTCTCTGCCCATCTACTCTCCTTCATATTTCTTAGCCTTTCTTCGAACCTTATTTTGCTCTGCGCTTCCCTCGCCTCAAAACCTGCCCACCCCATATCGCCCTTTACAGCCTCGTTTGTCGTCTTCCCGTGAGCACCCAACGCGAGGCGTCCCACAGTCCTTTGATTTACATCCATTCCCGATTGCACCTCTGCCCTCATGCACACCACTGAGTTCCCAAAAGTAAGCCCTGGAACCATTACACCCTTCCACAGACCTCGAAGCACCTCATACCTATTGTATCCCCACAACGCTCTGTGCTTCATTATTGCCGCATTCCTCTTTCCTTTTGCTGCCGAGGCTTTTTCCTGTACCTCCATGTATCTATCACTCTCATTTACCCATACTCCAAGGTACTTGTATTCACTTACCCTCGGTATTTCTTGGCCTTGTATGGACACCGTCTGATCACAGGGATCATTGAATACCATCAATCCACACTTCGTTACACTGAATCCTAGTCCAAGAGCTTCACCTTCCCTTCCGCATATATTCGCCAGCTGCTGTATATCATCTCGACTGTCCGCAAATAAGACGATATCGTCCGCATAAAATAAACCTGGAAGCTTCTGCTCAATCATCATGCCGCCCTGTTTGTGTGACAGATTAAAACCAATGTTGCTACCTTCTAGCGCTTTTTCCATACTCACCATGTACAGCATGAATAACAGCGGGGACAAAGGACATCCCTGTCTCAGACCCCTGCTAACCTCAACGTTCTCTTTGCTACGCATTCCTTCCCACTCTATGCAAACTGTATTTTCTCGGTATATCTCCCTCAAAAGCTGTATACAGTCGTCGCCCATGCCCATTCCTTTCAATATATCCCACAAAATTTCCTGATTAACGTTGTCGTATGCCCCAGTGATGTCTAGAAAAGCCACGTACAAGGGTCTATTCTCTATTTTAGATACATACAGGAGACGGTACCGCCATCTAGTGAACACTGCAAGAACTAAACTAGAGGTGGCTACATACAGGGGACGGTACCGCCATCTAGTGAACACTGCAAGAACTAAACTAGAGGTGGCTACATACAGGCTACAGGGGACGCACAGCCCACGCCCTAAGGAGCTTCGCCCCTAAAAAAAAAAAAAAAAACTCCGCGCCGTTTTGTCAGCTGCACCCACCGACACAGCCGCTGCCGCGTCGAGTTTCCCGGCGTGGCGGGAGTTGATCACGGGCGACGAAAACCGCAGGGGTGCCACAGCCAGCTTTGCACGTTAGTTCTGGCGCTAAAGTTCAGACATTCTTGTATGATCTGTGACAGGCCGTCGTGGACTCCACTTTGTCTACGCCAAGAAAACACTAGCATCAGCCAAGAAGGTCGCGCTGAACCCTTAAGTATACAGCAGTTTCGCTGTCTCTTAAGCTTCGGACGGCTATAGTGTGAACTTCTCTCCCCCTCCTTTTTTTTTGTTCATCTTTCAATCTGCGCTCGTAATTTCCGGTCATGTTTTTTTTTTTTTTTTGACCAGACGAGTTTCCGTTCAACCCTGAATTTAATACAATTGTTGTAAGGAAAGACGCGATGCACATAGTGTGATCGTACTACACACACGGTCACCTCGGAGCACGGAACGTTTTCCAACGCTGCGCCAACAACTGCGTTCTGTAAGTTAAGTGCATACATATCGCGCAGAGGCGCCAACCAACGACGACAACGCGAGTTGTGTGCCCAGCACCTTGCTCAGACGGTGTCGAAACGGTCGCCGGCCGGCATTCCTCCATCCGCACCCATCGAACACCTGGTTTCTTTAATGAGGTCGCACACAGGCGAGCGTTTATGCTTAGGCATGTGCGCGATCGCCCAGACTGACCGCTTATACCCGCGTCCTTATGCGGGCTGACCGACAGTCGACGCGAACCGCGATACGACGTGCCGCAATTGCTCGTGCGTAGCCCGTTACGTTATCGCATGCTGCGCTCGAAATCACCCCAAGTCCCAAATAGGGCTTAGTACGAACGAATGAGGAATAATTGTTTACGAAGTTCGGCACAAGTAATGAAACCAACAGACCACTAAGTCAGGGAAAAAACTCGGGACAGTGTTATTTTTGTTTGCTTTTAGTGTAATGATTTCGACCTAACACGAAAGGGTGGGCAAGAATTATACTTTCCATCGGTGGGATCCAAGATTGCTGGTGTTCCGCAAACGCTTTTATGCGTGTGCTGGAAAACGAAACGTGCAATACTGCCTGATGATTATTAAATCGGAAAGGCAGTGCGTTCAAGTAACACCAATAGTGGCTAATCAATTAGTGAACTTTTGTTGATCATTCATCGTAGGCGTTTATAGTACTGATGGTCTCTGATGTTGGGAAATTATGTCGAAGTAGAGCAAAACGCAATATTAGACGTCGCTGGCTACGAAAACGTTTACACTACAATCGGGAGTCGCAATGCGCCGCCTTCAAAAACGGCGAAACTGCTCGATGAGATTGATCGAGCCTAGATGCATAACATATAAATAACAAAGTCGTACTGAACCTTGAATCAACACGTAGGTGGAGTTCAGGTTCACGCACCCTTAGCTTTCTTATGTCTGTCTTTCTACTGTATTTTTTTTTTTGCTGTCTGCTGGATATTCTTCGAAGCTACACAATCTACCAACTCTTTCAACAAGCCACTGTTGAATTCCTGCAACGTTCAGCCCACTTGGTGATGTGGGAGCAGACCAGGGGCAGCGCCAGCGGGGGTAACAGGGAAGCTGCAGCCCCTCCTAAATTTTCTCCGGCCCTCCCCCCTCTCTTGAACCCTCCAAATCAAATATAGTCGAAAGATAATGCATGAGTTACCAGAGTTTCTGCCTTCCTGGATAAACTCGCTTGTTGCCCCCCCCCCCCCTCCTTCCCTGAAAATATCCTGGCGCCGTCTTTGATTATACCACGACACATACGGTAGACGTGAACCATTTCGCGACGATATATCGAAGGTATACGTCTCGGAGCCGGCTCTAACGACAGCGTGCGTAAATTGTGTAGTGTACGCCGGCCACGCCCCTTGTGTGCCGACGAGACGTTGTATCTAGAGTCTATCCCAAAGCTCCATTCATTATAAGTGCCAACGCGTATACACATTCTATGAAATAAGAGGCGAGTGCTCCATTCGAAAGGTGAGCGCGATGGCTCGACCGCTGACTGACCCAGTGAGTGATCGGAAGACCATGGTAGACTGAATGACCACGCTGCCTAACAGAACCATTAAATGAATACACTAGACTGAATGTCTTCACTGATTGACAGACCGACGACGTGCGTGGACTGACTTGACTGATCGAGCTACTGACTGACCGACTGGACTGACTTGACTGACCGACCGACCGACCGACCGACCGACCAACCACGTGCCAGGGTGACTATACACTGGTCTAGTCCTACTGGACAAGACAAAACAGACTAAATAGAAGCTGAGACCATATGACTGAGACCAACCAATGGACCAACTGCACTGACGACCTGAATGACCGACAATATGCCAGGCTGACCAAAACAACCAACCGGCTGACTATAGACTGGCAGTATGACCGACAAGATGCCAGGCTGACTATATATACACTAAACTATAGTGACTAAATCAGACGCGATGAACGAACTAGATACCCAGACTGAATGAAAGTGACCGATCGACCGGACCTACTAGACTCATAGAGATGCCAGGCTGACTACACCAACCGACTAGATAGATATATATACTGACTGATTGACGGACGGTAAAAAAAAAAAGAAAGTTCTGCCGTGTATTTTTCTTTTATCAATGGGAATTGAAACTGCTACGCGAAGCACTTACTCTAAATACAGTGTTACACAGTCGGTAGCAAACTGGTTATCCTTAATCGGTCAACATTCCTACCCCTCCTTCTCTACGGATGGGACATGTAGAAGCAGGTTTTGTTGCATTCATTACCTTTTCGTGGCGCACGGTTGAGACAGCCGCGCTCCGCACGACTGCGTTGCGCGTTACTCTCCTCGGTGTATTCTCGCTTTCCTCATTTATAACTCCCTTTAAATCTGCAAGCTAATTCGCTCACGGAGATATTCTCCTCGCTTCGGAGAGTCATTGAGGTGCGACTATCCGAAAGGGACTTGCAGTGCATCTTTAAACCTTTGTATCTAGGCATCCACATGTGTGGAAAGAACATATTAGCGAATTTTACGTAAATTGGCCAACTGCTTGCCTTATGATTGATTTGAAATGTTGGCATTACTTCATACAGCATTGGTATACCGCCGTTTCAAATCGACATTAAGGGAAGGCTCTGACTAGCCTAATCACAATTTACCTATATATTCTGCCCATTTATGTGGACGTTTGGATTCAAAGGTTTAAATACGCATGTGGTGAGCTCGTCGAAGATAGTAACAGACCTGGGATGTTTTTTTTTTCTTGCTCTTAGAGTGAGCGTTCATCATTTATGTCGCGTTGGCCTGTCGACCAGCGCATCATAGACGTACAACTTCTACCACCGCTGGGAAGCCCGGCCTTCGATTTGAATTTCCCCGCTGGGGCCTATGCGCGCGCAGCCATTCCTTCTCGCCATTAGGCCCGCCGCGCGAACATACACGACCTTCGTCCGCCGTCAGCGGGAAGACGCGCCTTCGTCTCATATCCAAAACTAACAACCACGCCTGGCTCATTCTGAAGGCATCGCTCAGCATCACACAATAAAGAGACTCGCTCGGGCGTCGTATCGTTTCATTTGATTAGCCAGACGCCGAAGTGTTTACGCTGCCGTGACTGACCCTTAGGAGTTTTTTTTTCGCTGCGCGGACTTTCGGACGTCTTGGCGAGGTCGTCGAAATGTCCAGCGATGACCACGACTCGTCAAGAGGTATATGCCTTCGTGTATGCCTTTCTTTCCGCAGGACGCGTAAGCTTTCGAGTGGGGTTTTCCTTCCTCGTGGCCGAAGAAGTCTTGCTCGGAGATTAGCGAACGCCTGGGAACTTCCTTGGTCGCGCATTGAATGAAACTGTCTACGGTTACCGTTGAGTCATGCACCGTCCCATCACGTGTGTCCTTCACGAGCGATGAATCGCGTTCGTGCTTTGTTTCGCCACAAAGAAACAAATGTATATGTACTGATAAATATATGTCTACTACAGGAAGCTTGTTTAGACAAGTTTTCAACGGTGCTCGCACTCTAAAAAAATGATCGAGTAAAAAGGGTGTCTTTTTGTCCCACAACAATAATCGTCATCGAGCTTGCGTGCGTTTCCTTTCTTGAAAACGCGGCGCTGGCCACTTTCCTATCGAGAATGCACTGTAACCCTGATAATAGGCATGTCGATCGTGAACGGAATGTACCGGGCGCGGGGTGATAGCAAAAGGATGGCACGCAATAAGGATGACGATTATTGTTGTGGGACAAAAATACACCCTTTTTACTCGCTCTTTTTTTAGAGTGCGGTGGCTTTTTGTCAACGATAAAGGTCGGTTGGTTAGTTGATCCTTATACTGGCGCAACCCACCGTAGGGCTACATGAAGTGGGCGGTGCCTTGTTGTATCAATGAATACGGTTATCAATACGCTTAGCAATAGATATGGCTGAGAACGCCTGTCTGAAGGTCAGCTCACTTTTTTTTACCTTGCATACTTACAATAGGCGGTGGTGATACCGATCATTTGTTGCTTAAATATGAGGCATGATGTTCCTGGCCTTGCGTATACCTGTCGTCTTATATATAATGGTAATAACTCCACGTCCGTCTCCCTGAACTTCGTGTGATCTTATGCGCTGTTATGTGACTCGACTTTCAAGACATAGCATGCAGAGGAGTGCGTATGAGGGGGGCGTCCCTTCGAAAGTCACCAAGATAGTGGGGGGGGGGGGCACATAGCATGCCCCATTGCCTCAATAGAGAGGGGGGCACTGCTATAGACCTTCGCTCACCCTGAAGGGGAACTCTGCGCACACTTATGCTCAGGTGCAGCTTGCTGTTGATAATATATGTCCATGTGGCTGCATTTTATATTATCTTTAATGTGACGTGACTGACTTTCATTCACATGCGACTTCTTTACGGTTCGATTGACTTGCACGAGCGCATTGTCGGTGGGATAATATACGTCTGTGGATTCCACTGATTTTATGTTTAGCAAAAAAAAAAAACAAAAAAACCCAGCCGGCTCAATATGAACCGCCTTACCGTAGAATCCTGGATAACACATTGGAAAGGACACAGCGCAATAGAGGACGTGGGCAAAGAAGGGCTGCACAGACAATGCTGACTTGCAACATTCTATTGATAAGACGGGAAGGTACGATGCCATCTGCGCATCCGTTGCGTCGTGGTTGTGTGCCCTTCTTTTATAAAAGCGAGGTGCTGGCAAAATGTAATTCGCAGATTGGCGCGTAAAATCATTCAGGTGGACTTCATAAAGAGGTTCGATAGTAAGTACGTGCATCAGCACTCCTTTGATAGCACTTTCGTCTCGTGGAATATCATATCTTAGAAGGCTTTCGATGGCATATACTACAGTGCGCAAAAATTGTTCTGTGATTTTCGCTGGTTGTTTGTGGTGCATGTCATCGGCATATTTTCCCTTTCCCGTCCTATGAATAAATCCTTGCAAATCCGCTCGGTGTGCGTGCGTGCGTGCCTTCCTTCTTGGTCCCGGTTTTCTACTGCGCTCTGCTCCTCGCAATGTAAACAATCATCTCCTAAGCAACACATACCAAAATATTTTTCCAGGCGAAAGCCTTTCATGTCTAATCAAACACGAATATTCATGTCCCTCGGCGTGTACGGCATCAACACGAATGCTGCAAAAACTCCTCGCGTAATGACGTCACCACATGACATCATTAAAATCTTGTGACCATCCTGACTCTGGAAGTGGTCCGATCTCGGAGGCAGTGCATAATCAGGTGGCGTGTAGAAAGCTTGCTGTGCCTCTGATCCTGGAGGCACTGCAAAACTATGTCAAGTGCAGAAAGCTTTAGATTGATTTGTGGGGTTTAACGTCCCAAAACCACCATATGATTATGAGGGACGCCGTAGTGGAAGGCTCCGGAAATTTCGACCACCTGGGTTTCTTTAACGTGCACCCAAATCTGAGCACACGGGCCTACAACATTTCCGCCTCCATCGGAAATGCAGCCGCCACAGCCGGGATTCGATCCCGTGACGTGCGGGTCAGCAACCTAGTACCTTAGCCACTGTACCAACGAGGCGGGGCAAAAAAGATTCTCGAGGCGGGTGAGGGAGGATCAAAACATCGACGCAGAAGACAATGGAGATGGCTTTCGTCTTCGAAACATCTTATATGAATGCATAAAGAAACATATGAGTTTAGTTTTTTTTTTATTATTCTATGACGCTTGCTTTCTTGATTATTTCAGATTGGAAACAGTTTGAAGCATTCAATAACGCCCATCTTCAGCACCTTCTGAGAAAGTGGGACCCATAGGTCGCTCAATCGAAGAGGCGGACACGTTGTAGGTTTCCGGACGTAAAATGAGCCACCCCTCGTGCGGTCGCTACCAAACACGGTCGCCGGCGGTGGGCGAAGCAGCGAAAGGTGACCCGAGCTTTTGCCGGAAGAGACGGCGACCGGCTTACTCGAGTTTGTTTTCGGTGCCACTTTTTTTTTCGGCGTGTTTCCCCCGCGCAAGCAATAAGATAAGGCGTTCTCTTTCGGGCCGCCTTTCTCTCTCGGTTCACCGAGAATCACGTTGACTTAAACGGGCACTAAACGAGCAACACTAAATGACGGATTAAGCAGGTCATTCACGTAATAGCTCCCCCTACCACACTTCCGGGAAAAAAAACAGGTTAGCTATCTCGCAGTTAAACGTTTCCCGCTATCTGGCATTTGACCAGCCAGGACACCTGCGCATGAGTTCGAAAAACCTCGTCCCACTCCTCGCCGTCGAGGCAGTCTTTGGCCTACGTGGGTGAAGTCACCGACTAAGCCTGAGGGCATTGTCCTCGGGCCGTAGTTTCTCTGGACCACAATGAAATTCTTGCCACGTCATGCCATGTCTCCATCTGTCTGCTTCAAAGAGTGCGTATATATCGGTGTAGCAAAATAAATACGTAGGTCGGTAGTCATCACTGTTTCAGTTTGGTTTTAAATGCGAAGCATTTCTTAGCTAACTTCGGTGACTTTGAGCGTATCTATCTATCTAGCCAGTTACGTTTGCGTGCTGTCGTGGTCTCCCCCTTAACTTGGCGTGAGCCAAAATTAGCATAGGAGTGTAAGTAAGATGGTTGGCAAATATGACGCGCAGGTCAAGACATGAAAAATGTCACAATCCCGTCGCGTACGTCGTCAAACACTGCCCGCCGGACAGTGGCTCATACCCACGGGCGATTATGTGCGGCTGGTATGCGGGTATGCGCCACAAGTGATTGGTACTTAGTATCTACCCAGGAACGACGAGAACACACATGGGCAATGTTAACGCGTGAGCGTTAAGCAATACCCGACCACGGTAGCGTTGACCCGACGAATGTGAAGAATAAATATCAAAGTTCCAGCTGGAATCGAACCCAAGCATTCTGCGTGGCAATAAAGAATTTTACCACAGAGCTACGCCAGGTCTCGGAACTACGTATCGAATAGACGTTAATCTTCGTGAAACGTCAATACCGGTTGCAGTGCTGTCTACCCAATTTTATAAACATTACATATGTACTCCTTTCATACAGCCGTCATGTCTTCTTAACGACAATTGAGGTTAGTTGCGATGCGCCGAAGATGATTTATGTAGCAGTGTCCTGGGCCAGCATCTTCGCGAGCATCAGAGCTTCATATCAGCTTCTGGTGTTGCTAATACACACGTGTTCCAGATGACATCGTTGCGCAGGTGCAAACAACTGGTTATATAAACATGTGCAACTCTTCGTAATATATCTTTGCGTGCAACATTTGTACATGTATTTAGCATCGTTTCATGACGTGTTGCTCAATAAAAAAATTACAACATGTTCACCTTCCCTTCACATGCTTCGCATAACGTCGACTCTGAGGTGCGCGGGATCTGTTGATTTTTTTTCTTGTGGACATTTTATTGGGCTACTTATTTTTTTGCAATGATCAGGTGCCAACAAAACCAATTTCATACACATTTAAAGCTTCAACCAACGAATTATTTTCTCAGGTTGGACGTCAAAAGAGGAAAGCGAGAACAGCGAAAGTGCCGATCAACGCCAAGCACCCTCGCGTGCCAAGCACCGGGATATCAGAACGCGCGATGCCACGACAAAGGGTCTTCACACATCGCCCGCCACCGCGGCCGGTTTGATGGCGCACACGTCGGCTTGTCGGCGAGCGGCACTATATAGGCGTGCTTTGCTATCGCGTTGATAATTATTTTGTCATCGTGTGCATCGCTTTCCTTCTTCCCCGATTCCAGTATCCCCTGATGTCTTTGCTCGAGTATGCTTAGCACGTTAAAGAACCCCAGGTGTTCGAAATTTTCGGAGCCCTCCACTATACGGCGTTTCTCATAATCACATGGTGGTTTTGGGACGTTGAGCCTAACATATCAATCAATCAATCAATCAATCAAGTATGCTTACGTGGTTGTGCGCTTGTGCTTATGGGTTTGCCGGCATGCGTTCGTGTTTATTTATTATTTCTTAATTTACGTGTCTTAGTACGCTCTCATAGTGTATGTGCAAGCACAACAATAGCACGCGGGCCCGTTTGTGTGTGCGTGTGTAAGCTACACATGTGTGCAGGTTCATGCACACTCTTCTGCGTGCGTGGTACATTGTGCTGGTCACAATAGGCATGTGTATGTGCAAGTACTCAATGTTGACGTGCTGAGTATGGTCAGGCGCGATGGTGAAGCGGCTATGGTGGTCGGCTTCTGACTCGAAGGTCGCGAGTTTGCATCCCCACCGCGGTGGAAGCGTTTCGGTAGAGACCAAATACTAAAAGCCAGTGTACTGTTTGTTCTTAGTGCATGTTAAAATAACACCCAAAAGCCAAAACTTTCCGGAGCCCCTCCCCTCCTGCGCACCCATGCAGCGCACTTCATAATCTATCCTTGTTTCGTCACGGAAGACCCCAGATATTACTATTACGTTCCAAGTGCGGTTTTAATGAAATGTCATATCTCAGAATAGGATCTAAGTAAAGCTGTCCACGTTGTTCTGCACCCGCGTCTGCGACTATATGTTTTCACCCCGCCGCGGTGGTCTAGTGGCTAAGGTGCTCGTCTGCTGACCCGCAGGTCGCGGGATCGAATCCCGCCTGCGGCGGCTGCATTTTAGATAGAGGCGGAAATGTTGTAGGCCCGTGTGGGTGCATGTTAAAGAACCGCAGGTGTTCGAAATTTCCGGAGCCCTCCACTACGGCGCCTCTCAATCATATGGTGTTTTTGGGACGTTAAACTCTACATATCAATCAAGCAAGCAAGCAAGCAACTATATGTTTGTAAGCGCGATGGTGCGCTTTGCGAATGTGCGATTACGTGATCGGACACACGCGCATGCGTCCTTTGAGTTCGTGCCATCGCATTGATTCTGAGCATGTGCCTGTGCGTGCGCATATCCCAGCGATTTTAATATCGCTCCAACATGATCCCTTCCTATGGCGTGTTTACCACGCATTACAACAATGAAATAGATCTCAAGTGCAACTTAAAAATGAACTCGACTGCAGTATAGCTATGCATGCGCGTCCGTACGATTGTGTGTACACGGGGGCGAGCATGTGCCAAAGAGGGCGCGTGCGTGAATGTGTGTCGAACACCCTTACACCTAAAGCACTGAACCAACGCCTCCTAGAAGAACTATGCCTGGAACATCGCTCTCTTTTTCAATTGGGAGCTTCCTGTCAGCGCAAAATCTCGGAGGCCATGCCTCTTGCCGCGTGTTGCGACCGTACGCCGCGTGAGACCGCTCACCTCCGTACCGCTCAGTCACGTGGCATACCGTAACGCTCTGTCACGTGGCATCACAGCTGCTCGGAGGCAACTGTGAGAGCATTGCTTCGCTAGAGAGGGGCGGCCGCCAAAGGCGTTCGCCTCCGTACCGGAGGGGGAGGGTAAAATCCGATGGTAGGGCGGCACGTTCGCGGCTCACGTTCCAGGCATAAATTTTTCTAGGAGGCATTGACTGAACTAAGACATTGTGGTTGTGACATCAAGAGGCGAGTTGCAACCTCGTATGTTCTTCGCCGTCTGTACTCGAGAGCAAAGCGTGCGACGCAGCCTTGGAACAGCGTGATCGGTTTAGCGCCACGGTGAGAAATAATTGGATCGCACCCCACCGCCACGCCCCCTGGAGGATTCACAGTGCGTAACGGGGTCGTCGACGTCTCTGTGAGGGATACTACGCAAAAGCGACGACGATGGCGACGTGGAAGGCCGCTTGTCCGTGACATCTGTCGCCGTGGTCTTTGGCCATATAGGAAGCAACGATCTTGGCTCGTGCGCCACTTCACAAGCTTGCCTATAGGCACCCGGCAATGCAGTTCACGAGATCTGATGGTAGCGCCACAACACACAGCCTAGCGAGTAGGCGCAGAAAAACCGAGTCTTCCAATGCGTAGCCTAGTGAGTAGGCGCAACATAATCAGACTTGCACGTGCATATAATTTTCTTTTTTTAGTTGTGAGCAGAGGGTTCACGACTGATTATGTAAGCGCCCAGGAAGCGTTCTTTGAAAACGTGCCAAAAACGGCAGTGACACTTCAGCGTGTCACTGTGTTCAGCGGACGTTTCCTTTTCTTAGTGTCCCTGGCGGTCGGTACCAACAATGCTGAGGCGGCCCACAAAGCTTCGTCGCGCCCTCTGGTGCACTTTCGGGTGTCTATAACGCGGGTGATGTACTGCGTTTATTTGTACAAATCCTTGCTGTCCTTTCGTTTGAACAAGTGAACGATAGGATAGCAACAATGAGTTTAGCTGGCCTTTAAACTACGCAGTTGCAGTGAGACGTCGTTCTTGGGGCGCATAGAAGCCGGCGACTGAAACGGGTTTGCGTATGGTGACGGAAGAGCTATAAAACGCGGCCACCGATGTTCACAGCACGCGCCTATGCACGCGGTCCCGTGTACGGCGCACGCCCGGAACGAGGACTGGCTCGCGTGACACCCCAGCCGAGGTGCCTCCCGCGACGTTCCCGCGGCAAGAGGTGAACACGTTCGCACTGTTAAGTCTCGCTCTCACGAAACGACAACAGCATTCGTTTCCGTCCCATAAGAGCATTTTAAGCTTCACCTCCTCAGTTCTCCTGTTTTATCTTTCTCCCTTTTCTCTGCGAACGACAATGGCCGCAGCCCTCACTGGAAGCTCGAAGCGTCCCTGTATGTGCTTTATATTGAAGAACTCTCACATTTATGTCAGTTTTAACGACTTTGAAACATTGAACGCATGTGTTTCGATTGTATTGTATCTTTCGCTATTAAACTTCGCACAGGCGTGCACAGGGTTCTCTTTCTGGGAGAGAGAGGAAGGAGAGAGCGACGCGCAGGGATAGGGAGCGACGGAAGTAAGGAGAAGACAGGAAAGATGGACACGGTTGCAGGAGTCCGAGGACGGGGCACCACTGGCGAGAGCTCTTGCGACAAGAGCTCTCGCCAGTGGTGCCCTGTCCTCGGACTCCTGCAACCGTGTCCATCTTTCCTGTCTTCTCGACAAGAGCTCTTGCCAGTGGTGCCCCGTCCTCGGACTCCTGCAACCGTGTCCATCTTTCCTGTCTTCTCCCTACTTAGCTCTCGCCAGTAGTGCCCCGTCTTCTGACTGCTGCAACCATGTCCATCTTCCCTGTCTTCTTCTTACTTCCGTTGTTTGCTGTCCCTGCACCTCGCTCTCTCCTTCCGCTCTCTCTATCTCTTTACCTTGTAATACTATCCTTTTAATCCCTTCTCTACCCCCATACCTCGTGAGCTACTGTAGAGATGTCCTCCCCTTGAGAGACAGTTACGGGGCTCACTTTTCTCTTCTTTTCATTTAAAGCCACTTCTCCCTTGGGTCGGTCATCGCAGCGTCCTCCCTGTTAAGTAAATCGATGGGGTAAACATTGCGCCCTCACCCTGTTTTAAATGACAAGGAAAGAGGCCACCCCCATGCGCACGCTTATGAAATTTTGTGTGTAAGACGGCTGAGCAAAGATGCAGGGCGACAAGTTTACGCTACACGACGGCCGAGTCTTGCCTCACATAAATGTATACTTCAAATTATATACTTCAACGCTCGGACAAGCGGACTTGTGTTCCTCAAGGCTGCAACCGGAAGACAAGACTTCCCGTCGAAACCTCAGCTCCAGCGACACCCAGTGTGTAGTAACTTTTCATCTGTTCGGGCTTTCATACTGCCGTGAAATTCTAATTTGCATTGTGATTATAGAATAATAAGCGCTGAGAAACGTGCAGAAAACAAAACTTCACCTTACACAAATAACGATGGAGAAGCAAGCACACTGGCCTGCGAAACTGCAAGAATTTCATCCCATTAAACTATAAATCAATGGAGAGATGCCATTTCGAAATGACCAAAAATCCTTGCAACATTGGTCTTTGGATGCAGCGTCTGGACAAGCGTATACTTGCTTTTACGAGGCTTCAGCTGAAAGCAAGCGCGCTCCTAGAAACATCCGTTGCAGCGAACAACCAGTGTTTCAAGGATTTTTCGTTTTCCATTAAACTGCGAATTTAAGCGTGATGCGGAGGTGAATCGCCAGACGTTTCGAGCACCATTCGAGCAAAAATAACCATTTAATTCATTTTTGTACACGTGAATACAAGACACTGTGGCTTCGATCGAACATTTTTTCTATCTGTGGATATACGACTAAAATTTACAAAAAAGAAAATATCAACTGGTAAGGTGCGCTTGCCATTGTCTTAATAAGTCCCTGTTTAAGTTACGCGTTCATGTCCGCCGTGGTGGAGCATGTGGCTGAGGTGTACCCGAAGGTTGAGGGTTCGATTCCGGCCCGGCAGTCACATTTCAGCGTAGGCGAAACGGTAGAGAGTACTGTGAGATGCCAGTGCACCTTGAAGAGCACCAGGTGGTCCACATTTACAGAGCCCTCCACTACGGCGTCTCTCATAATCATATCGTGGTTTCGGAACCGTGGAATCCTAGATATTTTATTATTGGCTTCAAACAAGTCAGACACATAAGTTACTCACGCTTGCAGAAATGTCGTGAACGACCTGTAAGAGAACGCAACAATGCCCCCGCCGCGGTGGTCTAGTGGCTAAAGTACTCGGCTGCTGACCCGCAAGTCGCGGGATCGAATCCCGGCTGCGGCGGCTGCATTTCCGATGGAGGCGAATATGTTGTAGGCCCGTGTGCTCAGATTTGGGTGCACGTTAAAGAACCCCCCAGGTGATCGAAATTTCTGGAGCTCTCCACTATGGCGTCTCTCATAATGATGTGGCAGCTTTGGGACGTTAAGCCCCACATATCAATGAATCAATCAATTAATCGAGAACGCAACAATAAAAATGCGAACAATAAAGAAACGAAATACTCTGGAAGGCAGGCGTTGGCAATGTGTGACACGCTTTCTTTTTATCATTTGTTACGCAAATGTATTTTGAGTTGTTCGAAGTCCGCGCAACATAATGAAACGGCTTTAAATTTTATCCCCGAACTGTTGCCACACGCTACTGTACTTCCGCTTAAGGACATCATACGTTTCAAGCGGCGAAGCACGCGTAAACAGATTTCAGGCAGTAAAGAGCTTCATATTTCGCGCCAGTGAATGAACCAAAGTGATTTTGCGGGCTCAAAGCAAACACACATACACACACACTGCTTGCTTCTTTCTGTTAGCCTGTTTGGGTTCGTTGGTAGGCCAGGTATAGTTTGCGAAAAGGCCCTAACTTAGGACGCCCAAAATCTATCTTATTGCTACTGGGGAAAATGAATAAAAGAATAAAAATAGCACATTCTTCTAAGTCGACGGCGCTTCAACCGATATAACTATCGCAGTATCGCTTCCTTCAACGTTGGCGGGGCAACGCGATTCCTCACGTCATTTTTTTTTTTTTAAGCTGTACAGATTAGCTTACATGCGAGCGTGGTCGCTCTTTCTCAACACAATGAACTGTGTGCGAATCAGCGCCAACGAGGCTTTCTTGTGATCACGATCGCGAGTTTTAAGAAACGCGTGTGCTAGCTAGAATACGGGTCGTTGAGAGATGGCGGAAGAGCAACGCGACGCGGTAATTCGATCAGGACGCCGGGTGATTTATAAACACTCACGCGGTTAAAACGCTGCACATAGCATGTACGGCCTACACACACGTGAGCGTGTAACGAATGCTTCCACTTCACAACACAGCCGTGGTCGTGCATTCCAGACTGCTGACTCATGCTCGTTCCGCAGAAGAGCCAGCTCCATCGGCGAGGCTCGTCTATATTGTGTGCTCCCAGAAATGAAACACATAATAGGTATAGATACACATATATAGATGCACATAGAACACCTCCAGCCTTCGGCTCGTAAACAAAAAAGGGGGTCGTTAAGACATCTTCGTGGTATCTTCGTGAGTATTGTGTTACAGAACGCCGTATACCAGCCAGGAGGAGGCGCAAGCGCAATGAAGCATTCGCAAAGACCTATAGCGTGACTGGTACCACTGGGGCAGACGGCGGCTCGATGAAAACACACCGTGCGTTTACATCGAGCGGCCGTGGCTCTGGGGCACGGCTTCAAGTGCACAACCAGCCGGACGGAATGCATGCGCGCCTCTAGAAGACGCTTGAGAAGTGCACTCTACTGGCACACAGCGCCACCTCGTGACCGGATCCCGCGAGAAGCTCGGGCCCAGGCACGGATGCCCTCAAGTGCCTCGTACGTGCGTGTTCTGGCGAGCACGGAAACACGCTGCCGGCGCCGCGCCCGGGTGTATACGCGATACGTGACGAGTATTAGAAGCGGCCGTAAATTAGGCGCGCGCTCCCGGGGCGAGCGGGTTTCCAGCCCATACGCCCCGCTACAGCCGAAGATCGTGCTTCCTGTGGTGTTTGTGGGGCCTCGAGTTGTGGGTCCATTTGCCCGCGATGCGTAACATCGATAGGTATTGGAAGCGTCACACGCTTCTCTTATGCGAAAAGGGAATTTACGGATTGATTGATTGATTGATGTGTGAAGTTTAACGTCCCAAAACCACCATACGATTATGAGAGGCGCCGTGGTGGAGGGCTTCGGAAATTTCGACCACCCGGGGTTCTTTAACGTGCACCCAAATCTGAGCACACGGGCCTACAACATTTCCGCCTCCATAGGAAATGCAGCCACCGCAGCCGGGATTCGATCCCGCGACCTGCAAGGTCAGCAGCCGAGTACCTTAGCCACTAGACCACCGTGGCGGGGCGGGGCATTTGCGGAGTTTACTGGGGTTTACGCAGTTTGCAGGGTTTTATACGAATGGCGCATTTTACGGAGTTGGGAGAAATATACTTTACCCGAAAGATATTTTCACCGGAGTTGTATGGTATAGTTTCCAGTCAAAGTGGTTCATTGGGCGTGTTGGTAATTTTACGACACTAGAAATGCGAGCGTGCAACTTAAACATGGACTTAGAAGAGAAGAACAAGGATGTCTTTCTCCTCGTTTCCTCAAGTCCTTTTTTTTTTTTTTTGAAATTACGCGCTCTTATCTCAAGCTGTATTGTTTCCGGCTGTAATTGGGGATGCCGAATGTATATTCGGCGAAAGTATTTACTGAGATCGGCGACAGTATAATTCAGTTACAAAGAGCAGCGAAATATACTTTCACCGAACTTTCCGAATATTTCGCCGAACCTGATGAATATACTTTGTTCGACAGCTTTAATCTCAGCTGGAAACTATACGCCACAGCCATTAACCACAAACCACGCGCGGGCTTTTCGAACAGATGACCTTTCCCATATATCCCCGTACATTTCCGGATGACGAATCAAGCCAATGGAGGCGTGGCCACGTTGGCGACCCCGCGCGCAACAACGTTTTCAGCCTTTTCTCCTGCTCATCGCATACGCGAACCCAGACAAAAGAATCACCGCCACAGCCGCCTCCCGCGATCTCTGTTGTTATCTCGAAATTTGCGTGTTCTATTAATACAACCGCGTTTCAAAAACGCCCACACCAACCCCGGGACCTTTTGTTGCACGAGGCATTCAACGGGCTCATCGTTTGCCCGGAGCCCATCAGCGTGATTTGAACCCCCCGACTGGCGTAAATGGCGTGTTGATGGAGGTAGGTGTTGAGTAGTAGTAGGGAGATTTTTTTTTTTTTTTGGGGGGGGGGGGGGGTGTAGAAAAGGAGTTGAATCATGGCGTGGTTGTCTAAGGACTAGTGCGTTCCACCGTCATTTACTTAATCACTTCTCTTTTCTTCTTCCTTTTTTTTTTCCGCGAGGCTCGGGACCGCGATGTGCCAGCTGTTGCCGCTGCTTTCGCGGTTTGTAGCCACGCGAGCATCAACGGGACTTGGTGGCGCCGTTCGTACTGCGCACGTGTCGGCTTCACACGGGATCGCACCCATATGTGGCTTTAACACGTCTGAATAGATGCGTGTATCTTTACTTCGTCCCGCCTTTCCGATATTCTCGATAAGGGCGTTAGCGTAGACAACATTTCACGTGAAGTCGCTATCATGTCGCACGATTCCTTGGTCGAATGAGTCGCGATCACGAAGGCGGTGCAAAAACCATATCAACCGCCGAAAGCTTGTAATGTCTCCGATCTTCGAGGCAATGCAAAACTAAGTTAGGCACAGAAAGTTTGATTGATTGATACGTGGGGTTTAACGTCCCAAAACCACCATATATATGATTATGAGAGACACCGTAGTGGAGGGCTCCGGAAATTTCGACCAGCTGGAATTCTTTAACGTGCACCCAAGTCTGAGCACACGGGCTTACAGCATTTCCACCTCCATCGGGAGTGCAGCCGCCGCCGCCGGGATTCGATCCCGCGACCTGCGGGTCAGCAGCCGAGTAGCTTAGCCACTAGATCGCCACGACGGGGCCAGAGAACTTTCGAACGGGGGAGAAGGATCAATAGATCGACTGAGAAAAATAAAATGAAGATGGTTGTCGCCGTCGGGTCGTCTTAGGCGAATGCATACGAGAATCAGAGTTTGTTCTTCAGCGTTTTTGTTAGTTTTTGTTTTTTTCATCGAAGAGGTGATGATGCAGAGGTGGGGAGCAGTGCACGACCAAGAATCGTGTACACAACACTGTTCCGTGACGCGGAACTCCCAGCAACAAAAAGACTTTTCAACGAGGGTCTCATCAACGACTCTCTCGCCTTGATAGACCGAGGTTAGGTCATTCTAATTAGGTGCGTGCAACAATGGGACACGCGGGCGCCGTTACGCAGCCGACCGTGTGACACGGACGCTATGCGTACATGCATGCACGGTCGTTTGTTTGTCCACACATCGCGAAGAACTATTATTACAGCTTTCGCATCGGCCGCCTTTGAAGCAGAGCACCAGGGGTGTCGTCTCCTAGGCTCATCAATGCGGAAGTCTCTCAGTGCAGCCCGCATAACACGCAGCGGCCACGGCCAATGCATTCTCCTTTCTCGTTTATCTAGTATATATATGCAAGGAGGGGTCAACGTTCCAAAGCAACGCTTGAGATACCTGTGGACGGCAGGGCATGCGCCACAGGGATGTCGCTTTCGTTATGGAAGGTTTCCTTTGGTTATTATCAAATTAATAGATTTATTTACTCTATTCAACGCAGGACGTAAGGGCGTTAAAGAGGAGAGTGGGTTACATTTGTAACACAACGTATTCTAAAAAAAAAACAAAAACAAAAAAACAAAAAACACCAGGCCTGCGCGGAACGCGCAGAACAGACACAGCGAAAGCGGGAAGAGCGGCCTTTCACAGCCTTCTTTATACACTCTTTGGGTAATTACTGAAAGCACACTTGCAGGGTACCCACTGCACACCCTCATTCGTCATTCTTCGGAGAAGCGTGGTACCCGCTAAGTACTTGCAAGGAATGTTGTGCAAGTTTTTTTTATGCTGTGGCTGACGAAAATGAAGAAATATGCATGCCTGAAGCTTTTGCAATGGGTTGCAGCATTTGACGGCTCACACGTTACGCAAGTCACATTGTGTGACACCTGGTTGTTCACTTTGCTGTCCTAAAACCTTTTTATTACTCAAAACAAAGCTATCTCTCTTTATTACTGATATAAATGCTATTCCCATTTCCGTGTCAAGCCTGCATCAGGCCAGTTTTCAGCAGAGTTTTAAGCACCGGCGCCCGTTCCAGTGAACCGAAGAATGCATCGTTGCAGCAAAATGTTTCAACAAATATTGGCAAGTTCAAAAAAGGAAAACAAAAGGGCTGCTCAAAAGCGGCTGCAGGTTTAGATGTGTTGCTCGTTGATCTTTTTTTTTTTTTTCAGTCGCGTCACCGCAGTCACGATCCTCTCAACCAATCAGATGCGCAGGAACAGGCCGTAAATTAATCTTTGCGAGGCTATGCGAGGCATACGCAAACAGACGAGGATTGTTCGCAGAGATGGGTAAAAATAACATGCAGGTGTGAACATCGGTCACCTTCAGTCGTTTTTCAGTCGCCAGTCACAAGCGGTCGCGCGACCAGTGCAAGCCACATGTGCGAACAAGCCTTTATAATGCAGTGTCAAAACATATATAGAGAAAAACTCGCTTGCTGCATTCCGTGCCGTACGGCTGTGCCACTCGCGATCTCCGACGCCAGGGCAGCTACCGCCGACTGGTTCGCCCTTGCCGGGATCTCCTGGACCACGAAGCTCTCGCCATGTGGTGCCCCGTCCTCGCACTCCTTCGACCATGTCCCAATCCATCTTTCTTATTCTTATTTCTCACTCTATCCTTTCAACCCCTCCTTATTCCCTATCCCTCGTGAGCTACTGCTGAGGCGTCGCACTTGGATGTAGCCAGTTGCGGGACTCACTTTTCTCTTCTTTTCTCCTATTAAAGAATCACTTCCTCCCACATTCGTAAGGACTGGGCAAAGCGTTTAACTCATGGAGTCAACTGTTAGAAGAAGAATAAAAAAAAAGTTTCGTAAAACTGTCGAAGTAGAGGCCACTAAAACGTCCAGCCACCACGTCCTCCATATACAAGCCGTCTTGCGGTACTATAAGTCAGCCTCAGCGGATCAATGCTTAAGGCGCCCGGCTGCTGACTTGAATTCGCGGGTTCGATCCAAGCCACGGCAGTAGTGTTAAGATGGAGGCGAAATGGGAGAGGCCTGTGTACTTTCCCATGTCAGATAGTGCACGTCAAAGAAGGCCAAAAAGTCAAAATTTCCAGAGTCGCCCACGAGATGATCACATCGCGAGAGTCGCGCTGTGTACACGGCCAGTGACTGTCCACGCTAATGGGCATTGTTTCTCGCTCGATGCTTCGTTGCAAGGAACCACCGACAACGTACGCGGTGGGTTCACTATCCTCGCTCTTCGACGGCAACAGCCCGCGGAGACGACCGAATGAGAATTGTATACCTTCGCCGATGTTCGCGCGGACCTCCCGACGATGATGACGCCTGGCGAGCTGCAGCGCGGATTCACCAGTATATCGACAGGCGTCCCACGATAACTATGGCGTCCTCGCTTTACAGAAGAAAGAAAGAAAGAAGAAAAGAAAGAAAAAAGAAGAGAGAAAGAAGAAAGGAAGAAGAAAGGAGAATAGCAAGAAAGAAAGGAAAGAAAGAAAAGAAAGAAAGAAAGAAGAAAGAAAGAAAGAAAGAAAGAAAGAAAGAAAAGAAAGACAAGAAGAAAGAAAGAAGAAGAAGAAAAAGAAGAAAGAAAAGAAAGAAAGAAAGCGATATCTTCATCTGCCACTGCTGTATAGCCGTAGCGGAAAGGAAGCGTTTACAGAAAATGATGTCCCCAGGCTCATCGCTATATAAGTATACACGTATACTTCTCTTCAGAGCTGAACTGACGACCTTTCTTTTTCCCGTTGGGCTATTGTGTCTACGCGAAGCGTTTTGAACGACGTGTGTGATGAGTCTGCCTCGGTGGCATCGTCTGGCACTGCATATACGTCTATATGCATACATACACGTGCGATGGCCATCAGTCTTTGTTCTCATTTCCTGCACGCATAGAAAGTTGGACGCCGTCGATTGTGCACAGTATACACTCGTGTTCAGGAAAGACCAAACTTCCTCGTTGTGTACACACACGCGACGACACTGTCGAAGCTTTCTTCGTCCGCGCGACCGGCAAATCGAAGCGTAAGACCCTTCACTGGAAAAAAGCGGTCTGACCGATATATCAGGGTCGCAGTCGTGACTCAGCGAGCACGAGGAATCGATGCGGCGTGTAATACTACGGACGCGGTATAGGTTATCGGGTTCACACGCGCCGCCTGGGAACGCGTACGATGCTATACGAGGTTGTCGAAAAGGAGGAACGTGGAGCGCCTCTGTGTAAAGCTGTTCGCAGAAATTAGATTCGCCAAATGTAGAAGGCGAGGCGCGCGGGCGGGCGCTATAGCTGCATCGCTCGACGAAGTGCACGCTTTTAGACGGACCCTTTTCGGAGCGCATCGACACGTATACCTGAGCGTATCGATTACTCGGCAGGAAGTACGCGTGTATCGGAGCTGCGGGGCGGTGGATAGGGCCAAGTGAGGGAAAAGTTGGGCGGGATTCACTCAAGAATCGAGCAAACATTTTGCTTTGTTGCTTGCGGATCACGGCATTTGCCAAAGTATAACTTTGGTCTCCGGGCAGTAAAATCGTGTATGTATAGACTGGTGTATGACTTGCGAGAAAGTACGCTACCAAACAGCGATAGCAATAGAGAGAGTGTGGTCTATTTCCCAAAGAGCAGTAAAATGTTGACACATGAAACAGAAAAATCTATGAGCAGTGAAGAAAAAAAAACGGAGAGAGAGAAGAATACGCAAAGGTGACATGGGTGGGTTGACTATCCGTCGCTGTCGGATTAGTGCCATCTATTGATTGACAATAACATAACAGCGCGGCTACTTCGAAGACAATTCACAACGACTGCGTTGTGAACTGCGACGACTATAAACCGAAACAACTACCAGAACCAATTGAATATATTTCAATCAATTTAATTGCCGAGGTTTTATTGCTTCTCAAAATCACGATTTGATTACGAGGGACGCTGTAACGAAGGACTCCAGGAATATTAGACCACTCGCAGTGTTGCTTTAACGTGCACTTAAATCTAATTACGCGGGCGTCTAGCAGTTCGCCTCCATCCAAATGCGGCAGCTGCGGCCGGTGTTCGAACCCGCGACCTCCGAGTACACAGTGGAGCACCATAAACCACCGTGCCGCACTATTGAAGTTCCAAGCTGTGTGAGAGAAACGACGGGTGTCTCGGTAGCTTTCGTTGACCTGGAATGCCCCCCAAAAACTGACGGAAGAATGTTCGGTCCGGATCCCGTGAGCTACTACTGCTTTCAACTATATTGACGGAAGAATTATCTCGCTGAAGAATGATGCCCAGTTGTCACGAACACATTTACATTCTTGAAGCGCGTGGGTCAAACAACAAGGTTCACGTGAGTCCGAATCAAACATTGATTTCAGTCCGGGCATAGACAAAAAAAAAAAGCTGAACTGAAGGACCGATTCGCCGGCGAGTCTATTTTGTCGTGCCCTACTCGTCCGCGTATACAACGCTCGATTTATTCCGTTCCCACGCTAAGCCTGATGTCTCACTCTTGTGTGTCTGTCGCACGTTGGGAGGCACCGTGTAGAAGGAGGCGAGCCGGCGCTTGTTTTTCTTGGCCTTGCTCCCAGCGACAGCCGCCCTTCCTTCCCGTTTCGTCCGCGTTGCGTGCCGACGCAAACGCCGCTCTCTAATAGGCTTTCCATCACGCTCGACGGACACGGCAACATCGAGGTGCTCTTGAGCACCCGCCCTTCTCATCTATGGATGCTAATGCCCCACACGAAAGGACAAGAAAAGACGGAGGGAATTGAACCTCCTCCTTTGCTTATTTTTCATCGCTTTTCCCACAATGTGGGGAAGGGAACCGAGGGCGCGTATGGTCGACCTTTCTGCCTTTCCTCTTCCTCCTCTACTTCCTCCTTCACTTTTTTATTTATTTACTTTTGAAATTCATCCTAATAAATTTCCAACTTGCGACTCAAAGATGGGCTAGACTGGGGACTAGTTGGTTGTGCACAGTTAATACCTGTGATGAGCTGCATGAACACTATGAAAGACGCCGCCCCTACTCGCCAGAAAAACAACAACAACAACAACAACAACAACAACAACAACAACAACAACAACAACAACAACAAAAACACGTAATACACACGACGAGTGTGAACTAACTTGCAAAACTTGCAGCTTACAACTGGCAAAGTTGTTAGTTCGCGACCGATCGTGTTTTGTATACGTGTGATTTCTTCTTTCGGGGTGGGGAAGGGGTGGAGGGCGGCGTCTTTTATCCTGCTCAAACAATACGTCCGCAGCAAGTATTGATTATTCTGACACAAAGTGAAACGACACGGTACGTATAAGTATGCTATCCTTACCTGTTGAGCCCGATTGTTGCGCCTTGATGAAGCGCATCACCTGCTAATCAAAGAAGACGTCGTGAGGTTTCCTGGTGGAGACTATTCTTCTCGTGCTCATTCCCACTTCCTACTTATCGGAACAACGCATGCACGCGTTTATTATAGGACATCACTTAATGCAGCTCGCACCGAAGATGGCGAGTGCAGGTTCGACCGATTAGCGCGGTCGCATATCACAGCGATTACGGCCGGCGAGCCACCCCCGTATTTACGCTCCCTTGTAATTACGCACCTTGCCCACGAGGACACCTGCGGGCCGCCACATAAGGAGTGAATGGTGACACTTCCACGAAAGCTAAGCTATATAGGCATGTCTCCATCAGGGTTAAGAGGTGTTACCGAGCTAGCAAGCAAACAATCGTCATAAAAGAAGCCCACAGAGGTGGTGTAACTTTCACGACGAATCCCAAAACAAATGCAAATTTCATACAGTTTCTCACTCCTGAAAATATTTTTTTAATTGGTGGAAATGGCAAGCACCGACCGAGTTGGTTGGTTGGTTGGTTTCGAAACTTTATTGTGGTCCTAGAAGGCGCGCGTCAGCGCGCAGCGGACGACTTCTCAGTGGTTAACGCCTCGCTTTCACAGACCGAGTGTCAAAATAAAAAAATGGCAGCATATCCACGGAGTGAATGATGAAGAGTGGGGCGAAAAATTCGTCCGTCCATTCGTTCTTGCTTCCGTCCGTCCATGCGTCCATCAGCCCGTCCGTGCGTGCGTCTGTTCGTGCGTCCGTCCCTGCGTTCGTCCATGCAGCCGCCCCTGCATCTGTTCATGCGTCCATCCATGCATCTGTCTGTGTGTCCGTTCGTCCATCTATTCAACACTCCAAGTACCACCATCTCGCATCTTTTCATCATATATTCCCCATTAGGGAGCCTACATGAACGGCCGTTCATGTAGGCTCCCTATTCCCCATATAGAAGCACCGCCATCCAGCGGACATTCCAAGGACTAAACGAGAGGTGGCACACGCACACTTTCTTACGGCTTGCGCTTCGGGTCCACTTCCCACCTTTAACCAACTCGAGTTCATGGTATATACTAGTTCACTGTATTCATGGCACTGCGTCCAAACGCTCGCTAAACCTTTCGAAAACTAAGGAGATTGCGCCCAGCGAGTATGACGTAGCAAACTTTTAAGTGTGAATACACTTTATAAGCGACCCCAAACCATCCACCGCCGTCGGCGGCGTCCGCAGTCTTCTCTCTATCTTTAAAAGAAAGAGGACTTGGCGGGCAGCGCGACGCTCTACCGAATAAGCCACGGACGCGACGCTGATATCCTCCTTCGCTCGCTCCTCCGCTATCCTCGCTCGCTGCAGCTGCGCGCGCACCCCTCTCTCTCGCGCGCCCGCCTTCTCTCTCAGTCTCCCGTCGAGAGCGGGTCGTGCGATGGATGTCCCGGAGGCAACGCTATATACCATCAACAACGAATGCAGTACAACCGAATGCCAGCACTGCACCCGTCGTTGGAGGTGGCGGTACCGCGGTGGTTTCGCCGACGTTAGAAGACAAGGCGGCGCTGCGAAGGGCTCGTGAGACCGAACGTAAGCGGGCGAAGCGTGCAGCGGATGCCGAACTGCGTGCTCGCGAGGCCGAGTGCAAGCGGGCGAAGCGTGCAGCGGATGCCGAACTGCGCGCTCGCGAGGCCGAGTGCAAGCGGGCGAAGCGTGCAGAAGATGCCGAAATTCGCGCTCGCGAGGCCGAGGACAAGCGGTGGTGGTGGTGGTGAAAACGTATTTATTTATTTATTTACATGAAATTTTCTGCGGAGAAGCTCCGAGTAGTCGGAGATGCTTGGCTTGCGGTGGGGGGGGGGGGGGGGGGGGGGGCTTAGTTTAGGGCTCCGCTTGCAGCAGCCGCTCTGCAGGCCCGGTTGATCAGGCTCAATTGATCTTCCAGGTTCTCGCTGGCCAGCAGCTCCTCCCATCGCTCCGCTGTTGGATTTTGTACTGGTTGTAAAGCTGTAATCGCCTGACACTCCCACGTGACGTGGTACA
This sequence comes from Rhipicephalus microplus, assembly GCF_013339725.1. Taxonomy (NCBI): domain Eukaryota; kingdom Metazoa; phylum Arthropoda; class Arachnida; order Ixodida; family Ixodidae; genus Rhipicephalus; species Rhipicephalus microplus. Next base: position 216,322,691 of record NC_051165.1, read on the forward strand.
GAGTGGCTTTAGCTGAACACCATGGGCAGAGAGGAGAGTATGCCGAGGGGTGCATTTTACTCAGGATGTGCAAATTTGGAAACGTGCCGGTTCGAATTTGCCTCCAGCTGACCGATTCCTCTTTATTTAGTGTTCGGTGTGGTAGCGAATAAGCTTTCCTAAGTCCTCTGTAATGGTTTAGAATGGCCGAATAGTCGCAAGGGACCGGAACGAGCTCCTCAGGGGCGGAGTTGGAAGGTGCTCGGCTCGCATACACTCGAGCTACCCTATCCGCTGCCTGATTCCCCTCCAGTCCCATGTGGCCCGGAGTCCATATAATTCGATGCCAAATTCTGAGTGGATGTGTAATGGAATGCTCGCCAGTGTCTGTAACGCTCATGATGACGTTGAGAGCGGGTTGCTGATGCGCCCTTGTAGGTAGTTTCGGCAAGCTGCTTGAGAGTCCGTGAGAACTGTCAGCGACCTTCGTTGTCTGTAGCCGAGGGCGAGAGCGAGCGCGATGGCAGTTTCTTCAGCATCGGTGATGTTGCGGCACCGCACGGAAGCGCTGGTACGTTCTGTGAGTGTGTGGTCCACGACTGTGGCTACAGCCTTATTGTTCGCATGGTCGTAGTTGGCGGCGTCAACATAGTACGTAGTGTTTTTGTGTGCATAAGTTCACTCGAGGGCTTCCACTCTGGCTTCCCTCCGGCCCTGATGTAGTCGGGGATCCATATTGCGGGGGATGGGAGCGACCTTATAAGTGGCACAAAGTTGGTCCGGAATGGGCTTGCGATGAGCTGCGTCGTGAAACTGGCTGATGTAGCCAAGGCGTAGGAGCAGGTCACGGCCTGTAGGTGTTTGCGTGAGCCGTTGCAGTTGTGTGGCGAGTTGTGCTTCACAAAGTTCTTCAAAGGTGTTGTGTAGGCCCAATGTGAGGAGCTTGCTAGAAGGAGTACCCGGTGGTAGCTTGAGTGCCGCTTTGTAGGCCTTGCGGAGCATTGCGTCTACTTGGCTTTGTTCGCTCTTGGTGAGGCGTTGGTAGGGCAAACTGTATGTCACCCTACTGACCACGAGGCTACGTATGAGTTTCAGGGTGTCTTCCTCGCGCATGCCATGGCGACGAGTGGCTACCCGAGATATCATTCGGGCCACTTGCAGTGTAGTGGTGCGGAGAAGGGAAAGTGTGTGATTCACATGGTGGTTCGACTGTACCCACATGCCTAATATTCGAATGGTGGATTTCTCTGGGATTTGTTTGCCAGCAAGGACGACCTGGATGCGGGAGCCTTGGTTGTTCTGCGTCGATGGTGGGAGCTTGCGTCGATTAATTCGTAGAAGCTCAGATTTTTCTGTTGCACAGGCCAGGCCTCGTGCCTGCGCGTATTGTTCGACACATGTGGCTGCCTGCTGCAGGTTATATTCTTTTTCTCCAAGGGACCCCCGCGTGGCCCAGACGGTGATATCGTCCGCATACATTGCGTGATGGATGCCATCGATGCGGTGGAGTTCATGTGCCAGGCCAACCATAGCTACATTAAAGAGTAGCGGGGAAATCACTGAGCCCTGCGGGGTGCCTTGTTCGGTACCCTGATAACATGTGATCGGATGGAGCCGAGACCGACTGTGGCAGTGTGGTCCGACAAGAAGGCATGAACATAACTGTAGACGCGCTGCCCACAATGAAGGGCCTCGAGGCCCTCAAGTATGGCCTGGTGGCTAACGTTATCAAATGCGCCCTTAATGTCTAAAGTCAAGATAATGTTTTCTCCTTGCTGGGGGGCGTTATCAATGACTTCTTTTAATTGTAGCAGTACATCCTGCGTTGAAAGATGTGCCCGGAACCCATACATTGAGTGCGGGAAAAGGTCATTGTCCTCGAGGTAATCTTGCACGCGATTAGTGATGACGCGCTCGAAGAGTTTACCAAGGCAGGAAGTGAGGGATATTGGTCGGAGGTTTTCGATCTGAAGTTTTTTGCCCGGCTTCGGTATCATTATGACCTCCGCGTGCTTCCATTCAGGAGGAAGCGTGCCACATTGCCAATGATCATTGAAAAACGCCGTGATTTCTTGTACGGCGCTGTCGTTGAGGTTCCTGATTAGGGAGTACGTGATTCCGTCTGCCCCAGCAGCTGTGTTGCGATTGCTGCTGCGAATGGCTGCGTAAACTTCGTCCACCGTTATTGGTCGGTCGAGAGTGTCATTGGCACGTCCACGATACGCAGCTTGAGATGCGGGTGGGTAGAAATCGCCAAAGCATTTTCGCCGGACTTGATCCAGCAGCTCATCGTCAGTACCCTCAAAGGCGTGTATGAGGCGCATGACTGACTTATTCGTCTCATTTTTTGTTCGAGTGGGGTCCATCAAAGCGCGCAAAATGTGCCACGTGCGGGCCGTGCCCAATGAGCCTCGAAGAGAGTCGCTAAACTGGGCCCAATGGAGTCGCGCCAGTTCTGTAGCGTACTGCTCTGCCTGAGTGGTGAGTGTGGCAATCCTTAGCTTGAGGCGTCGGTTATGTTTTTGCGTCCTCCATCTGCGGATGAGGCTCCTTCGGGCTTCCCACAGATGTAGCAGATGGCCGTCCACTTCCGGCAGTGCAGGTGTTCTGTTAATGGTGGTGGTCCAACGCTCTCGAATTTCTTTAAGTTTGGTGCACCAGTCGGTGAGGCTTGTGAGGCTGTCGAGTGAATATTCGCTCTCACGACGAAAGGCGTCCCAGTTTGTGATGCGTGCTTCTCCAATTGACCGACGCGCTGCGCTCTCTGTAACTTTTGTGCGGAGAATGAAGTGGTCGCTGCCCAAGGATTCCTGCAGGTTGTCCCAGTTATAGTTTGCATGGCCACGGGCGAAGGTGAGATCGGGGCAAGTGTCCCTGCACACACTGTTGCCGATCCGGGTAGGGAACGCGGGATCCGTAAGCAGTTCAAGCTGAAATTTTTCAGTGGCAGCCGCAAGCTGTTTGCCTTTGACATCCGAACGGTTGTAACCCCAGCGTTCGTCGAGAGCGTTGAAGTCGCCGAGCAGTAAGAGTTCTTTTCCCTGGGCCAAACGGCAGGCACCTTGGACGAGGGCATGGAAATCAGTGGTTTTTAGGGGCGAAGCTCCTTAGGGCGTGGGCTGTGCGTCCCCTGTAGCCTGTATGTAGCCACCTCTAGTTTAGTTCTTGCACTGTTCACTAAATGGCGGTACCGTCCCCTGTATGTAGCCACCTCTAGTTTAGTTCTTGCAGTGTTCACTAGATGGCGGTACCGTCTCCTTTATGTAGCCACCTCTCGTTTAGTTCTTGTAGTGTTTACTAGATGGTGGTACTTGTAGCTGATGATGAAAAGATGCAAGATGTTATAAACTAGAAAGCGGTACTTGTAGTTGATGAAAGACGCGAGATCTTATAAAATAGGAATGATGTCACATATGGCGCGTGTCATTGGTTGAAGGCAATCGTTCGATTTAGTGCGGCGACGTACGCTAGGGGGAGCGATGTAATAAAATCGAGTGGGCAAAATGTACAGAGGATTCATGGTTTACCAGGTTTACCTCCGGAGCTTCGCCCACTCATCATCATTCACTTCGTGGATATGGCGGAATTTTTTGCTTTGGGGCGCTATATACGTTGACAATGATGATACTTCGCTTTTCTCCTTTCTTTTTTCGCCTGAGAACTAGCTCCACAATCACATGTTCTATGTTGGTGTATGGGATATTGTCTAAGCCAACTGCGGTTAGCGCTTTGCCAATCAGGATGGCCGCTTTGCCCTTTGTTTGACTATTATAGGACTCGTAACCTGAAAATATGGGTGGCGTTCCGGGCTCCTGAAGCGCTATGACATCTGGCCGAGCAAGGTGTGAGTTAATTTACTGTTGGAGGAGGCTCCGCTTTCTGCGGAAGCCGCGGCAGTTCTATTGCCAGACTTCTAAATGTTCGCCAATGAGTGGGGCTGTGCTGCCCATGGTTAAATCGTTGAGTGGAAAGGCGTGGGTATCGGAATCTGGGCTAGCGACGCCGATGTTGGAGTGAGGGTGAGGGCGCTGGGTGTCAATGCGGGGGTAGCGAGGATTTCGGATGCATGTGATTCCAATCCTAGTCTATGGTAACCTTGATCTGTCGTGGCGTGCGAGCTACGAGTGGCCCTCTTCCTGCGTATGTTTTCGCCTGTTTCAGCAATTTGCGCCTCGAAGCGTGTCTCGAGAGAGTCGAGGCGTTCTCCGAACTGCGTGAATACGGCACTGAATTGTTGCGATAGCTGCTGCGCGAGCGTTGAGAACATTTCGCGTAACTCTTCGCGTGTGACTGTGGTGCCCGACGCAGCAGGAATTGATAGCGCCGTTTTAGGGGTCTTCTGTTTCTTGGGGGAGGTTGGGTTTTTTTTTTTTTTTCGAGGGAGTCGGGCGGCGATCCAAGACGCGCCATTAGGGCATGAAGTTGAGAACTGTCCTTTGCTTGACGTGCCCTGACGGCCGCCAGCTCCTGTTTGAGTTTTATGTTTTCCGCGAAAAGGTGTTCGTATGCGGGGGAAAGGGTATTGAGTGGAGCGATGGGAGGATCTACATTTGCTGACCAGCTCACCTTAATGTCAGCATCGGCTGATGGAGTGGGATTGGGCTTCTCATTATGTTTGCTGGAGGCGTGCTGGGACTGTTGACAGGTGGGTTGCTGCTGCTGCTGCTGCTGCTGCCCCTTGGTCATCTGGTTCTTCGGATGCTGTCGCTGCTTTGGCTGCTGCTGTTGGCCAGGTTCCACAGAAGGGAGGGGCGGGAAGGACTGTGACCTCGAGCGTGAGCGGGAGTGGCTGCGTGAGGTCTCGTTTTCCTTGCTGAACCACCTGCGTTTGGGAGTGGGTGGGTTACGATGGGGGTTGCGGCCCCTGGCTGGTGCTGCTGGTTGAGGAGGTGGCCGTGGGCGCGGGGCTTTCAGTCTCTGAGAGCACTCTTTGGCGCCCGTTAAGTGGGCATCTCCACACAAGTGACATTTGGGAGCACAGGGGTGACCGTCAACGGGGTTGAGGATACCACACTGCCGACACACGGGAGTGTTTGGCGTGGGGCATACGTCTGAGCGGTGCCCCGGTTGTAAGCAGACTTGGCAGGCTTGTCGCGTCGGCTTGTGCGGATGGCAGGCCACCTCCCCCACCGTAATACAGTACATATCGGGGCAGAAGGGGGCCCTCAAAAGTGATCACGGCAGATTTGGTAGCACCAAGCATTCGTGCACTGTGCACTGTCACTCCCTGCGTGCGCACGCGGAGGTTGGCGGTGAGTTCTTCCGGAGTTGTGCCAGGGTCTATCCCATGAATAACTCCCCGCAAGGTGCCCTCAGGGGCCGCCACATAGGTATTGAATTCGTAGGTCTTCCTCTCAAGCGTAAGGGTGGTGATCCGACGAAGAATTTCGGCCGTCTCAACATGTGGCGTGCTGGCAATGATGATGTTCGACCCGGGGCGAGTACGTATAATGAAATGATCACCAGTACAATGTTGTCGTGAATTGCCCGCCAGTGCTACGGCTCGGGAGATTTGATGCGTAGTGAAGTTCCGAATGGCCAGGCCCTTTTTCGGGCGCATGATGATCTTTATGTCCGTGCGTGGAAGCGGCGGCAGCTTCCGTCGTAGCTGGCGCGGCTTCGTTACGGGTGGTGGTGTTCGCGCCGGTGCGACGCCGGCCGCGTCTGCCTGCGTAGCAGGAGCGCTCGCAGCCGCAGCAGCCCCGGCGTTGACGTGGCTGGGCGGAGTGCTTGCAGGACCGGCCGGCTGCATCAATTCCACTCGAGCTTTGTCGAATTTTTTTCTGGCGTTGACGCTGGCGACGGGAAATCGCCAGTTTCCAGTTGGCGTCGGTGTCGCTCGCCGGTCCCAACGATGCAGACGATGTAGGATGGTGCACGGCAACTTCATCTTCGCTTGCCGAGGTGAGCTCGTCGAGGTCGAGAGATTCCGTGTTAACATGGGTGTCGTTGGGGCTGAATGCAGGTTGAACGCATCCGGTAGTAGTCACGTCAGCAGTTGGCGTAGTGCTAGCGTCCATATTGTTGTGGAAGGGGTCCCGCCGTTAGGCCTAGTCACCCGTACTCGCACAGGCGAGCTGGGTCGACGCTTAGGCCCAGCGGCCCAGCGCTCAAATGGGTTCTTCTGAAGGCGATAGAGAAAAATGGAGATGCTCTACAGCGTCGGGAAGGGTGTGCGGTTCCCAGGACAGTTAAAACTTGATGATCCGACACAGGGCCGGCGACGATATCGGAGTAATCCGGTCAACGAGAGCACACGTTCGGCGGAGCGTATGCGACGCGCGTCTGCTCACTCCGGCGTCCACCGTGCGTCCCGAGGACAAGCGGGCGAAGCGTGCAGCGGATGGTGAACTGCGTGCTCGCGAGGCCGAGATGAGGCGTCAGCATCGAGCCGCGAACGCGGCCCAAGAAGCGGAACGACAACGCAAGCGTCAGGCGGAGAAGGGCGATGAAGGCCGGCGTCAAGACGACGGATTTTAACTTTACTCCCCCTCATGGCATCACCCCGTGCATTCGCACTTAACCATGTCCCCCCTCGGGGAATTGCTTGGGAGTTTTTTTTTTTTTTTCAGTCAGATAGTGCTCAATGTACATGCCAATGGCTGCTAATGGGAAATGAGAGGCGGAGAATTCGGCTTTTACTTTCTTACGGCTTGCGCTTCGTATCTATTTACCATTTTTAACCACCTCGAGTTCATTCATGGTATATACAAGTTCATTGTATTCATGGCACTGCGGCTCAACGCTCGCAAAACATTTCTAAACCTAAGGAGGTTACACCCAGCGAGTATAACGTAGCAACTCTTTCTTGTTAGATAGTGCTCAATGTACATGCCAATGGCCGCTAATGGTGATCGCAGCCTGCGCGTTAACTAAAAGCCGAATGCTCCTGTCTCTCATTCCCCATTAGCAGCCATTGACATGTACATTGAGCACTATTTTGTATTGTTCAACAACGCACAGAAGAAGTCTTTCACCGGTATCACCTTGGAGGTCAAAATGTTATACTTGTTACATACTGCGAAGGACGAACGGGTGCCGCTATAAGGAGTTTCGCCCCTAAAACAGAAGGCATCTTTTCTGTTTTTGTTTCGATGACTGGTCAGTGCTTGTTATTTCCCGCCATGAATTTGCCCAGCCAGACGGGTTTCCGTGGAACCCTGGACATACTTTTCATTTGAAAACAAAAAAAAAAACAAAAACAAAAAAGACATGTCGCTCAAGCACGATGGAAAGGTCAAAAAGTTGTTTTAATATACAGGGACAATATGCGCAAATATGTGAGTAAAAGCAAGTAACCATTTTTTTTTTAACATTGTCCCCGGGGTGGTCCTCATTCAGTCGCATACGGGTTTGCCAGGTCATAATTAATGTTACACTTGTTCATCCGCTCGACGTATGTCTCGCTTCAACACTGGATGTCGCTGGAAACGTTCACCCGTTAAACATGCCGAAACTTTTCCCCCGTCCACATTTCTCAATCGACCGTTTCTAACAACTTGAAGGTTCCATTTTCTCCTGAACGCCACATCTCTTGTGGAGGAACGATCGGTAGCCGTTCGAAATAAGGAAGTTCCCATGTTAGAAAATGATAATGTTTGGTTACTGAGATACACGCGCTGCATGTGCACTTTACGCAGCAACACCCGCTTTATTCCCGCTTGCGATTGCTCTGACCACGATTGCTTAATACAAACGAGTTTCGTTGCTTTGACGACGCACCCACCGTCGAGTTTGCGTGTGAACCCGACATTTCATTACATTTTTTTCCCATTTCAAAGCCAGCGTTTGAGTCACCAACACTTCTATCGTATCAGCTTTTAGTGTGCTGTTGCCTACCAGCCAGGGAACGACACCAACTATACAGGTAATCTAACAAGCGAAGTAACCGACAGCCATTTACATTTAGTCTGCATAAGGAAGAAATTGCAAGTACGATGACTGCTAGGCAACAACACGTACGCCGAACCGCTATCGGAGAAGCAAGCATTTATGGCACGATGTCAAATGACGGAGCACAAGTGAGGCGCTGCTCAGTACACGTCCATTAAAATATCTTCAAGGACGCGTGGAACGGCGTGGATTGATTATAACTATACTAACGGGCGCTAACTCTCGGAGGTTACGCTTGTTAGGGTTAGAAACACAATCATAGGTACAGTCTATTAAAAACGGTAGCACCTGCTCAAGGTTGCGGTTATTCGGGACATCGTCGTCGTGTAAGCCTGTGAAGTGAGTGGATACGTGTTAGAGTCCGCGTCCCATCGACTCAACAAACAGCGATCGACAGCGAAAAAGCGTGCAGGGACGATAATTGAAACGCCTCCGCGTTAAAGTCGCCGACGTCGTTAACGTGCACACCTCTACACAGACGTACAACTAGGCTGTAAACGGTACAAACCCTTATCCACGTTTATGGTTAGCTTCGAAAAAAAACGATACACACTCGAACGAATGCATTCGTGACGAAAGCTCATTTATCATTTCCTAAAGGAGGCGCCGCACGAGGTCGCCGCGGTTTCGCCGTGTTCCTCACCCTCACCCGTGTATACACCCTCACCCGCAATCCTCACCCGTGTATACACGCTCGGCACGGCCTCTTTACAGGCGGGCACGACGGAGGCGTTATACGAGAATGGAAAACGCTATTGTAAATGAGTTTCGCTCCTGGTTTGGCTCCTGATGCCTTCCTGTACACGCCGTCACCGTATATATAAGCATACAGGAAGCCCGTACGGTAGCCGGGGTCCTGGGAAAAAAACGGTTGGCACGTGGTCGGTCGCCTTAAGTGGACTTGACTAACGACGACCCCTTAATCAAGCGTCCCAGGAGGCAACACTGGCGCTGTCTCCTTGATCCCCGTCCATAGCCTCCTAGATTTCCCTTGCCTGCCGGATTATCGGCGGTCACTTGAAAAGCGGCCGTTGTCGGAACTATGGTGGTGGTGCCACCTAAGTAGGGTTGTCTTCAAGCACATTTTTACGTTTTTGGAGCCTATATGCAACAAAAATAACGTAAAACGTTTTTAAAAAGCGTGAACGTAATTATACTTAACCCCACACAAGTGACGCCGTCATTCAACAAGCAACTTTTTCAATTCAAGGCATCCTCTGAAATCAGTAACAAACACCGAAATTGCCGATCTCAAAGGCCAAGTACAAAAAGCCTCATTCCTACGTAGGCACCGCCGTTATAAACGACCGGCTTTTCGCACTCATCCAGCAGGCAATGGAAATCTAGAAGGTTATGCCCGTCTTTCGAAGCGCACCCGCAGCGTTCAAGCATTTGGCTCGCTTCCGGCGCCTAACCTTGGGACGAGAGCCCGGTCGGCACGCGTCATATAGCCTTGCGAATGCGCGGGTTACGTGTAAACAACTTTGACATAGATCTGTCTGAATGTGTTGAAGGATTCTAGCCACACAAACTGGCACTAGCCACTCGCATGAAGAGAGTGTCGGCGTTTCGTGACCTGTAATGTCCCTTCTTGAACAGTGACCGCTGCCATACTTCATCACATAGGCCGCGCGAGTTGCACGATAGAATGTCGAGTTCGTCTGCAGCTGAAAGAAGAAACGCGTTTTTGACGTTTCATGAGATGCACCGAAGCTACGCAAGATTATATTGAACAATTTGAAACATAAGATAACACATTTTTTTATTCACAATACCTTACAGGCTCCTAATTGGAGCATTGTGTAAGGGGGGGGGGGGCGATACATGGTAAAACATGACTTGAGACAAATATAAAAAGATGAAATCAAGATGGTACAATATGGAAAGTGCATTGTGATCTAAACGACTGCCAGAAAAGCAATAGTAACACCCCAGTAGAAAAACTAAACAAAAGAAGAGCGTGCACCAAACACGAACTTAATTAACATGAACAGTTAGTGGTTGTAAAATAAAGAAAATTTTGGCAGCGTTTACAATACTACAATGCAACATGGTACAACGTTAAACAATTTGAACCACGAACAAACATGAACCCCATATATTCCCAAGGAATATATGGGGTTCGAACTTGTAGGCTCGTAATTGCTACGTAGCCCAGAGAGGAACAGAGGACGAGATGACGACGGGATTAGAGCTCGCCCTGTTTTCTTGTTGTAATATGTTGCTTTCTGCAATCTGCTTAGCGGTTATTTTTAATCTAAGCGAAATGCATGCATGTCTGTACTGTTTCGTTCCGCTTAGTGGCTCTTTATACGGTCGTTTGCTTTCGTTGTCTATTGTTGAAGCTGTCGTAAGAATTTCACACGAAGTGACTTTCGCATTGCTCAGTGCCTCTATCTATCTCTTAATTATTTCATGTGGGTAGTTTTCGATTCCTCCCTTCGTAAACATACGACACGTATTCTAGATAACAGCCTACTTATCATGTTTTTGTTTTAATCCTTAGTTACACCTGTAAATGACGTGCTCAACGTAGCCATAGTAAACGAAGTGGTGTCCGTGGTCGGTCTCACTGAAGTAGACAAAGCCTTCACCATGCGTACTGGCGCACGGCGCTCATCGTAACAAGCACAAGTGTGCAGACAGCTACAGCCCGATATAATATGCTGATAGACAAGTACACCACTATATAAAGCAAAATAAACAGGTTCTGGCTAATTAGACGTGCAACAGTTATACTTTGCACTTTAGATTACGCGACCTTTTTACGTTTGATAAAAATGGGCGTACATTGAATAATGTACTTTCTACGAAAGTATGGTTTCCCAACGCGTGCTATAAGGGATCCAGTCGACACGAACAAAGCTGTTTGGTTGGGGAGAATTGAAAGCCTGCATGAAATACGGTATGCGTAATCATGAGTATACGACATGGCTATTCGTTTCATATATAGACAGCATGCGTGCTTGAATACGATATTAAGTTTGAACCACAGGTAAGTTCATATATCAGTCAAGAGGAAAATGTCCAACACGAACCCTTAGTAACACTAATGCATTGGCCCGTAACATATACCGCAAGCACGCACGTCACCAGTTGTAAAGCGGTTCATTAAATTGTTGGCCGTTTTAAAATTCAATGAACTGTACTCGAATAAAGTGGAGCGCACTATTTTTGGAGCAGGTATGCCCTAAAATCAAGCCACTGTGTAATAGAACAAACAACAAACCACGGAATGATAGAAAGGCCCCGACGCGGTGGTCTAGCGGCTAAGGTACTCGGCTGCTCAACCGCAGGTCGCAGGATCAAATCCTGGCTGCAGTGGCTGCATTTTCGATGCAGGTGAAAATGCTGTAGGCCCGTCTGCTCAGATTTGGGAGCACATTAAAAAACCCCAGGTGGCCAAAATTTCCGGAGGCCTCCACTACGGCGTTTCTCATAATCAGATGGTGGTTTTGGGACGTTAAAACTAACATATCAATCAATCAATCAATCGATCAATCAATCGGAATTATAGAACGGACAAATAAACAAATAGACAAGTGAACTAAAGACAAACAAAAATACGCAACACATATAAATCCACGGAAAAACGAGCAAACGAATAATAAAAAGAACTGACGAAGGTGCCAGAAATAAATCAATAAACACACGGATGACTGAATGCAATCAGTCCATTCCTTAACTGATGGTTTGACTTTAAATCTCTTCAAGCTAAAGCTAAAGAAAGGAGAAAAAAACGAAAACAACGGACATGAGACTTTCAGTGTGGATATCACACTCTACAGGTTTATTTCTCATCGTCGTCTTCTCCTTTTTTGACTCAGTTCGCCGCCCTTAATTTTTACTCTATATGCGTCAAGACACTCCATTGTCATTTCCAAGCTCTATAGGGAGCTTAAAATGACTCCGTTAATGCGGCGGTTCGAACGCGATGTGGTGCTGAAACTCGATCGTTATCGACTCTGGTTCGAAATGAAGTTATCAGAGACCGTATTCGCCATCTTTCGCGGCATTTCCGTTTGCCGTTAGACAATGGTGACGCGCTCCAGCACTTGCGCGAAGATAGTTTCTTCCTGATATGTGTCGTTACTGTGGTTGGTATGGATATAGTATATTGATAAGAAATGTAAAGCCTAATCGCAAACAAACGTATCAAACCTTGTAACGCTGATAGCTCAACAAGCATTGTGTCAACTAAAAGCTGGGGACAGTGCTGTGGTTTATATATATATATATATTGTAACGCGGAGAAATAAGACAAAGAGACAACGCCTTTGCTGCAGGCCGGCTGTTCTTTATCTGCTTCCTCTTCGTCGTCTTCCGTCTCTCCCAGGTATGCGCCGAGCACGATCGCCGCTTTGTCATCATTACACTCGGCCACGCTGCAGCTGGTCTACTCCTGTAAGAAAAACACAAACCAATGTCACGTTTGCCGCCGTATGCAGTTCTTCATCCGCGACACATGCACCGCAAAGTTATTCCGTTTTCTCTTGTCTCTGCGCGTATCAGAAGCTGTGGATCGTACTCGCCAAGTGTTATCTCCCAAGCGCTCAGAAATAATGTAAGGGCCGTCGTACTTTGGGTGCAGTTTGTTTGAAGACGATGGCGCACCTCGCTGTAGCCACACCTCATCACCTACACTGTATTTCGGCGCGGGACGGTGGCGTCGGTCGTAGTATCGCTTTTGTGCCTGTTGAGCATGCACAATCCTCCTACGCGCCTCCACACGGATATCGCGACAAAGTCTCTGGCGTGCAGCGGAACGCCCTACTTTAACGGGAGTGTCCAAACCGAACGTAGCATTCAGTTGCGGGAGCTGACCATAGACAATCTCGTAGGGGCAAATTCCTGTGGAGCTGTGTGCCGCCGTGTTCACTGCGTACGCAGCTGCTTGGAGATGATCATCCCAGTCGGCCTCACCTCGTTTGTGATTCTTACAGTACGGTGCGAGTCTAGCCTGGATAGTCTGGTTCGACCTTTCGGTCAGTCCGTTCGCCTGCGGATGGTATGCCGACGCGAAGTGATGGTCCACTCCAGCTTGTTGTAGGTAAGTGCGGAGCTCGCGACTGCGAAAGGTGGTCGACCGGTCGGAGATCAACTTGTTAGGAAGACCGTGTCGCCATTCGAAGCGATCTTTCAGGAATCGGATGACATGGCTAGCAGCAAGCGAAGGCACGGCCGCGACCTCTACGAACTTGGACAAGTAGTCCACAGCGAGTATAATGTAACGATTGCCCGCTGTCGTCATTGGAAGAGGCCCGATGTGATCTATGCCCAACGTGTGGAAAATTGTCTCTGGAGGCTTGATCGGCGTAAGAAGTCCATGTCGAGCTCCAGGACGTCGTTTGTGTTGCTGACAAATCTCGCAACTGGCAACGTATGAACGCACGCTTTTATCCATTTTCGGCCACCAAAAACGTTCTTGTGCCTTGCGTAAGGTGGCTCTGTAGCCAACATGGCCTCCCTCGGGAGTGTCATGGATGGCGCGTAGTACGCTCGATCTTAAGGTGTCAGGAATGACCAGGAGATGACACTCGGTGCTTTTATCGGCCCAGTGACGCCGATACAGCGTTCCATTACGTAAGACAAACTTGGCATTGCGTCCCGCATCGCCAATGGAGTCTATAACGGATGCGAGTCTTCCATCGGCTTGCTGAGCCTTGGTCACGTCCTGTTGAGAAAACAGGATCCAGGTTTCTCGATTTCGTGTGGAGAACTCCTCGATCGGATTTCGCGATAAAGCGTCCGCAAGCTGATTTTGTGCTCCAGCACGGTGACGGATGTCGTACGTATAGTCTTGGAGCCGAACAATCCATCGGGCAAACTTGTGCTTGAGGTGCTGCTTCTGGAACATCCACGCAATCGCGGAGTTGTCTGTTACTACCGTGAAGTGTCGGCCAAACAAGTAGTGGCGGAACTTTTCATCCACACTCCATACTACAGCCAAACACTCCAGTTCATTCGAATGATAATGCCGTTCTGCGTCCGATAGTTTACGACTGGCGTAGCAGATGACGTGCCCACGCCCACTCGAGTCACGTTGAAGTAAAACCGCCCCCAGGCCAATCTGACTCGCATCAGTATGGACTTCTGTCATCCAATCTTCATTAAAGTGGCAGAGCACCGGGCTATGTGTAAGCTGGTGTTTGAGGGTTTGGAAGGCGTTATCCTGCAAAGGACCCCACTGAAATTGGGCGTTTTTCTTCAGTAAGTCCGTGAGTGGAGCAGCAGTTGACGCAAAGCTCGGTACAAACTTGCGCAAGTATGACGCCATTCCTAGGAATACCTGGAGCTGTTTTATAGATGTTGGTGCAGGGTATTTGGCAACGGCGTCTATGCGTTCAGGCAAGGGTCGTACGCCATTATGAGATATCTGATAACCAAGATAAGATATTGTCGTCAACCCAAACTGGCACTTGTCGCGGTTAAGTCGAAAGCCGGTGTTGTATAGCCTCTGCAGAACCGTGTCGAGATTTTGTAGATGTTGTTTTTCTGTTTCCCCGATGACTAGAACGTCATCGAGGTACACGACGCAGGCACGGTCTATCAGTGTGCCTAACACTGTGTTCATGGCACGCTGAAAGGTGCTTGGAGCAGTTCGCAGACCGAACGGCATCCGATTAAACTCGTACAAGCCAGATGGTGTTCGGAAGGCCGTCTTAAACTTATCTTCTTCAGCCACGTTGATCTGCCAATACCCTGCTTTTAAATCTAGCGACGAAAAGAACCTCGCTTTTCGTACGGCGTCAATAGCGTCGTCAATGCGTGGCAGCGGGTACGAGTCTGGTATGGTGTGCTTGTTCAGCTCTCGGTAGTCAACACAGAATCGGAGATTGCCGTCCTTTTTACGGACTAGGACAACAGGTGCTGCCCACGGGCTAGAAGATGGCCTGATTATGCTTGCGGCAAGCATTTCTTGCACCTGCTGGTCAATTAATATCCGCTCTCGTTCGGCATATCTACGTAACGGTATGGACACCGGCGGATGATTGTCGGTAGTAATATGGTGCACTAGCACGCTAGTTCCGGGAAGCTGAGTAGTAGTATCAGCGAAGAGCGATGCGTGCCTCTCGAGTATTGCGGGAAGTGTAAGTGGCGTCGTCAGCTCACCTTGGGATTGCGCCGGAGGCACACTTGGAGCCACAGGATGGAGGTTGACGGTACTTCCTTCCACCGTGAGGCGCACTTCCCCGGAGAGCAGGTAGTCGGCCCCTAAAACCATGTCTGTGGGCAGGTCGTCGAAGACGGGCACCGAGGACAAAAACTTGCTGCCGGCCTCGGTGTTGAGTTGCAGGTTTAGGGCACCGACCGGTAGTACGTCGCCACCGAGACCCCGCAGTGGTGGCTCAGTCCAAGGCTGGAGAGGTTCGGAGGCGTGGCGGCGAAGCAACGCCGTACGTTGAGCTCCGGTATCAACGAGAGCTGTCAGTTCTCCGATGCCGTCGACGCGGACCTTGAGGGTTGGAAGTGGGCGTGATTGATATTGCATCGCTTGAGGTTGGCTTTGTGGGCAGCTTTTATACCCATGCCCGATGCGGCCACACGTATAGCATCCGCGTCTCGGTGAAGGTGGCTCCTTTGGGCCAACTGCAGCCGCCCGGCGATGAGACGTGTCCTGCAACTCCATTGCCTGGCGTACGAAAGTGGAGATGTGGACTGGGTGGTTGTAGGCGGACAAGACGGCTGCGTGCGTCGAGTCATGGATCCCGTCGATGATGTACTGCCTGGCTGCGGAGGAGGTCCACTGTATATCGCAAGCTTGTAAAAGGTCCAGCTTGTCGTAGATGTAAGTCGCGACGTCCTCGGTTGCACCTTGCCGGCGTGACCGCATGGTCATGAAACGGTCGTCGTAAGCGCTCGGAAGCGGCGCAAACGCGGACATCAGGGCCGCGCTCCATGTTTGCCATGTAGCGTATGTACTGCCTTGGAAACGATGCCACGCTTGGGCAGATCCTCGCAAACGTCCTTCAGCGACCGACTTCTTAATCGTGTCGCTCCACGAGTATTTAAGGGCAACCGAGTTTATCACGCTTACCCAGTTGGTAGGGTCATCCTTGAATCCATGAAAATATGGAATTTCGTTCTCGTTGAACGATCCAAAAGAGGCGCAGCCAAACCCGGATGTCTTGAGCTCTTGGGCGAACAGAGAGAAGCCTCGAGAAATGGCCTCGCTGCAGTCATGATGCGGTGCCGCCGTGGAGGCTTGGACGCCGTCCGTGATCGGTGGGGAGTTCGAGAGCACTCGTCCACTTCGAAGTGTAGTGGACGCAGGGATATCGGGGTCAGTAGTTCGCGACTGCGCCATTGTAACGCGGAGAAATAAGACAAAGAGACAACGCCTTTGCTGCAGGCCGGCTGTTCTTTATCTGCTTCCTCTTCGTCGTCTTCCGTCTCTCCCAGGTATGCGCCGAGCACGATCGCCGCTTTGTCATCATTACAATATATATATATATATATATATATATATATATATATATATATATATATATATATATATATAAGGAGAGAGAGAGAGAGAGAGAGAGAAAGAAGACCAATGACACTTATTCGATTGTTTATGAAAACCGGTTTCTGGCCAAACCATAGAAAATTGAATTCGCCGTGCTTTTGAGAAACCTTGAGAGCCTGGACTACCGGCACATCAACACAGAGAGCCACATGGGCCCGCCTGCAATAATTAGAGGCAACAGAATTGAGCGACCGCCCGCGATACGCTGCACTCTGTGATTGTGAAATGTGAGTACTGATGGTTTTCTCTTTATATTTATGTCTCTTAGCCCCTTAATCTCTTCCTTGTTTGCAGGGTAGCAAACAGGACGCACTCAGGGTCAATCTCTCTAAATCACCTGCATTATCTCCAGCTTTCTCTCTCGCGTTTGTCGAAGAGAAAGAACTCCAATCCCAGCTTGCGACCGCAAGCACGCGCGCACGCATGCAGCGTGTACTCAAGCAAACACACATACACATGCGAGTGTGCAGGCATTTTAAAATTTAGAAGGACTAACGCAAAATTTCGAAGACGAGATGAGTGAGATCAATCTTTTTAGAAACATGCACAGCATCTACGATATATCAAGGTCCTATGTAGTGAAGAGGAGGAATAAGGTATACGCCTCTTAGAACACATTTAACATGAATCTTACAGTGCATGCCGCGCAACCGAGCGAGATGCGCCACCCTTCGCGACGCCGACATCAACGCGGCGGCAGTGTAGAAAAGCCTACGTCACGAGTTTGTGTTGTGTGGTTGCTGGCACGCGCCTAGCACAGGAAGATATGACGGAGGAAACACGGAAAAAGAAATCGCCTTGCGATTTCTTCCTCCGTGCCTGCGGCCATAGAGTTTCCTAAAATTAACTAGAGGGCACTCTGGCGCTGCGATCGTTCAGCGACCATGGGAATGGTGGGTAGTACACACATTTGCCTAGTCTTCGTACTTGCGGGCGCCGAATCGTACCTGCGGCTTCATTCATTGCTGTGTTTCGGTTTTGTTTTGAGAGAAAGATTCAACCCTTTTGAACTTCATGACCCAGTTTGGAAAGGTAAGTCTAAAATAATGAGGTGGTGAAGCACAATTGCTGAACATTTGCTGATTTTTGTTTCGTGAGAAAACAGCTCCAAGCCACACGAACACACACGGAGCCAAAATCAGGCCAGAAATACAAAGATTAGACAAATATGTGTGTACTACCCATCATTCCCATGCTCGCTGAAGCGCCGTGCGTTGCAGCTCCCATAGACACTAGCGCCAGAGTTCCCTCTAGTGTATATTAAGAAACTCTATGCCTGCGGCATTGCGTGCTCTGTCTGTGCTGGCTGTCACTGCGGCGGCCGCACGCGCATGCCTTTGCGCACGTCGCCACGTCACAGTTTTGAGGGTCACGTGGTGGTCTGTGTTTACCTCACTACCGGAACTGCTCCTGCCCAGGTGGGCGCTCTTTGAAACCGAAACTGTGAACGGGTGGTCGGAAAACCTCTATGGATAAGTCCTCGTCGTGCACTAGCGCAAACGGGGTTAGCAGCAGTGATAAGTGGGTCATAAGCTATCTATTGCAACACACGCACGCGCACACACACACAAAAAAGAAAACGTGCAAAAAGGTGCAACATTTTTTTTGTGAGTGTTCCTTAACAATAACCCGAAAACAGTTCGTACAACGATTTGGATTGAGAAACTGTAACTGCGACAGTGTCGAATCACCGTAGAAATCGTGACAACAGAGGATTCTGTGTAGAAACACGCGCGCCGCTGACACTGATCGTCACGTGGGATAGCGCATCATGATCGCACATAACCCATGAAGGAAAACTTGGGAAGATGTTGGCTGCTGATTAGCGAAAGGAAACGAAAAAAAGAAACATTATGTAGCAACTGCGCGACAGGGGGGTCACCAGTCACACAGCAGGGATTCCTTATCGAAATACAGGACGCCCGCATAGAGTGCCCAGCTTAGGCATTTTAACGGCTGACTCGAGAAACAGCCACGACTATGCAGAGGAAATGAGGGGCCGAATGGTGTTACCGTTCTGCGGCGGTAGGTTTGCAACAGCCTCAACTGTAAATAAAAAGCTTATTGCTCATAGATACAAGTCAACCCTCTATAATAACACGAGCACCACTCTAGCGGCGAGGAGACGCCTGAGAAGTCGAAACACAGGCATAAAAAACACAGGCAGGTGGCGCCACCTGCTTGAGGTTCGTGCACCAACCTGGAGTGACGTCACGAATTTATGATGCAGTCTCCTAGAGCGATACGCTATCTGTTGATTGGCAAAAGCGAATTGCATTGTCTTTTAAGGGCGCGAAAATGCTTAACTCGGCAAGAGAGAGAGAGAGAGATAAAGATACAAGGAAAGGCAGGGAGGTTAACCAGACGCACATCCGGTTTGCTACCCTGCACTGGGGAAGGGATAAAGGGGAGAAAAGAGGTTGCAGAAAGATGAGAAGGTACACACGAGCACACTCGGGGAGCACACACAGTCTACAGGCGGTCGCTCAGGTTTGTTGACTTTAGGTAAAGTAGCAGTGCTTTAGTTGCTTTCTGCGCAACTGAGGCAGATGCCCAAGGTCCCAGTATCTTCTGCACACAAAATGGTCCGAGGGCAAGTCGATTCAAAACCATCCGTAGCTGGCATCGCTGTGTGTCGTAGCAAGCGCAGCTGCACAGGACGTGTTCGATGGTCTCTTCAGCTCCGCAGTAGTCGCATGTAGGAGTGTCTGCCATACCAATGCGAAACGAGTACACCTTTGTAAATGCAACATGTAAATGCAACTCGGCAAGCTCCTCAAATCTTAATTGAACGTCAAAATGCGACAAAAAGGACTACTTAGAAATAAGCAACGTAACAAATCTCCGTACAAATCTGGCCGAGTGACCACGCCTACGGCAAACGCTTCCAGAGGTGATCAAACGAGCGTTCAGAAGGTGCTAAACGGCGTAGAACCACGTGTGCCATTACAGGGTCATGAAACCAAGATAAGTTGAACTAGAGAAGAATTGATTGATATGTAAGGTAGAACGTCCCAAAACCACCATATGATTATGAGAGACGCCGTAGGGGAGGGCTCCGAAAATTTCGACCACCTGGGGTTCTTTAACGTGCAACTAGAGAAGAAGGCTAGTGTTGACTATATTTATAACGAAGTTTTTAGATACATACGGGGCGAGTCAATCCACGAAAACGAGGGAAGGATAAGCTTCGACATCTGAGTGGGGAGAATCGGCCCGAGGGAGTGAGAAATAGAAGCATGCGAGGCGACGTGTTATTAATGGCCGGCTATAAATTTGGTTGACCCGAAAGATCCGAAGTGTCGATGTGGCGGCGTGGCGTCACACGCCATAACACTTTGTACTAAATAGCGCCTCTTGATGTAGGTCGGCGGGATGGGGCAAGCGATGTGACCCTGCACAGGGTCGAGGGAACCCGCAGGGCGCCTGTAGCAGTGATACCGTTCAGTTGTATATATTCTCCGAAGCTACAGAGACGACTGACCGTGCCCATGCGACCGCTGCCATCACGCAGCTATTACGGGTGCATACGGCTCCAGCGCATACATTACACATACGAGAGGCCTATCGCCAGGCTGTTTTAGCCGTGACAGCAAAAGGGCCCACTTCGATAGATTTCCAGGAGAGGCACGAATGAGCGTAAACTGTACCAACGTGTTCATTAAAGAAGCTGCTAACAACCTTTTTGGGACATCGTAAAGAGACCATTCTCGTTTTCTTGGTCTAACACTCTCCACACGCCAGAGTCCGACGACACAAATGAGATAGCTTACTTTGACGTTAAAGGGCTCCTAAACCATCGAGGGGTCGAAATTTAGGTGTGGTGTTGTGGTTGGGCACTACTTTACAAGGAACGTGTCACCGTGAGAACTTTCGAAACATTGCCGTATATATACTAGCTGAACACGCGTTTGATGATCAAAATTTGGCGATCACTCGTTTTGTCGTTCTTTCCTTCGCTACCCTCCACTCGTCGGCTGATATCCTCTACCTACGCGGCTTCGCCCTTCTCGCCAAATGCACCTCCAAATTTCCAGTGACTAACGTCTTCGCCTACGCGCTGTTCCGGTTACAGCGACTTCGTCATGTTCCTCGGTTAACCCACTGTAGTTGCCCGTAGCGACACATGCTCGACGGCACGGGCTCTGTGCAAATGTTCGTACGCCAGCGAGGTGGCACTCGCATTAAGGGCCACAGTTGCCAATTCGCAAGTGCGCACACACGGACATGCAACAGGAAGAGGAACAACAGCCAGGAGCACGGGCAGGCTCACCGGAAGTCTTGGGTACTTGTTTGACCAATCGCAGCGTCGATTGTCCACGGCGTCACAGATGCAACATGTCGACGTCGTGGTCACTGGACGATAATTCACCTGTCGTTGCTTAGGTGCACTACTAGCAGATGAGGTATCTGCCACTACGTCGCGAGTTGCTCAAGCAGTGAATTGCTTGTCAGTGACGTATCACACTGCAGTGACACGTCACTGAGAAGCAACTCACTGTGATTTCGAAACCAAAAGTGTTTCCTTTCAGCACACTTAGTTGGACTGCACACTTAGTTTGTAAGTTCACTTAGTTAGGCTAGTTGGTTCTACATGTCGGCGATGTGGGTGCTCTTTGACGCCACGCACAGGGAAGAGACAGGACACACCATGAACAACAATCAACGTGTTTATTAGAAGAAGGGAGGAAGCGCAACATTTATGCGCTGAAGCACGTAATACAGGGCTTGTGCATCCCAAATCACGGAGCATTCAAAAACTGTATCTCGTTCTTAAATGATGGCAATAAATGTATGCTTGCAGAAACTAAGCGATGTCTTAACGAACGCCTAAGGGAACACAGTAATAATGTCTAGAATGGTTACAACGGTCATCTCGCAATCCGTTGCCTGTTGTACTCGCCCACCCCGAAATTTTATCAGCGCACAGTCATATGCAGCAACTATAATCAATCAATACGCGAGACTCACAGTAGAAACGAAATCAGTTTAGGAACACGCATTATAATGTGAAAGCACAATAGCTTCTTTGTTATTATCTAGGAAATAGACGCAGTTTTTGAATGATCACTGATTTGTTATGCCCAGGCCTTCTGTCACGCTTCTGCGAATATGTGTGATTCTACCATCTTTCAAATAAATTGAAAGTTGCGCCGTGTGTCCTGTCTCTTTCCTGTGCGCATCTTCAAAGCATACTCGCATTGTGGACACCAAGAACCGTGTTTCGCCAACTGCGTACAAGATATGCCCCAGGTGCCACCCACCATAGTTTATCGCTTTCACGTTATCTCATACAGCTCTTGGTATCCAGGAAATGACACCGCGAGAAGTGAACGACCGTAATATAGGCGCCCCTATTACGCCACGACACGAACTTAGCACATATACACCGCACTTCGCTAAAGTTGTGCGGCATCAGGATCGCACCCGGAGGTGTATTAATTCTGCTCCGATGTGCTCGGCATTCAGTAGTGTTTTTCATGTCCCTACAGCGAACGGAAAACGTCCTCTACGCCAGCTCATTTCCGTTTCGCGAAGCTCCAAATGTACCAGCCTTTACATCGGTACCCACCACGCGTCGTAGTATAGTGCGAGTTCTGCTTCCACTTCTTACAACTCCAAAGATGTAGAGTAGCGTACAGCAGGGTAGACAAGATTAGAACCTTCTATTAACTGTGGCACACACTCACGCTGGGAGATGGGCCGAAAACCGGGAAGTTCTAAAAATTGCTTAAATTTTGTTATCTTCAAAATGATGTCAAAATGTTGAAAGTGACTAAATAAAAAAAATTAGAATTGTTAAACAGAAACTTCGGATATCAAAAATGAAGCGATGAAAAAAATGGCCTTTCCACCACTTCAACAGTTTTCTTCACTTCTTTTTAAATTTTTCCTTTCTTCGTGGAATCGATGCCTGCTCCTATAGGTAACCACCATTCTTCGAATATTTGCTGGATAGCCCACGGATACCGACTGTGCCGTTTAAAAGGTGACTGAACTGATGAACGATTGCACATAAAGGGGTTCCCGTTCGTGCTCCGTCACATAAAATCTCCAGGATGAACAACGACGAAGCGCTACCAGCCTCAAATGGTGGTGGTGGTAGTGGTTAGAAGATGAGAAAAGGCACCTAATTTCAGCCACCCGGTCGGGAGCAGGGCGCAGTGCCTATGAAACCGGAACAGCGGCAGGCATTCGCTGTGTAGTCCGCGCCTTCCACAGTCAGTCAGTCACCGCTTACAGGCTCGGTTCGTCAGCCTTGTACGTATTCATACCTGCGCATGATGATAACTGGGTGGCTCGCACTGTGCTAATAGAATAAATGCTTGCCGGTGTTCGGGTTTCATAGACGCGGGTAGCAAATGCCTCGTACAAAAACAACGAATGCGAGCAGTTAAGTATCCCTCACACTGGCCCATAATCATGACGTTTAGTCAACGAAAAAGCCAATTCCATCCTTTAGTTGTTCGTTGATTCTCAACAACTTTCGTACACGTCATATCTTTTCTCTGAGAAAGGTGGAGACAAAAAGAAAAGAAAGGAACATCGACAATCTCCCGTTTGTGGCACAAAGCCAAACGAAAATTCATTCAAATTTCTGAGAAAGCTTCTTAGTGGCTTTCGCTTGTATTTGTTTATGGCTTCCTTCTACGAAATGGTGTATGTCACCTTTTTAACCCTTCAGCTACTCGGCGGGATTACACAGAACCAATTTTATTAAAAATAATAATATTAATTATTATTATTATTATTATCATTATCATTATCATTATCATTATTATTATTATTATTATTATTATTTTATTATTATTATTATTATTTAAAGAGAGAAGCAGTATAGCGTGAAAAAAAAAGGACGAGGAGACTGCCATGTGCGATGTAACATGGAAACAGTCGAAAATGGAGAAAAAAAGATAGCGCCCAACGTGGGGCTCGAACCCACGACCCTGAGATTAAGAGTCTCATGCTCTACCGACTGAGCTAGCTTTTTTTTTCTTTATTGCCTGCTTCGCAAACAGTACAAATCAATATAAGAATACAGTGCAGTGTCACGTGTAAAAGTGCTGTCACATCTTCCAGCACATGGGGGTTAAAAAGGCAGACGCTTTATGCCCATCAACTTATCTAGACATGGCAACCACTCTGGCTTATCTTGTGCCTCGTATGCAGTCATCAAATACTGTACACTTTCTATGAAGTACTCTCGAGCGGGCCGGGGATTCACGTCTACGTTTCGCACTGCCATCCGTGTTCGCCACACACTGTGAAGAACCAATACCATGAACATATCGTAGGGCACACCGCCTACATTTATGACTGGCAAAAAACGGATGCCATACTGTGTAACTGGCAGGTCTTTCTTCAGGGTCCTTTGAAGGATGTCCCAGAGAAAGACTGCATCGGTACAGTCTAGAAAGATGTGGTCAACTGTCTCGAGTTTTCTGCAGATAATGCAATCAACTGACGGGACGAATATTCCTTTTTCTCGGAGCCATGGATTGGTAGGGAGTGTGCCGCTGTGAAGTTTGAAAAAGAATGTCTTCATTGATGGTCTAATTGGCATCTTCTTCACTCTTTTCAAGACGTCATCCCCGGGTCCCATTAGGGTACAATGTTCTATACAGAGGCTCTGGCAACATGGTTTCTACAAGGTCCTTGTACAGTCTCTTTCGCGAAACCCTAGAGAGATACTCCATCGAAAATCGCACTCTCAATATTTCGACAGCAGCAATCACTTCTTTCATGTACCCCTTAGGGCTTTTTGTCACCCCATTGACAGTGGTTACAATGAAATGAGGCAAAAAATGGGACAGCCGCACATGTATGAACGTTCTCAAAAAACGATCATCTTGATCTCGTAAAAAAACAAACCTAGATACTATCTGTCTCAGGAACAAGTGTACAAGACCAAGCCCCCCACTTTTCACAGAACGGAACAGATTCGTTCGGCTTGTCCTTTCCCACGTGGACGCCCAGATAAACACTGCGATCACTCTGTGTAGCTTTTGTACAGCAACACGTGACATGAATAGCACTTGTAAAACATACCATACTCGTGAAATAAGAAATATGTTGCTCACTGTTGACCTCGTAAACATTGAGAAATCGCGCCCACCCCACGTTTTTGTCTTGTCTCTTAGTTGTTCTGTCTCTTGTTTCCAATATTCTGTTGTGTCTTTGTAGTGTTGGAGAGGTACCCCTAAGTACTTGTCAGGTATAACCTTCCATGTAATGCTTTCAAATATTGATGGTGTGTTCTGCCAATTTCCGTGCCATACTCCAAGACATTTACTCCAGTTGACTCTACTATCAGTGCAGTAACAGAAGAATTTCACATCGTTAAGTGCTTCTCTAATACTCTCCCGATCTTCGCAGAACACAGCAATATCGTCGGCTTAACTAAGTATTTTGACCTCTGCAGACATCAAATGAAACCCCCGCACCTGATCATTCTGTATCACTTTCTGGCATAGAGGTTCTAAATAGATAGCAAAAAGCAGTGCTGATGCAGGGCATCCTTGTTTTACACTCGATAAGACTTGTATATTATCACTAAGCTGTTTGTTTATTATAATTTTTGTAGTGCATCCCGTGTACGCCATTCGGACCCCTTCCAACACCACAGACCCTATATTGACATAGTCAAGAATGCTGAAAAGTATGTCATGATTCACGCGGTCAAATGCCTTCTCGAGATCGATTTGTAGCATAGCTACTTTACCGTCAAACTCATCGCAGCATTCTAACATATTTCGGGCTATATGAATGTTCGTCATAATTGTTCTGCCTTTTATGCCACAAGTCTGATGTGGTCCGACTATTTTTTTAATCACTGTTTGAATTCGCCTGGCCAAAACACCCATGAATATTTTGTAGTCAACATTCGCTAGGGTTATGGGTCTGTAGGATGTGACGGACAGCTGTTTCCTGGGATCTTCAGTTTTTGGGATTAACACGATGTGTGTTTTCCGAAAAGATATTGGCAACTCTTTCCTCTCGTATGCCTCATCGAACACATTCCACAAAGCTTCTGCCACAAGATTTTTAAATTTCTTATAGAATGCTACACCTAGTCCATCTGGACCAGGTGTTTTACCGTTTTTCATTTTTTCAATGGTGATTTCGATTTCTCTGACCGAGATGGGTGTTTCTAATCTCGCTTTTACGTCATCCTCAAGCTTCGGCATAAGTGACAAGAAACGCCGACTATAGGTACTCGTGTCCGCTCTGACGCCTCCCAACAGTTCTTGGAAATATTCCACAAACGCGCGCTCAATCTCGGTTTTATCTGTGGTGACTTCATTTTTGTGTTCTATCGCCCTTATCTCGTTTCTTGTCGCGTAGCTCTTTCCATCTGTGACGGCACGTTTTGTGGGAACCTCGCCACACCATAATCTTTCTGCGCGTGCGCGTACCACCGCTCCTCTGTACCTTTCCGTATCTACGGCTTCTAATTCTTGCTTCACTCTTCTTATTTCTTTACTGCGCTCTCCTGGTTGCGCGCATTCTTGACATAGCAAAAAATCAAGCTCACATTGCAGTTGTCTTTCTTTTTTCAGGTTAGTGCGTTTTATTGAAACTGATCTTCCAATTGCTTCTATTTTTACTTTTTCCTTGAAGCACTCCCATGTGTAAATTGAACTACTTGCGTCACCTTTCGCCACTTCTTTTAATTCCTTTTCAGCATTTTCTACAAACTTCTCATCCTCGAGTAGCTTTTCATTTAACTTCCAGAGTCCCCGATTGAATTTGGGCTTTTCTTTTTTATTAATGGTGAACATTACTAGATGTCACACCTGTCCCGTTTATTAGGGAGGCGATCGCCGGGCTAATTCCAAGAGCCGAAGTATCGGCCCCCCGAACCGCACCACGAAAGCGTGGACAATTTAGAAGTGGTCCTTATTGGTGCGCCAGCGGACGCCGGCTGTGGCCCAAAGAACAAGACAGAGCCGAGAGATGATAAACAAACAAAATTATATTCTCATTAACGGCAGATCAAAAACAATACACACGTATGCACACTCCACAATAGTTACATACAATACGTCACCAAACAGACAATGTACTACACAGTACAATCAACCACACTTGAAACAACGGACACAGACAACAATACGCACTACGATGCAGTCACATGCATTGAACAACCAAGACACTTAAGGACTAAAGAGATAGAAAACCTATTCAGTCCAAAGTCCTTGGAACAAAAGTCTGAATGATACTCTTCCGAGAATCACTCACTCAAAGTCCAGCGTTGTTGTCGTTCCGCAGCTCTCTGAAGTTTCTCTTCCAGGAAACCTCCCGTCTTCAATTGGCCACTCTTCAAACTTCAACTTCTTCGCCCGAACACGTCGGTTTCACACACGCAGCTGTTGCCACGCGTCCTCGCTCAATAGCGGTAAACCCACGCTCTTGCCTGTAGCTCGAGCCGTCCCTACGGACCACAAACTTCGCCGACTACACGGCGGACTCTCTACGCACTCTGGCGCTCACTTCCGTCTCCTCCTGTTCTGTCACTACGGGCAGAACCTTCGCCGACTACACGGCGGAATTCCTACGCGCTCTGGCGTTAACTTCCGTCACCTCCTGATTTCTCGTCTCGGCTGCTCGGTTAAATACCTTGCGCGCGACTTTCCAGAATTTTCTCGTCCTTTCGTCGGCGCGATACGCAGCGAAGGCTGGAGAGAGGCGAGACGGTTTGTCAGCCCTCCGCGTCGGGTGACTCAGCTCGGCGTAGCCACGCCTCCTTCGTTCTGGAAATTTCTAGCGCTTGCCCGGCCGCCGCTGTGGGGTGAGGAGGTTCGTCTGCGAAGCCGTGCTTCTGCGGGGAGAGCGCGCGCCCGGGAGCCTTGGATGTTTGCTTTCTTTTTTTTTTTCTTTTTACCTCGCGGCGTTCCTACAGCCCGTTGTCGCAAGGATTTGGCGGCGCGCTCTCTTTTTAGCGCTCGTTCTGTGACACTGCCCCCCACTTTAAGAATATTATCTCATAATATTCAAAAACCACACAGACGAGCGCGAACAGTTACCACACATTCTCACAGACTGTAACACAATCTGTCGCTCATGACACTTCACATTCACAATATATCACTCAATACAATCGTACATTGTAGTTCAATTCCACAACACATGAAATATAGCCACAGGTACATGCCTACAACACTTCATCACACATTCTAAACAATACAAACGTACAAAGTTCTGTCTATCCAACAATTATACAACACTATACATCACACCATCGCACAGAACACTGTCTCACTCGACATACACTTGAGACACAGGATAACAAGAATATTAACACAACATATGTCACTCAGCCCTGCCGAACACATTCTGATTCCACCTCAGCACCTATCTTGAGTACTTCGAACAGCGCTTGCGCCCCTTTTTGCGGTGCTCGCTCGACTTCTTGTTTTTCCACGTTCCCTTTCGGCGAGCCCCTTCCAACGACGATATCTGAGGCGTCGTCTCAGCCATCGTTGTCTCTTCCGACACCGTTAACGCGTCATTCCATTCGACGGGTCCTGTCTGTTTATTTACCCGCTTGATCATACTTCTACATTTTTCCCGACTGGCCAACTCCGTCTCCTTTACACTGTCGGTCGGTTGAGGGCGTGCCGACGTAAGTCCGGTTGCTCGGCCCGTGAACTGATTCGACACGATCGTCTTCTCCTTCGCTGTCTCTTGCGCCGCAGCTTCACCTTGGGCTCTAGTGAGACCCGTCACGGGATGTTCCTCCACTGTATCTCGCGGCCGCTGTGTTGGCGAGGGCTCTATTTTCGGGTCTTCTCCCAAACATTCTGGATCACTTGGCCCTCGCGCCCCGTCGATGTTTCCGATGACAAGGTCATACAGGGGGGTCGTCATGCATAACGCAGTAACCTTCCCGCTGAAGTACGGGGTTTCAACCTCAATTTCTGCTTCGGGAAGCATCCGGACCGTACGGTCAATTAGGCAAACCGGTCTCGTTCTGCCTGTCAACTCTCTTTCCCGTACCAAATTTCTCCTCACGATAACCGTAGAGCTACCGGTGTCTCTTAGAACCGTAATCTTCTTGCCTGCAATCTTTCCAGGAAGCGTTGGCATTCCCTTCGTAACACCGGTTGGCTGTTTTGACATTACAGCCCCCACAATAGGAATTTTCTCCCCATTCTTCAACTCTACGAATCCATCGGTGACGGCATTATTATCAGATTTCGGTGCCGCTTGCACACAAGATACCTGGTGAGTTTGACTCACTCCGTTCCGACAAGCGTCTGCTTTGTGCCCAGTCTGACCACATTTGAAACATTTTACAACCGTAGGGCTCGTAAAGATCGTTCGACAGTTTTTCGCGCGATGACCCACTCGGTTGCACAGAAAACATCGCGGAATGCTCTCTGGTGCACGCTTCTTTTCTTCGGGAGCCAATTTCTTCGAATCCTCGGGACCCTCCTTCTTGACTTTGGCCAAATTAGTGCCACCTTGCGCTTCCAAGAATTGATCAGCTAATTCAAGCATGTCTTCAAGTGACTTAGCTCTCCTCTCTTTCAAGTACAGCGACAGGCTTGGGTGGCAACTAGTAAGAAATTGTTCTCTAATTAGGAGCTCTCTAAGCTCCTCGTACTCCTGTGCTGTCCCTGAAAGTTCAATCCATCTGTCGAAATAATGGCAAAGTCGGGCGACATACTGCGTAGCTGTCTCACCATCAGCTGGCTTTCCTGTCCGAAATCTGTCCCGGAATCCTTCCACGGTAAATCTAAATCGCTTCAACAAAGCCGCTTTCACCTTTGCGTAGTTGGCTGCATCGGTCGGCGTCAGCCTACCGTACACACTGAGCGCTTCTCCACTCAAGCAGGTACTCAAAGCAGTTGCCCATTGCTGTTCCGGCCAATTCTGGCTCCTCGCAATCGTCTCAAATCTGTGGAGGTACGCGTCTAGGTCGTCCTTCCTTTCATCAAACGCTACGAGCAGCTTGCTTGGGTTCAAGCGGAAGCCGTGATCTTCCCGTTCGCTGCTTTCAACTCTAGCTTGGACGGGAGCTTCGTTTCGCTGTTGCAAACGGAGCCGCTCGAGTTCAATTTCGTGCTGCCGCTGCCGTTCCCTTTCAGCCATCTCCGCTTCTCTTTCTTCTCTCGCCCTTTCGGCTGCCAACTTCTCTCTCTCCAGCTCCAACTTCAATTGCTGCTCTCTTTCTTCCTTCAGCTGTCGCTCTTTTGCCTCTCTTTCTTCTTTCAGCTGTCGCTCCTTTGCTTCTCTTTCTTCTCTCGCCCTTTCAGCGGCCAGCCTTTCTCTCTCCAACTCAGCTGCCTTTTCTTCCTTGGCCCTCTCTGCCGCCAACCTCTCTCTCTCCAACTCAGCTTCTTTTTCCGCTTTGGCTCTTTCGACCGCCAACCTCTCTCGTTCCAACTCAGCTGTTTTTTCTTCCTTGGCTTTCTCAGCTGCCAACCTTTCTCTCTCCACCGCCTCTTTCTCCTTCTGGCTTACCCATTTCCGTAGTTCGGCGCCGGAAAGACCCATCTTCTCACCAAGCGCAACTAACTTTTCGAGATCCATTGTGTCTCGCAACTCGCAAATGAAACCTTGCCGCGTGCAAAAAGTATCTGCCTAAATCAGTCTATCGGAACACTCCCCTGCACTCGTTAACGAGAACACTGAACAACACACAAAATCGTTCCGATAGCACTATCAACAACTCGAGGCTCTTTCTCACTACTTTGGACACACTGTGCACCAAAAGGTCCTGTCGCGGACGCCAGATTAATTGTCACACCTGTCCCGTTTATTAGGGAGGCGATCGCCGGGCTAATTCCAAGAGCCGAAGTATCGGCCCCCCGAACCGCACCACGAAAGCGTGGACAATTTAGAAGTGGTCCTTATTGGTGCGCCAGCGGACGCCGGCTGTGGCCCAAAGAACAAGACAGAGCCGAGAGATGATAAACAAACAAAATTATATTCTCATTAACGGCAGATCAAAAACAATACACACGTATGCACACTCCACAATAGTTACATACAATACGTCACCAAACAGACAATGTACTACACAGTACAATCAACCACACTTGAAACAACGGACACAGACAACAATACGCACTACGATGCAGTCACATGCATTGAACAACCAAGACACTTAAGGACTAAAGAGATAGAAAACCTATTCAGTCCAAAGTCCTTGGAACAAAAGTCTGAATGATACTCTTCCGAGAATCACTCACTCAAAGTCCAGCGTTGTTGTCGTTCCGCAGCTCTCTGAAGTTTCTCTTCCAGGAAACCTCCCGTCTTCAATTGGCCACTCTTCAAACTTCAACTTCTTCGCCCGAACACGTCGGTTTCACACACGCAGCTGTTGCCACGCGTCCTCGCTCAATAGCGGTAAACCCACGCTCTTGCCTGTAGCTCGAGCCGTCCCTACGGACCACAAACTTCGCCGACTACACGGCGGACTCTCTACGCACTCTGGCGCTCACTTCCGTCTCCTCCTGTTCTGTCACTACGGGCAGAACCTTCGCCGACTACACGGCGGAATTCCTACGCGCTCTGGCGTTAACTTCCGTCACCTCCTGATTTCTCGTCTCGGCTGCTCGGTTAAATACCTTGCGCGCGACTTTCCAGAATTTTCTCGTCCTTTCGTCGGCGCGATACGCAGCGAAGGCTGGAGAGAGGCGAGACGGTTTGTCAGCCCTCCGCGTCGGGTGACTCAGCTCGGCGTAGCCACGCCTCCTTCGTTCTGGAAATTTCTAGCGCTTGCCCGGCCGCCGCTGTGGGGTGAGGAGGTTCGTCTGCGAAGCCGTGCTTCTGCGGGGAGAGCGCGCGCCCGGGAGCCTTGGATGTTTGCTTTCTTTTTTTTTTTCTTTTTACCTCGCGGCGTTCCTACCGCCCGTTGTCGCAAGGATTTGGCGGCGCGCTCTCTTTTTAGCGCTCGTTCTGTGACACTAGACTATGGTCACTAAATGAAACATTCTTCACTGCGTAGCCCTGGCACATAGGAAGCAGGGACGTAGACACGTATGCTCTGTCAAGTCTAGCTTTACTGTTGAGCTGGTAATGCGTATAGTGAGTACCCTGCGCCAGTACATATCCCACGTCATCCAAGTTCCGTTCACGCGTCATTGAATCCAATACCAAGGCGCTAGAGTCACGTACAAAGTTTTTACATGCCCTGTCTTCGGCATTACACACACAGTTGAAATCGCCTAGAAGTATAACTGCCTTCTCGCATGATAGATACGTATCAAGACTTTCGAAGAATATTTTCATATCTTGTTGTCTATTTGGCGCATATACGCACACAACGCGCCAACTAATGCCGGAAAGAAGAAAATCACATGCAATTAATCGCCCTTCATTATCACTGTGTACACTTTTTTCGACAATGCCAATTGTGTTCCTTATAAAGAGAAGACATTCGCCAGTCGGCAGGTGCTGTTCTGGCTTGTCTGTCGTTATCGGTTTTTCTGGCTGTGGTTCGGATGCCTTGTTCTCGACCTTTTCATTGTCCATCCTACTAGGCCTGCTCAGTTTCACCAATTCTGGGGTCGCCTCTTCCTTCCTCGCAGTCGCGCTCGCTGCCTCTTCAGCTTCATGCTCATCCATTAACAGCTCTGCGTGGTCGTTGCCACTCGGAGGTCCGGTGACGCTGGCATAAGACAACGTGCAGTCGTTCTCCTCGTGGCCAAATCTTCGGCAGGCACCACAGCGTGGCACACGGCAATCTCGCCGTATGTGCCCGTTTGCTCGACAGCGTAAGCACACTGGCGCTCTGCCCGGAACAACCACCAAAGCTTGCTCACCGCTTACGTTCACTTGGTGAGGCAGGTCTTCAATTTTGACGCCCACTTTCAACCGAAGTGTCACAATACGGGTAGTGGAGCCTTTTTCGCTGATGCCGTTTACACGCCACCGCTCTCTGTTGACGTCAACCACTTGGCCGTACGGCTCGAAAGCACGTCGCACATCCTCATCGAGAACATTGTGAAGCAGCCAGTGCACTTTCATACGCACATCCTGGTTTGCCGGATCAATGACAAGACAGCGACAATTTTTTACCTTGATATCGCCTTGCGATAGAATCGTCTTGACAGCGTCCATGTTCTTGAACGTTACCGCCCACACGTGGCTCATCCTATATGCCCCCAAAGCAACCACTTCGGGGAGCAGTCGCAGGCTGGCCAAGGTGTCACGGAAATCTTCCACTCGATAAGGTCGGGCTCGTACGTCAGCGTGCAGAAAAACCGTATTTAAAACAATTCGTCCTGTAGGAAGGGTTGGCAACACAACTTGATATTCCTTATCGTCATCAAAAGACCTGTTTCCGCGGCTAGTATCTGCCGCAACCGCCGCTCCTACGGAGCACATGATTCCTGCGTCCGACGCGCGTGAGTGCCGACGAAAGAATCGACTGAGCTAGCCGGGCACATATTGAAGTAGCGGTTTGACACATCTGGTGGGTCCAGATCATAGTGGTTAACTTAAAAAAAGAAGGCGCATATAGCGCGGAAAAAGGAGACCATCATGCGCAATGTAACATGGAAATACTCGGAAGTGGAGAAAAAAGTTAGCGCCCAACGTGGGGCTCGAACCCACGACCCTGAGATTAAGAGTCTCATGCTCTACCGACTGAGCTTGCCGGGCACATATTGAAGTTGCGGTTTGACACATCTGGTGGGTCCAGATCATAGTGGTTAACCTGAAAAAAGAAGGCGCATATAGCGCGGAAAAAGGAGACCGTCATGCGCAATGTAACATCGAAACACTCGGAAGTGGAGAAAAAAGAAAGATAGCGCCCTACGTGGGGCTCGAACCCACGACCCTGAGATTAAAAGTCTCATGCTCTACCGACTGAGCTAGCCGGGCACATATTGAAGTTGTGGTTTGACACATCTGGTGGGTCCAGATCATAGTGGTTAACCTGAAAAAAGAAGGCGCATATAGCGCGGAAAAAGGAGACCGTCATGCGCAATGTAACATCGAAACACTCGGAAGTGGAGAAAAAAGATAGCGCCCAACGTGGGGCTCGAACCCACGACCCTGATATTAAGAGTCCCATGCTCTACCAACTGAGCTAGCCGGGCACATATTGAAGCTGCGGTTTGACACATTTGGTGGGTCCAGATCATAGTGGTTAACCTAAAAAAAGAAGGCGCATATAGCGCGGAAAAAGGAGACCGTCATGCGCAATGTAACATCGAAACACTCGGAAGTGGAGAAAAAAGATAGCGCCCAACGTGGGGCTCGAACCCACGACCCTGATATTAAGAGTCTCATGCTCTACCGACTGAGCTAGCCGGTCTTTTTTTTTCTTTATTGCCTGTTTTCGGCTCACATAAACAATACACATATTAACTGATAATTACACAACACAATCCAAAACATTGTAAAAACCGTGGCTCAAACGATGTGGCCACGCATCAGTTAAAATGTTTTTATCGTCGATAGTAATTCGACGCGCGGCAACCATTCTGGGGGGAATTCCTGCAACTTTGTTCATCCACAAAATTTCTTATATACTCTTTGAAGTACTGGGTGGGTGCTTCGTGCATTCTACATCAAAGTGCATGGCTGCCATCCTGGACTTTTCCAAATGCTATGAAGAGCCATAAACATTATCATATCATATGGGGTACCGCCGTCACTTTGTATTTGCAAATTGCGGATGCCATGTGCATCAAGGGGGAAATCTTTTTTGATTGTGCGCTGGAGCACGTCCCAAAGAAAGATAGCATCCCAGCAGTCAATGACTACATGCTCAATTGTCTCCTCCTTTCTGCATATTATGCAATGCGTGCCCCAAGGAACGTAGAACCCCTTGCAGCCATCCAGGTTTTGACGGTCAGCGTACCGGTATGTAATTTAAAAAGAAATTCTTAGCACCTGGCGATATTTTCATCGCCTTGACGCGCTTTAGTACAGTGTGGCCATGGCATACATTGTAAAGGGACCGATACAAAATCACTGGTAAAAACACATCACATAGGTCCTTGTACAACTTTCTTCGTCGGACTTGACTCAAGTATTCAAGTGAAAACCGCACTGACAGAAACCCACAAGAAAGTACAACTTCGCGGAGAAAGCCATAAACACCACCAGGTACGCTGCAGGTTGATACAACCATGTTAGGCAAGTGTTGCCCCAGGCGAAGTTGGACAGACAGTGCAAAGGAATGGGTTGTCGACGTCTCTGAAGGAAACAAATCGATTGACTACCTGTCTTAAAAACAAATGCGACAAGCCGAGTCCTCCATTTCGCACTCGAAGAAATAAATTGGTCCGACTCGATCTTTCCCAAGACGATTCCCACACAAAGACAGCGAACACACGGTGAAATTTTTGGATGTTTACCCTTGAACAATGTAAGACTTGTAAGATATACCAAATTTTACTCACTAGAATATGTTGCAAATTGTGGCTTTAGAAAACATAGACCAATTCCTGCCATTCCTCTTGTTCACTCTTTCCCGCAGGTTATCCACTTGGCTCCTCCAGTACGAGTCGCTGTCTTTGTAGCATTCGCGGGGGGCACACAAGTATTTCACCGGTGTCGTAACAGACCTTATGCTGGCAAAACTGTCTGGGGTTTCTGCCCAGTCACCGTGCCAAAAGCCAAGGCATTTTCCCCAGTTTACAGCGCTGCCACTTGCAACACAGAAGTTAGTAACGCATTTGACAGCATCCGCTATGCTGTCAGAGTCCGCGCCAAAAATGGCAATATCGTCCGCATAAGCCAACAGTCGGACTTCAACCTCGTGCAGCTTAAACCCACGGACACAGTCATTCTCTATGACACTCAAACAAAAGGACTCTATGTACAAACAAAACAATAATGGTGAGAGAGGACAACCCTGACGGACCGAACGCTTGACTGGGATGCGCTTCCCCACCACCTTGTTAACGATTAGCCGCGTTGAGCAGTCTCGGTACGCCATGGCAACCCCCTCTTTGATTATTTTTCCTAAATTCAGATAATCTAGGATGCACAGCAGAATTTCATGAGGCACCCTGTCAAAAGCTTTCTCGAGGTCGATTTGCAGCATTGCCACTCGCGCACCAATAGCGTCGCAACATTCGAGGATGCTCCGGGCTGCGTGTATATTCGTGAGGATAGTTCGACCTTTAATGCCGCACGTCTGATGCGGCCCCACGAGCTCCGTAATGACTGTTTGCAACCTTTTAGCTAGGATTTTCATGAATATCTTGTAATCTCCATTAGTGAGGCAGATTGGGCGGTAAGAAGTTACTCTGCGCAGTGCAACGGGGTCTTCCGATTTTGGTATAAGAACAGTGTGAGATGATGAAAAGGACGGGGGTAATATTTTCAGCTCGAATGCCTCATTATAAACGTCGGCTAAGACTGGTGTTATTTCAAACTTGAAACACTTATAAAAGACGGAAGTCAGACCATCAGGGCCAGGCGATTTCCCCGGATGCATACTTTCAATAGCACTGTTAACTTCCTCTTCCGAAATGGGTTCCTCCAATAATTCTTTTGCATTATTGTCAAGCTTCGGCATCAGCGGTAAAAAATCTTTTTAAAACGATCGACATCAACTGAGCTGGCGGCGAATAAACCATTGAAGTGCTCAAAGAAAGCACGCTCGATAACATCTGCGACATCGCTGACTTCACCCTCGTGTTCAATTTCTGTTATGATAACGGCAGAAGCACCGTCAAAAAGGGCGTTGGGCTCAGAAAAGTCTACCGACTGAGCTAGCCGGGCACAGCAGGAAGGTCGAGGTATGGCACAACTGGTGGGTCGAAGATCATCGTGGTTAAGCTAAAGAGAGAAGGAGCGTAGCGTGGAAAAAAAGAAGGAGGAGACCGTCATGCGCGATGTAACATGGAAACAGTCGAAAATGGAGAAAAAAAGATAGCGCCCAACGTGGGGCTCGAACCCACGACCCTGAGATTAAGAGTCTCATGCTCTACCGACTGAGCTAGCCGGGCACATTTAGAAGTAGCGGTTTGGCACATCTGGTGTGTCCATATCATCGTGGTTCACCTAAGGAGGGAAGGAGCTTCGCGTGGACAAAAGAAGGAGGAGAATGCCATGCGCGATGTAACATGAAAACACCAGGAAATAGAGAAAAAAGCGCCTAACGTGGGGCTCGTACCCACGACCCTGAGTCTCATGCTTACCGACTGAGCAAGCAGGGCACACTGGGAGGTGGATGTGTGGCACATCTGGCGTGTAGAGTAGAAGGAACAAACTTCCCTCAGCTATTGCATTTTTAAATGTATACTAAAGAAAAAAACTATTGTTTTTTGTAATTTATATTTGTAAATTAATTGTTGTTCATGATTGCAAAATCACCACGCTTGCCGTGAGAAGGCGCTTGGTCAGCGAGCTAACGCACAAACGGAAAATGTGGGCGGCGATTCCACATTCAAGTTACCGTAACAAGCTCCGTGACGTCATAGATTATCATAGCGTTTACTCGACACTTTTGTTGTTTTCATTCAGTAAATGTGAAGCACGTTCTCTCTGGTTGGGGGGGGGGGGGGGCATAAGACTAGGCGTACCAAGTTTCAGGTAGTTTAGTTGAGCCAATGTCGTCAAAATGCGAAAGAGAACTTTGAAATTTGTGACGTCACGTGTGGAGACTTTGGTGCTGAATTTAAAAAGCACGTGTAACCTGAATTTTCTCCTACATTATAAACCAATGATCATGAAATTAACGTCATTATAGTTCTCAGAGAACACTTTGTCAATCTAAAACCATTCTTTGTTTCGCTTTGCTATCCTTTAAGTGAGGTTAAATGCAAGTATGTTCATTGAACGGTGTCAGGCTTACATGCGTGCAGAAGCAACCAGGCATACTGTGAAATATTCCTATTCGCATCAGCGCTCGCTCCGTAATGACAACCTTCGTGCGAAGCGGTGATCGCCCCTCGAACTGGCTTTACAGTTTTTGACGTCAAATGGACCCACCCCAACTACTTTTATGCGGACGCGATTTTCGATAGCATCGCTCCATCCGACGACTCCATTGTTCGCCGAAGCCTCAATCGCTTTGTAGAACTGCATACGTTACACGCGAAAATCAGCCCTTTGAGGAAGCTTGCGCCTTGTCTGTGGTCGTTAAGGACGCGATAGCAACAATGCAGGGCTTGTAAAGTGCCGGTAAACGGGGAGGTGGACGGCGGCGTGCATTGAGGATATGCTGCGTCGAGGAAGTGGCAGCAGCGAATAATAGGGCTCATGCATGTGCATGTAGTCTATATTCGGCATGTACTATAGCCCTGCACCCCGCGAAATTGAGCCTCGAACTGCTTGAACCAAGGGTGGAGAAAGGCGTACCGTATTATGCATACGGGTGACGGAATTTTCATCTTTGTGTTTTGTTTATTTTTAATTATTATTATTGTTGTTTAACGTTACTTGTTCACTACGACTCCTATGTAGCGTGCAGCGCTGTGGGAAAGGCAATGCAAGGACTTCGGTGAGCGAATTGTAGAGCGTGGCCCGCTTTCATGGAATGTTCAAGAATAACCTATATAAACCACTCAACTGACCGTTTTTTAAGGCTAGTCAACAATGCGCACTCATTACTCAGCTACACGCGAAGGAGCAATATCGCGCATTTTCTGGGAAAAGAAGACTATTACATATCTGTTGCCGCAAACGCAACTGCGCCAAGAAGACTCGCTAGCCTCCCTATCACTGCACGCAGTTTACGAAATGAATAATATAGCTGATTTATAACTTGAAGGATACGGCTCTGTTTGGGTCCCTGACTACGACCTGGTGCTAACAGCTACACCCCTGGCAGCAGGAAGTTAGTGAAATCTGACACCCCACTTCCCAGTTAGCTCACGGTTCCCCAGGGTTAAAAAGGAAAGAAAGCACGGTTCGAGTGTGATATGCAAAGCACGTCTCCATTTCGAACACTCCGGTGCACCTGATTCAGCTCGCCAGGCTTAGCATCATATTTGTATACGTTGTCCGGCTCCGACGATTTTCAAACGCCCCGCATACGCGTATGCGGCTCGTGATATCAACGTCAGATGGTTCAGTTTCTGGCATGGCCATCTGATATCGCATGCACATGCAGAATGAAGAATAGGTGTGCGCAGGGTTCTTCTTCAAGGGGGGAAAAGGGAGGGGAGGGGCGAAGGTTTGTCGCAACGCCTCCCTTCCTTAGTAGTGTGGCAGCTTGGGCTAGTTGGTATGACATGACGATAGTTATAGCGCGAGAACAGAATGACGAAAAAGAGACAAAAAGGATACGAAGGACACGAGCGCTAATATGATAGTTATAGCGTCAGAACAGAACGACGACAAAGAGACAAAAAGGACACGAGCACTATATTATCGCTCGCGTCCTTC
Organism: Rhipicephalus microplus; assembly: GCF_013339725.1. Classification (NCBI taxonomy): domain Eukaryota; kingdom Metazoa; phylum Arthropoda; class Arachnida; order Ixodida; family Ixodidae; genus Rhipicephalus; species Rhipicephalus microplus. The sequence goes on from NC_051165.1 coordinate 216,361,383, forward strand.
ATGTCCTTTTTGTCTCTTCGTCGTCGTTCTGTTCTCGCGCTATAACTATCGGCTCCCTTCATTATTACGTATGCATCGGGCAGACTTTACGCACCCCCTCCACTCAAAGGCTACTGCGCCCCCCACCCCCTTCCATTTTCGTGCGCATGGCTATGGGACTAAGCGTAGTGCTCGTTAGTGCCGAAGATACCGGAGTCTGTTAAGAGGTAAAGAAGACCTGCGTCAGAGGAGGGATTGCGCTTATGGTCAACTTACTTAACCGCGCGATGGCTTGCGGCGTTACAGCCGCATGCCAGTAATATCGAAGGCTGTTTCGTCCTCCACAAAGCCGCTTGACTTCAGATAAAAGTGTAAGTACGCGTTTGATTTTGATAGATACGTAAGGTTTAACCTCCCTAAACCTACCATATGATTACGAGAGACGCCGTAGCGGAGGGCTCCGGAATTTCGACCACCTGGGGTTCTTTCACGTGCACCCAAATCTGAACACACGGGCCTGAAGAATTTTCGCCTCTATCGAAAATGCAAGCGTTTCATTTTCTACCGTCGTGTTCAGAAGGCATATGTTCAAGCTGCCACGTGAATGGACGAAATCTACAACAAAGAAAAAATATATATGTCACTAGACTACTATATTTCGTAATATCAGTTTTTTTTCTTATTGAATTCATTTCACTCACTTTCCTTTTCATTTCCAAATCACAGCGTTGCGGCTGCGAAACACGGATTTATGCAACATGACTCCTTTTGTGAAATGTTGAACTTGAGTCGTTGTCACGTCAAATATAGTGAAACCGATTTCGGGCCAATTATTAACCACCAATCTATTGGCTGACATCCGCTAGTAGCTGCGAGCATGGCGAGTACGACTATTAAACTCGGACCTGTGACAGCGGAGCTGCGCCGAGTCCTGCAGCGCACATTTACCATCGCTGTGGTAATGGGTATGGTAATCGACAGTTGCCCCAAAGATTGCGAGATCGCCCCGCCGCGGTGGTCTATAGTGGCTAAGGTACTCGGCTGCTGACCCGCAGGTCACGGGATCGAATCCCGGCTGCGGCAGCTGCATTTCCGATGGAGGCGGAAATGTTGTAGGCCCATGTGCTAAGATTTGGGTGCACGTTAAAGAACCCCAGGTGGTCGAAATTTTCTGAGCCCTCCACTACGGCGTCTCTCATAATCATATATATGGTGGTTTCGGGACGTTACACCCCGCATATCAATCAATCAATCAATCAATCAATTTAAAGTTGTGAGATCGGGCCCCGGCCTTAGCGGCCGCATGTAGGCAGCATCGAAGTGCTATAAAGGTTTGTTTAATGTGCGGTTTCAGAGCACGTTTAATAACGCCACAGGTCAAAATTTCCGAAGCCTCCCACTATACGGCGTTCCTCCTATTCACATATCGCGGTTCTGAGGCGTAAGATTCAGAGCAATCGATCAATTAGCATCGAGTGCTGCAATGCGTGTTTGGCAGAGAATAAACGCGATTATAGAGAGCTTAAATGACGATACGTGCTCACACGTTGGCGATCACGCGCACGCCTTTCAAAGAAGACCGAACGTAAGCCGAATGCCTTTATCGCCAATGTATCTCGCTCAAGAACATCTTCTCCCTCCCCCTATTAATGCACGACCTCCATCAATGAGAGCAGATATCGGAGTGCATACGGTCTGTCGATCGACGCCGATTCGCGACTCAAAAAAAAAAAAGAAAACGTAATGGCTTCATTGCGGCACGCGTTCACACATGTATACCGCCGCCGTCGCCGAGGCAATTTGCGCACAGCGCCAGTGGCGGCTGCTCTTGACGGCTGCACCTTTCCTTCCTCCGTGGTCGTCGCCTTCGACGTATCGGCCTCGCGATAACTTCCAAGCGCCGTCTGGCGGGCTGGCGCTATAGCTGCGCTTTGAGTGGAATTCCTGCTCCGCGCGCCGCTGAGAGCAGACGTTGTTCCCGATCAAAAACGATTTACAAACGGCTCCGCAGCTGTCACCCTCCATACCTAGAGGACCTGGCCCGTTTGTGTACGTTGTGTAGCCTTATGCCTTACCTTATGTCTATGTTTCTTGTGCCCCCGTGTGATTATACTCGTGATTGTTTGTTGTTTGTTTGCCTATGATTTAATCGGTGCTGCCTAGCTTCCTGCTCGCACTCTGCTCCCAATGGCTTCCCACGCCCAAACGGTCGACGCGAATGCAAATCGCTGCGATTTTACTTTTGTGGCCCGCGTTGAATCTCGCGTGTGCGGCAAACCGACGCGACGCATTCGTAATCGGCACAGCGAGAGCCTTGACTGGCGGAGACAGATATGCCAGTGCGCGCTTTTTTTTTTTTGTCTGATCTATAGACACGCAGGAGACGGAGACGAAGTATATAGCGGCGGCAGTCTCTCTCCATGCGGTAATTACGAGTTACCACGACGCTTGTATAGGCACTGCGCAGCTTTCCTACTTTTCCTGCGGGAGTGATGCTGGAATTCTAAGCGGCAAAATCACAATATAACTAACTTTATGAGGCACGTGGTAGTTAAGGTGTCCAGATTAACTTAGACCACCTAGTATTCTTTAACGTAAGCCCAAACTATATGAACACGTGCGTTGTTTCGAATTTCGCGCCCCGTCCAAACGCGGCCGGCGTGAGCCCACCTATCGTTGCACACAGGAAGGCCTCAATCAGGCTTTGATCTTCCCCTTCCTGTCATTTCTTTTTTTTTATTTCAACCTTGTGTTTCCATCTAACAAGATCCCCCCCGCCCCCACCAATTTCCTTAATGTGTCGCCTGTGCTTTTTTAGACACAACTAAATGAGTCCAACGAACGGTTAAGCTGCGAAAGCACGGAGGCCAATAATTGTTCTCAGTCTACATGGCGTAAATTACAATGAACTAATGTCGACGAAAAATCAGCTGTTTCTTCAGTGGGAGTGATTGTGGGTTCAATATATGTGTGCTTTATTTTTTTTTAAGTTTAGTTGCGAGCTTAGCACTGTTCATATTTCTTCTTTCTGTCCGCATTTTGAGCTTGTTGCACCGTTCATTAATCCATGATGAACAGCGCAGGGTGTTCTACTTTCAAATCGTCCTTTTTGGAGTATACTTTTTCGAATGTAGTTGAGACTTTTCGGTGCTTTTATTAGTGTGCTTTTTCCGGGTTTCTTTTTCTGTCTTCACTGCACACACTGCAGTCAATGCGCATGTGCATGTTGTCATACTTAAGCTACACTTTTAGGCAATAAGTCATTGGTTACAGTACAACGCTCGTACATGTTTGTGTCATTCCATGCGTGCGTGATCGCGTTTTATGCGCTTCTAGTTCGAAACTCAAAACATATAGCTCTCATCCCAGACAGTTCATGCTGCAACCCTCGAAGGTCTCGCACGCCCGTATTGCGCTTCGGATACGGAACTAGATGGTACAGTACGGTCCACTGTTAAAGGGAACACTACAATGAGTGCTGCTCGTATTGCCGGCTCTCTAACAGCAAATGTATAAGGTAACAATGTTCGTGTACTGCACTAGTCTCTCAAAATGAGTAATAACTGTGAATCACCAGTAGTCTTGTGCAAATCTAAGGCGCTGTTCTCTTGAAAGAGAGTGAAAACTAAACATTCCGTGCATAAAAGTGTTTCCTTTAACAGTGGACCCGTCAGTACAACGATCGCAAATGGAGCTATAACTAACTTCCGAGAAATCCAGAGCTCGGAGCTGTTACGTGTGACCCGCTCGGTAAGTGTTTTTTTGCCAGCGAGCCACGGCCGTCTGCAGGTTATCTCTGCTTCACCGTTGTTGTTTTTTTCCAATTATTCCCGCGAAAGACACCGGCCCCAGAGGCGTCGCGCGCAGTAAATTACTGGGGCATGTTTGCGAAACGGGTCGACGGCGGTGCGCTGTCGTCGGTCGTGCGTACGTGGTGGAATGCGCGAGCGAGTTCCGACGCCAAATAAATGACTGCGACGCCCTTCGTTTCCTTCGGCTGGAGGGACAGGCAGAGAGAACGGCACTGTTGAAATACGCGCTCGTTGGTACATATTGATGACGGGAAAAATAGCACGCACACAAGAAGGGGACACACAACCACAGGCGCTAACTTCCAACACAATGACTAACTATAACGCTATAGCTTCCGACATTATGCCGCAGCTAGGTTAGCGCCTGCGTTGCGTGTCTCTTTCTTTTGTGCCCCGTTTATTCGGCGCCATTTTGCTCGACATGAGATAGAAGGTGTGCAGACGAGAGGCGCAGACAGATGGGTGGATGCGAAACTTTATTTGCAGTCCTGAGGTGGACGACTCAACGCGGAATGGGCCGCTCCCACGTTGGGACAGTCAGGCCAAGCCCGACCACCGAATCTTGGGCCCTCTGGACAGCCCACAGTTGATCCCCGACGTCGGGGCTCTTGATAGTGGATACCTACTTGGAAGACAAGGGGCATGGGCAGAATTTTTTCGCTCGAGTGGGGGGGGGGGGGGGGGAAGGGGGCAGAAGGGGGAGCACATCTTTGCGGTCGGGCCGGCAGATGTGGACCGTCATTACGTGCTTTATATGCCATGGCAAGCGAAAACTTTGGGGGAGGGGGAGGGGAGGTATTAGCTCCTGGCAACGCCACTTCGAACCTATATGTTGTGCAGAATGTAGGCAAGAAACAAAAACAAAATTCAAACCAGCTTCGCCCCATTGATTGCAAGTCTGAAGGCCGTGAAGAAAGTGCAGAGCTCGCCAGCCTTCTTTGTTTCTCTTCTGTTTTCTCTCTTTATTTACTCCTCTAGTTCTTTCCTTTTTCTCTTCTTTCTAACTTTTTCCTGTCTTTTTTCTTGTTATTTCTACTTATTGTAGGCATCTACAATGGACTGCATCGCTCATCTGAGCAACAATCAGTCATCATCATCATCATCTGTTTTGGCTAATAATCATCATATTTTTTCTCGCGTGCGCTTCATCAATGAATCCGCGGAGCTTGTTTGCTTCCGAGTTCACGGCCAAGTAAACGTCATTATAACCGAGTCCTCGTATTATTTCTATTTTTCTTGCGATATTTTTTTTTCTTATCTTTTTCCTCTGCTTCGATTTCTCCCGCTTGCCACTTCCTCTCTCTCCTTTTTAACATTTATACGAGGTTTTATTTAACGTGCTCAGTACTGAATATCATTATCAAGGCCCTTTAAGAACAAGAGGAGGAGAGCGCACTCTTTAGCGTGAGTGAGCTCTCAGATGGATATATGTGCTATATGTAAACTTGCCTGCATTGCGCCACGCGACCATGACAGCATACCACAGGCTGCCCACCTAAAATATTCCGTACTTAGTAAGATTGATGGTTGAGAAGCTGTGAGTTGACAAGGTAGGGGAAGATGAAAACGTAAAAAGAGAAAACAAGAAAGCTATCCACACATGTAGTTTAGTTTTTCATGGGACCATTTATAGTTTTCAGAAAGTAAAGTACATAGCGACCCTGCTGCAGGACTCGGGGTCTGAGAGTGGCGTTTGCACTGGCTTTGTTTGTAAACTCGCGATTATGACTGTGGGCCGTCGCACTTTAGTTCTCAGTTTCTCAGATATTGCATTGAGCCTGGCCCCCACCCCTCTCTTCCTTTGTAAACTTTTCGCACCTTACGTGGTCTTGTCCTGTCTGAAGGACCGGGAGGCATTGACTTCTGGATCCTTGCACTGCCCGGCAGACACGTGGCGATGGGAGAAGAGGGGAGGCAGCCCCTTCCAGAAATTTTTCTAGTCAGCCATAATCGCCGGCCACTTCTTTCTTGATCTTTTTGGCATGAACAGACTTTTTTCAAACAATTAGGCTATACCCCCCTCCGTTTTCAGTTTCAGTTTATTCATTCATTCAAAATACAAAATTCGTAGAATGTAGTATGCAGACGAGGGTCCCAAAGTCAAGCGACTGCAGTGGGATTCTCGGGTAACAGTACGTAGCCAGGATAACAGTACGTAGCCAAGTACGTAGCCTGGATTTTTTTTTCTCTAAGAAAAATCCTGGCTACGTACTTGCTGCACCACACGCATTTGACAGAGTGCGATGATGTCGTGCGACAACGCCATCACGTGCTGTCATCTTATGTGACATCATAGTTACGTCACAGTTATACACAGCCACATTAGCTACACCTCCGGCGCATAGGAAATTGCAGAGATGCCAGTTCACACTCAACTCGCCCAAAATCTACTCAGTGACTCCGACTCACGGGTTGGAGTGAGGAAGTAAAACTCAGTGACTCGGCTCGTTAAGCGAGCTTGCCCATCCCCGGGCTTTATATCTTCTTTGTTTTATCCAGAGAATCCGGCCTCGTTGTCTCCTGTAGTGGATATAATGTCGAAACACACGACACCATGGTATCGTGTAAGGACATCACCAATACTGCGGGAGATGGCAACGTGCGAGTATTGCGCAACACTACTCTTTGTGCGCCTTAATTTGATAAATGAAATGAACTTTTTATTCCCAGTCCCTCAGGCGAAGAGAGGGAGAATTTGTTTACAGAAAGGTAGAGAGGTCGGCCTGAGTATAGTTTGCTCTGGCCTGCTACTCTACACTGGGGAAGGGTGACTGGGGAGTGAAATAGTGATGAATGACGATGGTAAGGTAGAGAGATGATATGTTCTTATTAGGCTGGGTAACTATACAGACGTGCATCCAGTCCAGTGACTTCTAAGAAAGCGATGACGGCTCGTATAAGCACATGTGTGCTGCTGGCGTCAGGCCAAAGACGAAAAGCCAAGGCCTCAGGCGAAAAGCATTATAAACTCCCTTAGAGCGCCTGAGGGCCCACGAACATGCATGGTATAAATATCCTCTACATATAGAGTACATGTGCAAGGTGGGGTGGTCAAAAGTTTCCAGGACACCATCCCATGTAGTGCTATGGGAGCGTGGCCTGCGAACGTTTGACCAGCACTGTACATAAAAAGTCCCTTCGCAATTAAACGCCATTCCGCCTGTATTTGTTCGCGGTGCCGTCACTGCAGACAGCGGAATAATCCCACGTGCGCTCGTCATTAGTGCCAGTGTCCCTTCGCCGGACTGACGAAAGGCAGGCACTCGCGACGTTCACTACATTAACGTCCTTCGACGCTATATAGTCGCGTAGGAAATTTTCCGATGCACTCGGCGCCAGTGTATACACCGTTAAAGAGATGCTACGCACAGAGCCGAGCCTTATATTCACTCAACGCGGAATCATCGCTATACAGCGCGGTTTATAAAAAGCCGTCGTCACAACGACCGTGCATAAACGCGACGTCTTGTAACGGCGTAAAAGTTTTCCAGCGCGAGCGTCTGGTAGATGTCACGAGGACATTCCGCGACGCAACGGCGTCATCTGAATATAATGCGCGGCTGTCGCAAATTAAGTGTCGCCAGTCCGGCCCTGTGTGTACTCACGCTAACAAAACGGGAAGTAAACATACTATCAAAACCAGTTCTGTTTCGTTTCTGTTTCAAGCCGCGCGCTACGTGTTAGAGAAGCAGAGCATAGACACAGCCAGATGGATGACGCACCTCCGAGGACACCGCCATTCATTCATGGATCACACTCATTTTTTCCTCGTCCTCTTGCAAACGCGAAATGTGAATGTACTAAACTAGCACGAGCCCGCCACCTTCCTACTGCACCACACGCCACATTTATTAAATGAGAACAAACACATTAATGGGAACTAACATTAGCATTGTCAATAATGTTGCGTCTAGCAAGGAAAAAACGAGCCTTTAAATTACCGCTTCTTCGCTTATATACCATATTTAGGCACACAATAATTATCTGCATATTCATAATCATGAAACACGTGTGAGTGCAGAACGAATTGAGAATCTACAATTGTTGAGCGAGTTTTGCCAAGTTTTGTACTCCGTGTGAATGCAATTCATACGGGTATGTAAAGGTAGATGCGGAATCAGTTCGTAACATGAAGGTCGCCGACATAAAGAAAGAACTCAAGGCCAGGGGCCTTTCCACTGCGGGAACAAAAGCGAGCTTACCGAGAGCCTCAAAGCCGCTCTCGGGTTGCCTATAAAGACATGAGCGACGTGCAGCTTGACGCGAGTCTCGATCAAGGTGTGGACGTGAATAAAGTACAGGAGTATCAGTCGATGATATTTTGCCGCAGATGACCAGCCCCAGTAACTCGAAAAAAAAATGTCCGTTGTGTGAAACGTCGTGAAACTCGTTTCAAAACTTCCATAGAAGAAGATCATATTTCAAGTAGTGATATCTCACTAGACCTGTGCCACCTTTTATGTTTGACCCCCTCCTCACACAAACACACAACGCATGTAAGGTTATGGCGTATAGCGTTGTGGTCACGCAACATTTTCGACGATATTGGAGATCAAAAACACTGACGTTGCATTGCAAGAACTGTGTAATTCCCGCCTTCACACCCACGAAATCGAGGAACAAATGCAGGCCGCCGTGAGAAACACACCATCGCTTTCTTATGTGATTCTTAAAGAGAAAAGAAGAGAAAAGTGAGCCCCGTAACTGTCTGCATCAGAGTGTGACACCTCAACAGTAGCTCACGTGGGATGGGGGCAAGGAGGGATTCAAAGGATAAGATTAAAAGGTATATGTAGAGAGGGGGAGGAGAGAACGAGGCGCAGGGACAGCGAACGACTGAAAACGACAAAAGTAAACAGGAGATAGGAAAATGGACACGGTCGCAGGAATCCGTGGACGGGGCACCACTCAGCGAGAGGCTCTTGTCGGCGGCAGATGGCGTAGGGCGAGCCAGTCGGCCGGAGCTGCGCTGTCGTCGGAGACCACGGGGGCACAACCCGTCGGCACGAAATAGAGAGCGAGTCACACCATCGCTTCATTTTCATTTCTGCATCCCATGCGAGGTTTACTTTCTTTAGTACTCGACCATGAATGGGAGGGGAATTGGAGGGTGGGCTCCGGTGAGACTTTTCTACCCCCCCCCCCCCCCTTAGAAAGAGCGTATTACGGGGAACAATTATTAGATGATAATTTCGCGTTTCCTTACGGCAGACAATTTGATCGGGCTGGTTGGTTCGAACCCGTGGCAGCGTAACCGTGGTAGTATTGTCACCGGGAGGCACCGGAGCTCTGGGTAAGGCCGGTGTCGTTGGCAGAAGAATGGGCGGCTATGTGCCACAGAAAGCGGGTATGTGTCAAGCAGCTCCTAGCATAGCATAGTCATGCATAGTTCAGTGTGCTATGACAAGGAAGTGGCAAAGGAAGTGAGGGTGAGAAGAAGTGATGTGACGCTGAGGAGAAAAGGGAGAGGGCAAAGCACGCCCCAGCCTTGCACATTATTTAGCATATTTACCATTGTATAGTATTTATTTAGCAATTGGGGAGGGGGGGCAAATAGAGGTGAGGATGAAGGGAGGGTTGAGAGTTAGGAGGAGGCAGAAAAAGAGAAAGATGGCAATATACAAGAGATAAATATTGACGCCAAACACAGTATTCAAACTACGCGCGCTAGTTCGTGCGCCCCCCAAGAGACCAGCGGCCCGATGAAAAGACAAGAAAGGGCCGTGACGGCGCGTGCCTCCTCAGCACGGAATTTTCACAAAAAAGAAGTGATGGACCGCTCGAGGGCTTCTCGGAGATTGATTCATTTTGCTGATCGCCTGTTAGAAACGCTGCTACATTTTCCTTTACTTCTCGGGCACAAGTTAGCCCAAATAAACAGTTATTCTTACACCATTTGGATTGTGCGTAACGATATATATGATAGGAATAAAATTAAGAAGATGTGAAAAGATAATTAAGGAAACATGAAGAAGAGAGGAAGGCTAATAAGATGTAGGAATAGATAAAGAAAGAAACATAAAGAAAGAAGAAAACGAAGAGAAAATATGAAGAATTAACTCAATCTGCGTTCACCAGTTGGTGGCGCGGCGGGAAAGCCAGCTCTGCTGCTTACTCGAATTTCCCAGGCGTAGACTGTTCGGGCACCGAAGTGAAAAATTGATTCAGACCCCAATTCTCTCTGAGAACTATCAATACCGAGGAAGACGACGCAGACAGCGTAAAATGCTGCTTTGCATTCTTTATGATACGTGGCTACATTTTGGTCGCATTTCTTTTCCCAGGCGTGATATATCGAAGTGCTGCCGCTCTCTACCAACGCTAAAAAGGCCGTATACATCCTAATTCAGCTTGAGGGCCGATCATACGATGCTTCCATAAATTATGCACGGACCTGCGGGCAGTTCTTCGCGCGCCATGATTTCCCAGGCGTATACGAAAAAAGAATGCGAGAGAGATATATACGTACATATAAGACGTGACCCCGAAGAGAGAGCTCTTGGAACTAACATTGGTGGCAAGAATGGCAAAGTCCACACAGACGCTCCTTCTGTATAGGCGGCGCTAAAAACTCGAGCGGTGAAGTCGATTTATCGTTATTTTCCTCAAGAACTGCGAAATAACATACACTAAGAAAACGTGACAGCCTCTCCCTGAAGTATGTACACGGAAAAGCATGCATTCACAGTTCAGCGCTGTGGATAGATTTATATGTAGTACAAATAACATGATCCTAAATAAATGAAGCAGTTCTCAATCTTTCAGTGGCTTGCGCATTCTGCGCGGTGGTTTCCCAGCGACCCGCCGCATGTTTGTTTATTTTCTTCCTTGCAACTACTTTTTAACTGATCTAACATCGAACAGTTGTTAGAGGTCTTATCGTTTTGCCCTATCTTGAATATTGTCGAATATTTTCGTTTGTTCAAGCGTGTACACGGTCATTTGAGAAGACCCTGTACACGCTGCGTGGAGGAGTATACTCTTTAACGCCACGCGGCCACCACCAATTGTGCTAAAATTCATCGACCAAATTGTCCATCGTGCTAATCGCCGATGTCCTCAATTGCTGTTACACGCAAAGGCTTGCCAGACCTGTAAACCGACGCTAGTCCTGAGTCACGCTATGAGAACAGACGCACCCGGACTCAAGAGACCACACGACGATGCCGCACCTGTAGCCTCTCATACGCAAGTGCCGGTTTATTGCTATAGACCACTAGTAAGGGGACGCAGCCCAAGGATGGAAGGAAAATAGGAGGAAAAGAACGGCAGGGAGGTTAACCAGCTTATATGCAGCCGGTTTGCTACCCTGCGCATGGGAGGGGGATGGGGGAGATGAAAGATAGAGAGCAGAGAGGGAAGAGAGATAAACACAGCACATTCGGCAGCACACGCGCGCACACTCAGTCATAGTCCAATGTTGCTAGACAACTATAAAATGTCCGCTGCCCCTCCCTTTCTCGGCGGAGACGCGTTGGTCAACACTGCATCTCGAAGATCTGCTTGAACTGCTTGTCGTAGGACAGGAACTTCGGTGGACAACGTGCTCTCAGAGATCTTCGAACAGGCTTTGTGTCGGAAGTGCTGTCTGCGGTGATGTCTGGTTCAACTGGGTTAGTCACAGGAGTAAACGACCCAGCACTGTCATTGTAATCCTGGTCAGGCGTTCGAGGCACTTCCGAATCGCGGGTTGGCTGCACATCTTTTGTTATCCCATCATCGAATAGGTCCCTAAAACTGAAGGCTTCGGACGTGGGTCGTAGATGTTGTCTATTTCGCCTGTACTGCTCACCGTCCTCAGAGAATACCATGTAGGAACGAGGTGTAACCTGCTCAAGCACCGTCGCTTTTCTCGACCATCCCTTCTCATTTTTCAGGCGAATGATGTCATCTGGCTGAAGTCTTGAAAGCGTTCCCTTCCGTGCACCGTGTTGAGGCCGCTTTGTGACTTTTCGGCTGCCAGACGGATTAAAGTCGGGAAGACCAGCCTGTAGGCGGCGATTCATTAGCAGTTCACCAGGGGAACCGCCGCACTACTGGGGGCTTGTGCGATAATTCAAAAGGCCTTGGTAAAAGTCACCTTCTGAATGCTGGGTCTTCAAAATATGTTTCACCCCTAGCACGCCTTTTTCCGCTGGTCCATTCAAACGTGCAAAGCAAGGACTCGACGTGATATGCTTGAAGTCGTACGACGCCGCGAATTGGGCAAACTCTCTTGATGCAAATTGTGGCCCAATGTCGCTGAGAACTTCAATCGGTACTCCGTGCCTAGCAAATATGGACGACATATTGCGTATCACTTCTTGTGCTGAAGTGCCCTGTAGCTCTTCAACATCCGGATAATTGGAGTATACGCGTCGTAGAGCACCAGGTACATTTTACCTGCATATTGACATAGATCTGCCCCAAAACTAATCCATGAAAAATGCAGGGTTTCTCTCATCAAAATCGATTCTCTAGGTAGGGCATATGCGTTGATCTTGCAAGTTTCACATCTGCTGATCATGTTCCTAATGTCTTGAGTCATTCCTGGCTAGAACATCAAAAGCCTTGCCTCACGAGGAAGTGTATTTCTGCCGAACGCTGCCTATTTCGTTTGGTGTTTTTTGTGTGAATTTACGCTCTATCCGAGGATCATCGCTCTCCTGCGGGCAGCGATGGATCCAGGCCCCACCGTACGCAATCCGGACTTGGCGTCACCTTCGACGTCAACCTCAAGGAAGCGCAACAGCCGGGAGGACGACAGCACCAGTGACAGCACTGAACTGTACACGGCGAGTAGTGAAGACAGCGACGATGATTTCATTCCTGCAGTGAAGCGTAAAGCTAAAAGAAGAATGGTCGGCGCGTCTTCGCCAGCTAGCGTCTCTACCGTGAAGGCGGCGTGCAGTTCTGAACGCCATACCATACTTTTTGTTCCTGTCGACTCTTCGATCAACCTGAAGAACATGAACAGGCAAGTGATATCAGCGCGTCTCGAAGCTATCGTGCCTAATGAGATAAAGGATATTAGGCTCAACCCACGGAAGAATATCTTGGCCATAGACGTTGAGCACCCGGCTGCGCTACATACCCTGCGAACTGTCACGGAGCTTGGAGGCATCTATCTCAGAACTTACATTCCGCAGGATAGTGACACGACGACAGGCGTCATGACGTTGATGTTTCCATACCGAACGCAGACCTTCCTGTTCTGATAAAGCCAGCTACTGGGGCAACGGACATATTGCAAGTATGCCGGCTTGGCAAATCCCGTTGCATCAAGGTGACCTTCAGAGGTGATTGCATCCCATCACATGTAAAGGTTGGTCATTTTCGTCACGTTGTCCGACCATACATCCCAAGACCACTACAGTGCCACAACTGTCTAAAACTGGGTCATGTTAGTGCTGTATGCAACAACAAGCAAGCATGCCCACGTTGTGCCGAACCCCACAAAGCAGAGGCTTGCCAAGCAACTCTCCTAAAATGCAGCAACTGCAACGGGAACCATGAGACCTCGTCCAAAGACTGCCCAGTACTGAAGAAAGAGAGGAGCATTTTGAGACAAATGGTTAAAGACGGATCCTCACGAAAGGAAGCGGTAACGGTTGTTCAACGACGGCGTTCCCGTCGACGGCGGTGCTCGAAGAAAAGAAAAAGCAGTCCTGTGCCGAAGGTGCCTTCACTAACGCCGCCACCGCCACCACCACCGCCGCCACGACCACAGATACCTCCCCCGCCCCCACCACCAGGTGGAGTACGTCCAGAGGTGCCGGAATACACTGTGGCGCTACAGAGAACATCCGGCTCTGACTGGCCAACTTTACCGCGGGTACACGTGTCTACGGAACCACAATATCGACAGTCAACAACGAATATGCCCCCAGCAGACAGTCTGTCCGCCCAAGAGGTACAAGTCTTTTCTGTATTGAGGTCGTTCATGAGTGTTATTCGCACTCTATTGGATAGTCTACAGATTCCTGCCGCTAAATGCGCGCTGCAAATCTTGGACACACTAGAACCAGTTCTTGCCGGACTTCAGTAAGAAGATGGCGCACCATAGACCGCATCAGTCTTTCCGAGAAAAAGTCAAGCGTGCTTCCATAATTCAGTGGAACGCAAGAGGTCTACAGTCAAGAATGCCTGAGTTCAGACAATTCATTTTCGAAAATAGGTTTCCCATCATCATCATTTGTGAACCGCATTTTTCAAAAATACCTCGTCTGTCGGGCTATGAATCGTTCGTTTCTTCATCGTGCATTGAGCGAAGTCAAGTTGCTGTGTACATCCGTAAAGAACTCACTTACGTTCTCCAAAGAGTAGAGTCTCACAATGGAAATCACTACGTGTGTCTATATGTTAAAAAGAAGAAGTTGTCGTTTACGCTGATAGGCGCATATATAGCGCCGTCAGGCCGACTAGATCAACAGATATTGAATGGTATATTTGCAACGACTCCAGCACCTTGGCTATTGATGGGTGACTTCAACGCCCATCATCCATTGTGGGGAAGCATCAGGACAAATCGAAAAGGCACGGACCTAGTTGATCTCGCATCAGAGCACGGGCTTCAGGTGCTGAACGACGGCAGCCCTACTTATCTCCGAGGAGTAACTTACAGCAGTTGCCTGGACTTGACATTAGTGTCGCATAGCATTGTCACGAAAGTCTAATGGTTCACAGATATTGAAACACATGGCAGCGACCATATCCCCACGTACGTGACAGTAAGAGGTTTGGACGATTCTCCTTCCCCTGGACATTCAAGACTTATTGACTGGGAAGAGTTTCAGATATCAGTGGAGAGCAAGTGCATGCACGAACCACCGGAATCCATTGAAGAAGTGATTAGTTGCGCAATGGAGACTTCCACGAAGATATGTTCGAAAGAATCGAGACGCACGGCACTCGACCAAGAGTTGGAACAACTTCGAGCGGTCTGCCGACGTGCCGAAAGACGATACAGACGCACGAAATCTATCTCTGGCCTCAGAGAATCCAGACGCATTCAGAAAAAAATCCAGCGTCGAATGCACAAACTTCATGAACAACGGTGGAAGAATTTTTGTGACTCGCTAGACCCTCGAAAGCCCTTGTCTCCCGTATGGAGGACTTTTCGAGGTATTCACTCGCATCCGCAACAGCGTCACCCCTTCGCCGCTCTGGCGCTACATCAACGTCGCTCACAGCTTGATGTTTCTGGAAAATTTTGTGCAAAGATTGCCGGCGACATCTCTATACCGATCGATCTATTGCCACAGGATGTTCCAGTCGCACGAGATCAGCAAATGTAGGTTGCATTCACCATGGAAGAACTTCATGCGGCATTGAACACATGCAGACGCTCATCGTCCCCAGGTCCGGATGGAGTGACCTATACTGCCCTACGTCACCTAGGCCCGAAGGCACAGCGCTGTCTTCTGGACATTTTCAATAAGTCTTGGCATGATGGAATGGTGCCTGATGAGTGGAAGTGTAGTCGCCTGGTGCCTTTGCTGAAGCCCGGAAAGTCTCCATTCGATTTGGCATCATACCGGCCTATAGCACTAGCAAGCTGCGTTGGCAAGGTCATGGAGAGGATGCTGCTTACACGCATGGAATGGTACCTGGAACATTACAACATCTATCCTGATGCTATGGCTGGTTTTCGACGAGGTCGGTCCTCAGTTGACAGCGTTATTGACTTAGTGACCTCTGTTCAGCATCAGAAAGCTCAGAAGCGGCTGTCGGTAGCTCTGTTCTTAGACGTGAAGGGTGCCTATGACAACGTGACCCACGAGGCTGTTCTCAATGCTCTTGAAGCAGCTGAACTTGGAGGTCGTGTCTTTCGATGGGTAAGAAGCTACCTCACAAAGAGATCCATGTTCGTTTTAACTGAAGATGGGTCTACGAATAAGTATTTCACAAGTCGTGGGGTGCCACAAGGTGGTGTTTTGAGTCCAACACTATTCAACCTGGTTCTCGTGGGGCTCACCGAAATGCTGCCACAGACGGCTTATATATCTCTCTACGCTGACGATATCTGCATTTGGGCGTCCGGCGTGACACGGCCTCAAGTGCGCGCAAGAATACAGAAAGCGGCAACAATGACATCGACATACCTTCGCCAGCAAGGTTTGACTATCGCCACAGAAAAATGCGCAGCGGTGGCGTTTACACGCAAACCGATGTCTTTCTACTCATTGTGCATCGATGGCAGATCAATCCCATATAAGAGCACTCATAGATTCTTAGGCGTCATCGTAGATCGTGACCTAACCTGGAGCCCGCATGTCACATACCTGAAGAAAAAGCTCATTGGCATTGAGAATGTATTCAAGTTCGTCGCCGGAAAATCATGGGGCCCATCCGTGCGCTCCATGTTGCAGCTTTATACAGCCCTCTTTCTCGGAACTCTCCGGTACAGCCTTCCTGTCCTGTCCAACACGTGCAAGACTAACATCCGTGCACAGCAAAGCGTACAAGCCCAAGCACTTCGGACATGCCTTGGCCTTCCAAGATGCTCATCGACAGTGTCAACTATTGTTATTGCACAAGAACAACCGGTCACAACGCACATCATTGTCGAGACGCTGAGAGCGCACATTCGGCATTTATCACGGCTACCGTCACATCATTTAGCGTGTTTGACAGCTCGGAGGCCCCATTCTTCGTACTGCGGTATCGTGACAAAACATCAGGACATACTACCGCCTGGCTTTAAACTTGCGATGCATCCAGCAACTGCGCCATGGAGTCTTCGTCAACCTGACGTGCGCTTATCAGTTCCTGGAATCTTTAAGAAGGCACGCATGTCAACGCTAGCCCTGAAGCAATTGACTTTGCGTCTGTTGGACGAAAGATACTTCGACCGCATACATGTTTACACCGATGGCTCCACTAATTCCAACACCTCCACAGGAGCAGTGGTTGTTCCATCTGAAAATGTGTTGCTTCAGTACAAGTTTTCTCACACCACGACGTCGACAGCAGTAGAGGTCGCAGCACTTCAAGGTGCAGTAAAGTACATTCTTCGCCAGCAACCTAACCAATGGGCCATCTTTTGCGACTCCAGGTCAGCCTTACAGTCACTACGGTTTGTTATGCAGCACGGGCTACATGAACAATCGGTATATCAGATAAGGCACGACTACCACGAAGCGGTCGCGGAAGGTCACGATATTGTATTTCAGTGGTTGCCGAGTCATTGCGGAATCGTCGGCAATGACCGCGCGGATGAAGCTGCTCGATCGGCTCATGACCAAGACCAGCGCACGCCCATACCACTCTTGAGAACGGACGCTGCAAGGCTACTACAATCACTTGCTCGCCGTATATCTCTCCTACAATGGAATACGCAGGGTTTCTCCAACACGCACCTGTTTTCGATCGACCCAAACTTGCAACTTCGTTTGCCATCCGGGCTCCCACGATGCGCTGAAACTTTACTGTGTCGAATGAGGTTGGGCGTGGCATTTACGAATTCGTACTCTCGTCTCCTTGGAATGGCGAGCACTTCGGCATGCAACATCTGCGCCTGCGAGGAAACGCTTGAGCACATTCTATGTCATTGCCCAGCATACCAGACCGAACGACGTATTATGGAAGCCAAGCTCTGTCAGCTGTATTCACGGCCGATTACAGAAGAGAAGATCCTGGGACCTTGGCCGACGGCTTCCCATACGCGCAAAGCCACGAAAGCCCTCTTGTACTTTTTAAGGACCACCAAACTTCACGACCGCTTGTGAAAGAACTGTGCGAGGCCGTGCTGTGTAGTCTCGAGCTGACTATTTATGCTTCTCTTTCTTACTCCTCTTCTTCTCTGTCTCTTTCCGTTCTATTATTCTCCTTTTCCCCCACCCCAAGTGTAGGGTAGCCAACCGAGCCAAGCTTGGTTAACCTCCCTGCCTTTCCTCTCTATTTATCTCTCTCTCTCTCTTGCCTCACGAGTGATTTGTTTATACCTAAGTGGCCTTCATGCAGCCGACTCAGTATTTCTGATCGTAATGACCGCGGTATGACCACTTTGGCTTCTTCAAATAACAGCTTTCCAATGACCGACAATTCTGAGCCGTAAGCTTTGTACGGACCCGTAAGCGGTTGCTCCTGATCAGATTGAATTACTCTGATCACATCTGAGAGAATTGAATATTTTGCCGTCTCTTCGACCAGTTTCGCGCTGGTTTTATCACTGGCCAGGCTGGACTGGACCGCTACTGCATGTACCTCCACATAACTATCTTCGTCTTCTGTCACGTTGCAGTGGGGATTTAAAGCCCTAGATAGCATGTCTGGCAGGACTAGAAGTTTACACAGAACATAGGTAAACTGTTATTCGTATCTCATCAGTCGGGGCTACAGGCGTTGTAGTCGGGGAGGCATGTCACCAATACATTTTTTTGATGTCGAAATCAACGGCTGATGATCTGTTTCTATGAGCACCCTTCACCTATGTATAAAGTCGTGAAACTTTTCACAGCCATAGACAACGCCTGAGGCCTTCTTTTCAGTTTGCGAGTATCGTTCTTCGCATTCTGTGAGGCGCCTTGAGCTGTATGCCACTGGTCGCCAATCTGAACTATGCTTTTGGAAGAATGCAGCGCCAAGCCCGAATCCTGAGGCATCAGTAGACACTGTACATTCTCTTTTGGGATCGTACACCGCAAGCACTGGTGAGCTTGTTATGGCCTCTTGAATGGCGTCTAACTCTTTTGTATGTTCAGGTCCCCACGAGAAGTCCCTATCGTGCTTTAACAGTTCGTGGAGAAGAGTAGTTCTTTGTGAAAGATGAGGCACGTATATTGCGAAATACGTAACCATGCCTAAGACGTGCTGAAGCATTTGCATTGTGCTTGATTCTCGCATTTGCAAGACGCTGCTGATGAGTTCGGGCGATGGCTGTACGCCTTTTTCACTGATCTTATGACCCAGAAAAAATATTACCGTCTTGCCCATTTCACACTTCTCAGTGTTTAGTGTGAATCCATGTTTTTGAGCTGCGTCCAACGCAGCCCTCAAACGCTCTTCATGCTCTCTTTCATTCGAGCCCAATATCAGCACATAATCGACGTCTACTCTCACAACTGAGAGGCCATGAAATACTTGCGACATAGCTTTCTGGTACACCTCTGGTGCAGACGCTAAACCGAATGGCAGGCGAATAAATCTGAAACGCCCGAATGGCGTGCTGAATGTACAAATACGAGAGCTCTCATCGTCTAACGGAATCTGATAGAAACGAGAGTTGACATCTAATCTTGAAAAGACACGCGCGCCTGTCAGGCCGGCTTCAATGTCTTCACGCTTGGGCATTTCAAAGTGCTCACGCTTGAGGCATTCATTTATGTTCCGCGGATCCATACAGGACTCTCAGAGCGCTAGTTTTTTTTTTGTTTGTTTTTTTAACTATGACCAAAGGACTCACCCATTGAGTCGGTTCATCAACCCTTGCGATGATGCCGTCGTCGCACAAACGCTGCAACCCATCCTTACGCGGTTGTTTCAAAAGGTGGGGCACTCGACGCGGGTTTTGAATAACTGGACACGTTCCTTGTCGAGCCACTATTTTGTACGGCGTTCTAACGCATCCCAAACCGCGAAACAAGTTCGGGTAGTCTTTCATGACGCGTTCCCGAAGCATTGCCTTTCCCGGTCCAGCTTGAGACAGCACAGCTGATACTTCCGCGGTGCGACGCACGAGGTCTAAGTACTATAACACGCAGCAAGTCCGAGTAGGGCACATCTTTTTAACAGCACAAAAAACTTCAGGCTCACAGTCTTGCCTTTGTACGTAACTGGGATCACAACTGTTCCGAGATGCTTGATGGCTTGACCGCTGTAACTACGTAGCGTCGCCTTGCTCTTCTGAAGCTCGATCTTCTGACATCCGAAATTGTTGAGTCAACGCAAAGGGATCAAGTTTACCTGTGATCGTGTGTCTACTTTGAGCTTCAGTTTGATGTTTATCACGGCTGCGTTTATCATTCATCCCGAACTCTTACTGAAATAAACTTGCGACACTTCATACTGCACATTCGGCGAGTTGCTGCGCGTCTCTTCGACATCGTCCTACCACTTTCTTCGTTCTACAGGCTACTGCAAAATGATTCTTTCGGCCAAATTTTCTGCATCGTTGACCGTACGCCGGGCATTTTTTTTTTTGTTCATGCCACCTCTTGCACTTGTTGTAGGCTCTTTGGTCAGCGTCTTGTACTTGCTTGGCACATTTTCCTTGCTGATGGATTCGACAGCTTTTGTTTCCGGAGCTTGCCACTCTCTTTTCTGATTTGCTGCTTATTTCTGCGGATTGTGCTGCTTTAATGGCATCTTCCAGCGATAGTGAGTCCTCTCTGAGTAGGCGCTCTCGAAGCTGGTCGTCAGTGGTTCCGAACACAATTTGGTCCCGCATCATGGATTTCCGCAAAATTCCGAAATTGCAACTCTGCGCTTTTAACTACAGGTACCTCAAAAAGCTTTCAAAAGTATCTGCATTCACCTGGACGTGCTTCCGAAACAAGTACCGTTCGAAAGTTTCATTCGTGCGAGGCTGGCAATAGCTTTGAAACTTTTGAAGAACCGTGTCATAGCTCTCCTTCTCTGTCGCCGTGCAACCGAAAGTGTCGAATACTTCGATAGCTCAATTCTGGCCTTGAGACATGGAGTGGCCACGCCACTTTCTGCTTCTGACTGCGTTCCCACTCGCTTTCCGTGAATCGAGGTAGAATTAAAAACGCTACCAGTTCTCGGCAATGTTTTCGAAAAGTACGAGATGGTCCGCCCAACGTAGTCCTTCCATGGCTTGAAGAAGCAGGTGACACCGTTCACTTCTGACACCATGTAACCGACGCTAGTCCTGAGTCACGCTATGGGAACAGACACACCCGGACTCGAGAGACCACACGACGCAGCGGCACTAAGTTACTTTATGGCTGCGGCCCCTGTAGCGTGGCATATAGGACTCAGCCCGAGGTTGCTGGACAGCTATATTATGTCCGCTGCAAGATCTTTTCCGGGTTGACAGTCCCGCAATGCCTACGTTAACGGTCGTTGGAGCAGAATTTGATCAAGGCCTTACTGAGGCTTCTTTACGTGCTGCAGCCTATTAGAGAGACTATAGTTATCCAGTTGTTCGACTTATCTATATTCTTCTTCAGGCCTATCTTATATATCTGCTCTCCTTCCCTCCTTTTTCTTCCCCCAAATTTAGGGTAGAAAACCAGAACTTTCTCACCTTTCTGCCTTTCCCTCATCTATCTCTCTCTCTTTCTCTCAATCATACTTGAGCATAATTATGGTTGGACAGTGCTACGCAACAAGAAACGAGAAGAAAACATGCGCAGCCTCGCTCAAATGCATTCGTTGTCAAGTCCTGCATTACCAAAATTTTGAACCTATGTCGACTTTCCCACCTGTTTATAGGCGTTGTGCGCATGGTGGCGGGAGGGAATGAGGCGAGTAAAGTCTTCCCTATTATCATCATCATCATACTTTGACTTAATATGAAAGAGCGGGGGCTCTACGACAAACCTTATACCCCCCCCCCCCCCCCGTTTATTCACCTCTCCGTTATCCTGTGGTATATGAGGTTGCACAGCTGCCGTTAGCACAATGTTGCACAGCAAAGTGCGCACAGCCAGCCTGTCACAGCGTTACAAACCAAGCGTCTAGGGTTAGGAACATTCGGTGCAACAAAGCCGCATCAGTTTTCCGAACAGTCACGCATAAACGCAAAACATAACGTTAGGGGCGCATGACTATAGTTATAGCGCGAGAACAAAACGACGACACAGAGACAAGAAGGACACGAAAGACACGAGCGACACAGAGACAAGAAGGACACGAAAGACACGAGCGTTCGTGTCTTTCGTGTCCTTCTTGTCTCTGTGTCGTCGTTTTGTTCTCGCGCTATAAGTATCGTCATGCCATACCGACTAGCCCAAGCTGCCACACTTCTAGGGGCGCAGCCTGGGTGTAGCACACTGTGCCCGTGTCCCCCCCCCCCCTTTCCCTGAAATTTTTTTTTTCGCTATGGCATAGAGGGAGAAAAATGGCCATTTCAAGGGGTGTCCTCCCGCCGAAAAAACCTTTCTGGCTACGCGCCTGAATGACGTTTATTAAAGCGGGAGCCTAAATAAACACAGTTAAAAGAGCCTTCACGCAGTGTATCGGAATAAGCACGATAACCGCAGTGGGCGGTCATGTCTGTAGCTTATTGGTTTCCGAGACGTCATACTCCCCTCTCTCTCGCGAGGGATATGAAGAAGGGGGAGTGAGACGTCTTTATTTATTCAAGGTTCTCGAGCAGGCTGTTGCAACTGGCGAGCCATCAATCACTGATCCCCACGATGGCTGTGGAACATGAAGCGTTGCCTCGAAATGAGCGCAAGACGCAATCATAACGAAAGCTCATTTCTTGCACGCACACCACGAGCTCCTGAAATCTCTCCCACGCTTCAGTTAACTGCTGGCGATTTATCAACTTACGAGCGAAAATGTATAACGTGACAGCGTTATCGTATATGCTCTCATGTGTTCCCGCTTTATGAGCTATAACCTTAGCGGTGACATCATACAAAGTTTTGTACTGTACAAGGCTCCCGAGGCAATGCATAACTGTACACACACACATGAAAGGTCCGGTGTGACCATCGCGTTAACTCTTCCGTTGAGTGAACATTTGTTTGTATAAAAGTACTGGCCCTAAGTGTATGTGGTTCTTCGCAGTGGGAAATCACAAAACGGTATAAACAGCTACATAAGCGAACGCCTCACAGCGCGCCACCTCTACTATTAAGTCAATGTATGGGGCAGACTGCGCCCACCCCCTCATATGTAACTAGGGGGGGGGGGGGGGGAGCGACCGCTCCATGCGCACGTTATGCTTGCACGTGTACGTAACTGCGCGCCATTTTTCGTTGAGGCTGATGATTAAAACAACGGATTACAACGTAGCGTACTGAATCGTAACGCGATTAATTTAAACGTGGCATATACATCGATCTTCATTCTCTATATAGCCCTTAAAGGGCGTTCGTTCCGCTTTCAAAGCCCGGACCAGAACGAATTTTTTGCCAACTAAGAAGTTAGACCACACGCTCTGGCAGTGCCCCTCATCACGCGATTCTCGGCACATGACCGAAGGGGAATGGAGCTCTGCGCTCAAGAGCTCAGAACTTGCACATCAACTCTGGGCTGTCCAGAAGGCCGCTGCTCTACCTCCTTGAGGTAGTGTTCCTCGGGACCTCAATAAAGTTCTGTGTCTGTCTGTCTGCAAGAAGCTTTTCCTTTCGAGGAAGCCGTGCGGATTTCGTAGTCGCGGCAAGCCGCAAACGGTGGATGGCAATCCTCTATTTCATTCTACAGCCATACATCCAGTTGATGCAAAGTTACACGTACCTCTTTTGTTGTTTCCGGAGTGCATTCCACACACCCCCTTTAGTTGATCTTAGGAAAGCTCGCGTCCTTCAACCATACAAGCGGCACGTTTACATTGTCGTTTCTATTCTTATCATGACATTCTTGTGTTGTCCTCGTGCGAATGTACACGTAAAAGGAAATGACATCCTTGGCGAGCCTCTGTGTAATGGCGGGGCCATAAGAAACGCATGTTTTTTTTTTTTTCTCGCAACTGTAAGTCTCCAGGAAACTGCACACACAACTGAAACAAGTATAAGACAATGACTGTTTCCTTCACATTCCTCTATTTGTGCCGTTAGTACAACGTAGTTTATATATTTTTTTTCTTTAGAGTACCGAAAAAGTAAATAGTACGAACTCAAAGCTTCGCCCTCGAGCCTTCACAACTCTACAAATGCAGTTATCAAGGCCCTCATATGGGAAGAAAAGCTGTGGTCGCAACGAGCATCGCCGCAGCACGCCCACCATTGGCACGCGCCGGCTGCCGCTAATGAGCGCTGGAGATATATCAACGAGCGTCATTAAGCCAAGTGGTGTCCGGCATTAGAAACCACGGCGAATTGTCCACCGAAGTCGTCAGACGCGGCGCGAGAGGGCAGGTGGCCAATTCCGACCGGAAGCCTTGAATGCCTTTAAAGGAGCAACCCGCGCGCATCTTCAGAGCGACAGAATACCACGACTTACACGCCTGAAAGAGCTCTTTATTAATTGCAAAAGGCACGAAACGCAATCAGTCGAGATTCAACAGTTAACATGTGGAAATTCTATTGCTGCCATTTCCCAGCCGCGCCCTCGCTATTAAAAGACGGAACGGTCGGAATTTCATTCATGATTTTGAATTCAAGAATTTAACGCCAGGACCTTATGATGTGAACATTCCTGGAGTTTTCTATCAGAGCACAATGGAGCTAATTTTCGCAAATAGATGCTTACGTATGACGCCTCTTTGCTGCATTCTTTTTTTCCTTGCATAATGTTTTTATTTTTAGCATGACTTTCTCTTCTTCCCTTACTTTGCCAGTTATTTTCTCCGTTATTTGCTTTATGCTCTTAGATGTAACACGAATATACACAAAACACAAACACACTCCCACAAACACACACACACACACGCGCGCGTACGCGCGCACGCACAAACACACCCACGCACGCACACACAGCAATGTACGATAGGGGAACTCACAAAGATCGACCGAGGCAAGCTCCAGGGGGCGAGAAAACATCGGAACAATAGCAAGTGTATAAGGATGTCTGATTATACGTTACATACCGAGTCAGGCAAGCGTGAAATCCATAAGGAATGCACTATATAACAGGCACTGCTTTATAAAAGGCTACATCATGATAGGCGGCAGGTCTACGTACACTCCGCCGACTTGGAGGAGAAATCGTTGATTGCAGGGGCCACTTTTTCGCGGACCGTCGAGCAAGCGATCTTTTCCAACAGACCGACGTCCACTGGCATCCATGTGCACTCTGAAGATTCCTCACCGCTTTTTACCAATCCCAGGTCTTTCTTTCTTTCTTTCTTTCTTTCTTTCTTTCTTTCCTTTCTTTCCTTCTTTCTTTCTTTCTTTCTTACCTTCTATCTTTCTTTCTTTTTTTTTTTTTGTGCAATCTTCAAGGAGTCCGATTTTCAGATAAACGGGGAACGAAGCGTCTAAGAGCTCGCATCGAACACTCTTTTTATTCCCTTGCTTTTCGTTCGGTAGTTCGCCTCGATGTTGTATAGTATATTATACGTCATTTCAAATATCTGACACTTCGAGTGTATAAGCAAGCGATCGCGGCCCCCCATCATTTTCTCCTTGTGCCTTCCGGTTCTTTCGCGCAACGACTTGGCGATCGTGCTCGTGCTTCCATCTACACAAGCTTTCTAGCGGGGGGGACTTGTCATGACGCACAACACTACACCAGGAAGGAAATCAAGTGAAGAGCTTAGTTTCCTGCCTCCCTTACTTGGATGCGGTGCTATAAAACTTTCCTTTTTCTCTATAAGAGAAAAAACAAAAAGCGTCAGCCATCAATTGACTCACGTTCGCACTGTGTTGATATGTACAACTGTTTTGAACAAGTGCTGCGGAAAGATTTACCAATCTCGAAATGGGAAATTAGTCTGATTAACTGTGCATTTACTCATTAATTCAATCAGCTTTATATTTGGAAAACATTACCCGCGTTACTGAGAGCACGATAGTATTTTTGAGTATAGATTTGACGATTAGCCTGTTACAGACAGCGAAGTAGCGAAATTCCTCGGAGCCTGACTTCACAGCTCATGTTCTCGGACAGCCAGATTCGAGTTTTTTTTTTTGAGTTCGTAAATTAAGGTATAATGGAACACAACATACAGGTACCCTGTAACACCTTTGTAAGAAACACTGCCTCACGAATCGACAATCGCAAATGTTTTTAAAAGTCGTAAAATACGAGAGGTGTTAGTGAGATTAGTCGCAAGCTTAATTACTTTCTCTCCTCTCGTTAAGCGCACTGGAAGCTACGCAAGGAGTGATGGCATGATGGAAAGAAGTTACAATACGCGCATGTCATGACCTTGAGCACTCTTTTTTGTCTTACTTTTTTTTTGAGCGCATGGCTTACTTTCAGTGTGATCGCGAGCGTGGGCGGGGGCCCGTGGTGGCCTCAGTCATCCAATGGTCGTGAATCGGGGTATATGACGCGGTCGTCTGGATATATGGCGTCATCCGAAGAAAGAAGAGGGAGCTATTTCTAGCCGAGATTGAGAATCAATTGTAAATTCCTGACCGTGTTCTGCCCTACGATGTTTGGCTCGGGTGTTGTCGGGTGCCTCGACTACCGATCGACAGTGTTTTCTGACCACGCCGAAAAATACATTGCAGGGCCCATCTAAAAAGGCCGGAGAGGACCCGCCCAAAGGATCGAAGCGCAGCAGCCGATCGCCTCCACGAGTACAAGAATAGTACCGCTCGTGCACTCAGCAATCTTCTCCGTAGCGGGATCACCAGCCGTACGGATCATGACGTTCATCTCGAGTGCTCACCCATTGGTGTAGGCTTATGTGCATCCGCCTTTGAGGAGGAAATAACGCAGAATTCTAAAGCAGCACCTGACTATAGGTGCATGCGCATAAGACGACATACAAAGTGCGCCAGTGTGCATGCTTATCGCGAGTGATGATGACGTATGCTACCATTTATCTCCCCCGCTATATGCTCCGTACTCCGACTAACGTGCAAGGTAACAAACTCGATAAATCCCGGTTATTTAGCCGTCCTGAGTTTCGCAAAGCTCACTTTTTTTTTGTCTCTCAAAGGTTTGAAGAATCATTCGTCCTGGTCCAATAAAGGAGAAGGGTGGCGCGAGCTGTAGTACAAGAAAGTATGTTCGCCTGCACCATCCCCTCTCCGCCCCTCTCCAAGAGGGGAACATAGTCTAAACGCATCGCTCAAGTTCTCCGCTTCCCTGCCCCTCTGAAGTATACTCGCTTGTCGTGCGTGTCCCTTCAATGAGAAAATCCTGCTGCTGCCTATGAAATTGAGGCATGATTCACGGGTTTTCGGGATTGCCGCTGTTGGCTGCAACGAGGAATCAAGCAGGTGAGAGTGCGAGGCCTACTTACAGTAAATTGTAGCCACTGCAGCCTAAACGACTGAATATTACAACCACGAGCGCGGACACTGATTAAGCAAGTTTGTACTGCGTAAAACCAAAAGCTTAGGCGTATCTTCTTTATTTCTTAATTTATTGAAGCGAGAGCCTTAAACAGACCTCATAAAACGCGAAAATTCACCGTTGGCGTTAAGCAACATCGTGTGGTAACGACACCATGTGACTTCATCATGACGACCACAATAGCCAGAACTCGTGCCGTTACTACGACGCCATGTGATAATGTTGTCAGGTGACTTAGTCACAATGATCAAATGTGGAGCGATCATGAAGGTTGTGCAAAAGCAGGTGAGGTGCATGAGGCTTGCAATGCCTCCGATCTTGGAGGCAATGCGAAATGCCGTTCGAGGCAGAAAGCTTTCGTAGGGGAATGTGGTTGCATTCGTGAGAAGAAAAAAGAAGACGACGGCTTGTGCCTTCGGGTCACCTTTGGCGAATTTATTGTGATAACAATTATATGGACACTTTTGATTGATTTTCGCCGTCGCCGTCATGTCCCGGATATGTATGTATGTATGTATGTATGTATGTATGTATGTATGTATGTATGTATGTATGTATGTATGTATGTATGTATGTATGTATGTATGTATGTATGTATGTATGTATGTAAAAGAAAGAAACATGAAAGAAAGAAGATGCAGCACGCTCTCCATTAACAAACTAGGCCACGCGGCTCATACTGTCACACCACACTTCGTGGCGAGTTTTGTATGATACACAATTTCCCACTGGCTTGCTGTCAATGGACATAAAAGAAACATTCTAGAACAAAGCGTGTATAATGTTTGGAGAAGTCACACATGGCTTCCCTAAAGATCGACGTGTCCGATTACTTTATCAATGGAGGGGTGGATTCACTGAAGCACATACAGTTGCATGAAAGGAGCGTTCCAATATGTCTCCAGCTCCACTTTCACACTGAAGCAACAGGAAAGATTGCTCGCATCAAGTTCAGGGCTATTCGGGAAGTTGCCGGTCCTGTCGTACCTGTGTCTTCCGTTCCCATCGAAATTCCCACCACCACTATCACTTTCAACTTCAGTTTATGTATTTACTTTAATACAAAACACACATGCTTACAAAACCATACAGAAGGAGGTCCCAGGGCACTTAGCAGAAGGGGAAACTCCTGTCAGACGGACGAACTCAACTTGCTGTTCCAGATGAGTTGTGGTGGTTGAAACATCGCACGGCTTCGCCGTTGCAACAGTGCACATCTCACCAGGAACCTTGCGGACTGACGTCATGAACTTCTTGCTGCACAACTTCCGTGCGGCGTGCCTATAGAATGTGCCGGTGATGGCCAATGGAGATTTCAACGTTAACGTACTTCGACATGAAAACCAGTGGCTAGTCACGTTTCTCGATGCTGAACTCGGACTTGGCCTCCTTTAAGACGACACGCATTCAGCTATTCACAACAACACCTTTATAGATATTGTGGTCACTGCGTTACTGTTAATTCAAGAACAATCGACCATGTTCCCTAATTTCGTATGGTTCCTGAATCTCCCAGAGTTACTTCTTGTAAAAGTCCGATGTGTTCTTATCGCATTCATTGTCTCAGACTTGTACCGAAACTTCGCACAGAGTAGACAAGTTTGTGAGGCAAGCGCGAGCTCTTTACTCGGAGCTAAATTCAGTTAGGGCTCACAGCAAACGAACAAACAACGCAGAATCCACCGATTCCTCACAGTCTATTCCTGCCTATTCTCGCTGGCAAGCCCTTCGGGGAGGGCTCATCCCGCCCCCCACTATGGGGATTGCTGTGCACCACACTGCGACAACTGTGCTTCACAAACAACAACAAACAACACAAACAGAAGAGAACTCGGCTTTGGGCAAGCGCCCTTTCAAAAGACTTCCCGCATTCCAAAGGCATGGCGGGGCAGTGATGCGAAAGGAGACTTCGACGCGCGGTTCTGAGGGATGCGAGCTTCTGCTTCCGGCACAAAGTGAGATGGCAGCAGCCGCGGGCTGGGAAAGTGATTCAAGCTAGCTGTCACTTAAGACATGCTTCACTCATCATTCAAAGGCAGCTTGGCGGACCTTTCCAAGAAAAGTTCCTTTTTTTAAGTGTTCATTTTTTTTTTCACGAAAAAAAAAACGCGTTCTGGAGCGTGCGATACACTTTTGTGCAATTCCTGCTCCCGACGCTTTCTCACATCAACAGGTCAATAAATTAGATAGCATAAACGAAAAGAAACAAGTTGAGCACAATAACGAAGAGGAACGGGTCATCACGGAATTTTCGCTCAAATATCTTTTCCCTAAATTTGTTGCATTTGTGGATATCTTGCGTAGATGTTGAATAGAAGACTGCACATGAAGACATGAATTGCGTGTGGATAATTTCTCAACGTGTACCTTGCGAAACACACACACACACACACACACACACACACACACACACACACACACACACACACACACACAGCTTTTGCAGCTGTCTCTTACAGAAGTCCGATATCTCGCAGCACAGCGTTTACAAAGTCGCAAATCTGTCGATTCTGATTCTCACTTCCTTTCTCATCTGCAGATTACGGATGATCTCTTTTGAACGCCTGAGTGAAGTGTTCCTGCCTACGACTCTCGTTTTCGACGACACTGCATGCGTAGACGACAACGTTCAAACCAGTGACAAGTCGAACTCAGCTGAGCCGTCCAGTCGTGCTCAGCCAGAGCTACGGGCTAAGTTGTCAGCCTTCTTTTAGCATCTTTTCTTTTTATTTGAAATTCTGAACTATGACGCAGGCTTTGCTGCCTAAGGAAATGAGTAAATAGAAAGGCTATATGTTCAGAGAGGGATGAAGATTAAGCAGAGACACTTGTCAGTTCACAATCGTCCTGTCTGTACTTGTGAGCATACGTTTAGTGCGTCGTTTTTACTTGAACGTTACGTGTCGAGCTGTAAACGTTGTTACTTCGCTCGTCCTGTGTGTGTTTGTTTTCTTGCGTCATTTGTACGTGAGCAGTGCGCTGCACGTTTCGATCAGCTGGTCAGTCTTCACGTGACATTCCAATTGATTGCTATTGCATTCATTGCATCACCCTTGCGGCGAAACCGTGACTTTTTTTATCTGAAACATGACACCGAATACAGGCTGGGCTGCCTAAGGAAATGAGGAAAGAGAGAGGACATATGCTCAGGGAGCGATGGAGATTTGGAAGCAAACCAGTGGCAGCTCCTGATCATTCGGGAAAACATATGGCGCTGTAAAAAGTTGGCCTGTGCGAGCGCCAGTGTTCGTCGCAGCATTTGGCTTCTATGAATGCTCAGAAAGAGGCCCGTAGCCAGGGGGGTGCGGGCCTCGTCCGATTGAGGCTCCGATTGAGTGGATGTTAACACGTTTCAACGTACATATACCAAGAGAAGTGAGAGGGAGACAGAATGAGAATTACAGATGAGATTAAGAAGTTTGCTGCTGTAGCGTGGCATCAGAAAGTACAGGACCTGGTTCATTGATGGGGCATTGGAGAGGCCTTTGCCCTGCAGTGGGCGTATAGTCAGGCTGACGATGATCATCACCATCATCAGCCTGACTACGTCCACTGCAAGACAAAGGCCTCTCCCATGTTCCGCCAGTTAACCCGGTCCTGTGCTTGCTGCTGCCAATTTATACCTGCAAACTTCTTAATCTCATCTGCCCACCTAACCTTCTGTCTCCCCCTAACCCGCTTCCCTTCTCTGGGAATCCAGTTAGTTACCCTTAATGACCAGCGGTTATCCTGTCTACGCGCAACATGCCCGGCCTATGTCCATTTCCTCTTCTTTATTTCAACTATGATATCTTTAACCCCCGTTTGTCCCCTAATCCACTCTGCTCTCTTCTTGTCTCTTAAGGTTACACCTACCATTTTTCTTTCCATTGCTCGCTGCGTCGTCCTCAATTTAAGCTGAACCCTCTTTGTAGGTCTCCAGGTTTCTGCTCCGTAGCTAAGTACCGGCAAGATACAGCTGTTATATACCTTCCTCTTGAGGGATAGTGGCAATCTACCTATCATAATTTGAGAGTGCTTGCCGAATGTGCTCCACCCCATTCTTATTCTTCTAGTTACTTCAATCTCGTGGTTAGGCTCTGCGGTTATTACCTGCCCTAAGTAGACATAGTCTTTTACAACTTCAAGTGCACTATTACCTATCTCGAAGCGCTGCTCCTTTCCGAGGTTGTTGTACATTACTTTCGTTTTCTGCAGATTAATTTTAAGACCCACCTTTCTGCTCTCCCTGTTCAACTCTTTAATCATGAGTTGCAATTCGTCCCCTGAGTTACTCAGCAATGCAATGTCATCGGCGAAGCGCAAGTTACTAAGGTATTCTCCATTAACTCTTATCCCTAACTGTTCCCATTCTAGGCTTCTGAAAATCTCCTGTAAGCACGCGATAAATAGCATTGGGGAGATTGTGTCCCCCTGCCTTACACCCTTCTTGATTGGTATTCTGTTGCTTTCTTTATGAAGCACTATGGTAGCAGTTTATCCCCTGTAGATTTCTTCCAGAATGTTTATATATACTTCATCTACGCCCTGATTCCGCAGTGTCTGCATGACGGCTGATATTTCTACTGAATCAAACGCCTTCTCGTAATCTATGAAGGCTATGTATAGTGGTTGGTTATACTCTGAGCATTTCTCTATTACCTGATTGATAGTATGAATGTGGTCAATTGTTCAGTAGCCTGTTCGAAATCCTGCTTGTTCCTTTGGTTGATTGAATTCTAATGTTTTCTTTACTCTGTTAGCAGAGTATGTTAATGTTTTCTTTACTCTGTATGTCTCCTGACGGGAAGGGTACCAGAGTCTTGGAAGAACGCTAACATCATCTTAATGCATAAGAAAGGAGATGACAAGGACTTGAAGAACTACAGGCCGATCAGCTTGCTCTCTGTAGTATACAAGCTATTTACAAAGGTAATTGCTGACGATGATATACCCCACAAAATGGACGGGGGGGAGGGGGGGGGGGGGGTTGGCCGCCACTGTAGCTATTTCGGTAGAGCACCGGACGCGCATTATTCGAAGGTGGCAAGTTAGGTCTTGCCAGCGGCAGGTTATCATTTAGTCCACCTTACTTTCTTCTCACTGTAATAATAATTAGCAGAAATAACATGCCCTATACTTTTCTGGACTTTTTCGTCTGTTAGTTCTCATTAATGTTGACCTGTTTTCTTAGTGAAACTGGCTTTTAAAGAGTACTGTGTTAGCAAGTCAAGGCAGTAGAAACCTGGAGGTCTACGAAGGGGGTTAAACTAAATAGAGGACGATGCAGCGAGTCATCGAAGCAGAATAATTCAACGAACGAACGGGCGTCGTGGACACCTTAGTCACACCAAGAAGAAACAGCAATGAGAGCACAGCGTTGCTACAAATAGCCTCGCGAAATGGCGTCCAGCGCTCATTGCAGGGAACAGAGCTTCTCCGTGACCGAACTAGGGTGGCTAGAATTGGGAGTGTGAAAACCGGTCGCTCCAAGGTGGCTCCCGCACGCGAGCCTGCAGCGGTGGCGCTGTAGTCGGAGGCGCTGCCAGCTTTCTCTGTAGCTACGCACCAGCGAGGGTCGTTACAAGTTTTTCGCTAGTACAAGAGTTTTGTCAAAGTAAATATCAAACAGCGATTACACCAATTTTGAATACACGCATCTTTTGCTGAACGAACATTTCATTAGAGCGAAGATTTCGAGGGAGCGTCATTCCGACAGCACCACTCTTTATATCTTTGGTGAAACCAAAACGGTTTTATTTTCAATAACATAGAACTACGTCTTAACGGAGTCAAAAAAAAAAGCTTGCTCTAGCGGAGCGGGGTACCTTTGACGACGTTAGTTTGCCAACAATACCTTGTGCTAACCCGCGATAGATTGTGACGTTTGCTGCTAAATGTGCCTGGACAGTGCAACTTACCCAGTGCAGTTACGCATTGCCATTTTCTCAATGCTGAACTTGTATTGCACTTGAGGCAGTATTCTGAAACATGTGTAGAAACTGAGACAACACTTAATTTTATGGCTGCAGCAAAATTTATTACAGTAAGTCACTAATCGAAATTTTTAAACATGACACAGGGCTTCAATCACCTGACTTTTTTCTCAATTTTTACTTGGTTCAGACCCTTCAAAAAAAAAAACTCTCGTCACTCGAAATAATCTGAACACTGCTTTGTTCAACTAATTGCAATGTTCAATACAGCCAATTTCTGGAAACTGCTTAAACGTCGTAGAAGACTGGCTACTGAATTAGAATGCAGGTGCACTGTGCTAAACACATGTGTCAACTTGGTTTCCATAGTCTCTACCAGGTTTTACAGAGACTCTGACGGATACAGAAGTCCCCTTAAATTCTTTGCAATCTCTAGTCGCCTGCCTTGGCAAATCTTCGAGTCATTTGGGCAATCCTCCAACGTGCTAGGGTTATCGGGTCACTTTTTTCTGGTACGTAGTCCGATAAAAAAAAACTTTTCGTCTTTTTGGTTCTTTAGACAAACTCTTCACTATATATTTGGGCAGGCTTGGGAATAAGGTGGGTACAGCATCATCTCTTAAACCATAGTCTTGTCACGCTGCATTCTTCCTTGTCCTTCCACAATATGCTTGAATTCTCGCGCGCTGAATCAAAAACCAAGCGATAAGACGTAATTTTCAGGTAAATAAATGTATTTATCAAACAGTAATGGCGGATGTGTTAAGAGCGCCACAAAGCGTTCAATATCTGCACTTTCCGATGCCTTCTACTCATGCACACAAGTCTTTTCTGCTTTTAAATAAATTCAAAACATTTTCCTGGAGCGCTTTTTCCGCCCATGCGATGGTGCGCTCCCATTTCGCTAACTTGTCTTTGCATGCCAGACCGCACAAAAAAAGGGAAAAATTTTCAGCGCACGATCTGTATCCCCCGTTGCACCCAGGAACAAAACGAGTCCGCAGCGTTTTTTTTTCTTTGTAGGTGCCCTTTAGTATTTTAAAAGTAAACACAACAAAGTCGTCACACCACGTGGAACACAAAATATGCTGAGAAGCACTTGCCGCGAGTGACCAGCAGCCTCCCGGTTGGGACGTTAAACCCCACAAATCAATCAATCAATCAATCAACCAGCAGCCTCCCCTTGCGTACACTGCACCTGCAGCCGTCTCCGCCGCGCTAGTAGCCGCGCTAGCAGACAGGGCCTCCGATCGCCGCGCTAAATCACGACCTAGCGGAGATTTCGCGCACCGCGGCACCACTCGGCAAAGGAAACACGGCTCGCTTTTCACACCTCCCATTCTAGCCACCCTAACCGAACGCACCGCCATCATTAGCCACGGAGAGGAGACACGTGGCGTTGTCTCTCGCGGACGAACACGCGTTCTGGCGAACTTTTCCTGGGCGAGCCTTGTTTGCCACTTTCTTTACCGTGACAGGACGGAAGGCAAGATACGTCAAAAGGCCGAGCGCATTAGGTGCTTCGCACTTTCCATGTGCTCTAACTTGGGAGAGCGGCAATTAAGTCGTACATAACGGCACAGAAAAGCCGTTATAAGTGACCATGGCCTCCGACATGGCGGGCGCGCGGCGGGTTTCTCTCCGGCCGTCACAATTGCTGAAGGCGGACGTGACCATAGAGTTTCCTAAAATTACCTATAGGGGACTCTGGCGCTGCGATCGTTCAGCGACTATGGGAATGATAGGTAGTACACATATTTGCCTAGTCTTCGTACTTGCGGACGGCGAATCGTACTTGCGGCTTCGTTTATTGCTGTGTTTTGGTTTCGTTTTGAAAGAAATATTCAACCCTTTTGAACTTCGTGACCCGATTCGGAAAGGTAATTAAGTTTAAAAGAATAAGATGGCGAAGCGCAAGCGCTGAACATTCGTTGACGGAGCCAGAATACCAAGATTAGACAAATCCGTGTACTACCCATCATTCCCATGCTCGCTGAAGCGCCGTGCCTTGCAGCTTTCATAGACACTAGCGCCAGAGTTCGCTCTAGTGTATATTTAGAAAATTTCATGGTCGTGACGGGTATCGCCTTGCGCATTCGGCTACCGCGAGAGGGCGCGGTTTCTGGCCGTGCCAGACAGCAAAGCGCACGTATTCCAGCCGCCAGCGTGCGCATGTTTATTTTATTTATTTTTTTTTTTTAGGGGCGAAGCTCCTCTTAGTCTAACGTTGTCCTGGGTCAGGCGTAACCGGCAGTATCTTCTGACCAGTGTAATAGATGGCGCTGTCTTATCACTATTTCTCGTCTCATGTCCTAGATGTCATTGTGCTTACAGGAGTGTGTGCAGTTGGACGGGACGGGACGGACGGACGGACACACGCTTCGCCCCACTCATTATCATTCACTCCGTGAATATGCTGTGATTTTTTTTTCGCGTACGAGTAAGAATCACCACCAGAATTTTCTGGTTGATTTGAAGGAAACTATTTTTTTTTTTGTAACTGCACTTATTTTGGTCCAATTTACGAAGAAAGGCATGGCGACTGCTGCATTTCTCTGATAGGTATTGTAAGAAGGTATCAATTCGTATATGGAAGTATTACTTTTTTTTCACTACGGTCCGTTTTGTCTCGGTGCTAAATACGTCGATTTGAGAAATATAGATGCATTCTAGCATTCCCCCTTTCTGGAGACTTGTATGAGAAAAAACTGGGCTAATTATCGTCGTTGAATCATATTGCTCTCCTATCCTGACTCATAATTTTACTTTTATATCACGTGCGAATATTTGTGAAGCGGTCAACCGAAGCGCATTTATGCTCCAGATAACTGAGTGCCCTGGTTAGCTCATTGAAGTATAAGGTACGTGCGAAGTAATTTTGCCGGAATATTGTAGAAGGCTTCGATTAATGCTGTAAAAGATTTCGATTAGCCGGCCTACATTGACTCCCCACGACTTTCACAGTGAAGCGCCTGACTCGTCATCCTCTCCTTTCTCGTCATCTGAATTTTTTATTATGTTCGGTAGCAATATGGTATATCAGTGCTGTGTTCATTTACTGTACTCTCGACTGCATACAAATCAAAGGGTCGCACGTGTAGCATAACGGCGTCTGTCTAATGAAAACTAAGTGTTCGACGAGGTGGACTACTAAAGAAAAAAAGTGCAAATTGCCACTGCTAAGTAACAACGCAGTGTTTCATACCAGGTACACTCACAACTATGAAGCGCGTGTATATATAGTGTACTTCTTGAACAAGCAGAGCATTATGGTGTTCGTTCTTGCATCGCCCAACGTATCGATTCAACACCGTAAGATCACAGTGCGAATGGGCGACCATAAGAGACCAACGCGTGTCTGTAACCAGCCCGTGGCCGTCGCAGAACCGGCGACATTCAGTCTATACATAGTCTAGCCGCATGGCGACCGTCTGCACCCTCCACCCTGTATCCCACTTTTGCGGCTCGACGCAAGGATTGTTTAAACGGCATTACAGTGAAAATCAGCGCTAGTTCCACGAAAGGAAACAAAAAAAGGCAACCCTTTTAATCGAGTTTAACCCGTGAGCGTATAACGCGACACTCTTCCGACTTCGCTTATTGATCGGGCCGTAATTTTTTTTTTCCTTCACCAGAGCCCTCCATACTATACAGCCTGCAAACTTCGAAGTAGAGTAAGTTTCCAACACACTGGATCTCTTGCAGAGGCCTCGCAATTATAAGTGCTCTAATATGGGCAGCGCAGTTCTTCGGAAAAAAGAAGTTCACTTGAGAAATAAACGGCCAAGCATTGACTTTGCCTCTCGTTCACCTTGACCCGACATTCCCCAATGAGCGCCAAGTTATATAAAAGCGCAACACCAGATTTTTTTTCGCCACGTGCAAGCTTGGTCGACAGCGCGGCAGCCTTTTTGACCATACGAAGGAACGGCGCGGGGCGAAGAAAAGAGCGGGCCACGCCCACTTCTAATCAATAAATAAAGTTTTAATCAATAAATTAAGTTTTAATCAATAAATTAAGTTTTAATCAATAAATAGAGTTAATCAATCAATCAAATAAAGTTTTAATCAATCAATCAATCACGCCCACTTCTGGCCCTCTCCGTGCGATCGGGACGGACGGAAAAAAACCCGCCAACTCAAAGGCCATGTTCAGACTGATTTTTTTTTTTTCAGAACAAATGTTCGACTATTTAGAGTACGATGTACTCTACTACGGGAGAGCAATGAGCTGTCCCAGTTCACGCATGAAGCCCTAGGGGTCTGTGCGTTTAGAAAAAAAAGGTTAACAAAATAGAGTATATATATTCGCTACTCTACTATGGGAGAGCTGGAAGTCGTCCCTTGGGCCACATCGAAACAAATTACGCTCGGAGCGAGCTTGTGTTTAGAAAACATTTATTGCCACAAACGTCAATAACACTCAACAGAACATTTCCGTCTTAGGCATACTCTAACGATGATGACAAGACAGACGTCATTTACATGAACATGGATATGAGATGACGTTGAAAGAACATGTACATTCGATGGTTCACACAAACACAACCACAAAATACTTCAAGGTAAACAAGAGACGAATAAAACATAAAATGTGCGAGCTTGTTTAGAAAAAGTTTATTTACAGCATGTACAGAACACAAAGCTTCATACCATTCCAGTAACAGGGCACATACACGTCGGTACATCTATATTTCACGACTAACATCACTACGTTACAGTGAAGACATTTGCTCTAATATACATGATTATGTGGCATACATGTACACAAAAATTCATGTGATATCACGATACAAGGGTATAACGATACAATAGATCCAATGAAACACAATTTGTAACAAATGAAATCATATATAACAACTCAACGGGCGCTGCTTAGCACCAAGTCGGTCGAAAAATGAGTTGTATCCTTTCGTGTTCCACGTTGACGAAAGGGCACGACCAATGCCGCAGAAACTCTTGCTCCTGAGGAAGAAAAGCTCTTCGGAGAGGAAACGCGAGGATCTCTCGTCTCATTCTCCCCATTATCGCGGCCACAAGGCAACGCCGGCGGCAATTGGCAGCTATACGGCCTCACATCGGTTTCTCCAAAGGCTGAACAGCCCCGCACTATTAAGAGAGCGGAGAAGCGGCTACGGCGGAAATCGGCCGTTGGACACGAAAGTTCGCACAGCCATGTCCCCGAAAACCAGTATTAACCGCACGCCAAAAAGGCGGGAAACCACACATTCAAACGTCCGCATGTCGATTGGTCTCTACCATGACGCAGTTGGGCAAGTGGAAGTGCGAAACTACCTGCCATCGCTGCAATCGATCTCGCGTAAGGAGCAAGCCCCAGCCCAACCTCCAGACAAAGTCTCTGAGATGCCCTGGGCAACACTGCGGCAGTTATTGTTTCCAAGCGCGGTTTCAATACAGATTGACGATGCTGGTGCACCAAGGGTGCCGTAGAAGGGCGGCCATTGTGCCACCACTTTAGAATCGGCCACCTCCTATCTCTGGGCACGTAGCTTCCAACGTCGGTGAAATGCCAGAAGGGCTCGATACAAATATGGTAATTCAGTTGATTGGGACCTTTGTTTATTTGGCTATCCGGCAAGAAGACACGTAGTGATGGCCCCAGATGGTAGCGAGCCAGTGTCTGAGCGGGGCATGTCATCATTGCTTAGTATCGCAATAGAGTGCGGAGGGCACAATGTAGAAGCCGCGACGGAAACGTCAGGGAATGCAAAAACCGCCCTGATCTCGCGGTTGAGCTAACGCTGGACGCGATAACATTCTGTAGCCACCAGACCAAAAAAAATGAACTGATGCAGCTTTGCACTTTCCTGCAGACGTGGAGCGGTGGTTTAACAGAATGGCAAAGGTTACCAAAATTTTCCTAGGTACAACGTTTGAGTTAAGTATCGGGCGTTCCAAGAGGGGGAATTCGAAGTGCCTGGCTGCTTTGATATCATTTAGAAGATTTGTACAACGGAGGACCGATGCTATCCTCTATAACCAAATACAGTGAAAGTAACTCCGAGTATTGAAATCTCAGGAGACCACTGTAAGGCGACGTGATGTTGATACGACCGCTGGGTTGCCAATGAAAAAATACTGGCTTTTAGAAAAGTTTAACTTTGCAAACCGGAGATAATACCGAAATCATGGAATGTATCAGAGCATGCTGCAGCGAACTGTTCATATGTACATATAGAGTGATATCATCTGCATATGCAGCGACCTTTACCTTGAGGTGTTACCGGGTAGAGGTAAGCCACGAATCTGCGTGTGATGTTCCACGGCTCTTAGAAGGGCTCTAATGCAAGGGATAAATAACACTGGGGAGAGGGAACACCCTTGACGGACCCCACGCGTGACTCTAAATGCGTGACTCTCACGGGAATCTAAGTAAAGGGTACTTTCTAAATTAGTGTACATCGAGTTGAAAGGTTAATGAATTTATCCGGGAATCCGTATGCTCGTATAAACCATTTAGTATGTAGCCATGTTCTATGAAAATCAAAAGCTTTCTCTTGATCTAATGAAACCAACAGATCCTTGCGCACATCGGCTAATGGTGTATTGAATGATGTCCCGCGTTAGACCACGTATGGGTGTGTATTCTCGGCCCGGAAGCAGAACAGACCTGGTGGGGAGCGATTAATGTTGCAAGAAATGGACTTATTCGGCGCACCAAAATGTTAGCCAAGAGTTTGTAATCTACATTGAGCAGGGTAATAGGGCGCCAATCTTCTGGTCGCGTGGACATTGGGTCTTTCTTGGGAACTAGTGTTATACGGCCTTTGTGGAAAGAAGTTGGAAGTGTAATATCTTGGAAACACTTGCGAATGACGCGTGACATAGTCGGACCAATGATAGGCCAGAACTGTACATAAAACTCTGCAGGGAGTCCGTCAAGTCCTGGGGCCGATCCCTTTTTCATTGCGTCTAAGGCGCCTTTGATTTCGTCATCGGATGGCGGTGATAGGAGACGTCATTTGACATGTTGGAATCATGAGGTAAATCTGTTAGCAGAGGAGATGCGAAAAACGGATCCTGGTAAAGACATTAGCACCAGATTTAGGCCGTGACTCAAAGTGTTGAGTGAATTCCTGAAAGTCGCGCGTACCCGCAGCAGCTGGGGTGATGGAGTTCCGCGAGTGGGGCAGGCAGGCCTGGTGGACAAAGCAGAGCTCTGCGTGCATACCTTAGCAACCTCAGGGTGCGCACAGGGTGCACGTTCTACAGCGCCAAGCTGCACGAGCGAGAGTGAAGAAGCGCGCATAATACGCTGGTACCGTTCAAACGAGCTCCTCTTGCCATGCCCGCAATACAGTGGAAGGACTGGGATCTCGATTGGCAATGCGTATCTTCTGGATTAACAATGACGCATCTTTCGACATACGGGGTGCAAAGTCCTCTGCCCGACGCACTGCAATGATGCCGCCACTGTTCTTTGAGGCGATCCCAATCAGCTACAAGCGGCCCCAATGAGCGATGCGCGTAACGCTCGGGATAATGTCTCCGTAGCCTGAGAGTCCGGAGGACGCGGCAATCGAGACGCCATGGTCTGTGAACCGTGGGCGTCCCCGCTGGCAGGCGGAGAGAGAACATAACCGGCCGATGGTCGCTAATGTATACTGGTGTCGGTGGCAATGACATTACCCCGGTGTCGTGAACGAGGATAATGAGACTGGGGGATGCATACACGCGATCAATTCGGCTGCTCGACGCTGCTCGACGCCAAGTATAGGCATAATTATTGCCATGCACACTTTGATGAATGTCACTCAATGCCAATTGGCTGCACTAGACGTTCGAGTTCTCGGGCATTCCAGTTTGACCGGGCCGCGACCCCGGACCTCGACGTCTGCGTGTGAGTCTAAGACACAATTGAAAATCCCCTAAAAGTACCACATGTCGGGAATTTAAAAGAAACGCATCGGCATTCGCTCGCAGGATTTCAAGCTGGACGGTTGTGCCCTCACGATCTCCGACTTCAGCGTAGCTCCCGCCGTAATTTTTTTTTTCCTTCACCAGAGCCCTCCATACTATACAGCCTGCAAACTTCGAAGTACAGTAAGTTTCCAACACACCGGATCTCTTGCAGAGGCCTCGCAATTATAAGTGCTCTAATATTGGCAGCGCAATTCTTCAGAAAAAAGAAGTTCACTTGAGAAATAAACGCCCAGCATTGACTTTGCCTCTCGTTCACCTTGACCCGAGATTCCCCAATGAGCGCCAAATTATATAAAAGCGCTACACCATATTTTTTTTCGCCACGTGCAAGCTTGGCCGACAGCGCGGCAGCCTTTTCGACCATACGAAGGAACGCCGCGGGGCGAAGAAAAGAGCGGGCCACGCCCACTTCTAATCAATAAATAAAGTTTTAATCAATAAATAAAGTTTTAATCAATAAATAGAGTTTTAATCAATCAATCAAATAAAGTTTTAATCAATCAATCAATCACGCCCACTTCTGGCTCTCTCCGTGCGATCGGGACGGACGAAGAAAAACCCGCCAACTCGGAGGCCATGTTAAGACTCATTTTTTTTTTTTTTCAGAACAAATGTTCGACTATTTAGAGTACGATGTACTCTACTACGGGAGAGCAATGAGCTGTCCCAGTTCACGCATGAAGCCGTAAGGGTCTGTGCGTTTAGAAAAAAAAGGTTAACAAAATAGAGTATATATATTCGCTACTCTACTATGGGAGAGCTAGAAGCCGTCCCTTGGGCCACATCGCTACTTTTTTACGCTCGGAGCGAGCTTGTATGGACCGAAACTTGACTGTGGAGATGTAGCCGCACTGTTACTCAAAGTCACCAAACGACACAACATGAAGCCACCGTAAGCGACCTGGCTTCCACACGCCAAAAGTTTGCATAAATTCTTCAACGCTTTGGCCGAGTTCATCCACAACCAGTCATGTGGAGGGAAAGGGTTCTGCAGCCTACACATTTTAATTCGAATATTTTTGAAGACTCGATCAAATTGGCAGATCCCACGTACAGTGGGAATCGATGATATGCGAAGAACGAATAAAAAAAAGGTCGATATATCATTTTAAAATCAGAACAACGTTACGAGGTGAAGGTAAATTATGCCGTACACGACTTCCGTGTCATGATTATCATGTTTGGATGTGTCGTTTACCATTGTGATCTATTGACGCCACGTGATACCAAATTCAGTATATGTGGAGATAGTGAAATGCCCGCGAGCACGCTATGAGCGTGGCGTGTTGTCGTTTTCTTACATGAGACGCGTGTCACGATTATCATGTTCACACGGGTCATATATTTCGTCATCCACTGACGTCACGTAACACCAAACTTGGTATATGTGGAGCTAGCAAAACGGCTGCGAGCGCATCATGAAGGGCCCAATATACTCCAATGTAGCGTTGACGCGCGCATACGCTGGGCACAGCGACGCTACGTTATCGAAACGCGAGCATTCTATAGTCTGACGCCAGGCGCTACTAGAGTCCGTCGGCGCGGCCCGACGGCAACCAGCGCGAAATGAGACATGCTGCATTTTGTGCCGATGCGTTACCCAGACAACACTGCTTCTTCCTTTTTTCGTGTCGGAGGGACGCCGGACACGCTGAAACGCGCATGCGTCAGAGCAACGCAGCGCGGCGCGCGCCTGCGAGTATATGGCAGGACCGGTGCCTGGCGTGGCAACGCTGGCGTGACCCGACGAAATGAACGCCGGTGAGCACGCGCACCGCGTCATGTATTAACGCTTTGACTGTGACATGTAGTCATGTTCTCACATGACACGCATCTCATGATTATCACGTTTTCACCAGTCACATACCTTCGTCATCCATTGGCGTAACGTAACACCAAATTTGGCATATCTGAAGCTAGCGAAACGGCCGCGAGCGTATTATGAGTGTGGCATGTAGTCATGTTGTTGTTACATCACACGCATGTCGTAATTGTCATGTTTGAATGTGTCATTTACCCATGTCGTCCGTTCGCGTTGCGTAATACCGAGTTTGGTACATGTGAAGCTAGCGAAACGGTTGCGAGTGCATCATGAGCGTAGCATGTAGTCATGTTGTTACATGACACGCATTTCATATTTGTCACGTTTGCACCAGTATCATGCCTTCTTCGTCCATTTAAGTCCCGTATTGCCAAACTTGGCATAAGTGAAGCTAGCGAAATGGTCACCAGCGCATCATGAGCGTGGCATGTAGTCATGTTGGCATCCCATGATTATCATGTTTGCACCAGCCACATACCTTCGTCATCCATTCACGTACCGTACTACCAAATTTCGTATGTGACGCTAGCGAGAAGGCCGCGAGCGCATCATGAGCGTGGCACGTAGTCATGTTGTTACATGACACGCATGTCATGATTTTCATGTTGGTGTCTGTAGCTTGTGTTTGCCATGCAATCATGTCATACCATACCAGTTTTGCAACATGCCATGCGAACGAAACCACCGCAAGAGCTGCAGGACCATGAAATGTAAATCATGACATTCATGACATACATATCATGATTTTCATGTTATGACTAGTCAAATATGTTCTTCATACGGTAATGTTATGCCATACCAAGTTTGGTATCGATACCATTATCGAAACGGCCAGGAGAGCTAAAAGACGTAGGCGGCTAGATAGATAGATAGATAGATAGATAGATAGATAGATAGATAGATAGATAGATAGATAGATAGATAGATAGATAGATAGATAGATAGATAGATAGATAGATAGATAGATAGATAGATAGATAGATAGATAGATAGATAGATAGATAGATAGATAGATAGATAGATAGATAGATAGATAGATAGATAGATAGATAGATAGATAGATAGATAGATAGATAGATAGATAGATAGATAGATAGATACGCGCAAAGTCACCGAAGTTCGCTAAAGAATGCTTCGCATTTACTAACATTTTTTTTTCCCTTTAATCTAGTAGGGCAGCTCTACGGTCTAAGTGAAAACAGCCCCGAATATAAT
The DNA here is from genome assembly GCF_013339725.1 of Rhipicephalus microplus. NCBI lineage: Eukaryota > Metazoa > Arthropoda > Arachnida > Ixodida > Ixodidae > Rhipicephalus > Rhipicephalus microplus. Next base: position 216,405,101 of record NC_051165.1, read on the forward strand.
GCCAGTTGGGTGATTCCACAAGAGATCGAACATGCGGCATCCGGACGGTATTTCAGGGGCTAAGCTCCTTAAACCGTGGGTCGTGCGTCCGCGATGTATATAGTAGTAGCAGTAGTAGTAGTAGTAGTAGTAGTAGTAGTAGTAGTAGTAGTAGTAGTAGTAGTAGTAGTAGTAGTAGTAGTAGTAGTAGGTAGCCACCTCTCGTTTAGTCCTTGGAATGTCCGCTGGATCGCGGTACTTCTATATGATGAATATGTGATGAAAAGATGCGAGATGGCGGTACTTGGAGTGTTCGCTAGACGTACGCACGGACGGACACACAGATAAGCAGATGGACAGATGGATGCGCGGGCAGACAGACAGATGCACGGACTGGCGGACGGAGGGATGCACGAACGGATGCACAGACGGACGCGCGGACGGAAGCGCGAACGGGCTGATGGCGCTTCGCCCACTCATCATCATTCGCTCTGTGAATGTGCTGTGATTTTTTTTTGTCTGGCGTTTTATATGTAATGTGAATATATTTGAGGTGCACGGAACAGAAAATCTAATTTCCAAAAACTGATCCGAACGCGCCAAACAAAAAAAAAAATTATTGAAGATGGCGTCCGTTGAAGCCCCCGGCACACCTGTGCTATCCCGGCCGTGAAGGTCGCATTTCGAGGGTGGCAAAGTGGTAGAGGCGAGTCACCTTAGATTTAGGGGGCACTTTAATGAACAACGGGTGGTCGGCGTTTCCGGAGCCCTCCGCCAAAGCGTCTCTCATAATCACGTGGTGGTTTTGTGACGTAAAGCGCCATCTTCACGTTTTCAAACAGGCGAAACGCCGGGGTCGATGGATGGATGGAAAAACTTTATTTCGTCAGAAAGCAACTGAGGATGATTCCGTGTTAGATGGCCATCAACCCAAGGTTGGCGGCGACCTGTGTGGCCCACTCCACGACCCTTAACTGGACGACTGGGTCTGAGCTGGTCAACACGGCCTCCCAGTGCTCAAGAGAGGGATCACGCATAATATCCACCGGCGGCGGCACTATGCTACATTCCCAAAGTATGTGATCATATGTTGCCACAGCCTGACACCATTTGCATTGCGGCTTAATCTCCTCCGGGTACATTTTGTTCAACACGTAAGGGTTGGGAAAAGATCGCGTCTGCAGTTTTCTCCAGACGCATTCCTGCGCCTATAGTCAACCGCTTGTGCGGGGGCGGATAAAACCTCCGCTCTAGTTTATAATGATTCGTTATGTCATGAAAGGACACCAGCCCATCTCTCGCGGACCTCCCCGGAACTGGCGGCTCACCTACCCGGCTGACGAAACCTCGAGGATTCAGGTGAGCCGCCTCGTTCCCAGGGTTCCCAGAGTGTGCTGGTACCCAGACAATTTCTATTTCTCTCATTTCTCGTCCCGTGGCCCCATGCAGAAATCGTGCGGCGGTCGCCGATATTCTGCCCCTCGCCAGATTTCGGATGGCTGTCTTTGAATCACTGAAAATCAAATCTGACTGCGAATTAGTTATAGCTAGCGCTATTGCCGCTTCCTCTGCAGTTTCCGAGGAGCGGGTTTTGACCGATCCAGAAGCGATCAAGCGCCCCCGCCTGTCCACCACCACAATCACAAAAGCGTCTTTGTCCTTATATTCCGCAACATCTGTATAGACTGCCGCTTTGTACTCGCCGTACTCAACGTGTAAAGCTCTGGCTCTTGCCTGCCTGCGCTGCGTATGGTGAATCGGATGCATATTTTTGGGCAAAGGTTTTATGTACAGGGCCTTATGTAACTCTCGCCGCACCTGAATTTTAGTGTCCCCAGTGGGAGCCTCTGCTCCAATGCCAATCCTTTCCAATATAATCCTACCCGCTTTGGTTGTCGAAAGCCTAGCGTGCTGCATCACCAGATGCGCCTCCCATAATTCATCCAGGGTGTTGTGTACCCCTAGTTTTAACAGCCTTTCTGTAGGCGCGTTGTTAGGCAACCCAAGCGCTGCCTTGTAAGCTTGCCGGATCATAGCCTCGACCTTACCTTTTTCTGCGGCATCCAACTTCATATAAGGTGTCGCGTAAGTAATCCTGCTGAGCACAAACGCCTGTACCAGCTTACAGAGTTCTTTTTCTTTAACCCCGCTCTTACGGTTAGCGATTCTTCTGATTAACCTGACAGTAGCATTGACTGTGGTCTTAAGTTTTGCAAGGGCCACCCTATTCTTCCTGTTAGTTTGCAGATATAGGCCAAGAATTCTAATCGTTTGAGCTTCAGCTACCGGCCTACCCCCTACCTTTACCTCTAACGGCGGTGGCGGAATATAGTGTCTTGCATGTAGCCCTCTGGGTTTGTCCCGAACCACAAAGAGCTCGGACTTTGGCTGAGAGCATGAAAGTCCCGCCTCCCCTGCCAACTCTTCGACAATATTAACTGCCTGTTGCAGTGTTTCTTCCAGATGCGCGTCACTACCCCTGGTTACCCATAGAGTAATATCATCTGCATAAAATGTGTGTTTGAGTCCCGGTATCTCCTCCAGCCTCGGCGATATTTTAATTAAGGCGATGTTAAACAGGAACGGTGACAAAACTGAACCCTGCGGCGTCCCTTTGCCTCCCAACGCGAATGAGTCCGATTTGATATCTCCTATTGAAATTTCTGCGGTTCGGCCCTCCAAGAATGATCTGATGTAGCGAAATGTCCTGACCCCTGGGCGAATTTCCGATAGGTTATTCAATATTGGCTCATGCGAAACATTGTCGAAAGCTTTATTCAGGTCAAGCCCCAATACAGCTTTGGTGCCCGTGCCATGCCCGGGATTTACTACATCATGTTTTAACTGTATCATGACATCCTGTGTGGACAAATTGGCCCTGAAACCTATCATAGTTGGGGGAAAGATGGCCTTGTCCTCTGCATAATTCTGAAGCCTGTTGAGAACCACGTGCTCCATCAATTTGCCCACGCATGATGTCAGCGATATGGGGCGCAGGTTTTCTAAGCAGAGTTTCTTGCCTGGCTTCGGAATAAATATAATCCTAGCATGCTTCCATTGTGCTGGGATCTCCCCGGCCACCCAATACTCATTTATCAAGTCAGTGATCGCCCCGACCGATTTGAAATCTAGGTTTCTCAGCATTTTATTAGTAACTCCATCCGGACCTGCGGCAGACGTAGTACGCAGCTGCCCCATGGCAAACTCCACCTCCGCAATAGTGAACTCTTCATCTAGGTCTGAGTTTTCCACCCCCGAGTAGTGTGGTAAGCAACCGTCTACTCCATCAGTTATGTGCCGATTCCGGAGTTCCTGTATAAACTCTCCGATTGTGCCTTCATATTGATGCATTAACCGAGTCATTTGCCCCCGTTGCGCCGATTTTGTTGCTGCCGGATCCAAAAGATGCCTTAACAGCTGCCATGTCTTTTTGCATCCAAACTGTCCATTCATGCGATCACAAATCTGGCCCCACTGCTTGGCTTGCAACTCAATTGTATAATTTTCGATTTTACGTTCTAACTTGGCAGTCCTTCTGCGAAGGACGCTATTATGTTTTTGCTTCTTCCACCTTCTCAAGAGACTCGCGTGCGCTTCCCACATGTGTAATAGTCTCGAGTCAGCGGTAAACTCCTCCTGCTCGACTGGCACTTCTACCGTGGTATTACTTACATCCTCCTTGAGCGCCTGTACCCATGCATCCAGGTCATTAATTTTCCCGTTTACAGTGTCTGCTCTGTTTTTCCTAAATCTGTCCCAATCTGTAATTCTATGCCCCCTCACTTTGTCTTTATGCTTCGCAGCGCTAAACATCGTGGAAAGGATATAGTGATCACTTCCTAGCGCTTGTCCCGTGTTAATCCACTTTGCATTACTGATGCCTCTAAAAAATGTAAGGTCTGGGGAGGTATCCATGCTTACGCTGTTGCCTATCCTCGTATGATCTTGTGGATTGTTTAACAGCGTCCATCGCCGGGGTCGAGGTAATACAGGTAGAAGTTACCTGATAGCGACGCGGAAGAGACGATAACGGGAAACAAAATGAATGGCTCGGTAAGTGGGTGATATAATGTTCTCAAAAGCTTATTTACGTACTTTGTGCGTTGCACTATTTCTGGAGTGGAAGCTCTCTCAATGCCTTGCCAGCAGAAGTGAAGCCAGCTTTTGCCACTGCCAAGATGTCGGAAACGTGCTCTCTTCTGATAGTACCCACTTAGAGATCAAGGGGCTTTGATATGTTAGTGTAAATTCTACGTTAGTTCTATAGTGAAATATAGTTGTTTCCGACGAAATATCATATAAAAACGAGTATGTGTGACTGAATTTCCTGATAACTTTGCCTCCAATAAGAGGCTCACTATTTATTTATTTATTTTGAATACCCCAAAGGCCCCAGCTGGAGTATTACATGAGGGATGTGTATTAATTACAGAATAAAAAAAGTGATTCGAGGGCAATCTCGAATTGATGCGGGTCGGAGTGGTGCACGGTAGTTGCAGGCAGACGATTCCAGTCCCGTGCGGTTGTCACCAAAAAGGAGCGAAGTTGCACGGTGCTTTGGGCTGGTGGAGGATACTCTGCGCTTGAATGGATTGTGCGGCTTGATGAGCGATGGACTGGCAGGATGGCTGGAACTTCGATGGGGGCATGATAAATTTTGTGAAAAGGCATAGTCGAGATATGTGACGTCGTGATTCTAGATTAGAAAGGTATAAAGGTGGCCCCGCCGCGGTGGTCTAGTGGCTGAGGTACTCGGCTGCTGACCCGCAGGGTTCGAATCCCGGCTGTGGCGGCTGCATTTCCGATGGAGGCGGAAATGTTGTAGGCCCGTGTGCTCAGATTTGGGTGCACGTTAAAGAACCCCAGGTGGTCGAAATTTACGGAGCCCTCCACTACGGCGTCTCTCGTAATCATATATTGGTTTTCGGACGTTAAACCCCACATATCAATCAATTAGATTAGAAAGGTGAGCACGAGTTTTAAGTTTGTAAACACTGGATGTGTAGGTATATTCAGAGTAGATAAAACGCGCAGCACGGTTTTGAATCGATTCGAGAATGTTGGATAAGTGAGATTGGTGGGGATCCCAGACAGAACATGCATACTCTAGTTTTGGACGAACAAGTGTGACATACGATATTAGTTTAACTGATGGGGGCGCAAGTCTTAAGTGTCTACGTAGAAAACCCAGAGTGCGATTCGCGGAGTTGGTGGCTATGTTAGTCACGTGGGCTGACCAGGAAATGTTACTTGAAAATGTGACACCAAGATATTTGTATGATTCAGCGGGTGAGACTGCAGTGCCGGAAATGGTGTATTCTACTGACTGGTGATGGGGCCTGCGATGAAAAGATACCAATGAAGTTTTCTTTATGTTTAAAGACATGAACCACTTATCACACCAGGATACAATTGGATCGAGGTCGTTTTGAAGTGTAGTAGTGTCTGCGCTGTTTGCTATGGGACGGTATACGACGCAGTCGTCTGCAAAGAGGCGAAAGCTTGAAGAGATGTTTGATGGAAGGTCATTGATGTAAATGAGAAAAAGTAATGGTCCGAGTACTGTACCTTGCGGCACACCAGAGATTACAGAGGAATGGCTAGATGAGACGGAGTTAGCATGCACGAATTGTTGGCGATTGGTAAAGAAACAGCGAATCCAAATAAATACATTTGTATTAATGTTTAGACGAGAAAGCTTTAATAGTAGACGTTGATGCGGGACTTTGTCGAATGCTTTTTCAAAGTCTAAGAAGAGGGCGTCAACAGGTATATTTATGTCAAGGCTGGAACTGATATCATGATAGAATAAAGCTATAGTTGTGTGTCACATGAAAATCCTGAGCGAAAGCCGTGCTGACTGGAATGAAAATAGTTATTGCTGACTAAGAGCTTGACGATGTTAGAGTAAATCGCATGCTCCATTAGTTTGGAGCAAACGCTAGTAAGGGAAATGAAGCGATAAGTGCTGCAAAGAGATGAAGAATCTTTTTGGGGCACTGGAACAATCTTGCCCACTCTCCAATCTTCCGGCACCACTCCTGATGATAGTGACCGCTGCAAAATATGACAGAGTAGTGTACTATAGCTATGGATTTCGTGTTGTTGAGCATTTTCGCGTTGATACCATCGATGCCGCATAAAGATGTGAGTTTCAGTGAGTCGATTAGTTTTGCGATGCCGTTTGAGCAGAATGTGATGTCCGGCATCTTGCTATGGTTTATATTAAGAAATGAAAGCAAGTTATCGACAGGTTCAACGGTAAACACGGAAGAAAAAAAAGCTGTTAAGTTGTTCGGTGGCCTCGTGATCGGGAATTAGATGATTTTGATCGTTGTGCAATACTAAAGGTTGCAAGGTACTGGGGTTAATTGTGCGCCAGAATTTTTTGGGATTGTTGCTTAACATAGCGGGCAACGTTTGTGAAAAAAAAATAAAAGTTTTTTTTTTTTGTTAGCAAGTTTATCGATTTCTTTTTCTGCAGCGTAGTGCCTGTTCCACGCACATGCGCTATTGGACCGCTTTGCCAATCGAGAGTCGTTTCTTTTTGTTATTTAGGCGTTTTAATGTGATGTTAAACCACGGGGATGACTTTTTCTCGGTTACGGTAATCGTGGGCACATGCTTGGTGAATAGATCTAATATTTTGTTTTTGAATAGCAGCCAATTAGCTTCGACCGAACGATTTGAAAGGTCGATAAGAAAGAAAGCAGCGAATTGCTCGAGATCTGAGTTTATAGCGGAATAATTGACTTTATTATACAGTGTTATATTTTTGTTGTTTTTGTTGAATGGTGTAGTTTACAAGAAGAGGACGCATGGATTACTAAGTGGTCACCGAGTCCTGGTAGGAACGTCATCTGGGACACTCTTTCGGGCTCAGAAGTGAGAACAAGGTCAAGAATATGAAGGGAGTTATCACTGTCGCGCGTAGGTTCATCGATTAATTGCGCAAGTCCAAACGTTAGACATGAATTGACGAAATCGCTCTCTATACTGTTTTTGGAAGTAACACATGCTAGGTAAGTCCAAGGTATTGCTGGGAAATTGAAGTCGCCGAAAAGCAGTATCGGAAAATTTCGATAAGATTCAGTTAAGGAGCGAATAGCCCCGTGGAATTCAGATACAAAAAGGGGGTCACTACCAGGGGGACGATAGCAAACACCGAATATTGTGGTGGGATAACAAGCATTACAAAGAACAAACATGAAAACTAGGAATACTAAGACGCACTTGGAGCTCTATGTGACCCGAAAGCGTTTCTACGTTAAACTCTTTGGGCGTGCGAGGGAAACGCTGCGTTACCGCCGTTTTAACTCGGGAAAAAAAAAATTGCTTCTCGTCGCATGTAATATGTGAATCTCTTTCAACCTAGTACTTTTTGCGTTTCTTTTTTTTTTTCTTGAGTGATTTGTGATCTGTGAGAATATTGAAGTGCTGTGTGTTACATCCTGTCTATGTTCTCTTGTTTGTACACACGCCACCGAAGTGATTTTATTACACCAGACAGTTGTACTTACCTGAAATGTTGTTACCAGTTTGCAATAAACTTCCCTGTCCTTTTTCACTGAACGGTAAGACTTAATTATGCCCCTAGTAAGATGGCCGCCGCAGCCGCCATCTTATCAGGGGCACGGCTTCACTCCTAGACAATGATTTCCACTCCAGCATTTTTTTTTTTTTAACCCTCCTTGGTTGCACTACGTGTTTGAAGGTCTCCGTATCTACTGCATGAGCTGCTCGGAGGACTTCAAACTGAATGGTCGTGCCCCCGCGATCTCCGACGACAGCGTAGCTCCCGCCGGCTGGTTCGTCCTCCGCGGTCTCCTGACGCCGTGAAGCTCTCGCTGTGTTGTGCCCCATCCTCGGACTGCTTCGGCCGGCTCTCAGCTTTCCTATCTCCTTTTTTTCTCTCCCTCACCTCTTTTATTTCTTTTTCTGACTATATCTTTACTATACTCTTTTACGTCTCCATCCTCTCATCCCCCTACAAGACGCTGCGCCGTGCTCCGACCCTGAAACGGTTTTGACGACCTTTGACAAACAAATTCGGCCGGTAGACCAACTCCCAAGGTTAATTTAGAGACCGATTTTAGCTCTCTGTGTAAACTGTGTAATTTATTACAACGCTTTAAAGCTGCGAATCACTCCAGATCGCTGGAGATCATTGCGACTCGGCAGAACGCGTTTTCAACCACCCATACACCAAGCGACACGCTTTGCCCCACTGACGTCATCGTTTTCAGCTGATATGATTGGCTGTGGAACATGCAGCCCAGACTGCCGGTATCGGATCGGCAGCGGGATTTACGCGCATGCGGTCTGACGCCACATCGTGACGTAGGCGCCGTGAAGGCGGAGCTTAGCCCCGAACGCTCGAAGGAAGAGTTGAGGGCAGTAGAGGGTGAAAAGCGGAGCGGAGGAGGAGGGTACTTTTTAGTAATCGTAGCTACGTTAATAATGGGTGTTGCGATTGAACTCTGGTGCCAATTATTTGCTCCAGTAGTGGTCTAATCAACAACGGAATGTAAAAAAACAAACCATTTCAGGGACCCTTTAAGGGCTGCAGAAATGATCGTCTTTTTCTTTCTTCACCTAACCACCACCTCCACCCCACTGCTCGGTGTGCAAGGGAAAAGGGCAGTGAGAAAGTAGCTCCATAGCGGCACACCTGCTAAATGGAAGCCGGCAGTTACGGATGAGGCTTCCTTCAAGTTGTACTGTGTGCACCTGGCTGGTTGTGGCAGGGGCACCCAAAACATCCTCTCGCGATGATTCGCATAGTCTTGCAACAAAATAATGTTGACTGAGTTCACGTTGTATACGCTGCAAACTGGGCACGCGTTATCACTTTGGAGGGTGGCCGTCCTTTGGTCTGGCACACAAGGGGCGCCCTAGATCTGATAAAAGCTCGATATAATCTTATTCAACGCAAGCTAACAGAATGAAGTTCTTCTGCTGCAAAAAAATAATAATAATAGAATAGGAGGTTTCAGTAGAATGCCGACTCATGGACAACTAGTAATGGCCATGAACCAAGCACCCTCAGCAAAGGCAACTTTGACCGCTTTATTTCGTGAACAAAGAAAATGGGGACATATAATATTCAAACCATGTATTGAGCGGCATGAGCGGATGTCGATAAAAAATACTGGTTAAAATTGAAGCCAGGTTTTTTTATTTTATTTTCCTTTTCGAAAATAAGCTTTTTCGAAAGAACTTTTTCTTCTATCACGCTACGTCTAGGAACACAATCTTTTGTAGGAATGTAGAAAATATATTGCTCTATATTGGAACATTTTCTTGAATTTTTTGCGTAAAATAAGAAATGCGCCAAGGCGCATCAAAGATACCAAACGTTTTTTTTTTTTTTTGACCGAGTTTACTATTTTTCAAACCTTTTTTTTTTTGGTATCTGCAGACAGCTCAAGGAAAGCGTGGATGTAACTTACTGTGATGCATATCAAAACAAGAAAAAAAATTGACACAATGTTTACAGTGCGCGTTTAATTCGACTACGGAATCGGGAAATGTCGCGGCAAGGCATGGCGGGACGTGCGCGCCGCCACCTTCAAACATTTTCGTGGCGCGCTGGAACCAGTTTTGGAAATGAAATTTGCGGTTCCGTGCACTTCAAGTATCGTTACATAACATATAAACAAACAGACGAAACAAAAATACCGTCCAGACACGCATGTTCGATCTCTCGTGGAATCACCCAGTTCATCTTAAAAAGCGGAGTTGCACGCGACGCGTTACGTGCGATTGATTACTTGTAATCAACGTTTACTCGTAACGTTGTAATACGATCGATAACTTTTCGAAACCGTAACGGTCCGAGTAATTTAATCGCATTTTATTGTAATTGATTGTAAGTAATCAATTACAGATGAAAGGAATTTAGGCCGCGTTCACACTGAGCATTCCGGCCGCCGAAAGTGCTCCGAATCCGGTTCAGCGGCGGCGAGATCCGCCGAAAGGGCCCTCTCCGCGCCGATCGCTCTCGGACCGATTTTTGCGGCGTCTGCCGCCGAATCGGTCACCGCGGACCAATAGGAGCGCTAGTCAAGAAATTTTGAAAAATGGCGGCCAAGCCCTACTCACTTGTTATGCCGCAGTGCACGTAACTGAATGTTAAAACCAACGGGAGTTTAACTTACTCTGTGCCTACTTCGCCTCCGTATTTCGTGAAAAAGGTGACCGAGCTTGCTGTTGGCGTGACTGGGCTTGTTGCGGTCTTGCAGAGCAAAACGAACCCACCGTTGGTGGTTTTTCTGCTCTTTGTGCATTACAAGACAGCCACTTGACAGCAAAGTAAGCAGTACTGTCTTTTCTTGCTTCTTGCGTACGAAAATCGTCGAAGTATACACCACCGGATAGCGTAGCAGCGTTTGCGAGCCACGACAACAACCGGGTGACAGCGCATCCATCCCGCGTTCGCTCCGTAGTAGATGGCATATTCGGTGGCGCGGGGCGCGTCCAGTGCGAACGACACTGCGTTTCGGCGGCAGGGGAATTTCGGTCGCTGTAGAAAGCGGATGTTTCAGTGTGAACTAGGCTTTAGTGCAACTCGCACCACACTGCGAATTGGTCTACATTACCCACAGCGTTCACAAAGAGCAAACTTTAATGTAAAGTGAAAACATTACTCATCTTTCTGTCATAGGAATCGGTACAACACGACAGCGAAACGCGTTTTCACAGAGGTACTTGTGTTTCGCCATAAGGCCGAAGGAATGCTATAAAAACGTCGCGGGAATAACAGCAAGCAGCTCGAGACTTGCAGCTCACTATTCAAGCAGAAAGGTCGCACGAAAATGACATACACGGGACGAGCGTGATCTAACACTGTCAGAATTAGAGAGTTATAGTATACCGGGCTTACCGTGATACTAAATCGAAGTGCGCATGCGCAGATACGTACGTTACGCGTACCGCTTACCGTGCGCGCGGTATTTTTCATATTTAAGGTAGCGTAGGCGCACGTAGCGTACGTAAACACGGCGGCGCTCTCGGACGCCCGCTTCGAAGTGATTTTGGCGTAGTTGTTGAAAGATTCACCTTGTTCGCAGCAAACGACTGTTCAAAGTGGCTTCGCTTGCCTTCAGTTAGCTTCGATGACTGAGTATTACGGATAAGTTGGCGTAGTTTTTGAGATAGCTTCCCATTTCGAACGCGCCTAGGCCTAACTACAAGATCAATGTAAACAAATCGGCAACGTAGGTGTTTTAGCGTTTTGTGCGTGGTTCATACTTATTTACTTTTATTATCACAAAAATCAACTTCTAACAATGCTTCGCTCGGTGGCATAGGCAAACATTCTCGTTTTATTTTCATCTTTACTGTTTAACTTATTAGCCTTCCAATAGGTGGCGCCACCATTCCACTTAGGGGCACGCAAACCACGTAAGCGCTATTTGACTAAACTACAACACGCTACCTACAACGAACGTTTGCTGCACGGTAGCGTCATTCCCTTAACCTACGCTATCACGCTAACAACGCTAAACTATAACTGTCTATTGTTACTCTTGTGTGAGCAGCGGACTCCTTTCGCAAGCGCGACCGCTTCAGCGAGCGAAGTGACCTTCATGCTCTCTGCGACTTCAGCGCACTCTTGCGGTGAAAGCCCAAGACGTACAAACCGCCCCTGTCGCGAAATAAGCGCGTGCGCAGCGCAATGCACGGCGCGACGACAACGCACCCTCCGGACCCATCGCGCCTTTCTTGCCACTGCGAACAAGAATACGCTGCAACCGCCGATCTTTGAGTACTGCCAACGGTAAATGATGTATATAAATAACTCACCATTTTTAGTCTGAAGAGCGCACGTTTTGTGGCAGAGTCGGTTCGAGCCGCGCGCTGCGGAGCAAGAGGTCGTAGCTTCGACCTTCGGCGAGAGAACTTTCTCTTTGTTGGTCGTTTTCTTTACCACCTCTTAAGCGTGTGTTTTACAGTTATATTAATGACGGAAGTACGTCGGTGGAGTAGTCTTTCAAGCTAAGAACCTTCCGCGCCTGGCTTATCGCGCGCTGTGCTTTTCACTGTGCTTATCGCGCACGTGCTTATCAGCCGCGACCACAGACGGAGGCAGTCCACGCAACCGCCGCGCCGTGTCTGCCCGCCGCGCGGACAGGGCACGAGAGAGGGGCGAAGGATGCAGCCAGCCCGCTTTTAGGTAATACGCACGCTGCGAATCTTTGTCGTTGAATCTACGCGCAACTAGATATCTCGCACTGGCACAACACTGCAAGTTAAGGATCCAGAGGGCGGTGAACCATTGTGCAGCGCGTTGTCTCTTGCGGGAGAGGGGGGGGGGGGCGTTTCTACAGTCAGCGCGCGCCGTTCGCTATTTCTCTCTCTCACCACAAAGCACACGCTGAGGCATTGGCAAGAGAGAGCAAACTCTCTCTTGGTGGGAGAAGGCGGTTTGTCTTTGGCGCTTGAACAAATCGACCGTCACATTAGCAGACAATGGACGATACACGCCGAGAGCCCGAAATTCCCTAAAAAGGGCCTGGGCAGGGCATGTAGTGCCAAGGCAATGTAACTGCTAGTCATTGAGAGTGACAGCCTGAATTCCAAAAGAAGCCAAGCGTTGATAGGTAGGCAGAAAGTTAGGTTGGCAGATGAGATTAAAAACTTGCAGGTATAACATTGCCACAGCAAGCACAAGATTGTGTTGTTTGGCAAAACACAGGAAAGGCCTTTACACTGTAATGGGTGATGTCAGGTTGATGATGAAGGTGATTGAGTAATTAGAGGTCAAATAAATGTGCTGATGGAAGCGAACTGGTTTTCCTATTTCACTGCATAGTATTGAAAAGGCAGAGAGCCAGAAAAAACAGCACTTAATTTTTGCAGAATGACAGAACTATAGATAAATTCAACACACAGCCTCAGAATACGATTCTTGCTCATCTACTCATATGTGGCTAGTGGTGGGCTCATCCAGGCAAATCCAGGCCTACTGATACCCAGACCAGTATTACTGATTAACAATGTTACTTGTACTGTTTATTTGCTATATACATCGTCAACTGTGTCAATGCCGACATCTTCAGCACAGCCATCGCACAGTGGTGTTCCTTCTTCGTCAGGTGGCAGCATGTCCAGCGGCAGTTGGTCTCCCCACTCACTAGAGCGGGCCAATCGGTAGACGTGCCTGGGGTGTCAGAAGGAGGGGAGTTACTTGATACACCCATTACCGCAAGGCTATAGAATACTCATTCTGTTCTGGGCTACATTTTAATAGAGAATACCTGTTATAAAACATGTGAGGCCAAAGCTCTGTCAACTGGACTGCACTTAGAGCAGTGGTCCTAAAGAGTGCTGATTTATTCATAGCTTTCCTGACACTCTAACCTGTAAAAGCCATAGATACAGTAAAACCCTGTTAATTCGGACTTCACGGGACCGGAGAGAATGTGCAAATTAAGCTAGGGTATGAATTATCGCGAGTACGAACAACACTTGAAAAATGCCTCCTACACCATCAGACTTTTATTTCTTTAAAAAATCTGTGATCGCGGTTTGCTACACAGACGCAATGTGCGACAAAGTCACAGTTTTGCCAAGTTCCTGCAGGTGGCTTGGTCCACGCACACTGTCCAAGGAAATGTAATACCCCCTCGCGGGTCTTTAAGGAAATAAAATGAAATGAAATGAAAGCATGCATATATCCTCCAAAACGGCCAACGCATGCGCAGCCTCTGTCGTAGTGTGGCGTGAGCGCTCGCCAGCATCACTTACGTCCTCGTCAGCCAATCCCCGTCGCCGTCCAAGACTTCGGCGACGATATCGCTGTCGATCACTGTGCCCGTCATGGCAACATCGCTGTCAATTGCGAAGTAATCACCCAGGGGCACATCAGCTAGCATGATGCTCACATAGGGGCCGTCTTGCTCACCGCCGGTTTCCTCATCGACCACCACCCCCGGATCAGCAGCGTCGTGCACGAAGCCGCTATGCCTAAAGCAGTCTGCGACTACTGCAGGTGGTGTGTTGTTCCACACGTATGTCAGCATGTGGATTGCGCTTAGCAGGCTTACTTTGTACTTCTTGCCTGACTCCAGGCAGACCAACACCTGATTGAGCACCTGCTGTCGATAGTGGCTTTTCACGAACTGTATGGTTTTCTGGTCCATTGGCTGCAGGAAAGCCATTGTGTTCGGAGGCATGAATTGCAGTTCAATGTTCTTGAGCCCGGACACCTTTGTGTGCGCACTACAGTTGTCTAGCACGAACAACACCTTCCGAGCCTTGGCCCGTGCTGATGCAGCCAGGCTTGAAAGAGTTTGGCAATCACTCAAGCCTTTCTGTTGAACCGGTAGCCGACAGGCAGCTGCTTAATATTCTTAAAACAGCTTGGCTTTACAGCCTCCCCGATCACCAGCAGTGGCAGCCCCACTGTGCCAGTCATGCTAGCAGCCAGAAGAACTGCCATGCACTCTTTACTTCGTTTTCCACCGACGCACGGGTCTCCCTTAAACGTGACTTTCTTGTCAGGCAGAGCCTTAAAAAACAGAGCTGTCTCATCAGCGGTGAAAATTCCACACGGCTCGTACGTAGAAAGACGCGCGGATAGTCTAGATCGCCAGTCCTGCACAACACTTTAGTCAAGCGCACCTCTTTCACCACACACGTTGCGGAACATCAGCCCGTGTCGCTCCTTGAAGTGGTCGAACCAGCCTTCCGACACATTGAAGGAGTCATTGTTCATGGTCACCGCGAACTTCTCTGCTAGAGCGCTGATAAGGGGGCCACTCAAGGGCAAACGTGCATCGCGCGAAACGGCAATTCAGCGCAATAGCGCTTCTTCTAGCTTGGGATGTGCTGCCATTCGAAGCCTCTTCCTTTGGTTACAGTGGCTAGAATAGGGAAGTGTGATGAATGCGCCGGCTAGCACGTAACGCCTTGGGAGGAAATCGCCAGGTGGCGCTGGCACACGTTTGCACGTGTGCTGTTCTGACAGAAAAATTTCAGCAAAGAAGTGCGTTATGCACCACAATAGACAAGAATGAATGAAGTGGCGCAATGGCTTCATTTTCACAACAAGAGTAGGAAAGGGCTGAGAAGAGGACTCCTAGTAGTATATCAACAGGCCCAGATGGCATTCCAATTATGCTGATAAAGACATTAGGTCCGAAGTTTCGACAGGCTTTGAGAGAGGCAGTGAGAAAAATAATATTCAATGATGAGGGCCCCGATGGATGGAAACTTAGCAGGATGAGCATGATCTATAAAAAAAAAGGGGACAAAGTTGACATAAACAACTACCATCCTATAACAGTGACATCAGTGGTCCACAGATTGGCCATGCAGATTATAAAGGAAAGACTGCAGGCATGGATAGAGGATGAGGGGTTGCTGGGGAAACTGCAGAATGGGTTTCAGAAACACAGGAGGTTGGAAGGGAATCTGTTCTCACTGACGCAGTGCATCGAAATAGCAGAAAAGGAACACAGGCCCCTGTGGCTAACATTTTTGGATATCAAGGGAGCGTACAATAGCGTGATTCAAGAGGACTTATGAGGAATACTAGACACACTAGGTGTGTAAGATGGAGTCGCTAATCTCTTAAAAGATATCTATAAAGGTAACAAGGCAGTTATAAAGTGGGAAAAACAGGTATCCTAGCCTGCAGAGGTAAAACGGGGGCTTAGGCAAGGGTGTTGTCCTCTGTCACCCTTGTTATTCATGATGTACCTACAAGGATTAGAGGCCAAATTAGAGGGAAGTGGACGGGGCTTCAACCTCTCTTTCGTCAAACAAGGAAACTCATTAACCAGGCACTATCAGCGTTGATGTATGCAGATGATATAGTGCTAATGGCCGACAACAAGGAAGATTTGCAGAGATTGACGGACATATGCGGTAATGAGGGAGATAGGTTAGATTTCAGATTCAGTAAGGAAAAATCAGCAGTCAAGATTTTTAATGATAATGTAGGTAGTGATCTTAGGATACAGGAGGTCACGCTAGAGATAACAGATAAATACAAATATCTGGGTGTATGGATGAGCAATGGGACCAAGTACCTAAGGGAACACGAAACATACGTGACGACTAAAGGTAACAGAAATGCAGCAATGATAAAAAACAGGGCACTGTGGAATTACAGTAGCTATGATGTTGTGAGAGGAATATGGAAAGGGGTCATGTTTCCTGGTCCGACGTTTGGCAATGCGGTCTTGTGCATGAGATCAGAAGTTCAAGCAAGATTAGAAATTAAGCAACGTGGAATCGGTAGGCTTGCCTTAGGAGCTCACGGGAATACACCAAATCAGGGAGTACAAGGTGATACGGGATGGACATGATTTGAGGGCAGGGAAGCTAGCAGCAAGATAAAATTTGAGAAGCGATTGAGAGAAATGGGGGAGGAGCGTTGGGCTAGGAAGGTATTCAGCTACTTGTACATGAAGAATGTCGATACAAAATGGAGGAAGCGAACCAGAAAATTCACTGGTAAATACTTAGAAATAAGCAGGGGGCCAAACCAAAAAGAATTAGCGGTTAAGAAGAAGGTGAAGGAAGCTGAGACCGATATGTGGAGAATTGGCATTATTAAGAAGTCCACACTAGAGATCTATCGAACTTTTAAGCAGGAAATTGCCAAAGAAAGGATCTATGATAATACTCGGAGTAGTTCTCTACTGTTTGAGTCCGGGACGGGAGTATTGCGAACCAAGACATATCGGGCCAAATACAAAGGGGTAGACACGGTATGCAGTGCATGTGGAGAGGTAGAAGAAACCGCCGAACACTTGCAAATGTTCTGTAAAGGGCTTCACCCTGTAGTTCAGTATGATGGCGCAGAGTTTTTCAAAGCACTGGGGTTTAGGGACAGGGAGTGCAAAATAGACTTGAAGTGGGTAGAATTAACTAGAAGGAGGTTATCTGATTGGAGGCTAAAGTCAAGGCACGAGTGAAAATTAAACCCTTCACTGCAAAGTACGAGTCCCCAACTTCACTATTTAAAGAAAAAAAAAATCTAGTTTTTGGTTCACTAAGTATTATGGCTTTGTGGCGTAAGCCACCACCCAATCTAAAGGGTACAGCCATATCAATCCATCCATCAATACATCCAACGTTACCCAAGGCAGGGATGCGCTGCACAAAGACGGAAATCAACCACGCGTCCGGAAAATGTGAAACATATAAAATATATTTTGTTGCTCGTGCATGACCTCAAATGGCGACCGAGAAAATATGTAATTAGCTTCTGGAATTACAGGATGCCTACGTAGGTGCGCAACAGAACAGAAATATCGTCAGGGTGCCGAAAGTGAGCGTGTGATGGCACTGAAACATTTTATCGATGTGAAGTGGTAGCAGAGTGTAATGATAAACTCAGTTGTGAGCCATTGCTTGCCACACCTTTCCTGGCAAACCATCATTTCCTGAAGCGCTAATCTGTAAATAAAGCCCCCTCATTCAAAACGTCATACTCAGAGTTGAGAATCACGAGTGGCATCTGGATGAAAACCTTTTAGTTGCTGCACACTGGTCATACAACATATTTCCGAGTAGTGACTCACTATATCTGTTTAAAAGGCATCCTTAATAATTGGTCGCGCGCCTTTTTTTTATCTCCAAGAAAAAAAGTTTTATAGCTCACAAGCACCCCACAGAACAATTTCCATTGCGCTGCAAGCTTATAGGTGACGCGCCTGAGCTTCAGGTACTTTCTCTGTTGACCCAAAGATGCTCCCCCGTTGTGGAGTGCCTTTGTGTAAAAACGCAAATAGGTGAGCAGAAAAAAACTTGGTCACTTGATTGGTGAGGCTTAGACTATTTTGTACGCAGCCCAGTGTGACAACTTTTTTTTTTTTTTTATGCAGAAACCAAACTCCGCCAAGTTGTCACTGTGAAGCTCGTTGTAGCTAAACCACTTGAAAAACGTGATTGCAAAGGCGTCTACAAAAGCGAAGAGCTTCTCCCAAAGGCCCTCCATAGGCGTCCGCACGAGGCGGGCAAAGGAAGCAGGCGTCCCCTCCTAGTCATCTGGTAGGGGAGCGCTAAATCTGCTCTATACATTGACTAATTTAATAGGGAGGGGGGCACTGATACACTGATTTAATAGGGAGGAGGGGTGCTGCAATGAACGTTCGCCCCTCCACCCTGAACGGGAATCCTGCGCACGCCTGTGCACCTACCACTTTTGATGCGAACAATTTCACCGTTCACACTGGGCTAGAAGTGCCAAGAGATGTACCTCTCGTTGAAGTGCAGCGTGCACACAGCCGAGTTTTTTTGAAGCAGCTTGTCAGCGCGCAGGATCACTCTCCGCCACTGCGCAAAGAGAGCTTCGTTCTTTGGAACGCCGAACAATGCATGCTTATTTTTAGAGGACTTGTAGCCTGTAGTGCACCCCGGGACAAAGCAATGATTATGTTTCCACACCATCAGAGTGCTTACCGAAGCATTGGTGTCACAGTGCCACCACAATAAAAAAAACCAAGGACGAACGCACCTGACGAAACTGTCGGGAACGTGCAAACAACATATAAACGAGTGCGCGGTCCCCCACGCGGCTCCTCCGCAGAGGCTTCAGTGCGCTCCGTAGGCGCTGCTTGCCACTCATCACACTTCCCTATTCTAGCCACTGTACTTTGGTCGTCAAACATGTCCCCGTCATATGCTTGCATATTCTGCTCTTCGTCCTTCACAGAAGTGCGCAGCGTGCTTTTCTTCACATTGAACTTTTCCATCACTTCTTTTTTCGAGATGCTCCCGCTTGCAACGCCTTCAATATTTTCACCTTCGCAACCAAATCTATTGCTTTGTACGTTGCCCTCTTCGCTGCGGAAGTTGGGGCGGATGGGGCCGCAGGAGATGGAGGGGAAGCCATCCTGGCGTCGCTCACGTGGTGGTCACGCACGCGCACACTAAGTAGACAACACACACACACCAACACAAGAAAAAATGCATGGTGATAAAAACGAAATAAAAACCGGCAAACTTTCCAAAAATAGCAATCAGTGAGACTGCAGATGGCACTGATCATGTACAGATAAATAATTTAAAGCACACTAGAGGTGAGCAATCCAATTCAAACGTCAATCAAACGTGTTCGACGCACGAGAAAAAAGGAAAGGCAAAAAGGCAAATATGTAAATTGCCCGTTGCTGATGACAGTAGTACAGTGTACACTCTAACAGTAGCAATGCACTGCCTTCCATTTTCCTTGTTTAAACGACCATGTGGTGTTTTTTTTCTTAAGGGGGGGGGGGTGCATCTCCGAGATGTATTACCCATGGACGAAGTTTTGAATCTCAGAGGCTGCAATCCGATCTGAAAGTTGTTTAGATGCGCTGTCGATTTGGCCGGCAGAATCCACTGCTGTTTCCTTGTTGTGGCTCGAGCATGGTCGCCCATTCGAATTAACCGAAGCGAGGCCGAATTCGTCCTAATTAATGAGAGTTCTCAGTGATAGAACGATGTAAATTTTGGACGGGACCAAACGCCGTGACTGAATCAACCAAAATTCCAAATTAATGGGGGTCGAATTAACGAGATTTTACTGTATCTGTCTTTAAGTATGAGTGCCTCACCACTAAGTGCACAGTAGGCCTAAGATAACCTTGAATACTGTAGCCCCAGCACTGTAGACAGCGTTGACCATACCATGCCGTATTTGCCTCGTTAGACCTACCGAAATTCAAGGACACATTTATTTCTTTGTGAAGTTACCCAATGGCTAAAATGAATCACACAATGGTGTGATTCATTTCAGCCTCAGATCCTCAGATTTAATGCAAGAAAATTATGTTCTCTTATTACAGGCATGAAGGCAAAAACACAGATTAAAATTTCTTCATCAACTTCGGAATAAAAACCTTGCTCTAGATCCATCTCAGTATTTGACACCCTCAGCTTGCAGGCCTTCCCGGCACCACCACACCAACACTTTAACGCCATATTTTGCGCTCACTGACCTATTTAAGCAGTCATATTTTCAGAGAACAATTAGTGAATTCAATTGTTTCACTGGTACATGTGATCAAACTACAACATGACTTTATTCCCCTTTACTGTTGTTGCCTTGTTACTGCCTCTTTTGTATTTGTATTGACCACCCTGCATGGACCATAAGTCCACAGTATTGAATGAATAAATAAAATGCAGACCAATCATTACAACAAATATTATATACTGTTATATTTTTTTCATGCCCTTGACAACGGTTCTGGGCATACAGACACTACATCAAATACATATGACATGTTCGAACACACAGTGCCTTTTGTTTTCGTGCGAATATTGGCCTTATAATATAATGTATTTTTGCCTCTACAGTTAAGCATATCCAATATCCAGTGCAAGATTTTATTTGGCTTCCAACCTGCAGCATGCTCAGCCATCAAGCCAAAAGAAGCTCTGCAGGAATACTAACCCTACCAATGCAGATGATGCATCCATCTGCAAACAGCAAATGTGTGACTCCATGATGTGCTGTGCATACAATGGACGAGGTAACTACATGATGCTAGCTTACAAAAGCAGGTTGTAACCTGTAGGCCTTACATTAACCATGGCAGAGCCATTGTGTTGGGTATCACTGCATTCTCGCTGAAGTAGCAATCCAAGTTCCCGAAAGAGGAACGTCTTAGCAATACATGTATAGCACTCTGGAACGTAGTTCCGAAAACACGGCGCGGTTTATTAATGCATCTCTGCCATTGTTCCAACTACCTCTTCTTCCCTCACCTCAGCAGACTACCCACTACTAGCTTATGTCCCAAGTGTGTCGTGCCAGAAGAAGAAGAAAAGTATGCCACATATAGACCCCCTCTGCAGACAAGTAGCCATGGGCACTTGAAGAAAAAAAAAATGATCATATGGAGCTTGTCAGAATGGGTGCCGGCTTGATCCTTTCAATGCTGACTGTGTCTTGAAGCCCATTACGCAGGATTGTAAAATGATGCTCAGAACGCTTGATGACTCGGAAAGGACCGTCATAGCGAGGCTGAAGAGCACGGCGAGACGCATTGACATGAACAAAATCGTTAAGATGTCTGTAGGTTTGCCGGTAGAAAAACGTCGTTCTTAGTGTGAGCTGAAGTTGGTGATGGGCGCAAGTTTTGCATGAAGATCCACAGATGCTGGATGAAAGAAGATGAATCCGAAACACTCTGCGTAGTAATGGGGCTGACGAGGTCACCAGGCAAACGGAGTGTGCAGCCATAAACCATCTCGGCTACAGAGCAGGCAAGTTCTGGCCGAAGTGTTGAACGCAGGCCGAGAAGCACGATGGGGAGGTGTGATACCCAATCTTCGGCGTGAGGCTGCGAGGCGAGTGCTGCTTTTAGATGACGGTGGAGTCTCTCCACTAAGCCATTTGAAGCTGGGTGATACGCAGTTGTGCGAATACGCGCACAACCCAGTAGAGATGAGACAGAGGTGAGAAGCGCTGACTCAAACTGTCTGCCTCGATCAGTAGTCACCGTTGATGGTACACCGAAACGGCTAATCCAGGCAGCAAGAAAGGTACGAGCAACTGTTTCTGCCGTGATGTCAGGCATTGGAGCTGCTTCAGGCCACCTAGTGTACCTGTCAATACACGTAAGCAAATACGTATTTCCCTGACATGGAGGTAATGGCCCGACAATGTCCAAATGAATGGTGTCGAAACGTGCATCAGGGAAAGGGAATTTTCCCTATGGAGGCTTGGTGTGCCGTTGCACCTTGATACGCTGACATGCTCTGCAAGTGCGAACGCAGTCACGAATGTTAGCGCGTATGCGCGGCCAGACATAGCGTTCAGTGACCACATGTTGCGTAGCTTTTACGCCTGGATGGCAGATGGAGTGAAGGGTGTCAAAAACGGCACGACGAAGCTGTGAAGGAACATAGATACGAGTGCAGTTGTGTGAAACATCGCACCAGAGCGTAACGTCGTCGTCGGGAAAGTTGACTTGTTCCAGTCGGAGGGAAGGAGAGGATCGGAGTTGTGGAAGTTCATCGTCTAATGCCTGTGCCTCCGCGAGCGAGGACAATGAAAGGTCGGTGGTGCCTGTCGTGGCATTGATGATAATACAACTGAGAGCGTCCGCTGCATTGTTAAAGCTGCCTTTTACATAACGCATGTCTGTGGTGAATTCGGCAATGAAACCAAGGTATCGAAGTTCTCTAGGAGTGTGCGTGGCACTGCAGGAACGTAAAGCCGAAACTCAAGTGTGTCTTGCCAGAAGAATAAGAAAAGTATGCCACACATGCTTATGCAGGCAAGCTAAGGACGGGAAACGAAAACAGCCCAGTACAACAGTACAGGTTATGGTCGCTAATGTAGACACAGTACACACAATATCTGTGCCATCAGCAACTTCCTTACTTTAACTAGGTAAATTTAACCAAATAATCCATCTCTTTCCTTGATCAATTTCAGTGCAATACAGCGATGTTACAGTCCAAACCAAACCCTGCTATTACAATGAAGGCTATCTGTAGTGCTGGGAGGCGTACCAAATGTGTAAGAGGGATGAAGGCCAGGATGGAGCTGTGCATGCACGCATTGTAGTCTGTCGTGACATAAACACCAAAATGTCTAAGAAACAATCTATTTACATGCACCTAAAGAGGTATTTCACTGCACCGCAATCTGTTTCTCGGCTCATAGGAATCTGTTTTGCAGTGTGCACGATGTTTTCCCCAAACTCGTTCACAGTTAGAGGCGTTATGAACCTCTCTTAGGGCTTAGTGACAAAACATACCCTACAAACAGCTCAGCTAAATCTCACAATTGTGCGTAGAAAAAAAGTGTTTACAAGTGGATTGCGAAGATATACAGATGCTTGTGCTCACTCTCTTGGGAGCTGCTGGAACCTGCTGTTTTAATGTACTCACAAGATAGCATGCTATCAGCAAATAGATTACATAAATTAAGAATGGCATTTGGATTAGATTAGATTCTTGTGACAGGGTGCCATCACATGCTGGTGCCACACTCCACTCTCATAACATTACAAAGTCAGTCACACCTGCACACGGGAACCAAAGCAGGAGACAGCGTTTCATGATGCACCCTTACTATCATGATGCACGCTGACCTAACTTCTTTTCTTCGTGCCGTCATAGCCTCCAGAGTGCTCGTCGGGATGAAAGAAGAGAGACAGCGCTGAAAGCGCGTGACACACCCCTGTAACTCAGCTCGTTCTTAACAGATTCAACAAATGTTTGCAGAAATTGATTGATGGGGCAATAAACTTCAACAATTATGTAAATAAATGACCGCTTAGAAAGTGTTAGGAGGGCCCCTTTAACCATACGAGACAAAATGAGTCTGTCACGAGCACCTCCAAGGGAGACATAATAAGAGCATACCAAACCTACCTGCCGTGCCTTTTTTTGCTGAACACAAATTCTCTCAATTGTGCATCCTTGCAGCAGAACCGGCAGACCACGTGCCGGCTACGACGCAGAACTGGCCGGATCACACGAGCCCACTCTCTCTCCTCTGAAAGAGAACGCCAATGATAACTCCATTCTTGTACTGAAAGGACATATATTACAGGTAGCAGAAACTCAACTACACACCCTTAATGTTTCAAAACACGCACTTGAACAACAAAACAAACCAGAACCAATGTAGAGATGAAAATGTCTCGCACAATTTGTGAAATAATTTTCCTTGATATGAACAGCTTTTCAGTTTTCTAGATATTCATCTTGACAAAGCTGTCAAGCAGACGTGCATTCTTGGGTATGCAGTCAACTTATGTCCGCTATTTAGCTCACAGACAAAGAAGGCAAAAAAAAAAACAATGTGGACACACCACTCTTCTGTGTCAGTTTTTACGAAAAGAGTGGAGATTTCGGTAATGCACGAAAATTGCTGCCCTTTCTTTCATGCACCCTGCCAATGCTCTATATACGTTGCAATTTGCATTTCTCATGTGCACATCTCATGACAGCGAAGTTAAGTTGTGTCATCCGCCCACTATTAGGTAAAATTTTCCAGGTATCTCAGAACAAAACTTGTTGGACTTCTTAATTTTTCACCTGAACTTTCGAATTGTTATCAACCTGCAATCTGGATCAACAGTGCTCATATCAGTGAGGCTCTGCTGTATACTAAATATAGTACATGAGCTTGGTGCATTTTACAAAAAAAGAAAGACTCACTGGCAATTTCTCCAGGCCTCTGCAGTACCACGTAAGAGTACCTTGAAATAGCCGGGTGCCTGCTCTAAAAGGCATAAACACAAGAATGGACAAAGAAAGTCAACAATACCGAACTGATTTAGAAGTCAGCATTGGTGAAGACAAAAGGCTTGGACTCACTGTCTCACAAGATTCAATCATCACAAGAAAAACTACCATGTTCTGTAAGCCAATGAGGAAACTGGAATGAACCACATGCCTCCCATTGCCTGCTAATAATTTTTCTGCCTTCAACTTACAGACTTAATGCATGGCAAAGTCAAAAATTGACGAACAACCTAAGAGGGCAAGCCTTGCGCATTATTGAAGCAGTCACGAGATGGTCACCCAACAATTGACGGTTTTCGGTGAAAAATGAAGGGTAGAGAGTCAAATATGCTTGTACATGTGTGAAAACTGGACTACTATAAAAGTTACTTCAGCCCAAAATAAGCCGTAGAAGTCATCGGCTGTAAACTCCACCCACCGCTGGCGACTGCCATGGCGTGCATGACGTCACAAGCCCTAAAAAGCAGTGCCACCGTCTGCTACTTAACAGCATCTTCCGCATGCAGTCAGTGTGTTCACTGTGTTGTCAGTGCTGCTTGCCGCGTGGTCCACACATGTCAGTGTGTTGCGAGTGTTGCGGTGCGTTACCGGTTCACCCGCCGTGTTGTCGGCCCCATCATCACCTCACGATTCCGCCAGTGGTTCATCGAGCAGCAGAAGCGGCCACGACGTCATGTACGCTGCGCATTTTGATTTCGACCGCCTCACCACCTGCTCAAGCGACTAAACAAGCGTCGAAGACGGGGCGAATCGAGATGCCAACAATCTCGGCGTTGTGGCATTGGTTGCAGACGGTCTTCCACAATAATAAGTAGCTTTATTTTAAGTGTGCCAGGTTGACAAGCGAGCTTGAGATATGAGTGTCTGTCGAAGCTGCATTCGCAAGCAAGTGTCACTTTGTGCAGTGGAATTGGTAAACCGTGCAGATTTTCGTTTTCTAGCATACGTGCTTGCACAACTTTCAGTGCTGAACATAATAAATAAGTGGTTGCGACCCGTGCATTGGTACCGCCGTTTTTCCATCGGTTGTTGCATGTGGCATATGTATCTAAACATTAGACGAAGCAAACGGCATGTCAGTGCGGTGCTAGGCTTAGTCAAGATATACATTTTGGCTGAATCTTTGATTGAACTTCGTCGATTGCATTCGGTTCTGGTATAAAAGAAATAGCAAGTGTGATGCTTAATAATGGCACTGCCTGCAAGGAGTTTCGATTAATTTTTATCCATAGTGGCAAACGGCATACGTGTTACACATTCATGGGACACTTTTTGACCTCAGGGAGATTGATAAAAATTGTTTGCTTCAAGTACCAGCTGTAGTGGCGTGACAGCAGACAAGCTCTGCGGTGTGTGAGCATATTTCAGGAGTGGGCATATTTCATACTGAATAGAAGGCTGTAAGCAATGTCTGAGGGATGGCAATTCCAGAGAAATGAAAGGATGACCACAGCTAGAAATTATCAAATACTAACGGCTGTAAGGAAAGGCTCCTCGTAGCGTGCTTGGAACGTGCAGGGAATTCCGAGAGCCTGTGTCTCCCTTGGGCAATCGAGGTCATGAGGACACTAGAAATTCCACGCACAAAAGAAACAGAGTAGGCATTACGCACAAAAATAGACGAAGATAGAGAAATGCGCTGGTAAAATAAAAGACTCCAACAAAACACTACAGACAGGCAGGCAGGTGCACAGGTAGACAGGAAACTATACAGACACAGAAATATACAGTACACTCCTGTTCAGCGAAACCTGAAGAGACTAGAAAAACATGTTTCGTTTAAAAGGAGTTTCATTTACCGGGAGAAAGACAGGGGTGCAGAATTAAAGCACAAAAGCAACCATATTAGGGCCAGTTGCTCCATTTAAGCAGCCATTTCAATTAAGAGGGCTTAGTTTACGTAGAGTCTACTGCAGCATGGATGAATAAATGAGTGGAAAAACATACATTGAGGCATAGCATAACAAACATTGGCACAATGAGTACCTAAAACAGTGTAAAAAGAAAGGGCAAACATAGAAGATACATAGAAGCACTAATAATGTGTTTCTTTCTGATAATATTACTTCTAGATTTTAAAACATGAAAAGTGGAGTAATTTCCGCTTCTACCTCAAGAGTTCATCACAAAATCTTGAAACCATGCTTGAGACATTTGCGAGTCGTTACAGCTTCACTATGAAACTACTCAAAAACAGACTCACCCGAGATAATTTTGATAAAAATGACTTCGACTAAAGGCCCTCACACACCTTAAAGGAAAAAAAAAAAACAGCTTTCAGGTTAGTTTTTTGTTTGCCAGTCCCACCTTACACCACTTCTTTATGCAAACACTTTTACAGTGTTTAAATTAAGAAGTTGCAAAGATGTTGCAGATAACACTCATTCAAAAAATTAACAGGGCCCCTTATACATCTGTCCTAAGATGAAGGCAAAAACTGTCTTTTTTTTCTAGGTCGATGCACTGACCCCCCATTATAAAAGATTCCTGCACCTCTCCTGGTACTGCACCGCTTCTATGATCTACCCATCTTTGACCAAGCAATGATGAAATGTGATGATGTTGCCATGTGACAGTATTATGTGACACAATGAGTGCTGGCAGACAATGATACCAAGGGAAGTATAGGGGATGTTATCAGAAGTAATTGCAATTTAAATGTGAAGAAAGAAAAGGTCAGCTGCCAGATTGTAGTAAGATCCCGTGCTACGTGGCACTAGCAGGCAATAAAGAGTGTTCCACGCTCACCGCCATGGCTACTGGTGGCGCTGACTGATGGTCTCGCATTTGAATGCACATATGCACCCTATAAAGTAGACGAATTCATAACCACCATTGTAACTCAGTGGTAGAAGTTCGGATGCATTATTTAAAGCTCGCATGTTTGTTCCGCTGCTAGGAGGCAAGTTATCTCTTCGATCACTTTTCTTTATTCACATTTACATTGCAATTACTCCTAATAACATCCCCTATACTTTCTTGGCATCATTGTCAGTTAGATCTCATATTGTGTCTAATAAAAAGAATGAGCCCTTAAATTTACACTGCTTTCCTTCATTCGTATTATGTGACATGATACGGTGACATCACAGGATGATGACTTTCCGCATCCCTCGTGTTGACGCTGACGTCGAGGGGCGCTGACTGTCAATTTTCATGTTTAATGAGACATCTAGGGCTTAAGCCCTAGATGTTGAATGTTCAACAACGTACAGTACCACCCCAGAATGAAGCAGCCTGTTATAAAAGATAACTCTCTTGGCAGCCTACTTTGAGCCAATATAATTAAGTTTTTTTTTTTCACTGTGCAGTTAAGAGATGCAGACAAAAAAATTGGCTATTACTCACAGGAGCCAAAACATGGGCAGGTTCTTGACCACCATCTTTGCTGATCTGAAGAAAATAAGGTCGTGATTGTCGGCACTGACACTGGGGAAAGCTTATTTAAAAAAAGACTGGAAAACTATTTGAAACTTGACAAATAAACTGTTGAAATGGCCATGATGCTTAAAGCAAAGCAACCAATTTCTCGCACTTGGGCAAGAATATTTGAGCACACTAGCATGCTAAAAAAAAAGGAAAAAAAGTGGGGAGGGGAGAATATTTTCGATGGCGGTAGGAACCAAAAAGAGAATGCCACACCCCAAACTAATCAAAATTTGCGAGAAAGATAAAAGTCAATGCACACGAGTTGAAAAAATTTATAAATGCTGGTTTTCTTCTACTGCATTCAGTTGTGAAAATGCAGAATAATTTTTTCCGGAAAGCACGTCACCATGAGTGAACAAGGGACATAGCAACAAAATTGTATAAATAGGCGGTGGGCTGGAAATCTTTAGTACTATATGTTCCTGCATGCGTTTGTGGGTTTTTATGTTTAGGACCATATGTACACACAGAAAAATTCAGGGGGTGGGTGGTGATTTCGGTGGGAATCACCAGCGGGAGGCGATTTGAACCCCCAAACCACCCACCGACGATGCCACAATGTGAACCTACGTATCAATAAATTCCACACCTGCCTTGAGTTCAAGAGGTACCGCACTGAATTAATCTCGTGGCACTTGCTTTTTCTAGTGGCCAGCATTCTGAGATGTTTTTATTCTTGTGTGGAATGTGTATTAATTACCAATACTCCGCCTCTATTGTGTGTGGCTAGATCGCAGCAAATGATAATGTATAATGCTAAAAAATTATCACAGTACTTTTCACTAACTGTGAAGGAAAGCACAGCTGAAAGCCTGCACTCTTGCAGGCCATTCATTAAATTTTTTAATACTTTCAGTTAATTTTATTCTTCAGCACCCCCCCAAGTTTTCTACACCTGTCCTGGTGTTGCTGTACTTCTGGAATCTCCCTGCCTTTCACCTAACAGCAATGTCTTGTGATGACATCACAAGAACACATCTTAATTAACATGGCATTATGGTGACATGTGGCTTTTCGTACCACTTCTGTTAATGCTGCTGCTGGTCACCTAATTTTTCAACAGATGAGCCATACGATGCCTTCGCCGCAATGAAATGCCTGTGCACTTTCCTTGCAGGTGCGAAGAAGCACACTGTATTGCACACACAACAGACTCTAGCAATATAGAGAAGACAAGAAGACAGCACCATTAGTATGAAGTCACGAGCTTCGGCAATGGCCTTATGTCCGGCCTGTGTGCCGTTTTCAATGAGAACCTGATGGAAAGGGGGCAAAGGCGTAAACATCAATGTGAAGATTTACACATGCAGAGCAATCGCGCTTCTAGTAAAGGTCGATAATATTTGCAAGCATGAAAACCACAACTGTTACTTCACATAATCATACCAGCCTGCCATACATGGGAGCATTTCACAGAGTACTGAATAGGCATTTGGTGGTAGAAACTACACTGCTCCGACTTTCAAAGACAATTCCCCATACCGCGTTATACTCATGAGCATCTAGCCCTAAGACATCAAATAACACTGACAACCGGGATCATACTCGTGCAGCCAATGAATTGTTACTATGCTTGTGCAAATGTTCAATTACTTTGAATATTTGAACAAATGGTAGGGTATTCGAATATAAGTTATCGAAAATTCCGATTTTGAAGTATTCGCAAGGAACGAATATATGCACATTAATCCGAATGTACCGCCTGTAAAGATGGTTTCGCTGCAGCGCAGAGATGCTGAACCGTGAAAGCATTTATATGGAAGAAATCCGCTCTGCCGCAAAGCTCCCCTTCGAATTTATAAGGTCGCCCTGCATTACTTTTTGAGCACTGTCAGGAAACGCTGTCGTCCGGTGGTCGAGGCTACCGAGAACACACGAGCTAAATATTATAGCGCACCAGGTGGAATGCGATTCACAATAAATTCTCAAAGTCAGCTAAAAATTGCTCTTTTTTTCTCAGCAAATGACTCCACAAGCTCAGAAAGCACGCATGACGTATTTTCTTTCCCCTTTGCCATCCCTCCTTGCTTACCTTCCAGCGCTTTCATTGGGGCGAGAGAAAGAGAGAATTCAATTGCAGTGTGCAACAAATCTTTGCAACTCCGCGCGTACTGGGCGGATTCGAAAAATTTTTGTGGCAGCAAATTCATGAGGCAATAAGCTTCTTTAGTGAATCCATTCCATGGCTACTTGAAAAATTGTCGCATGGCCTCTTCGAGTAAAACTAATACCCTCAAATGAATTTACTTTATTAAGGCTTACAAGCTTCTTATGACAGCTTATATGCTCTATGTATAATAAATTTTAAAATGTTACATATTTTAAGGATTAGGACTCACATACTGCGGAAAGTCAAATCTTGCTACTATAGTACTCCAAGGTATTTCGACTTCCTTTGAACAATAAAAAAAGGGCATTTGCATAGAGCCCCTACCGTAATTACTCGCGTAATGATCGCACTCACATAATGACTGCACCTCTAAATTTTGTCGTCTAAGTTCGACTTTTTTTCCCCCGCGTAATGATCGCACCCTTGAATTTGCCGCATCGACATGCCATGTGCCAAGTCTAGCTTAACGGCCTATCATTGTTTCTGTGATCTGAAAGCGGGCATCACTATGCTAATGTCGTAAATTTACTGATTTAAATGAAATCATTCCTTATATAGATGGAAGAAACTGTTTTGACGCGCGTAACGTACTCACAACCTCCATAACTAACGCAAAGAAGATAGAAAAATGCAGTGGCTTCGCTCCATCAGTCGCCATGTTTGTTTTGACATCCCGCACTGTTACAGCGGCGGCCGCCTGTTGGTCGACCTGTGTTCATCCCGGAGCAATGTTTTTTTTTTTCCTGAGACCATGTTTTTTTTTTGGTGTGCTTTGTGATCGTCTGTTGAAGCGCCGTTTCACCATGGGGTGGTATGCGAGCTTTACTGTCGCGTTCAAGCTGAAGGGGCTTGACTACGCGCTAGAGCAGGGCAACTGCACTGCCGGCAGACATTTCAGCGTCGACGAAATCCGGATTCGATATTGGAAAAAAACAGCGCGACATGCTCATGGCTACTAACAGCACGCGATTGGCTTTCTGCGGACCCAAATCTGGCAAGTTTCCTGACATTGAAAAGGCAGTCCTCGAATACGTGAAGGACATGCGCAAGGACAGTTATGCAGTGTAATTAAACATGATACAGACGCAGGCGTGCACAGTTTCCCGGAGGCTGGGAATAGCCACAACCGACTTCCGCGCCAGTTTTGGCTGGACGACACGCTTCATGCGGCGGAACGGTCTGTCGCTGGCATTTCCAACGCGCTCGACGGAACGGAAGATGACCCTCTGTGGGGCAGTGAAGACACTGCCGGTTTTGACAGGGAATCGTGCTGCGACGACACTGACGCCAGTGATGCTTCGGAGTCCGAATGAACGTTAGGGGGTCAGAGAGGTAAAAAATAAAAGGGCAGTGGGCCATGCATGGAGCTTCTGTGTAATGCGTGCATTTTATTACAAAGGTAAGCCTTAATTTACTTTTATTTTTGGTTATGTTCATGATTGCTACCGTAAGAATTCTGATTAGCTACTTTTTTGCGTTTCCGGTGCTCAGAATATTTTTTTACGGGAAATTTACCCCGCGTAATGATCGCATCCCGAAGTTGGAGTCAATTTTTTTGAAAAAAAAGTGCGATCATTATGCGAGTATATAGGGTACTTCCAATTTTTGAAAAATAGTGTTCAGGTTAGTTACCGTATTTTGGCGCATATAACCCACACCAAAAACCCAAAAATTTCAGTGGCAAAGTGAAGGTGCGGATAATACGCAGGGTTTTTCTTTTTCTGTAGTGCTGCTTCACAGCAATGCGTGTTGTGCTGTGAAGCCCCTTAACAGTGTAGAGAAAACTACGGAGGCGGTTTCCGCAAATTCGTGTTGCTCTGCAAGTAGCACGGCAGCTTGAGGCCGACTTTGGTTTCGCTTGCTTGCATCATTGAAGCGTTTAGAAAAACATTTGGGGAGAGACAATTCGATAGTTCAGTGTAAAATCTCACTGTCATACCACAAGTATACTTTTTGGACGTTCGCGGCCCCTCAGTGACCCTCCACATGTCCCTACGTCACGGACGCCATGTTTACTTTTGAAAAGGGCTTGCCGAAAAGGTCGTGCTGTCTAAGAAAGTTCCATAATAAATAAAGTAAGTTCCATAATAAATAAAGCAGTATTTATTTCAGCAAGGAAAATGAGATGTTGTAGTGCTTATAGCGATATTATCAGTAAATTAATGTACTAATTTTAAACCCGGTAGCAGGCATGCATTTCGATTCTGTTGTTTCCAGAATGCTGTTACAGTGTACTAGAAGGGGTAGTGCTGTCAAGTTGTCGCCGAGTGTGAGCGCTCTTTACCTCGCTGATACCGCTAGTTCTCCACATCTCGACCCGTTCGCCAAGCCTAAGTCGATCTGTTCTGTCACCATGAGTAGCATACGGTGGCAGGCCTTCACGGCACAGCAAAAGCTCAAGATCATCGCCGTCGCCAAGGAATTTGGAAATCGCGAAGCGGTAAGACGGCACGATGTGGACGAGTCCTGCGTGCGACTGTGGAAAAAGAAGAAAAGAGAGCCTACAAGCCGCGCACCGCGACCGTAGGTCATTTTTTGGCCCCAAGACCGGTGCCTACCCTGAGCTAGAGGCAGAGCTAGTAAAGTTCATTGAAGATGTGAGAAGCAGGGGTCACGCCGTATCGACCGAGATGGCCCAAGTGGAAGCGCGGCGACTTTCGAGGGAGCTAGGCCTACCTCACGAGTTCCGTGCAAGCCGCGGATGGCTGCACTGCTTTATGAAGCGGCAAGGGCTCTCAATCAGACGACGGACTACAATATGTCAACGCCGGCTTCTTATGAGGAGAAGCTGCTCAAGTACCAGAGATATGTAATTGGCCTGCAAAAGCAGCACAATTACATTTTCTCGCAAATCGGCAATGCGGATGAAACTCCTGTTTATTTTGACATGCCGTTGGACACAACGATTGAGAACACGGGCAGCAGTTCGGTGAGCGTGCTGACCGGCGGGAACACGAAACTGCGCATCACAGTCTTGCTTTGTGCCCTCGCCGACGGCACGCTACTACGACCGTACGTCATCTTGAAAAGGAAATCTCTACCAAAGGTTCATTTGCCTGCCGGTGTGATGGTGCGCGCACACGAGAACGCGTGGATGAACAGTGACTTGTTCGTAGACTGGATCAAGACGGTATGGGAGAAGAGGCCCGGTGCGATGCTCGCAAAGAGGTCCATGCTCGTTCTTGACTCGTTCCGCGGCTACACAACTGAGGAAGTGAAGGACCGCCTTTCACGCAACGGCACCGACTTAGTTGTTATACCCGGTGGAATGACGTCAATGTTGCAGCCTCTAGATGAGTAGCTTAACAAGCCCTTCAAAGCGCATGTCAAGCGCTATTACGCCGAGTGGATGGCCGAAAGCTGCTACGACTTGACGCCGACAGGACGAGTTCGAAGGCCTGAAATTGCCCTATTCTGCAAGTGGATTGTCGAGGCATGGAAGGCCATTCCAGGTGAGATAATGCGAAAAAGTTTCAAGAAATGCTGCATCACAAACAACATGGATGGAACCGAAGATGACCTTGTGCATAATAGTGAGGACTGCGGCTCAAGTGACAGCTCTAGCGAGAGCAGCGACAGTGAGTGAATTGTGACTGGCCTTGCAGACAGCGTATTCTGCTTGCTAAATAAAGCTTTTTCTGTCTACATATGTGCTATGTTGCTTGAGCAGTAGTTTTTGTACAGCCTTTCCTGTATATCAAACGTGCGGGCAATACGCGAGGATTTTTTTTTTCTTTCTCGGTGAGGTGAAAGTGGGGGTGCGGATTATATATGCAGGGGCAGATTATACGCGCAAAAATATGGTAGGTCATGATAAATATGCCCATTTTTCTTTATTTGTCATATATGGTACTACTTGAACATGATTCGAAATTATTCTGCCATGATCACTAATCGCTTCGCATTCAATTTGAACCTAAAATTCACTATTCGCACAAGCTTACTTATTATAGTATGTAAACACAACAATACAGGCCACAGAAGAATAGGTCTGAAAGTAGCCAGCCCATTACAATTGAATACGAATCCAAAACCACATTGACAGCATTTGCTACAGTCTGCCATCATAAACGGCATTATCACCACAGCTATCATAAAATGATGAATAGAGAACTAATAGACAATTATTGTCAGTTAGTTCTTATTAATATTATGTCTAACAAAAAAAATGAGCTCCTAAATTTACACTTTCTTTCACGATGATCACATAGTAATGCATTTCTGCACAGGTCGATGACAATGATGTGCCACTTTCATTACAAGAAAAAAAGAGTCATTAAAAAAAATGCCACCCGCATCTTCCCACGGGGGGAACTCGAGCAAATGCGTTGCAGAAAGCAGGGGTATAGCATTAATGTTGTGTAATTGGGTATGGTTTGGGAATGCTTAATTGTTATTTTTTCTTTATTATTCTTATTCATTGAATGAAAGAAAAGCACTGTCTTCAATGTCAAGCAAAAGCTAAGTAAGGACGCCCTTGATTTGATTCCGATTGCGTGATCCAGTGCCTACATATGCGGGGTGGCCAATGAACGGTTGTGAAGTGCGAGCAGTTGTTTTTTTAACTAGCAGACGCTGCCTGCGTCGGCCTTGCGAGGCGAGAGAGGGGGAGAAGAGCGGAAGTTTTGCGTGTTTCTTCACCAGCATGAAACACGAGCATGCGCATGGGAGTGTGGATGGCACCGCCACCGACGCCCAAGCTCAACATTGTGCGACTAGAAAATGCTCCGCATTTAGAACAAGATAGTGACAATGCAGTTGTACCATGTTTTTGGGTGTACGAAAACCCCCGTGTTTCGAAATCATACGAACAAACAGACTCTGCAACCACGTTTAGTTTATGGTTCTTATTCATTAAAATTAAAAACTGGCCCTACGTTCTGAGACTCATTTGTTCTCTTCTTCAGGGGGGGGACTGTCAGGCCGGCGCCGAAGCTAGCGACTTTTCTTTGTAGGTGTCCTCTCCTCTTTCGTCGGTTTGCGCTTCCGCAAGAACGGCTGAAAGAACAATCGTGGAAATGGGGTCAACCAATGAGAAAAGTTGCTTACTTCAGAGGTGACCAGACAGTTCCCTCCTGAAGAAGACCAAATGTGTCTCGAAATGTAGGGGTCAGTTTTTAATTACAATATTAAAAACTATAGACTAAGCATGGCTGGAGAGTCTGTTTATTCGTATAATTTTTTACCCAGCCACACAGATCTCCGTCAAATATGTTTGCCATTAAAATTTTCAGAAAATGAATCTTAACTTGAACCCACCACTTCAATTAATCAAGTCTGGCATAAGGCCTGATGTGAACGCGTCAATATCGCATATAGTGACTGATGGTAAGGGTGCGTATATTACTCAAAAAAAGTGACACATAGCTGAATCATACCAACAGGCCACTGGTCTTGCCCCACAGGCTGGCCACAGTTTCCAACCTTTGCATCGCGTTTGGCAGCTCCATGAGTGTGAATGCACTGACCACAAGGTCAAAGGTAATCTGTAGACAAATACATAATCAAAAGAACATCACATTGATCAGAGGTGTTAACTCCACAGAACACAATATAGGTGTGACTATGGAGTACCACCACACTGCTTTTACTA
The DNA here is from genome assembly GCF_013339725.1 of Rhipicephalus microplus. Classification (NCBI taxonomy): domain Eukaryota; kingdom Metazoa; phylum Arthropoda; class Arachnida; order Ixodida; family Ixodidae; genus Rhipicephalus; species Rhipicephalus microplus. The sequence goes on from NC_051165.1 coordinate 216,440,425, forward strand.
CCTACTCGAGCACTTCTTCTAAGTATGGGTACAATGCAAATTAACATAAAGAAGAAAAAAATGAGTGTGCTAGCAATAATTGGCTAGAAGCCAGACAGCATGCTACAGCAATATTTCTTTATGCTTGCGATAATACACGGTCAAACGCTCTATCATTTTGTACCAAGCCCACTAGACAAATTCCACCACACAGAAAGGAGAGGCCGTTTTTCTTTACAGATGGCAACTTTTGCAGTACTTCTACATACACGCGCTGTTTTTGTGCGGATCAATGAGTCGGAGAAAAACTGAGTCAGTGGGTGAGCTAGTCATCCATACCAACTCAAGAATAAGTTCTTTCAAACCTGTTACCTAACAGAAAATTAGGGAAACCGCATTATCATTCACTGAAAATACCAGCTTTTAAACACCTAGTATTCGAGTCTTTGCGCCATGAATCGCGTGTGGTAAATCTGGCACTGCCAGGAAAGGCAAATCATTTTTGTCACCAGCTGTACTATTGGCGTCAAATGAAACGTGAACAGTGGCAAGCATTAGAAATGGCACAGCATGTGCTGTCCAGTCGTCACCACTATTGAAATGTAGCACTTCGGTTTGGCAGCACTGTACATGTCTGTGGCAATAATTAAACAGTGCATGCTATATTATTGCTACTGATGTTTGCATCTTCATCATATGCCATGCAAACAAAGTACATATGACATTGTTTCATAAAAGTGTCCTGTCAAAATAACTGGGCACGATATATGCACCCAAATGCAAAAGAGTACAAAAAAGTAGTAAGCAAGTGAACAGATAATCAAGCACTCACCTTTATCTGTAGATGGAAGAAATTCCCGTTGAAAAAACGAGCGGAACTTCACCTGTGCATTGGTATTTCCTCCTGAATATTGTGATCATCCGAAGAGTTGTTAAGCACTGCACAGCTGCAACAACGAACTTCAAGAAAGTTCACTAATGTAGCAACTCACATACAGCTGAACGCCTTTAAAAAAAGAAACACTGATGTAGGAGATTATTGGGTAAAAGAGATGCCAGTGTGCTTACATTGAAACAGGGATCGATCGGAAAACGAGACCACGGTACACTACTTCTTGGAGACACCTTATAAAGGGACAAAACTTCTCCCTGGTACAAGTCTCTTAAAAAGAGGTTGAACTGTACATCTAATATAATACGACATCAAACAAACTTGATGGTTGAACAGGATACTCTTTGAACCTGTATGTGCAAAAGTCAGCTTCAGAGCAAAGAAATAAGTGAGACTGAGTGAGTGCGAAGATGTCACTGCTACCGCCAGACCAGTGTCTGCGTCATTGCTGCGTGACACATAGAACAGCCACAGGAAAATGAAATTAAGGCTGGTTTGCAGAAAAGGTTCAGCATAACCAATCAATACTATGACACTTAACCTCTTATCTGCTCATTTTTGTCAAATTTTTCAGTCAAAACGTGGCAATTTTTTTATTGCTGATTTCGAATCGGATTGTACTAAAAGTAGCTAGTCGATGTTGAAAAAATATTTTCAACACATACTCAATCAAATCAACGGAATGAAAGTTTGTTTCTGAACCATACATAGAAAACCAGCAACCTGCTGCTAATAAAATTTAAAAACCTCATAAAACAAACAGTTACAGACGGCCACATTTTGCCTCACTTGTGTAGGTTAAGCACCCTTGTAGTATTTCACTGGGAAGCTTCAGGACTGCATCAAAAATTTCCGAACACGGAATGACGCAAAGTGGCTGCACTAGCGGGCACTCGTAATGCCCGCGTTTGAGCTGTCGTCATCATCACCGGAGAAGCTACTCAATTCACCATAATCGCTGCCTTCACTTCTGGGCACAAGATAAATATCTGTACTAAATTTAACGATCATCACTCAAAGAAGGTGATGAAAACGAATAGCATTTTTTTCTTGTTCACAGACCAGCTGTGCAAGGGCCGCTTCCACTGCACGCAGTCTTTTCATACAAAAACCGCGCTACTGCCACATGAGAAAACTATCTTTGAGCAAATGCTGCCGTCAAGCAGACGACACGCAATGTAAGCCGTAAATGCGCGCTTCTCTGCCTGAACGCTTAAGGGAAGTACCAATTCCCCTAGGACAAGTTCAACTCATCCAGAGCAGTTTGGTGACAGTTTGGACAGGATGAGCTGTGCTCGTCCAAAGCAGTCAAGGGGTTAATGGTATGTCAGTACTTTATCTTCAAAGTACATCTTCAATTAATATGAGAAATAAAAAGTTCCAATGCTATTTATGTTTTCTTGTCAAAGTTTACTGCAACAAAACAGCTCTATGTGTTGAGACAGGCACAATGTGCCCATAATAGCCTTGAAAAAAAAGTTTAAAAAAAGAAAACATTTGCACGTATCCACGAAGTAAATCATGACAAGTGGGTGAAGCTCTGGGTATCGTATAGGTGACTACCAATACATTACCCAAGCATTGCCACATATAATGTAAACTGAGTGAAATAAAATGACACGACACAAGTGATCATAAAGAGTTGACAACAAGGCTGGGCCCTAGTGTTCATAATGTCTACGTTGAAGCTGCAGACTAGTGTGAAGAATTTGTGCTTGTAGGCTTTATATTGTTTTGTCACAATTATGATTGCTGTTCATCTATTGTAAACCTTTTTTTATTCACATACCCACTTTTCGACTACAGCAACTGTTTCTCCGATATACCTTGACACGACATAGTGAGAGTCGATGACAAAGCTCATATTTCATAAAGTTCACATTGTGAACGTTGAAGTCGCCGACTAGGATAAGGAGTTTGTGCTTGCAGGTGTTTAACACTGTTCTGTCACGATTACGATTCATATCAGTTCATCGTTAAAAATATTGCTACGTAGCTGACATGTCAGCGGTCAGAAGACGACAACGAGGAAATGGTCTGCCGGTTGGGCGTGCTGCACTCCATCTTAGTCAATGCTATATGCATCAGTGTCAATATAAATTCTAAATACACACGCCTCGTGTAATTTTTACGTAATATCTTTGTGGTGGAAGTGCTGGGTACTTCCCTGTCTTCATCACGAAGCTCCACAACAGCCGCATCATCATAGGTCCAACCATGTCACAGGTTGAACAACCATCGTCTTCACCCCCTGCCCCTTCTGTGACTTCTACATACGTCCTTCTACCTCCTGCTCGTGATACCGGTGTATTTTCCAGTCAGGATGGCGTTGACCTCTACAAATGGGCCAACCCGTATGAATGGGTCAGCGCAAGCTATAGGTGGGACCAGACTCTTATTCACAACGTCATCGCCCTATGCCGCCAGATTGACGAGCACATAAGTGAGTCTGAGAAAGTGGCCCATATGCTGAATGGCATTGCAGATAATGCCTTTCATCTTCTAGTATACAACAACGTTGCCACCGTCGACGCCATCATACAACAGTGCTGGCGGTTTGAAGAAGCCAAGAGTCGCCGTATTACTCAGCGATTTACCCAGCTGCCCAGCACGGCCGCAACCTCATTGTGTGAAGCCGCCTGCCCGTCCCCTACATATGAAAACAGCTCATTGTTCGTCGGGAAATCAAAGCCGCCTGTCCGGCTCCTCTTCAGCCACCCGTTTTCGCAACGCTCGCCTCTGACCAACAACAGCCGTCAGTGGCGTTCATACAAGCTGTGGTGAGGCAGGACTTTGCGAACCTCGGCCTTCCATCAACATGTCCCTTGACTCGCCCTCAAGTCCCGTCTTACTCCCCAGGACACGCTCGCCGTTTACCTCCAACAATGCCCTTCCGTAACCCTTCGGAATGGCGAACACCCGACAACCGGCCTATTTTTTTTTTTCCTGCCACCAGCCTGGGCACGTTTCTTGCTATTGCCGCCGCCGTTGGTCAAACCAACCACGTCAGACCTTCTCTACCTCTGCGCACATGCACACTACGACCCCTCGACGTTCAGCCACCCATTCAATTTCTATTCATCGTCATCGTACAAGCCTTCACTGACGCCCCTTCATCCGGTTGCCGCAACACCCACTCTCCGTCGCCGCTACGCTGCCGATCCCGCTCTCTAACCACCTCGGCGCTTTTCCTCGCCAAGCTTCTCTGGACGATCGCAGCAGGAAGACTAGATATTGCAGCTTATAGAGGTGAAGCTGCAATACCAATGACGACTGAAAATCCTCTACTGACGCTTCCCACGCACCATAGCCTGCTTGAAGTGCAAGTCGACCATGTTCCTGTGACCGCCCTCATTGACACAGGTGCGCACCTGTCTATTATGAGGGCTTCTCTACACCGCCGCTAGCAAAAGATTATGACGCCGTCTACAGCGCAGGCAATACATGTTGCTGATGGCGGTACTGTACCAGTAATCAAAATGTCGGTTGTCATTGCCGTGGTTGCCGGTCGTCACGCCGTGGTCCTTTTTGCCGTGCTAGCCTGTTGCCCTCATGACCTCATACTTGGCCTTGATTTCCTTTCGGCACACTCGGCCTTAATTGACTGTTTGACTGGTACCGTCAGCCTCGATATTCCAATATTTACCGACTACTCTGCAAAGCCCACCAGCCGCTTGAGCCCAACCACTTTCGTTCGCCTGCCACCTCGAGCCGTCACGTACGTGTCTTTGTCATCGGCCCCTCCCATTCCTGATGATGATTATATCGTAACGCCAATTACTGATCTTCGGCTGACGTGCAGTGTTACTGTGCTCTATACCATCGCGACTACAGCGGATAACTGTGTGTTTCTTCCACTCCTTAACTTTGGTTTCACCCCTCAAGTGTTGCCCTGCCAGGTGTCTCTCGCCCAGCTAACTGCCATAAACGACGAAAATGTCAGTGTTGTCCCTGTATCTGCTCCTGATCGAAGCGCAGTCTCACGGTCACCCAGCTCATACGATGCTATTTTTCGAAACACGATTGGATCGGAGCTTTCGCCTCACCAGGCCAACACTCTCTGCCAGGATTTGACTTCATACAGTGACATTTTCGACACCCAGATTGTCCCTTGGGCCAGACTAAAATTGTCACTCACCGAATCAAGAATGGTGACGCTGTGCCCATTCACCGTCGGCCATACTGCGTGTCAGCGTCCGAGCGAGAAGTGGTTCAAAATAAGTGGCCAAAATACTTTTGAAAAATGTAATCGAACCATCATCGACCCTAGGACATCTTCCGTGGTATTAGTAAAGAAGAAAAGACGGCTCATGGCATTTCTGCATTGATTCTCACCACCTCAACAAAATTACAAAAAAAACGTGTACCCGCTACCACACACTGACGATGCCCTCGATTGCCTCCATGGGGCCACCTTCTTTTCGTCTCTCGACCTCCGATCTGGCAACTGTTGTGGCCGGCGCCAGAGCTGACGAGGGAGCGGCGCTCTCTTAATCCTCAAACAAGTAGCCGAACGGCCGGCTGCCTTTGCCCGCCAGCTATTGTTCCTCCTAGCCAGAGGGTGAGACGTCGTGTCGCCACGACGCCGTAAGCGGTTCGAGAGAGGACAACAAATACAGCATCTTCCTTGAAAAAGACCGCAGCGGCAACCGCCGCCGCAAATCGCCCTGCTAATTAAGCGAGCAGTTCGGTGGACCCTTCGATGTATGCTGTCATGAGTTTGGGACCCCTTGACCAGTGGCACACACGACGAGCAAGAGCCTCGCTGGCGCCACCTTGGAGTGCAGTGATCACGCCTCAATAATGGATGTTCACGTGGGCTGTGCATGCTCGTCCCCGCCGCCAGTTTTGTGTGATCTGTGATTGGACAGTACCATCTGCACGTGTTCCCTGATCTAGGAATCTGGGGAGCACATACCCTTTATAATGAGCCACCCGGCTCATTTGAAAGAGCGCCTGGTAGAGGAATGCCAGACTCGAGAGCTCGTTATGTACGAGAGTTCACCATGTACATAATGTAAATAAACCCTCTTAAAGTCTCTCTTCCTCCTGCCACGACAACTTCATCCCGGACCTCCGGTGCCTGCAAACCCCGGCCGTAACAACTAATTGGCAGCGGTGAGATACGACTCGGCGACAGAGAACGACACGGACCGGAGGTCAGCCGGAAGCCCTGGAATTCAGCGGGATCAGCGCAGCGTACCGCGATTGCATGTAATGGGGCGAGTGCCTGGCTTTGTGCATGAAATGTATCGAGTCTTTTAGATTAGACCCGTTAAAAGATATATTATAACGAACAGCTACCTGGCCACTGCGGTTGTTATCTCCGCACACAGCAGAACTTGATATTTATCTGAGCAAGTAGGTTAAGTAAAAAAAGCTTAGTTTATTCAGCAGGAACTTGTGTGTTTTGCGGAATTCGTAAGGGTACGTTGCGGGAGAAATTGAGATGTTGGAAAAAGCAGAGGAGTGAAAAAGAAAGAGGAAACAGGTTAGAGAGGGAGGTTGGCCACGTGGGACTACTAGTGGGCTTAAGATTTTGGTTCCCTCTGTGGGATTTGCCAGGCTTCAATTTCTCCAGACCCAGAATTGAAACGCTGGTGGGTTTGTGTTTTGTCACAGCTGAGCCAAAGTAAAGCAGGAGTCATGGACCTCATGAAACTGACGAGAAACAACCTGCTGAACATGTGTCGGGATCTTGACCTACATTTTCACAACAATATGCTTGCATCTCAACTTCATGAAGTAATTCTTGAAAGCAAAAGTGATAAGGTGGAAATCGAGCACTTCGGGAATATGTATTTATTGGATCAGGAAGAGGAAGAGAAGTACAAGTGGGACAAAGAGAAAACAAAGCGCAGGAATGAAGAACATGGGAAGAAGATGCAGGAATTAGATGAGGAGATAAAAGGATTAATGTAAAGTGGTGGTATTGCAGCAAAAAAGAGGCCAGACATCCGTAGATGTAAAGCACAAACGGTGAGATGTAGCGGCGGTGCAGTTTGAGGCCGAAGAAAAGGCTAGTACCTGTCAAGACATGGTTGAGATTCTAACCCGTTCCGAGGAAAAAGAGCTCGCAGTCAAAGCAGAATGTAAGGGTTCTGTAGTGGTGGAAAGCGGAGTTAAGATTAGCAGAGCGTTCCACGAGAATTGAACCTTGCAGCTCTATAGACGATGTTGATGAGCGTCAGAGGCGGACGAAAAGGCTCCAAAGTTGGCACCAAGGAGTGTGTCAAACGGAGAAAGCGTCCGAAAAACCGAAGCGCAGCAAAGCTCGCGATCAGCACACGGCGCGGCAGTTGACGAGGATCTTCAAACGGCGTGGCAGATTCGCGTAAAGAAGCTTGTTGTCTTCTCTGACTGCCTTGAATCGCATGCGTCTGAATGGCCGGAGAGTAAAGAAAAGAAAAGTGCAATCTACACGGCCACGGTCCTAACGATGAACTGGTAGGCAATCATCAGGACTGTGCGCGCGAGACAGCTGGAGGAGCATATCGATGATGAAAAACGTCAGAGTGGGACGAAAGGCTCCCAAGTCCGCGCAAAGAAACGTTCACTGGGGAGAAAGCGTCTGAAAGGCAACAGTAGGGCAAAGCTCGCGATGGGCACAACGCTGTTTGATTATGGGCTTCAAACGGTGGAGTGAAATTGTGAGAAAAGTACCGCTGTCATCTCTGACAGGGTCCGTATCGTATGCGACCGAGCCGCTGAATAAAGAAAAGTGCATCGTACACGGCAGTGTTCGAGTGATAAATTGCTAGGCAATCATCAGTGACAGTGCGGGAGAAAGAGCTAACAAGCATGTGGGTGCTGATGAGCATCAGAGGTGGGCGAAAGGCTCAGTAGACGGCACCAAGAAGCGTGCAAAACGAAGAAAGCGTCCTAAAAACAGGCAGGCGAAAATCCGAGAAATGTTGCCGAATCGCAAGCGTCCGAGCACCCGAGGAGCAAGGAAAAGAGAAGCGCATTGTGTGCGTAAGTGGTCAGAGGGAAAGGGACCCTTCCGTTGTGTTTGCGGTGCATTAAACGGAGAGCGGAACACAAAGGTCGGTGGGTTTCGCGAAGTAGCAGGAAGGGAGGACAGCAAGTCTGCTTCGAGGAATGTCGCAGGGTGATTCACTTATACGTGTGTTGTACACTCCGCTTGTCGAGAAGATCGTTCCGGGCGCGACCACCACGAGTTCGACTCAAAGTTGTTGAGAACAGCTCTTAGCTCCTCAAAAATATTGACTCAGGACTGTTGAAAGGAATGTTTTGTTTGTTTACGTTAGTGATTTTGTACATAACTAGTTTGAACTTCGTTTTCGTTAGCGCTCTATCATTTTGGTAGCCTATATGCGTTGTATGTATATATATCTATCAGAAGGATAGTGATACGCATTAGGGCGAGTTGCAGGGCTTAAGATGTGAGCTCCTTCAAGATAAGGTGACGGCAGCTGACGGAAAATAGTATATGTCGTTTCCGTTGCGTGTCGTGCGTAGACACAAGGAAATATAATGTTAGTGTACCACTAGTTGAATAGTGACTATGTTGCAGTTGAGATCGAAGCCATAGCGAAGAGTCCTAGCACCTATGAGGATAACGGCAGGTTCCAGAATGAACTGAGTTTGACAACTGCGAATGTTGCTACGCTATGAGAAGAGGCCGACGAAAGCCAGAATAAGTACAACAAGGTGCTGTGCCAGGGTAAATCTAGGGACACAGCTTAGATAGTTTTATAACATCTGGCGCAGACACAGTGAGGCTGTCCCGACGGTGAATTTTGCATGCAGGGTCCAGGCAGATTTCGACCCACAAACACCAGCTTCGAGCGAGCAGAGTGTACAGGCTCAGAAATGCCCCTTAAGAAGAAGCCTAGACCGAAGCAGCATTGTAAAGCAAAGAGTACGACAAAGAGCACAGCCCGCTTAAATAAAGTTAGTAAACGTTCGAAGGCAGTTTACAGAATTCGGAGTTTGGCATCAGTGCCAGAGTTGGTTTGTATGCATCCGAGCCGCGGAACGAAATGAAAAAGAAAAAGCACATTGGGTGGGAAGGCAAACGGAAGGAAGGGACAGTCAGCCTTTCCTCGCTTTATCGACAGCATGTTTGATGGGCTACGAAAGTGCGAGGTCCGTGGCTCGCTAATAGTAACTGAGCGAGAGTAAGAACTCTGGTTGCCAGCGAGGAGCTTTGCCGGGCTCGGAGGCGAAGTGAATGGGTTTTGCCATTGTTTCATTTCCCCTTCGCCAAGAAAGACCCACAGGACGCGAGCCATCGCGCAGTTCGTCTGAAAAGGGAGTAGACAGCCGTAGGCTTTTGACGATGGTCACTAGTGGATTTGTTTTGTTTCGACGTTTGCTTTTGACGGTTTAAGTTGGTTTTGGGTTTTAGAATGTGTTCTTTAAGTATGTCGGCTACTAGATAGTGTTTAGGTAATCCATTTTCGGTTTTGTCCATTTCTTGGGCATTGAACGTCTTTCTAAGGTAAGTGTTGTGCGATTGCATAAACGACATGTATAGATGCGTAAATGAGCAGGTGTGATGTTATGAACTAAGTACGACTGAGCGCAGACACGCAAAGATATTTCTTGGGAGATTTTTCAGGGTTCATCTGAAAATGTCTTTTGTTAATTTAATGTTGTACACATGTGTCCAGTGTAGAAGAAAAGCTAGTTCGTGAGTTTATGTGTATGCTTTGTGAAAGTAGTACCTGCAAAGGAAAGTCAAGTAGTAGTTCATCCAGCAGGAGTGCTGTGACGTGCATTTGCTGATGTGGATGTTCCCGATGCAGGTGCAGCATGACAGTTGTCTCTTTGTCGGCTCTGAGGGAACTAACGACTAGCTGTCGTGACACCAAATTTTCGGAACTAAAAGATAGCGTGAAGCAAAAGGCTTTATTTTATGAGTATGAGGCCTGGTAGGTTACAGTGGAATTGCTAACGCTAGCACACAGGTATGCCACGGGGAACGCATCACTTGGCAGTTAATTTTCTCGAAAACAGTCTAATGGGAAGATAATTCTCGAATGGGGGTTGAGAGTTTTGGCGAAAGCTCAGAGAAACGTTCCTATTGCTGCTTTGTGTTTGGTGATACTGCTTTGCTCATGTGCGAAGGTATTAGAACATATTATATTCAAGCATCTCTCAGTTTTTCTCGAGGAAAATAATTTAATCAATGACCGACAACACGGCTTTCGAAAAGGATTCTCAACCGTCACACAACTGTCGGAAACCGTTCATGACATTTCAGCTATTCTAGATAGGCAAGGCCAGATTGACATGATTTTCCTAGACTTCGAAAAAGCATTTGATCGCGTGTCGCATCCAAAACTTCTCGCGAAACTTAAACTTATACTAAAGAACAGCACATTAACTTCATGGACTGAGGCCTACCTTTCTTATCAAAATCAAATAGTTTCCATAGATAACGTCCAGTCTGATTCACGACCGGTGAAATCGGGAATCCCTCAGGGCTCTGTGCTTGGGCCACTTCTTTTTTTAGTTTTTATAGACGACATCGCCAATGACATCCCGGTTTCTATTAAGTTATTTGCAGATGATTGCATTCTTTATCAGGAAATATGTAGTGCAGTTGACCAGGTTCTTTTAAACGCAGCGTTAACAAAAATATCTTCTTGGTGTGCAGTGTGGCAAATAAAGATTAATGAAAAAAAAACGGTAGCTATGACCGTTACGCGCAAGCGGCTCCTTTGAAACACTCGTATTCCATCAATGGTCAAAAACTATCATTTGTTAAAACTTATAAATGTTTGGGGGTTGTATTAAGTGCAGATTTAAAGTGGAATGAGCATGTTGCCTACATTGAAAAGAAAGCTTTACAGAAACTAGCATTTCTAAGACGTTTTTTGCGCAAATCTACTCCAAAATTAAAATTAATTGCATATAAAACTTTTATCCATCCGATCCTCGAGTACTCATCTGTGGTTTGGGACCCTCATAGCCAAGTAAATATTAAAACACTTGAAATGATTCCAAGAAAAGCAATCCGATTTGTATATAATCGTTACAGTGCTCTTACGTCACCCAGTGAACTGTTAAAAAAAGCTGACTTGGATACATTGCAGGCAAGACGGCAACACGATACATTGCAGGCAAGACGGCAACACGATAAAGTACATGTTTCTACTTTACCACGACCAGCTACGCATAGACAAGCACGCGTACATAAAAACGGTTCACCGCCGATCAACTCGTTCCGAGCATCCAAAAAAACTGAAGGAATATTCCTGTCAAACAAAAGCCTTTAAAAACTCATTTTTTCCGCGCACTGTCACTGATTGGAATGCTCTTTCTGCCGAACTGGTGAACTGCGAGACCGTTCAGTCGTTCGTGGAAAAACTTAAACACCAGCAACCCACTTGACTTTGATCTTTCTTTGCGCTTCGCCCTCTATTATTCCACCGCGCATCCTGAACAGGCTTCCATTTATGTACCACTTTCTATCACTTTTTTCATATCAATGCGTTGTATTTTTGAAATGTTGCCAATTTTTGAACTGTTATATGATGTTTGTTTCTTAGTTCTGTATGAACAGATGTTTGTAATCATAGTTTTTTTTTGTACGTGTACGCGTAAACCACTACAATTGTGTAAGTACTGGCGTTTTACTTTGATGCACTAGTTCTTGATGGTGTAGCTCTACGTGACGTGTTTCCTTTCCTGTTGTATCTTCATATTTGTTTCCTTTTTTGTATCACCCACCCCTACCTAAGGCCTCATGTGTGAGGCTGGCAGTACTTCTGAAATAAATAAATAAATAAATACTACTTGCGGAAGGCTGTTTTGGAGGATTTTTAGGACTCGATGTATCTCAGTGTGGGCAGGGCACTCTCCCTTGCCTGTGGTGGTGTATATGAATGCTTTTCCCAGAAGAGAGCCACAAGGAACGAGAGGGAAAGTCTTTGGCTGGCGTCATCGGCAGTGGCCTGGAAAACGGCACCACACAAGGACACTTCGGGCAACCTGTGCAGCTGGTCACCCTCAGGTCGAATCTCCTGCCGGCGGACAAGCTGTTGTGACCGGCGCCAGAGCTGACGAGGGAGCGGTGCTCTTTTAATTCTCAAACAAGTAGCCGATCGGCCGGCTGCCTTTACCCGCCAAGTATTGTCCCTCCTAGCCAGAGGGTGATGAAACATTGTGTTGCCACGACGCCGTAAGCCGTTAGAGAGAGGACAACAAATACAGCATCTTCCTTGGAAAAGACCGTGGAAAATCGCCCCGCTAATTAAGCGAGCAGTTCGGCGGACCCTTTGATGTATGCTGTTATGAGTTTGGGACCCCTCGACCAGCGGCACACACACGACGAAGAAGAGCCCCGCTGGCACCACCTTGGAGTGCAGTGATCACGCCTCAATATTAGACGTTCACGTGGGCTGTGCATGCTCGTCCTCCTTGCCAGTTTTGTGTGATCTGTAATTGGACAGTACCATCTGCACGTGTTCCTTGATCTAGGGAGCATGTACCCTTTATAATGAGCCACCCGGCTCATTCGAAGGAGCGCAATGTAGAGGAATGCCAGATTCGAGAGCTCGCCATGTAAGAAAGAGCTCGTCATGTACGAGAGCTCACCATGTACATAAATCCTCTTCAAGTCTCTCTTCCTCCTGCCTCGACAAGTTCATCCCGGACCTCCGGTTCCTGCAAACCCCAGTCATAACACTACTGGCGAATAGCTGCAGATGACATGGACCGAGAAAAGACCGGGTTCTTTACCCCTGACGGGTCTTTACCAAATCAAGGTTATGCCCTTTGGTCTTTGCAACACTCCATCGACCTGCGAGAGAATGATGGACAAGCTCCTACAAGGATTTAAATGGTCGACATGTTTGTGTTACCTGGACAACGTGATCATTTTCTCAACTACCTTCGCAATCCACCTTGAACGCCTTTTGACCATTCTATCACTAATTCAACGGGCCGTCCTGCAGCTCGATTCCTCCAAGTGCCACTTTGGTCTTCGTCAGATTACCGTGTTGGGTCACTTGTTGACGCTGCTGGCGTACGACCAGGCCCGACGAAAGTACGCGCTGTAACAAACTTCCCAGTACCACGCTCTGTCCATGATGTGTGCAGTTTTATGGGCCTATGCTCCTACTTTTTCCGGTTCGTGAAAAACTGTGGCACTTGCATGGCCACTCACCGACTTTCTCAAACAAGACGTCCCATATTGTTGGGGCCCTCTTAAAGCTGACGCCTTCTCTCAGCTAATCATCGCTCTTACGACACCTCCTATTTTTGCACATTTCAACCACAATGCTCATAAAGAAGTGCGAACAGACGCGAGTGGTCACGATATTGGCGCAGTTTTGGCGCAAACTCAGCGGGGCAACGACAGTGTAATTGCATATGCAAGCCGTCTGCTTTCAAAGTCTGAACGCAATTACTTTATCACAGAACGGGAATATCTCGCCCTTGTTTGAGCGGTTTGAAAATTCCGTCCTTACTTATACGGCCGCCTTTTCCATGTCATCACAGATCATCACGCATTGTGTTGGCTTTCTTCTCTGAAAGACTCCACTGGACGACTTGGCCGTTGGGCATTTCGCCTACACGAGTATTCCTACTCGGTTGCTTACAAGTCTGGGTGTCTCCATCTGGACGCCGATTGCTTATCCCGCTACCCTGTTGTTCAGCTCGACGAATCAGACATCAAGCCTAGCCTCAGCGTCATGTCAATGTCCCAGTTTCTTCAGATTGGTGATGAACAATGTCATGATGCTTCCCTGGGACAACTTATTGACAGTCTCGAATCTGCTCCTAACGGCGCGTCCCTTCCAATGTACATCTTCCTGAATAGAACGCTGTACCATCGTAGCCTCCAGGCAGATAGCCCTGAGGTCCTTCTTGTCGTGCCGAAACAATTGCGTTCAACCGTACTGCACAAGCTTCATGATGAACCAACTGCTGGTCATCTAAGTGTATCTCGGACGTACGATTGTGTGCGTCGCCGCTTCTTTGGCGCGGTCTCGGCAGGTCCGTTCGCCGTTACGTGTCCTCCTGCAATAAATGCCAACGTAGGAAGTGACCTACTGCGCCCTCGGCTGGACTTCTTCAACCAATCTCCATCCCAACCGAAGCTTTCTTCCGTGTTGGTAGAGATCTTCTCTGTCTTTTTCCCGAGTCGAAAACGGGCAACAAGTGGGTCGCCGTTGCTATAGACTACGAGGCTACTGACGCTGCGGACTTTTTGCTCCACGATGTCATCCTACACCATGGTGCTCCTCGCCAATCACTCACGGATCGCGGCCGCGCATTTTGTCTCGAGTAAACGACGATCTACTGCGCTTTTCTTCGACGCAGCACAAGTTGACCACTTCCTACTATTCCCCAACAAATAACCTTATTGAACGTCTAAAGTGCACCCTCATGGACATGCTCGCGATGTGTGTGTCCTCCGACCACCATGACTGGGACCTGGCGCTACCTCACATGACCTTCGCGTACAGATTCTTCGCGCCACGACACCATTGGTTATTCACTCTTTCATTTGCTCTATGGCCGTGATCCGACGTTACCACTCGACACCCTACTTCCAACCACTACAACGCCATCAATCGTATATGCACGCAATGCTATTGCTCGTGCCGACCACGTACGTCAGATCACCCCCTCTAGACTTTCGGCTTCGCAAGCCACCCAGAAAGCCATCTACGACAGCCGGCATGTTGACGTTCGCTTCTCACCCGGTTCCCTCGTTCTTCTGTGGTGCCCAGTTCGTCGAGTTGGCTTATCAGAGAATTTGTTCTCTCGCTACATGGGTCCTTACCGTATCATCCGACAGGCAGGTAACCGACGTCATGAGATCATTCCTGCATCTGAGACGACAAGCCTGCCTGCAACCACACCCAGTGATGTTGTGCACATCAGCAGGCTAAAACCTAACCACCTCCCTTCTGAAGACCCTAATTAATGTGCACCGAGACTGCACCTTTACCACCGGGAGGTAATACTACGTAGCTGACATATAAGCGGTCAGAAGACGACAACGAGGAAATGGTCTGTCAGTTGTGTGTGCTGTCCTCCATCTTAGTCGATGCTATATGCATCAGTGTGAATATAGATTCTGAATAGACACGCCTTGTGTCATTTTTACATGACAATATTTTTTGTCATATGCTTTGATTGATGGGTGCTCAAATGTCAGTGGTGTTGTGGCCTTTTATTTCGTTTTTGTTAACCTTTTGTCAACTTTTTACACGGTGCTGTGCCAAGAAAATGGACATCCCTCGACCCTAAAAAACAGCAGTAAAGGAACTCCATTTTGAAGAGTGGAAAATAGCTCCTCACATTGTTTCCAACTTCAAATAGCTGTAAAATGCAAGCGAGCTCCAATGCTTCCATACGGTTGGTTACAACTTATCACAGATATTACAAACACTATATAGCAGTGGTAATTACCTGCTGCCAAAAGCCTTGCCAGATTATGCATTTCATTTGAGATGTCAACACTAAAGTACTCTTGGAAGTATTTTGGCCATATACTCTTTGCAGCCCTGTGGAAAGAAAAAAAAACAACTAATGCTTTCTGTAAAACACATGGAACATTCATGCTACATTCATGCCTACTTTTGTAGAGTCATGGCAATTGGCAACACTAAACAGTGGTAGTGCTGGTAATAAATGTTCCTTTCTTCATTTCCATTAGTTTACAACTGTGATTCATGAGAGGAGAAGCAATCTCTTTTCAGGAGGAAATACCGGATTGATAGATTCTGCATCAGCAAGTTCAAGCAGCTGAGCCTTACTACACAAGGAGTAGAATACTTTTACTATTACACCAACGCCCAGCATGAACCTAGGGTATGAGCGGAAGCTTGATTTGTAAGAAAGATTCATTTTTGTAAGAAAGATGTTGCTTCTGAATTCTCACTTCAGCCTAGTTCCATGTTACTGACATTGGCAGTGCATGTCATGGGCAAATCAGAGGTTTATCAACAATAAAGGAATTGAACAATGAGTAATTCAGAGAACAGAATTGCTTTTATGAACTTCTATCCTTTAAAAGTTCAACAAGAAAATTTATTTGGCAAGTCAGGGCAACGCAAGCGGTGGTGTTTACGAATGTTGCAAGATCAACTAGCAACCACTCGAACAAGGGTCTATGACCCACTTTTGTGGCAGCTGCAAATGAATCAAAAGCTATTCGTTTAGTCATGTGACCTGTACTACGGTGACTTTTCTTAGCTGCGATTGGAATGCCACTAAAGGTCAAATTGGTAAAAGTTTACAGTGGAGGAGATCTCGAATGGAACAAGAAAACTGGTCATAAAATGTGCATTCACATGACTGCTGACTTGTAAAAGTGATGTGGGTTAGTGCATCAATGAATAAAAGAAAAAAGTGCTACGAAAGAATTACCTACCTGCTGAATTGCATAATAGGGCAAGATAATACACAGAAGACATAACATACAGAAGACAAAGAAGACGTTAAAGGAATCAGTGCTTACAGATTGCCTAACAAGCAAAATTATGCACATGTTTAACAAGACATCAAACCGCAGACAGAAAATCAAACACAAGTGTGTTTGTTGTGTGTAGCAGTGTATGTGTTAGCATTTAGTACATTATTCAAGATACATTATCAATTTTAATGGTTGCTCAGATAACATATTACTGTAAAATTTGCACCCTGCTAATGTTTAAAAAAAGATAAATGAAACAATGCAGGTCTTCTACAAGTACGTATGGTAGCTCATTCGGTAACGCAGATTACAGAGGTGTGGAGAGCTGACATACATTACGTAGGCTATTGACTGAATCCCTTGTCCAATATGAGTATACATTATAACGGTAGTGACAAAAAAACATTGCATTGGGTAGCAATACAATAGCCAATTTTCTTCATTTTTCTTGCACTTCCTACTACGAACCTACGAAACTTACCAGAAACATGAAGCAAGACCTGACCCAAAGTCCATGATAGAATTAGGGGAGAAAGCAGGATTTAAATGTTGAATCTGAAATGTGCAAATCGATAAACAAAATACAAGAGACAAACCGACAGAAGCTGCGTACAGCCGCAAGGCAACATAATGCGAATGCTGGCATCAAAAGCATTCCCACACAGCTCTACGGCTGGAATGTCTATCTTACCTCGTGAAAGACGTCGTGGGCTAACTGCATAGTCGCCGGCTAGTTTCCCGACAAGGTAGCCACGAGCTCCGAAATCATCATACCTGCACGAGAGAGGGTGCAAGGACAATGGAATCCACATACTTCTCAAGCATAAATTCAGACCAAGGCAAATCACAAGCATGGGAAAATCTTTTCACGGTTCCGAGAAAAAAAAGGAAATGATTGCACGCAGAAATTGAAAATTCTGAGGGACCTTAATGGTCTAGGCTATCTGGGTTGTACTTGAAACTCAACGAGATCTTCATTCTCTCTTCTTGACAACAAAAGAAATTGGAGAAAAATAGAAATGTCCTCTGTAAGCTTGAAAACTGCCTCATGTGACCTATGACAGTGGCTACATGGTGAGAAACAGCTAGGGATCACTAGTTTGCACAACTTACATCGGAATTCACATTTTTGAAGCTGTCAAATAACTAATCAATTCTCTTCCAATGACAGCGATGATGTAACTTACAGCAGGGTACGTCACTAGCCCCTGTTCGAAATGCTGGTTACACGTGAAACAATGCATACAAAGCGTTCCGCTGTGTGAATTTTTCACGCTGATTTATTATTGGGAAAAGAGGAGAGATGGATGGTGCTTATCAATACCTTAACAAATCAAGATTTATTAAAATAAGTGTCTACAAGTAAATTTCTTATCATCTACTTCCAAACCAAAGTCTACTACTTACTGCATATCATTTATACATAAGTTTAACAGCGCGAAAATAATGCAGAGCAGACAGGAAACAGGAAAAAGACGGGACAAGCGCTGACTTCAAAATGAAATTTCGTTGACAAGAAGGCTATTATATATACCTGAGTGAACAGAAAAACAGTGAAAAAAAAGACTGAAGCAAAGATACGAAATAACATCAACAATCACTGAGCCTGCTACGCGACCCTCACACATTTTCGCACTGTTAACCTTAAGTATGTACAACCAACTAGCCCAGTCAGCCACTTTGGTATGTTTCATTTATGCAATTTGAGACTCATCTAAACTGCTTTTGTGCTTTCCCGCATGCAGAAGTTCCAAAGGCAGTCCCGCAGATTCTGCACAGAACAATTTACCGGAATCACACGGCATAATTTGTGGCGATGCATGTAGTCCTCAGGATAGACAGACATATGTGGACGTGATCCCGGCTCTCCGGCAAGAAACGGAACTTTCTCAGCCCAAACTGTACGTAAAATGTTGTTCGATATTTCAGCTGTTTTCGGCCACAGATTTGTGAAGTATATATCGACTATGTAATTTAACAATATAATTCCTGATTAACAATAACTGTTCATTGGCAATGCCCATGAGACATAGAAGGGCCCTCTGGAATGCACTAAAACATGGTAAATGATCATTTTCAAACATGTGCGCCCTGCAACGTCTAACTGCATTGGCTGGGAATCTAGCCTATGACCTAATACTTGCGTCACACGGTCACGTTTGATCATGATCAGGCCTGAATCCAGGACCAAATTCATTGATCGTGATTGGCTTGTGTGTGGTTGAAATCAAGAAGAGGAAATGGGCATGGGCCGGGCATGTAGCGCGTAGACAGGATAACCGCTGGTCATTAAGGGTAACTCACTGGATTCCCAGAGAAGGCAAGCGAGTTAGGGGTAGACCGAAGGTTAGGTGGGCAGATGAGATTAAGAAGTTTGCGGGTATAAGTTGGCAGCAGCAAGCACAGGACCGGGTTAACTGGCGGAACATGGGAGAGGCTTTTGTCCTACAGTGGACGTAGTCAGACAGATAATAATGATGATGATGATGATTGGCTTGTTTAAGCAAGCTGCAGAAGAGAGCCAATCCCTATCAAAGAGTGCCATCCTAATCGTGATCAGTGGAGCAGTATGTGACAATGGTGTAAGACTCGTTGAACTATTGCAAAATGTGTTAATATAAACTAACTCCTGATTGGAGTTATCTTGGTAAGCTTAAGCAAAAATGCGGCAATGACTTAAAAAAAGAATGATAGCTCCTATACTCGCCTCATAGGCTTCCACAATCTCACTCGCTTCTTCAGGCGCTCAAATACTTGTTTTTTCGCATCTTCTTCAACGTAATCTCTTTCCTCCTGGCTCATTCTCTCAAGAGCTGGAATAGAGATAACAATATAATTAAACAAACTTATTTAACCTCTTCAGCCTCAAAATGTGTCCTAAAATGTGTGCGTCATGTAACGTATTGTAAAGTATGAGGTATGCAATGTATTGTCGTTGTTTGGCGTAAGTTACTACTTGTGTTGTGGAACATAGTGTAATGTAGTGTTGTAGAACCGGGTGTGTTGTTGCTTTGCATATTGAAGTTTATTGTAGTGTATAGAGCGAAGCGTGATGTTGTTACATAACGAAGTGTATTGTAGCGTGTAAAACAAAGTGTGTTTTTCGTATGATGTACGTCATTACGCCTGTGGTATGCGTGACGTGCCCTTCCTGCTTGGACCACTTAGTGTCCGCAGTATGTATTAAAATAAAAAATAAAAATAAATTTTTTTGGCAATGAACAGACTTCATTATCAAAACATGGAAGTTGGTGTTCAACGGCATTCATCAATAGTGTAACCTAATAAATCTCATTATTTCTGTCAGTGTTCTTGGTTTTGATGCACTTCATTTGCCAATATCATAATTTTCACAGTACCAATCACCATTGCTTTCGTGCTCATGGTACACTGCCCTGAACTTGCCACTGTCTAAATTACACCACTTTTACAACCACTGCAAACTTTGAAGCACTGTGTTTGTAAATGCATTCATCAGCTCACCAAGTGCTGAAAATGTGATATGAGCAACAATCATTCATAGCATCAAAAGGTAACAACCATTTAAGTAGTTCAGATTGTCACACCATAGCCTGAAACTGATGATGTCAAGAATATCTCTGCCTTCCAGTGCTGTTTGTATGAAGTGAGCTAACAAAGTTAAACAAATCAAGTTGCACAGATTTGTGAAAGTTTGCATAAAATCTTAGACCACCCATTGAAGAGCGTGCAAAGGTACGGAAATCTTGGCATCTCAAGATGCTCACAAGATTAGCACCAACACATTTACATTATATAGCTATGACTAACGAAAGTAAACATATGAGCAAAAGGGCAAGAAACTCACAGTTTCCAAAGAGCTCCTTCTCAATGTTCATAGCTCGGGATCTGAGCTCATCATTGTCGATGGGTAGGTGCCGAGACCAGAGCTGGTTCCTGATAACCATGGCTGCTTCGCGCAAGTTTGCTTATGTCTTGTGCTGTGAATGCAACATAAGAAATGTCACAGCCAAAAGTGTTAGCTACAAGGGAGAACAGTGGTACGCTTACCCCACATAAACTATTGGCAAGGTATAAAGTACCCTCACACACCCCAACAAACACACTCTGGGCGATAAACTGAAATTTTAAAACACCAGTGGAATTTCTTCTGCACATGCATGCTGTTAAAATGAACCGTGCACGCTAAGCCTGAAATACTGATCATGACAACAACTTAGATTGTGAGCTTTCCCTACCACGCAGTTCATTTGATCCTGCCCTTTCCTGAAAATGGGCAAATAACAACACCTCTGATATAGTAATTCTGATAACATAAAGAGAGCACTAGTATGACAACTTCAGATAATGTCTGGCAACCACACTACAAGCAGATTTGTGCAACCTTGTATAGTAGTGATTTTCTAAGCAGGTAATGCTGTTACTGTCAAAGTGCGCATAGCCGTTACTGTCACTCACAAACTGTCGGACAAAAAAAACTACCAGGCCTGTGCAGAACACGCAGCACAGCCACAGCGAAAGCTGGAACAGTGACTTTTCAAAGCCTTTTCTTAACACTCTTTAGGTCACTGTTACAAGCCCACTTGCTTATACCCGCTACACCATAAATAACCACTATTTTTATGTAGTAGGCCGGCATTCACTGTGCTGTTCTTATCATTCTTCGGAGAAGAGTGGTTGCTGCACACTAGCAAGGAATTTTGTGCATACTTTTTATCCAGTGGCTGATGAGGATAAAGAATTGTGCCTTAAGTGGGTATGCGCCACAGTTAATAAGAGATCAATAAAAAGGTTTTGTAATGAGTTGGAGCATTGGATGACCAAATCGTGGTTATTCATTTGCTGTTTAAAATGCTTTACTACTCATACTAACACGATTCCTTTCTCGACATCAAGCCAGCCTAAGGCAAGTTTGCATTAGACTTTCAAGCAGTGGCATGACTCTGCGGTAGAATACTGGGCTGTGCCACAGGAACCCGGGTTCGAATCCCGCCGTGTCTTCGGTTTTTTTTTTTTTTACAAGCGTTGTTTCTTATTTCGTGCGATAGTGGTTAAGGACACATGGCGGCGGCGGACAACTACGGCGCCCTTGTGATCTGATAACAGCTTTCTCCGTAAAAAGTTTAGTAACGCTTGCAGCAGAATACATGCACTAGCAAGCATGTTCAATGGAACTCGCGATACACATGAGTGTAACATACATAGCGGTGATCATAAAAATAAGTGATACGATTATCAAAACTTGACGGATAATCGCTCCTTTCCATGATCAATGCTACCCTGATAGGCAAGACTTCTGTTTATTCAACTAAAAGGGTATCAAAAGCACACGCATCCGGAAAGCCCGTCAGAACGAAGGCAATTTAAAAGGCACTACCTTGGTGCCCACCCACTCAAAACGAACTCGATGACGGGATATAGATACACTTCGTAAGTGTAATTGTCCCCTATGCCGCAGCTTCATCAACGTCTGCTCAAACCTGCGGGTATTTATTACGTGAGGAAGAACTTACTTTCGAGAACAGCTTCGGCCGCCGTCAGTAGTTTCTCTGGAAGCTTGACTTGCTTCCGTCTTCGCGCTCCAGGGTGATTCCTGTGCTTGATCTCGGCCGCATCGAGTGCATCGCTGAGATCGCTCGGCAGTGAGACGGCATTGCTAGCTTTAGTAATCGGCTGCGTCCAGAAAATCTCAATATCAGGGACGACACTAAGGAAGAACAAAGCAGCTTCGGCGCGTAACCCGACAGTCCGACACAACCTCTAACGTAGACGCCTTAGCGTTATCGATGAGCTAAAGGATCCGTGGAACTGCGCAAGGAATCTCGACAAGTAACTGTAGACGAAACCTAAATGAGTTAGCTAAAAACAGATAAAAACAGACACACATTTCATAAAGTAAATACTCGGCCCAGATTTTCCCACGATAAACTCACCCGAACGCTGCAGATGCAGGGTTTTGTCCTCAGAAACCTCAGGAGCTTGTGTAAATGACTCATTTTTGAAATTATCATCAATTGAAAGCGACGGCCACAAGCGCGCACATGGCACAAAAAGCCAAACAACGTTTGCTCTTGTTGGATTGGCTGCGGATGGTCGCAGCTCGTTTCTTTTAGTTCAGACTGTGATTAGTTCCGGTTTTGAAATCGAATTTGAAATTTGAGTTTACCGGACAATTCATTTAAATACCGCATTTTTCAGACATAAACACCGACTTCCTTTCTCCGTGAGGGTGAACAAAAGAAGCGAAGTCGGCGCAGTGGTTCGTTGTTACGAAGTCGTCTTTGTATTATCTCCAAGAGTCTTACTACTACCATACTCCACCATGATTCCAGTGGTTATCGGACTCCTCATTTTCATATTCACCACACAGCCTCTAACTTCCATCGTCACACTCCACTGTCGTCTATAAAGAAAGTGGTGATTATTTATTTGTATGGCCTTCATAAAATGTCAGAGCATATTTGAGCAGCATTGCGCTTCATGTCATATCGTCGTCTACATAAGTTTTAATTCACGTTGGCCGAGCTCCACAAGAACTTCAACAGCTGGTCGCTGCAAGCAGTAGTTTTGATAGCGTTTTACTGCGAAGCGTTGTTTCACTTTGTCTTCCCATGGTGATGGCTCATAGACACTGCGTGAGATTAGAGTTGAGGAAACCGCAGACAAACTCGTCCTCTACTTGACGCTTACTTCAACATAAGGTGCCTAATATAGCGCAACCAGGATGGGACAGAGAAGAAGACACATCTCTGTCCCGTCCTGGATGCGCTATACACCAGATACTACGGATGACCAACAAGCCCGCCGTGCAACACCTTAGTCATGAAATTTATTTTTACAGCAATCGCGGCAAGCGAGGTACAAGCAGCATAAGAGGCGCCAGAGGTGCTCGATGTAGTGGTTGAACTGTTGTCGTTACATCATAGGTATCCACATTGAGCACAGAAAATGTTGGGCGGGAGGGGATTAGTATGAACAAGGGTAGGAAAGGGGGGGGGGGGCATGTGGCGCAACTGCCGTCACGGCGAGTAGTGAGACACACAAATCGTTCATAATGATGGCAGTTTTCTGGCATGGCCACACAGTTTACGCTGAGCTATAAGTGCTTCCCCGTCAATAATATATATAGCCCCCGATATGTGGCATTCCAAGAACCGTTTACTTCCCATCTTCAATACCGTGAAGCCAGGAACCAAAGGCAGGCCCCTGTGGAAGCATATCGTCTTTTCATCTTTTTTTGTCTTTTCTCGACAAGAGGGTGGAAAGGGGGGTTAATGAACGCAGAGTTATATGATTGAATAACTTTGTAATGAACATTCACCTTCTCTAATGGCGAATACTGCGCCCGGTTGACCGTAGCGGTGGCTGCGTTTGGGCGTCCGAAGACACTGGCACGAACACACTGGCGGCGCCGCATTCTGCCGCGCGCCGCTCGCGAGACGCCGCTTTTCTCTTTTTCTCCCGCTGAGCGTCGTGGAATTTCTGCCGCCACGGAGAAAGGAAAGGTGACGATGGAAGTTAGAGGCAGTGTGGTGAATATGAAAGTGAGGAGTCTAATGGTCATGAAATCATGGTGTAGTATGGTCAAGACTCTTGGAGATGGTACAAAGACGACTTCGTAACAACGAACCACTGCGCCGACTTCGCTTCTTTCGTTTATTCTCACGGAGAAAGGAAGTCGGCGTTTATATACGAAAATTGCAGTATTTAAATAAATTGTCTAATAAACTCTTATTTCGCATTTATTTCAAAACCGAAACAAATCACAGTTTGAACTAAAAAAAACGAGCTGAAACCATCCGCAGCCAATCCAACAAGAGCAAGAAATTGTTTGGCTTTTTGTGCCATGTATTGTGAACTAGATGTGCGCCTGGAAGGCTGCTTTATCGAGCTGCTTTATCGAACCACGCTCGACTTCTGCTAGGCGCGGTTCATTCCGTTAATTAAAACGGCCTCTTAATCGCACGGCAGCGCCACGCTCGACTACTGCTAGGTGCGGTTCATTCCGTTAATTAAAACGGCCAGTGTCACTCGTTCACGAAATGCACCGCAGATGGCACCAAATTCTCACGGAAAAACCACAACTACAAAAAAAATGTTTGCAGTCAAATTTAGCGGCAGTCTGGCAACACTGACCCTCACAGTTTGGTGAGTGTTAGGTGTTCTAGTAGGTGTTCTGTGATTTGGTCTTGCTCTGTTCTCAATTATTGACAGCATGCTGAGGCAGACACCTCATTATGCGGAAAAGTAAGTGATCAATGACGTACCGTCTCATATTGCAGCTCACGCATGAAACCTGTTTCATGCCTGCCGACTATCTTGATTTTGCTGGGAGACTCCTCAATACTGACTGACCCTCCGGGTCGACGTGCACGTTCCCGAGCTATCGCTCAAAGAAAACTATTTACAGAATAAGAAAGATGGGCTAGTTGATAATGAATTGAATGGGGCAGCGTTACGACGAAGACACGTACGAGAAATGACACGGCAAGTGCTGCTAAAAACTATTTACGACTCATAGACGAGCGTTTTTTCTTTCCCGCCGTCCATGCGAATGCCGTTATAAACACCGCAGGCCATGAAAAGTGTTTCTACGCAAATTAAGTGTTGTACGCTGATTTATCGATTCTACTTTTTTGCAATGAGTTCGTGTTACAGACCGGTTCATACAGTAGGGTCATGCGGTGAGGCCTACAATGACGGCGAGGGCACGCCAGCTGTCGCGAGACACAGCACATCTCGTTTCATAATTGTGAGTGAGTGTTGAGAGCACACATACTAGGTGCATGATGGAAAGTTCGCCCCCCCCCCCCCCCCACCCACCTCTCATATGCTATAGTGATCGCTAGCTTTGAAGTAACAGCTGGCTGTTCAGGATAGGATCCCGAGTGTTTTTCTGTCCCTGTGTGGTGCTCCACAGGGATGCAAATGAATCTCATCTGCTTTACTGCCAATAAATAGACAGCTTACTTCACTCCAAGATATGTCAGGACAGCATTGCAAATGTCGTCTTCGAAGAACTGGCCTGTGTCACCCATGTACCAACTACATTGTTTATATTGCTCATTGTGTTATGATCGTATCTAATAAATTAAAAAAAATGAATTAAACAAAAAATGTTACAATTCATCATGCATGCCAATGCTGATGCAGCAAATGCTCATTTTTCAGTGTTCAAAAGCAGTTCTCTACTAATCTAAGCACATTGAAATAGAACTGCTGTGTCTGTCTTCTAACCTGTTTGCTGTTGGCACAGCTCACAAGTAATGTTTTTGTGCTGCTAACCTAAATGTAGGATAGCCTTTATCGAACTTGTCTGAAGTTTTAAGGAACGGTCATTGTTCAACAGGTGAATGTGAACAACTACGTAGTGCCAACTGTCTTCTTGAGTACACTGCAATATTAGGACATCACTGTGACATTTAATAAATTTCAAAGAATGACGTGAAGAAATGTGGAATATTCATTTGTAAAAACAGTTTCTGCATAAACCCACACTGTATGCCAAAAAATAACAAGCAGCACACACAGATGCTTTTTAACTAGTGGTACATATTGATTCTTTTACTTCTTTTTTATTAGAGAGGTATGCCTTGAAGAAGAATGCCCTGAAGGGTAAGTCACATTTCTAATGTTTTACCTTTTTTTAATATATTCAATCAAAACAAGCATTCAGTTTCAACTACTTTATTTCGCTATCATAAAATCTGCCTGTGACAGTTGTACCTGTAACATAGTTTGCTAACGGCACAGCAATCAATTCGTGGCTGTCTTTTGTTCATAATTGTGAATCCTTGCTGTTTTCAGTTACATATTTGGTTCACATGCTGAGAGGAGCATTGGCTTGTTTATAAGCATTTTCTTTTACGCTAAATAGATGCCCTAAAACTCCTTTATAGGGACCGCCAAGAAATTCTTTTGGTACCTGTTTTCTTGGAGTGGTTCTCAAGAGAAAGGAAGAGAAAAGTGAGCCCCGTTATTGTCTGCTTCAGTGAGCGACACCGCCACAGAGCTCACAAGGGATGGGGGTGAGGAGGGATAAAAGGGTAGAAGTAAAGGTATAGAAAAGAGGAAGAAGAAGCAACAACAAACTGAGGGGATAGGAGAGACAGGAAAGATGGAAGAACGGTCACTGGAGTCCGAGGACGGGGTACACTTGCGAGAGATGTTGTCGGCGTCTGTAGATGGCGTAGAGCAGGACCAGTAAATTAGTGCAACAGAAAGCCTACCATTCAGTGTCTAAACGTGGAATGGTAACATGGAAAACAATGTGCCGCGTTTATCAGAATCTCTCATTCAGTGCTAACATGGAGCCGTATGCAAAATGCATGCTGGAAGCAGTGGAAAGTGAATGCAGTAATGAAATTCAGGTTTGTGCTGTGCAGTTGCCTGTGCATGTATACACCTTTGCCGCATACACAATGGCTGACGTGTTCCACTAGTTGGTGCAAACACAGCGACTCTTTACAGCGTTAACTCCTTTTACCTTGTAAGCAGCTCAGAACAGAGCGGGAGGAAATAATAACAACAACACTGTAATCTTGGGCAGTAATTGTGATGCACATGAGAGCATCAGCCTACATGCAGCTAAGAGAATGTTCAACTCCACAGTGTAGCGTGACTAGGCTGTGTGATGTACCATGTTTTTTTGTAACATATAAATGCAAGCTATACATCTACTTTTTTTTAATTCATGAAAATGATGCTTGAATATGCCACTGTAGGAGTCCCGGTATGTTTATTTCCATGAATATCTAATCACATGGTTTAGATAAGTGTCTAACCCTTTTATGCACTGCAAATTTAGCAATGTTTGTTTCTTTTTTCTAATAATTACAATTTTATGTTGTACTTGTTCGTGTTTGGCTTCATGCAGTATGCGAGATGTCACTGATGTATCGTTTTTACAGTTCTTACAGGTCTTCGCAGGCTACGAACAGAAGCAACTGCTCGGCTGTGCCACCTACCACGCCTTCAATGTAAGAATGCCCATGTGAACTTTGAATGTTAAAGCTGCTTGGGTTTGATCAAGCTAGAGGTATCATGCTTGAGCAAGTACAAATTTGTGATGTCAGAAGAGATAGATAACATACAAGAAAAATGATGACAACAGACTGGCAGCACACATTTTAATTCTTTTTTGGATTGTACAAATGAATAGCAGCTTGGACATATCTTTTAAGTCATCCTGCATCAGCTGCCTCCAGTTTTTTTCATAGGACAGGTGTCATCTGTGCTCTGCTTGCACTGCCTATTGCAGGTTGGCAGTCACATGCTTTGAGTATTGCTGTCAATGTACAGTTGCATCACACAATTCAACTTAATTGTCTGTTTTTGTTAACATTGTGTTGCTAGTACACTTATTCTCTACAGGCATAATCACTCACTTGGAAGTCATCAGTTTCTGCCCCTTGTTTTTGTTAACATTGTGTTACTAGTACACTTATTCTCTACAGGCATAATCACTCACTTGGCAATCATCAGTTTCTTCCCCTTTCCTTAGCATCACTCTGTGTGCCAACATGTGAAACCAAGCTGCCCAGATTTGCATATGAACTTCACGACAGCTTTTCTAATCCGTGCCTTGTTTCTGTTTCTTCTGCAGGCCCACCGGGAAACCCACAGATTTCACACCATCTCGGTAATTACACCCTCCACACTTTTTGCAAACACTTTAATGGCACTTATCGGTAAGTGTAAGTTTGTTTTGCAGGAAGAAAAAACCTTCCAGTGATGAGGAAATCGAAGCAAGTATAAAAGACCTGCTTGGCAGCTGCTCCACCTCCATTCAAGCGATTTCAAAGAAAAAAGAAGCACTGCAGCCCGATGAGTGCGAGATAGCTGGAAGGCTTGTAGCTGTCAAACTCAAGGCATTACCGAAGAGAAAGCGCTCACAGGTGCTTTTTGAGATCCACAAGCTTTTACATGAAGCTGAAATGGAATGTCTGGAGGATTCCGATTGAAATTATAGGACATATTAATGAGACTAGCATTACTTCAAATTTGGACAAGTGTACAATTATAAATCATTCATCACATCATATAGCGATTCTATCGAAATTATGTCAACCTAATGTCAATTAGGTCGACCAAATCATCATACCGTCTTTTCCGTCCTCTTTATTGATGTATCTGTGCTTGTAAACCACGCCGTCGCCATCGCGGTACGAGCAGCATTGACAAGCAATCCCAGGTTTACATGCAGAGATACACCTGATAAAGTGAATGGCCCGACGGGCAACTGCCTTAGCTCAATTGGTACAACATCAGGTGCCTTATTCGAAGGTTGCAGGCTCTGTTGCTATAGACAGCAACTTGCCTTTTTGTCCACTTTTATTGTCACACCTAACTGTAACTACTACGAAAAATCTCCCCTATACTATCCGTTAAAAAAAACTAGCCCTTCAACTCTCCTCCTTTTGTTAATGATTAGGGTTATAAACAATGAAAGGATTGGTGAAAAGCTGATGATGCTATTTTTTTAAAGGGGTACTGACACAAAATTTTTTGTCTATTGTTTTATGTGTCAAATGACAGGCCAACACCCCAAGAGCGTAGGAAATATACCGGTAAGCATGAGTGCGTCCCGGAAAATTAATTACAGCAGGCCTTTAAAAGCTAGTTTTGATTCTACTGTACCCTGGCATCATAGCATAGTACGAGCAGCGCCACCAGGTGGTTTATGCATGCATAAGTTTTTGTGATGTATTCTTGTCCACACATCGCTTCTTCAATCGTCTGCTGTATGCAGATCGCTTCTTCAATCGTCTGCTGTATGCTGCACCTGTCGCAGCTGTCGTAGCAATTCGAAATCAACGATTTCTCTGGCCTCTGATAAGCGTATATCTTGCGTTTGCATGCGCATACCCTGTTCTAGAGTCCACTAGCTGGCTTCACAGGTACGCTGAATGATAGTGACTGGAAGGCGCGAGCAGGTGATTGAGAAGGTGAGGCGGAAGCTAGCTTTTTTGTTTTGTTTCGGTGCTCGACATCATCACAACTAGCCACACTGCTATGTAAAGTCACCAGGATTAGTACTGTAGCTCGATGTCAAGTTTGTGTCAATGTTTGTAGATTCGACACGAGAAAAACAAGTTTCACATGAAAACAAAATATTTTATCAGCATTTGCTGAGTGTGACACTTGCTCAGAGCAGTCTCTGTATACAGGAGATTTGTATGGCAGAGTAAACTTGCCTCCCAAAAAAGGTGTCAGTACCCCTTTAACTTATCTATAAGTTTTGACAAAATATGTACACTTATTTGGTTTTCAGATGTAGGAATAAAACTAATTCGGAGCCGATAGTGACAGTGAAATCAGTCAAGAAGTAATTATCAGTGGCTGTTATGCATCGCTCAAATCTGATTAGTTCAATATTGTCATTAATAAGCGTAACTCAGTGTGCGACCATCGGCTACAACGACACTCCAGAATTGTCTAGGGTTTGTATGCAGTGCTGAGTAAACTAGAAGAATCCAGTTTTTGCTTGTCTCACACATTGGCAATAATGATTTTATGATTAGCGGGAGCTGCTTGTCCTACTAGATTTGTGAAAGTGCTTTGATCTGTTGTCTTTTGTGAACCATGGGTAAATTTTGTCTGTTTTCACAAGAATCATGAGTATAGATTCAATTTTCAAGGTTTTCTTAATGTTTTATCGATTTTCCACAGTGTGTGCTATGTTCTCTAAAATTGTTGTCAAAAGTGACCCACTTTGTTTACAAGCAATTGATAATTTATAGTCAGTGAATACTTCCCTCGATGGGTTCTTGTTTTTATTTTGCTGATGGAAGCTCCTTGTCCCATTAGATTTGTGATGAAGCCTCTTCCTGGTGAGGAGCCTTCCTTTTCAGATGTGTTTTAAACCACGGGAATTTTGTCTGTTTTCAAAAGAACTACGAATGTAGGTTTGCATTTTAAGGTTGCGATATTGTTTTTATAGATGTCCCTCTGTGTGTTTGGTATTTTGTTTGAAATTGTTCCAAAAAGTCGTGTACTATGCTTATTTATAAGCCGTTTAGAGTTTAATGTCAATGATTTCCTCGATGGGGACCTTTTTTGTTGCACACGCAGTACACTCATCACTAAGCTTAGGCAGAGCCCGAACAATATAGTCAGGTACAGCTTTAGATGTCTGTAGCATTTACTCCTCAAAGGCCACAAGCCTTCACCAATGGGGGCGAAATTTAGACTGATGTCATGAGTTGGATGGCCGGGATACCCGGTTTCGGAAAATGAAAAGTGCATGAGAACGACTGCTTCTTTAGTGGTAAAAATGGTTCTTTAGTGCAGAAAATGTGTTCCATGCTTGCCTTTCTGGCAGTGAGTGGCTAGAAAGGCAAGCCTGGACATTTCCTGGTTAACAGTGTCCGATTAACACTAAAATGAGCTGCCAGAGCATGGATAAGCAGTATCAACGGCACTTCTCAAATGCTTATTTGGGGTACGTCTGTCACGTTGTATATAAATAACAATTAGCTCTGAAAGATACTATGTTACGATATACATTAGCACAGACACTCTGTTAGGATAGTATGATAAACACGGTATCATGTACCGTATTTACTCGATTCTACCGCGCCCTCGATTGTAACGCGCACCCGATTTCCACCGCGAAAAAAAAAAAAAAAAACGTAAGACATCGATTGCAACGCGCACCCATTTTTTCTCGCTGGCCTGCACGATCACACCACTCGAAAAAGCGACTCCTTTCGGGAGCGTCTTCCATTTAAATATGAGGTACGGGCGAAGCTTGTGCCCATCTGACGTGTAACAGACCATTGCCGTCACTGTAGTTTTACCGTGGACCGATGTCAGCACGCGAACTTGCTTCGCCCCCTTCTTCTCGACGGTTGTGGTGCCAGGCATGTCGAAGTAAAGAGGCGTCTGATCGGCATTCCCGATTTGCCCAAGCAGGTAGCCGTTGTTGCGCCGCAAGTTTAGGACGAACCTCTGAAAACTGAAGCTCTTCATCGTACACCTCCGCAAAACTTTTTGCATGTGCATGTTCCCCTTCGGAGGTAAAAGCCTTTCCTCTTCATATAGTTAGCCAGCACCTGCTCGCTTTAAACTGGCTCCGCATTAGACCTTTTTCTAAGACTAATTGCATAACCCGCACTTGGAGCAGTTCTGTCGTCACGGGCCGCTGTGCCGCTCGCTGCTCAAGCACATACTCGCCGAGCAGCTCTTTAATTTGCGGAAACCGACCCTGCTGTGGTCCACTGAAGCCTTTGTGCGAAGCTTTGCTGTCGACAATCTTCTGCTTTTGTTTCCGCCGGTCCCGCACGCACGTTTCGGGAACTCCGAACGACCGCGATGCGGCCCGATTTCCGTCCGTTTCTGCACACGCGATGACTTTTCTTTTAAAAGCGGCATCGTGGTGCAATCGAGTTTTTGGAGTCGGCCCTTCCAAGCCGTCGATGCTAATGTACTACTAGATGATCAACTCCTCAGCACACGTACGAAGTGCCGCACATGAGAAACACATAGGCAGAAACGGGCGACGCGCCATGCCGACGCACATAGGGGGCGGCCATTTTGGATTTGCCGATGGCAATAGATTGACCGCAATTTTTCGGTTCGTACTCGATTCTAACGCGCATGTGATTTATAAACTCGCTTAACCGGAAAAAAGGTGCGCGTTAGATTCGAGTAATTACGGTATTTGTGTTCAAAGTGAACCTACACTGTAGACTCTCAGAGCATGCAGATTATTAAAATAGAACTGTTGCTTGAATAAAACAACTGCATTTTCATAAGAATGAAAGCTTGAGTGAGTAGGTACGCGTTAATCTTGGTTGATACAGCGCACACGGAACAACGAGAATAAACACAGTACGGGTGCTGACTCAGAAATAAATTTTGTTGGGAAAAACAAGCATATATATGGCGACATACAACATAACAAAAAAGAACAAAAAAAGGATCCTAGCTAAGAAAAACAGGTACACATATATAAAGCAGTATGAGTCTTGGGACAGGAGAAGAAGCACGAAAGTCGGGGCAGGAAAGAACAGTAGGATGAAGTTAGGAATGATGGACGCCAGTCCCTACTGAGGCTATAATGCTGCTCCGTTCTTTTAAGTTGAAACACTACATTATTTTGGCGCAGCGGGCCATCGAAGCCAACATGTGGGTGACGTTCTTCGTTGACGAGACCTCCACGGACAAGATCATCTTTTCGAAGTACCAAGTTCAAGATGAAGCAGTGGTGGACCTACCTCGTGAGCTCTGCTCGGAAGAACTCGTAAACCTGGTTGTGGGAAAGGCAGCTGTGGACGCTACTGAACTACAAAGGAAGGGTGCTGTAAAAGTGAACTTGCGTGTGGCGACCTTCTACAACCTAGTTCATGAACCAGCGTGTCGAAGAAACTCAGGATCACGATCTTTGACGAAAGAGGTGAGCCTCGTTTTGAAGGCTCTTCAGCTGCAACATGAACAGATTATGCAACAGAACGAAATAATGACATCCTTTATAAGCTCTCTGAATGCTGAGAAACCGGTGCCTAAATTCGTAGAGCCTGATGCCTTCGACGGTATCTCTTCAAATCCAGAAAGTTTGCTTGAGTTCTATGAATATGCGGCTGAAAAAAAAAAAAAAAAAAACAGGTGGCTCTCTGATGATGATAAAATCACTAACATGCGTTTTTACTTGAGAGTGTGCTCAAGTGGTATGAAATGTGCATTCAGGAAGACAGTGGTGGCTTTTGCAGTCAGTGGAAGAAGAAACTTTTGACCGCATTCGGAAGGCAGATCCCACTAACCGAAGAAACAGAAATATGCACAGCTTTTATCACACCACACGATCTCTACGAGTATAACTGGCTTCCTTTCGGTTAGAAAAACTCGCCAGC
The DNA here is from genome assembly GCF_013339725.1 of Rhipicephalus microplus. Taxonomy (NCBI): domain Eukaryota; kingdom Metazoa; phylum Arthropoda; class Arachnida; order Ixodida; family Ixodidae; genus Rhipicephalus; species Rhipicephalus microplus. The sequence continues at coordinate 216,473,534 of NC_051165.1, forward strand.
ATAGTTTCATAAGACCATGAATGACGTACTAAAGCCATTCCTTGGTGTTTTCTGTGATGTGTGCATAAACGACATAATAGTCTTCTCCAAAACAAAGGCTGAGCATCAGGACCATCTGTCTCAGGTGTGAAACGCCTTGAGCTTGGCACATCTCAAGGTAAATTTTAAGAAGAGTGCATTCTTTCAACAAAAAGTTGTGTTTCCTAAATGAGTCTTCGATGGGAACACCAAAAGCACGAAACAGGGGTTCGTTGAGAAGATCTCCCAGTTGAAGAAACCATATGACGTCTATTCACTGCGTGTGTTTTTGGGATGGGCAGGACATTTCCGAACTTTCATTAAGGACTTTGCTGTCAAAACTAGATGTCTCGCATGTTTAACACATAAAGACGTCCCCTTTGAATGGAGTGACGAATGTGAGAGAGTCTACCGTGACTTGGTGCGCAGAATCTCTTCCGAATCTGTCCTATGCCTACCAGACTTCACTTTACCCTTTGAATTGAACACCTCAGATTATGAGACTGGAGCAGTGTTGTATCAAAAATATGTTGAAGCATCCAGCCGAGAAAAGCGAATTGTAGTAGGTTACTACAGTTACACGTTTAAGCCATCTGAAACTAACTACACTACTACGAAAAAAGAAGTCCTGGCCGTTCTGAAGGCAACTGAGTACTTCCGTTTGTACCTGGAAGGTACTAAGTTCACTTTGTTCACCGATCACCAGGCCCTCACTAATCTCTTGAATATGAGCCAAACTAAAGGACGTATTGCTAGATGGGTGAATTACTTGCAGCAATTCGACTTTACAATCTTGCACCGATCAGGGCCACTTTTAACCGATGCAGATGCTCCATCAAGGTTGATGGTACGAAGGAACACAGAAAAATCCGAACAAATCAATGAAGTGAAGCTGTTGGATGGCTCCGGACAACTGGTTTTTACTGAAAGTTGTTATGAAGTCCCATCAACACTTGTTTCCAGAGTCCTTTGTTTGTACCACGATAGCCCAGAATCTGGAGGACACAACGGATTTTGGTGCACCTACAACAAATTGGTGGCCTCACATGAAGAAAGATGTCAGTCAGTACATTCATTCCTGCCATGTGTGTCAAGTACACAAAGTCAAGTATAAACAGCCCACGGATGCTATGATACTACCTTGCCACTCGAACGTGCCTTTCAAAGTAGTTCACCTGGATTTTGCCAAACAAAATAATAAACGGGCGGAGTCAATAAAACGCAAGCTCTTCTTCTGGCCATAGATGAATACACGAGGATGGTCGTGGCGCAAGCAGGAAAAGAAGATGCAGATAGCGTCATAGGCCTCCTCGAAAAAGGCATGTTCAAGACTACGCGGTCAATAGTATGCGATAAGGGCCCTGCGTTCAAGAGCGAAAAGCTAGCAAGATGGGCTCGGGATCACAATATATCGATCAAGTTCTGTGCTCCACACCATCCCACAGCGAATGGGCAGGCAGAACGTGCCATACGGGACGTGAAACAGTACATCAAGATGTACGATAGTTTTCCTGGTGGATGGAAATGTTCTTTGGAAGCCGCGTGATACATCATAATCGATCCTGTACAAGTGGCTTTGGGTGCAGTCTACGGTACGTTTTTTCAGTATAAACCCCTATTTTGCAGGGAGACCGTGAGTTGGGACTCTTAAAAAACATCAAGATCATTGAGGAGAGGCAAGAAAAATCACAGGAGGAGAGATACCGAAAATGAATGAAAAAAAAATTTCGACAAGAGGCATTGAGCAGACATGCCAGACATTCAAGTCGCCGACCTCGTATTAGTGAGGAAAGGAATAAGAGATGACAGTGCCAAATTTTACGGTCCTTACTCTGTGACCAAGACAGCCACACAGAACAGAATTTTGAAGACTGTCTAATACACTGGTGAACGTGGATCGGTTGAATATGCTTCAATTGGAAGTCTGCAAATATTACCCCAGTAGGAGTAATTACAAGAAACCGGAAAAGGTGAAGTGGTATGAGCCCTAGGTGAAGTGGTACAAGCCCTGGGACAGGAGAAGAAAAAGCACGAGAGCCGGAGCAGGAAAGAAAAGAAGGATGAAGTTGGGAATAAAGCGAATTAAGATGGATGCCAGTTCCATACTGAGGCTATAACGCTGTCCCGTTCTTTTAAGGAGGAACAATACAATATATACTGACAATACAATTTGAACAACAAGTGATATAAAGGGTATCTGCCTTTACTCAGGCTTCAGTTTACCCGCTGACCTGCCCGAGTGACGATGCGCTCTTGCCACGGAACTTGGCCTTCATTCATAAAGAATTTAGCGAGCTTCTCCCGGACATCTATCGCCACTCTGCAAAGTAGGGGCACACAATATAAAAGTGAACAGAATTATTGACATTTGCTCTGAACTGTCATTTGTAAATTAGAACACGTGTTCTACAAAAATAATGGCAGTACTTTTCTAAAATTAAGATGTAAGAAGAATGTGACTGCAACAGCAATATGCCTTTCAGCAAAAACCTTATTTTGAGAAAATGAATTGCACATAATAATGCCAAACGTATGAAAGATAAAGGGTAGGGTGTTCAAAATTTTACCTAGCGGAGTGACAGCCAGACGCAGTGGGCTTTCTAAATATAGAGGGGTCATCGTCGCCGTCCCTCCAAGCTCCTTCCATGCAGCTGCCCTGCCAGTCCTCATGGTCCACATAGCCTGGTGGATTATACGTCAGCCTTGCATGTGGCGACTCCTGGAGCATGAAATAGTGCAGCACGACTCATGCCCGGATGATGTTTTCGGTGGTGGTCTCTGAGGCCCTAAAGGCTCAGCGGAGAATCCGCCACCGACTTGACATAATGCCGAATGCATTTTCAATGAGGCGGTGTGCGCGGCTCAGCCTGTAATTGAAGGTGGCCCTCTGAAGGTACTCTGCACGCTGTGCAGGGTTGCTCCGGTGCTTCTGAAGTTCTAAAAAAAATTAAAGCAAAGAAATGCACCTAAGAACATCAAACGAAAAATAATAAGGTAGCATTACTCAATACAGCAGGTATTGGAGTGGAAAGCAGAAGCTTTATGTTTGTGCAAACAACTCTCCATGTATGTGTACGTAGCACAAGCACTGAATGTAAGAACTCGGCATGAGTTTTATACATATTGTCATCCTGTAATGTAATATTCTGGCTGCGATATTGCAAAGCAGTTAAGCAGTACACAGAAGCTGCATTGCTGCCACCATTTTTGCGGCTTGCGCTTTATTTGCTCTCCAGCAAGCATGATATACTCATCAAGGTTAATTTATTCTCGCTAAATAGATTAATATCATTTTTTTATGTGGACTTTTTTTTTTCGGTTTCGGTTTCTAGGCGCAGAATTAGCATGTGACATGGCTGTGTAGCTTGGTCACATGGCTACACAAGGCTGTGAAGCACGTCATGCTGATTATCGTCTGCTCTCGCTGGCTTTCTCGCACACACGTCATACAAGCACCTACAAAACAAACGAGAAGTTTCGAGAACCTCTGCCACATACCAACTGGCAAAGCATTGGGACGATGCTTTGCCACAACATGCTTGCTTTACCTTCGAAATTTGATTGCACCGCCCCTTTTCTCAAGAATGGGTTCTTTTTATATGTTACAAGTACTAGCTAAAAGGTCAAAATGTTGCGTATATCATTGAAATGGCTAAACACAAGTCAGTTTTCCAAAATTTAATAAAGCACTGACGATGTCAACTACACTACCATCAACATCTGCTTAATACAGCCCAATTAAGAATCCCCACAAATGTAGGAGGCCTTTCTGCAGAGCCACTCAATGACATGACAAATACACTCAGCTCCAGCCGTCTGCTTTGGTATACATAGTTGCACACATCCGAAGTATACGCTACCTTTGACACTCCTATCTCTCCGCATAGTTTACAGCGACTATATGCCTCAGTAGTGCAGATATTGTCTAACTACTCCCATTTCACTTGTGTAGTGTCTATGAACTGTTAACTCTATTTCTATATTAATTTTTTTTGTAGAATCTTCTATAAGAATTTTCTTTGTATATGTATAATTGTCCAGCATCAAGAAAGAAATTGTGCTGCACATGCACAACGAAACTTGCCTCGCTGGGGGCAGGGTCGCATCATGAAAGTCTTCAGGGGAAAGGCTTCATCCCCTACTAATACATAGGGTATAAGTGCTATGCTTCCGACATTTGCTGGCGGGGGAACTCCAAACAGTCTTCTGTTGAAGCAATCCAGCAAACGGGACCTTAAAAAAATTCCACTGTCTCCTTCGCCTCCATAGTGGCCCATGTCAACGTATGTAGATCTGGAATACAGTGATAGGTAATGCTGTATGAGAACACATATTGTTCCCTTTGTGCAAAGGACTGGTTTTTCATAGCGAGTCCAGTAGTACATGTACTGGCCATCTGTAAAAACTTGCAGAGCGTAATTATCCTCCGAAAATTAGCATACAGTGTACAAGAAAAGTTTATTAGGCTTAGTGGTCACCCCGCAAATGAATACCGTAAATATTGTGCAGGATGATCCACCTTTTTGTTACATGTGGCTGTTCACGTACAAGTCATGTGTTTGACCAGGGCTGTGGTCGCAGTGCTTTGATGTAAGTGAATCGCTAGATGTATGTGTCTGTGTGATGTCAAGGCATGTGAAAGATTAAACACCAAGCAACCGTAACTTTGAAGCCTTCCACTTAGACGTGTGATATCCGACACTGGTCTGTACCTACTTTGCTCTCTTTTAATCACGTCTTATAATGAGACATAGCCTCCTGGCCAAAGGCTTCACTTCATCATTATTGTTGCCATATTCACGCTAAAAAGGAAAAAACACACAGTGGGAGAACCAAAAAGAAAATCTAGTAGACATAGTTATACAGCACACCACCCAGACTTCACTTCCTCCTCACTCATCTGGTAGGTGTAAAAAAGAGTGAGTGATGGTGTTAGCGTAGATGCAACACTGCTTTCTGGCGACAGGTTTTAAGGCATGCCAGTGGCAGTGGTAATGAGTACTAGAGAGAGGGAAGGGATAACAGTGTTACTATTAATAAAGTATATGTGAACAAATGGAAATCCTTATGAATATCTATGAGTGTAAGTAATAATGCAAGTGTGGAACCCCATAGTTTAGCATGAACATAAGGGACTGTAATACCATTGAAGATAATGTTGAATGAGTATGACAATCTGCTTGTTATGATATCTTAAGCCGACATGATTAAGTGAAGAATCACCATGAGAGGAAATTCAACCAAGTTGCATATTCGTTGTCATTACTGCTTGAGAAGGCCAGTAAGAAAAAGAATTTCACCTGTAATGTGCATCACACACTGCAAGGAAAACAACACTGAAGGTTTTCTTGTAGTTTAAGTTCCTTGAACCGGTATTCCTTGGGCATTCAATGATGACATGTTTTCCGTCTATGCTTCCCAAACAATTAGGAAAATTCCAAAATTCCTCCATATCTGCAGCAATCTAGATCCATCAAGAAAGAGCCACAAAAAATAAAATCAATATAAATGAACTCAGTGGCACAAAATGCTTGTTCAATGATAAACACTGGAATGCAACATGAAATATGACAATTAAACATAAAGTTATGTAGATGCCTAGTTGGAGCTGAGTTGTGGCTTGCAGATAATTGAAGCATTCACAGCATTACAACACACACTGTCGGACTAAAATAGGCCAATTGCTTTAAACATATTACGTACCAGCACAGAACCAATGAAATTAAATACTGAATATGTTTAAATATTCAAAAAGCAGTTACTGCATCAGAGTCATTTACCTGAATGGGCACCAAGCAATTTCTATAGCAATTTTTTTAATGAACTCGACAAGTAACAACATACTACTCTTGAAAATGAAGTACTTTGCAAGCTGAGCTCAAATTATTTTACCATTACTGCAACCTGAGTGTATACTTCCTGTTGTCATTTCACAAAGGAGTGCACTGCCAGCCACTCATTTGCTGATGTTTTAATGTTACCAAGCAACCACTTTATCATTCTCCTTGCTGTGGCCAACTGCTTGCATAATTCCAGTGGACTGAGAGGAATAACTTATTTCTGATTATTTTTGTAACTGCAGCATGTTACATGGCCATGAGGAACACTGACTTCTTCATTTGAAAAAAAAAAAAACACTCAATTTAGACTACTTAATGTAGTTAATGAGAAGTTCAATGAGATAAGTTGCTTGTGAATGTATTTTTCAAAAAAAAAAAAATGATGAAACCACAGCAATCCTCATATGCCACTGATACACATCAGCCACTAAAATAAAAAATCTGGTATGAATGGTCCTCTCATTACCCTTTTCCACTCCCCAGTTGTCTGAGGAAACTTCATGTATAGTGGTTGGAGAACATGCCATAGCACGGCGGATTGTTTCCCTTACTATTTCACCTGCCGTGGATCGTCCTGTCAGAAAGTTGAATGACAGACTTCGGAAGGTGTCTCCATTAGCAAGAAATCTGAAAATACAGAAATGTTTTCAAGGCAACACATCTACTTTTGTTCCACTGAGCTGAATGCTTAATGCTCCTGAAGACAATGAATGGCTCTTGCTTCAAAACACCGATCGCAATGCTGAACTAGAGAGACAGGTCATGCAGACACTTCCCCAAGCAAAAGAAACTCGTGATTTTTCTCTTTCTAGTGATCTCAACAAAGCTTTCAGTGTATGTTCTCATTAGGTGTCAAACGACATGTGAAAAACTTTGTCATTTAGTATTCCTGAAAACTTACTTGACTGAGGAGAAGTGCTGTAAGAGCGAGGAGGAAGTAAAGCAAAATGGGACGAAAATAGAGTATGGCATAGCCTCACGTAACCAAGTTTAAATGTGGGATTTGAAAAGTGACTGTGGGTGTACTAGACTGATGTTAGAGTGAACAAGAGGGAAAGGAAAGGTGTTCATGATTAGAAGAAGAAAGCGCCTTATTTCCACAGCCTGATAGGGAGCACGGCTCAACACCTAGGAAAAGGAAGAGGGCAATACATAATGAGGTGAATAAAGATGAAAGAAACAATAAAGAATGTGTATAAACAGATGAATGGGCATGAAATAAATGACAGAGATGATGACAGAATATCTTCATCTGCGTTCGGCAGGTGGTGTCGTTTTCCACCTATGCTATGTGCTAAGGTTACATAAACATGGAAATTTTTTTTTTTTTCATTTTAAGACCATAACCTAATAACTATTGTATGGTGCTAACTTGGAGTTTATGTTATTGAGCAGAAAGCGTGAATATTACTATATTTGTAAACATAGGTTTTGGTGTAGCTATGCTTTAGCATGCAGTACAGAGCTGCAAACGTGTTACTTGATTATTACTTTTCTTTTGATTGCCTTACCTCAGGGTCATCGCCAGCCTTTCATGTGCAGAAATTGGCAGCCGAAACGGCGTCACTCATCTCTCGATCAGTGGTCCAACGAGACTGAGCAATGTGTCAAAAGTCCTTGGTGGCATTCGGAGGAAACTGAAAAATGAGGCTGATTACTAGAAACCGGATTTTAGGGTGTTGCTTTATTTTTTGTTCCTTGCACTCCTATCGTGCTGCTTTCATTTAAGATCATAAATTAGAGGCTACTGAGGGCTTTTCTGTATTTTTTATGGTGTATATAAATATGGCCATTTTTGCCTAAATGCATGAAAATGGCAGGAAGGAAAATGATAGAAAAAATCATTAAACATGGGTAGTTTGCTGGAGCCGACATTTTGACAAGTGGACTTGTCGTCCTCAAGGCTAGAATGAAACTGTTCTATTCTAGCCTTGAAAAAGACAGGTTCGCTAGTCAAAACGTTGACTCAAGCACACAACCCCTTTTCACCGATTTTTTTATATGAAAATTGTCTTCTTACAAACACTACTTTGCCAGGACAAGGCCATGTTTCTCAGGGCACCCTCTCATGCGAGCTCATACAAACGAGAATGTAACCTGACAGAGCATAGGCTTGGAGATGTTGGTAATCCACTTTAAAATATATTTTATTTTAGCACACTGTTAAGCAAGCATATTCTGTCCTCTGTCTTGTTTAAGAGTACTCTAAAAGTCAACGAGAAGCTGCCTTACGCAACCATTCTGCCAGCACCCATCATCGAACATTTATGAACATACCTAGAAGCTCTTGAGTATTACAGCTGCTACTCTTCAGACATCAAGGTCAGCATTAACAGCTTTTCAGGTGTCGAGAGAACTATTATCAGGAAGGTTCAAGCTGCCCTCTTTGTGGATAGCCTGCAGGGAGATGTTGCCTACTTGTGCATCAACATCTGCATGTTCTTCACAAACAGTACCAGGAAACTCTGACCTTGTGGAGGAACTCTAATTGCAAACATTGCATACAGTATATATATGTAGAAAAGAATAGCCACTGTTCCTGAATGACCAGTGCCTGAATGGGCATGTGCAAAGTTACAGTCGGTCTTGGACAAGAACTAGAGGCCTGTTCTTAAATAAGCTACAGAAGTTCTTAAGCCTCAGCACTTTAGGACCCCAGTGTAGGTTCAGTCATTGAATGTCCCCTAGTACAACTTCACTTCAGTAGCATCTGTTAACACTGTGCGTACTTCACCAGTGTATGCACTTATTTTCAGTGATGGGAGGCGCAACATTAAATTGGGAAATAGTGGCAGTTCCCTATTGTTTTGTCAATTTTCACAGCGATTGCTAGACTACGTTCCTCATGCTCACCGAACGTATTTTTTTGAACATCAAATGGGCTGTATTCGGCAGTGTTAGGATGAATGCCCTGTTCAATTCGAATATTGTCATTCTGCACACAAAAATCGCCAGTGTGGACCTAACAGCTCTCACATAAGAACATGTTAAATTCTTAATAAATCATTGTCTCTTGAATTTATTGTACTGTATGTATTCAAATGTATTAATTTGTTCTTAATTCATTGCATCAGTAAGACATGAAGTACTGCTTCTGAATTAGTATTCAGAGTTTTCAAGTATTATTTTTTATGTATGTTTGGCCATATGCAATGCTCTGGTGATCAACAGTGGCCATTGAAAAGTGAATGTGAGCATAGGCATACACAGAGTTTACCTAGGGAAACCTCGTTAGGCTATTCGGCCCATGGCCTTCCTGAAGTAAAGATGGGAAGTAAACAGCTATGGGACCGCCGCCTACATCACGGACTTTGTCTGTCGACCACTATCATCAGAAACCTGAGTGGCCATAACGCAGTTAACTAAAAAGGCAGACTTTCCGCGCGCCCCCTTTCCCTCGTGCACACGACCACGAATGCCATGCGATGTCATGCGCGACCTGTACAATCCTTGAAAAATTTTCATTCATGTACAAATTTATTATGCCTAGATTGACGAAGTTAGAGGCATAAGACCGCCTTTTGGCTGCCTATTCTTGGCACCTGAAAATTTGCAGTCAACTGATTTCTGACAGCACTCAACACTGAATGATAGAAATTGCTTACTTTCGGAAATAGACTTCATCCCTTGCACGCAGACGGGGAAGCAGTGTGTGTGCCTGTCCTTCGGCATCTCTGTACCTACAAGGCGGATGGACCCAAATTAAATCTTCGCGGCGCATTTCGAGAGCGGCGACGCTGAAGCAACAGCAGACACGCCATCACGTTAACGTTGAGCGTTGCTAGGAGATCGTCGTCGTCTGCCATTGTTCGCAAGATTGCACCGGAAAGTCGGAGAGCTCAGAACAGACGACGAAAAAGCGCGCGAAATCTCGCGAGCCGCTCCGAGACCGCTCGAGACTGTTGTCACGTGACTCTCGCAGATGTGGCCAGCGTGCCGCTTTTCACCGCTCGGTGGCGAATACGCGCGTCATGCCGCGGCTAGAGTGTACCACCGCGGCGGCTCGCTTCCCGCCAGTGTGTTCGTACCCGTGAAATAGAAGCGCACTTCGGGCCTGGCGCTCAGCAGAACGAATTGTTACGTATTGTCGCTCCCAAGTGCCATGAAACCGCCAGATCTAAAGATAACGTCATACTTTTTATAAGATGAGGTCAAAACATAGGGCTGGAGCTAATTATGGTTAACTAAGATGCACAAAATTAAGGCAAGAGGAAACACAGAATTCGCGTACTTTATCCGTTTCTGTTAACGCCTAATTTGGTGCGGGCAAACGTACACATTTTTTTTCTTCATCAGGCGTTGAAGGCGTTAAATGCAACTGCGAGGAAGTCGAGGTCCAAGTCCCGTTCCGTGATTGACAATGCAGAGGGTGGATGCTTTAAATCATAATAATAGTAACGAGGCGCACGTATCGTCACAGCACGAAAAAAAAAATAGTTACAATTACAATAGTGGATATGAGCCGCATCTATGGGCGTCATATGTAATGCGTTATCAGAGCAGCCAATATCTCTTTCAGCGAGAGTTACTGCACCTGTCACTGCGAGGCGGTAAGTTGCACTATATTTTAACATCAAAAGAAAAGTAGGAAGATTCTTGTCGTTATATATAGTTCGAAAAATGGGTCTTTTTCGGACGTGCCGTTTCATAGAAAGGTCCATTTCTGGAGCGACCACATAGTATAAGGGAAAAAATTATGATAGCTGCGCACTACGAATATGGCTAAGTTCTGCGTTCATCATGATGGCGTAGCAAATCGGAAATGAAACAGTGGAAGGGACCACTCCCTAATGGCATCGAAGCGGCTCATTCGGGAGCCCTCTGGTCGCCGAGAAGGCCAGACATGTCGGCCACGTTGACCATCACGATGGCCATTCTCACGACGATGGCCTTGGCCAGGAGGCCAAAAAGAAGCTGAAACACAAAAGGCAGCATCAGCAAGTTTTACGGAAGATTCCTATCCCTGCAGGACGACTGCAATTTCTTGCTTTAATGCGCGAGGGAAAAAAAGAAGGGGGGATCCAAAGACTTGCCCCCCCCCCCTTTTTTTTGCCAGACAGAAAGAAATCGGAAGGACAGTTAGCCAGAAGCAGTCACAGGGGGCATTAATTGTTGTCTTCAACTGTAGTGTAGTAATTCTGACGTAAGTTGAAGTGAATTAAAGTTGACGAAATGTGAAGAAAACACATTTACCGTTGGTGGGATGTAACCTTCGAGTGTGACACGTACCAGCTTCCAGAAGGACACCCTCGCCAGCTCGTGGAGGATGGCGAGCGGTGCGGAAGCAGGCATGACGATGTTGGACGAGGCACCCACGATCACAGGAATCGCGTAGTACGTCGGATGCATGCGTTGCACCTCCGCCTGCGGATAGCACGTAAGCTGCAGGATACCTATCTGAGTAAGGTAAACGACCGTTATTTCAACAAATGTGTTCTTGATCACCGCCCTTAGGTCTCCTATATATTTTTTCGTGATACCCCCTTCTCCCCTCCCTCTAATTGTCTTTTGCGGCTGGCAAGCCTCCGCAGGCAGGCTAACTTGATTATGTCGGGGCGAGGAGGGAGTTGTGGTCATGGTGACCCCCGGCTGTGACACGGCCAGGCTTTCCCTCCTCTCCTGCACGAGAACTATACAGAAAAACGTGGCCATAGCTTGGAGTTGGACAACTCAATTGACGGCATCACTGTGTATGTACTATTACAAGTTGTGTTCTCGCACTGTCTATGCAGCGTACTATGTACATTGTGTATACCGTCGGAGTGTTGGGCGTGCCGTCTTTAGATCTGACAATCCATGCGCGTTGTACGTCGTGCCTAGCATTCACAACTCGACTTCGCAATGACCCAGATGATTTATTGATATTATTTTCACCAATAAGTTGCTGTTTTGTTGCATCTTGTCACATATAACTCTCACCCTCGAGGCCTCAAGTAGGTTCGCGGAAAAATTTCTGAAAATGTCACTGCGCATTGCCGCAAAGCTAGCTTTTTTTGCATAGCTGTAAAGCTCTCACGTGAAGCTACCTTCGTGAACCGGAATAGTGTGTGTGTGTGTGTGTGTGTGTGTGTGTGTGTGTGTGTGTGTGTGTGTGTGTGTGTGTGTGTGTGTGTGTGTGTGTGTGTGTGTGTGTGTGTGTGCGTGTGTGTGTGTGTGTGTGTGTGTGTGTGTGTGTGTGTGAGAGAGAGAGAGAGAGAGAGAGATTAATACGCGAAAAACAAAACACGGTGTATTCCGCCCGAGACACATCTCGGCCGGTTCTCTCTATAGACAATGCGCTTGTCGGATGCGTGTGCGTCCCTTGCATGCCGACACTCACGACGTTCACAACGACCGGCGCCATGACCTGAACGAGGGCCTGCTTGTGCGCGGCCTCGGCCATGACCCAGCTGGCGATGGCCAGTATGGCCTGCGCCTCGACCGCGGTGCGCTCCTCCCAGAAAGACGGGGACACCAGCTTGAACACGCCGTGCGGGATGTCGTACACCTGCGAGGATTTGATTAGTGGACTGCGCTGACATTTCACTACCTATATTACAAGCGTGCGCATAAAAAAATGCGTTATCATTACGTTTAAGGCAAACGCATCAAAGGGCCCCCAGAACCACAGTCGTTATTTTTTTTTCACATTTCGCGTAAGCACACAGCCCCGCCGTGGGGGTCTAGTGACTAAGGTACTCGGCTGCTGACCCGCATGTCGCGGGTTCGAATCCCGGCTGCGGCGGCTGCATTTCCGATGGAGGCGGAAATGTTGTAGGCCCGTGTGCTCAGATTTGGGTGCACGTTAAAGAACCCCAGGTGGTCGAAATTTCCGGAGCACTCCACTACGGCGTCTCTCATAACCATGTGGTGGTTTTGTGACGTTAAACCTCACATATCAATCAATCGCGTAAGCACACACGCTGAGTTCGGGAAGCCATGATGGTCAGCAGTGTATACCGGCAGTGCTTCGAGCCGCGCGGGTGCACCATAAATTATGAAAAAAAAATCCCCTAGTCCTCTGCGGGCCTTGCGGTATCCTCAGCATTCACATCACGATTAGCGCACAAAAGGGATAAAAAACGCAAGAGCGCGCCGCAATAAACGCGTGCACTTTCTAGTGTTTTTCGTCCTTTCTGTGCGCTGATCGCGATGTGGAATGTTCCCACGAGCCCAATTAGCTATACTTTACCCCAGCACTGTCGCGTCGTTACCACGCGAATCTATTCATGTCGGCAACAAGAAGAACCCATTTGTCTGCTCACAGGTACGCCCACTCGCTGTTCCTTCTCCTTTCACGATTAGAGGGAGTGCTCGGACGGGAGGAGAGGCAAGGAAAGAACGAAGCGGGCGAGAGGCGCTTTCAGATCATACAGCGCGTGCGGTAACTCCACAAGTACGGCACCGCTTGGAAACATTTTCGAGCCTGCGTATTTCTTGCAGAGCCGGGCTCAATTGTTGCGAGACCTGTATTTCGACTTCAGGGTGGTCTAGGGGCCGTTTAGGTGCTTTATGTGATCGTTCAGTGGCGTGACGATAGTTACAGCGCGAGAACAAAACGACGACACAAAGACAAGAATTACACGGACACGAGTGCTACGTATCCTTCGTGTCCTTGTTGTCTCTGTGTCGTCGTTTTGTTCTCGCGCTATATATAACTATCGTCATGCCATAGCAACTAGCCCAAGTTGACACACTTCTACTTTCAGTGGCGTTGACAACACATGCGGTGTGAAAATCAAAAAGTCATCATTATAATCACCGTAATCAGCAGAAGCTGAAGAAAAGCGTTGGTATGATAAACGATACGGGTTGACAAGCGAGATACACGTGAAAGCGAATGTGGGGCGTGTGTCTATACCTGCAGCAGCTTCGACGAGACCTGGGTGGCCCCGATAAACAAAAGCACGCTCCAAGGCACCACGTGCCACACTTCCCGGATGAAATCGAATGCATACTGCATGCATCACGTCACCAAGCTCGTCGCTAGCATCATCGACGTCAGGGCAGAAAGCCGAGCCAACCTGCACATTTCCCCACGTTTATCGCTACAAGCAATTCATTCAGCTCTGTCGACCTGGTGGAGCGTTAACCTTGAGCACGCTGTGCGAAACTTTGTTGGCGCGTTACCCCGCAAACGCTAGGCTTCAAAGCTTGAGAGGCGTTGCCGATTCATGTGTTGTCCACGTAAATGGCTGTTATATACCACGTAGCAAGCGCATACCTTGCATACGGACTGCCCATGCTTATTTATCTACTGTAAACACTGTGTAGTATATATACGGAGAAGTTGCACTTTGGTTGTTGCTCTACGCCCGGCCAATTGGTTCAAAACTACCGTCTCACTGCAGTCATATCACTCGGTAAGCGTTTATCATGCGTATTCGACACTAACGCGAAATAACACTTCACTTTTTTTTTGCGTCGTGTCAGAGAGCAATTGTCTGTTTACCTCCCTATATCACTTTCATCTAGCCCCCGACATATAATCTAGACTTTAATAGGTGCGGTTGTTATAACCATACTTCCGAGTAGTTGAGGGAATAATAGCGGTGCTTGTTCTAATCATAATTGTCGAGTTTCCGAAGGGACGTGCTTTAAAAATTAACGTGGCACAATTTTCCTGGCAACGTATATGCATAGTCGTATTCGGACTCGATAATGTATTATCATCAAGCCTACGCATCGACTTTCAGCACACACGTATGTATACCAATGTATCAAGGGCAGCTGCATAGAAGTCTCACACAGCCGTTCTGCCTTACGTAACGCTTCAAAGTTCGTTATAACATACAGTTGCCCAGAATAGCATGTGGCTCACCTTTGGTCCACATTGAGTAGGCGCGACGGCACGTACGTCACCACAAATACTGCCACGTAAGCAGCGCACGCTAAGTGCACGCCCCTGCATGCGCGCATAAAAGTCGCTTTGTGGAAACACCGCCTGGACTTCGATGAAGTTATGCGTAGGCGCTATAGTTAAACAAACCTCTCAAGGTCGAGTGCGAGCAAGGCAACACGTTGCGCAGCGTGCTCGCCCGTGTTCCTGTTCATGACACAGATGAACTAGCACGAACACTCGCAGCGCATATGAAGAAGCGACTAGCCGATGCCACCGATAGTGGGAACCTTCGCTGTCTGGTGTAGATCGTTAATGTGCGAGTGCGCTCATGTGGCGGCAATTGAAAACATTTCACACGATTGACCTGATAAAGTCATACTTTAGTTCCTCTCGTTCCCGCTTGAACACGCTGCCGGCATCACCTGGAGCGCGCAGGCCACACGCTCCCGTGTTCCCGTTCATAAAAATTGACACTGTACAGCGCTTGCCAAACTGTTACATACTTATTTGCTGCGGAGTTCATGCAAACGTCGCACAGGCGTGATATGAACTAAAAAAAAAGTAGGAAGGTGAAACCTATACGACACGATAGTGATGTACGCCAGTGGAAGGCCCAGGATTAGTTTTGAGTATAGGTGACGCTCTTAACAATCTCATAACCTTAAATACGCGAGCGTTATTGTGTTTTGTGTCCATCAGAATGTGAATCAGCGCCCGGAAATCGAAACCGCGTCCTCTAGCTAGGTAAGACAACACGTTATATCTGCTAACGTATCAAGGCGGTCTTTCAACATCAAGTGTAAACGACAAATGGTAACTGTCCCGATGATGATGCCCATCATTTACCATGTCAACGCACCTATACTGCAATCATCGTCCACTGCAGGAGGTAGCCCATGCACGCTCAAAGTCGTCGACGCTCGATCGGCTCACATCCAAGATCATAAAAAAAAATCGAATGGTCCAAAACGAAGGAGCGCAATTCCGTTTAGGTCATATAGGAGGGCGCACACATACTTGGTGCTCTGCCGCTGAGTTTAGCATTATAAACACACACACACACACAAGCACAGCAACAAATTCTTAAGGTCTTCATGGATTCTAACCGGACGACTCTACGGTGAAAGTTATCCATTTTTTAGCTGATTGTATTGATTCACCCCACTACCCGCCCACTTCACCAAAGCCTTCTGCACCTAACGAGCTTTTGCAGTGACTGCGAGATACGCTCATTTTTGACCAAGCAAAGCTGTTCTGCGATTACGTCATGACGATGCTACAAACTTTGGTGATCTGCGACATCATGGTACGTCACATGTGACGTCATGTTATTCATTTGAGGCAGAAGTTCAGAAGATAGCGGCTTGAATATACAGAAAATGCTTGAACAGGCACCGTCCCTGAAGACAACATTTCGACAATTGATTGATACGTATGGTTTAACGTCCCAAAACCACCATATGATTATGTGAGACGCCGTAGTGCAGGGCTCTGAAAATTTCGACCACCTGGGGTTCTTTAACGTGCATCCAAATCTGAGCACACGGGCCTACAACATTTCCACCTCCATCGGAAATGCAGCCGGGATTCGATCCCACGACCTGCGGGTCAGCAGCCAAGTACCTTAGCCACTATAGACCACCGCGGCGGGGCAACACTTCGACAAGTGGTATTTTCTTCTTCAAGGCAGACCGTTGAAGTACCGTCAGGTACCGTCAAATCTCGAAATGTTGTTTTTTTAGTTCACGACACGATGACGTGAAGCTTTCGCCTTAATGGGGCACTAAAGAGCAAAACGATTTTTCGCGTACTAGACAAAGTACAACTTCACAATCGGGAAAACACCTCTCTCACCGCGACGCGACGCTTGGTAATCAAGAAAACGCGCGAAAAGAAAATGCCGGTCGAGTCGCCACCTTGATATTCGCGTGCCAAAAACCATGACGGCGTCATAGATTTTGAAGCGTCTTCTGGGTGCTACGTAGCTTATAATGGATAAAAATGAAGCAAAGTGTCATCTCCGGATGTCATAGACTTAGCATACGAAGTTTCAGAAAATGTCATTGAGTCATTGTCGCGTAATTACAACAAATACATTTTTGAAACTTTTCAAAAAACAAGAGGAGAGCTCGATGCAAAATTTAAAACTAAAACTTAAGCCTTGACTTTCTCCTCTAATAACGAACTTATGATAGTGAAACATATGGCTAAAAAGTTCTCGCAGTGTATATGCCGACCTAAACCAAGTCATTGCTTCTCTTTGGTGCCTCTTTAATGTTCGCGTCAGCCTTACCATGTGTGGAATGTTTAAATTTTCACAGGCGTAATAGTAATAAAAAATGTCATTATGGGCTCACCTGTGCCGTTGTTGCCGGCTAGCGTATTTCTCTCGAGCAAACCTCATGATGCCCAGGTTCTCCGACGAGTACGGTGCCGGTTCACTGGGCAGCGGGAGATAGATAGATAGATAGATAGATAGATAGATAGATAGATAGATAGATAGATAGATAGATAGATAGATAGATAGATAGATAGATAGATAGATAGATAGATAGATAGATAGATAGATAGATAGATAGATAGATAGATAGATATTGATCGCCATGTTAAAGTGTACTTGCGCACTTGCTTGAAACTGCCGTGTACGAGTCTCATAGAGCCACTATTATCGTAATGTGATTCATGAAAAGTTGTTTCAGTTTATGTTAGTTTTGTGTACCAGCTGATCACCGAGTATAGGTTATTAGGTGAAAACACCACGGTACACTACCTAATCAGGACAAGGTACGCCTCGAACACGGCAGCAATTGTTGAGCTTAAATATGTACTTGCACAACATCTCGAACCATGTAGTCGCTTCTGTATACGAACGTGGCTCAGTTTCGCCATTTGTGGTATTTACTTGTCGTTAGGAAGTAATCATAATGTTCCTTTGCTGAAATGTCTGAATATTTGTTGCAAATAAGATATTCTGGGATTCAGGAGTCATCTTGTAAGTGATGGGCTTAATATTCTAGCAATATCTGACTGGCAATCGATTGATACTCAGTTTGATTCGTATTCATCATCATCACCACCAACATCATCATCATCATACTAAGCCCACAGCAGGGCAAGTGTTCGGCCAATCGATTCGGTCCTGTACTTGTTGCGGACGTGTATTCCATTTATCTAACAGAAATGTATACAAGATCGCTCAGTTTACACAATAGTGTACAAAGACGCCATCTCTACCAGTTTGTTGTTAGTAATAATGATTGCCCTCACTATGGCTTGACGTAGATCAATTAGATGACCGCGCTGCATGCGACCAGGGCCAGCAACACCCCGGGCAGCGTCGCGACCGCCCACGTGACCTCGGAGACGGACCGCAACGCCACGTGTGACCTACGACACGAGAATTTCCACGCTTTCAAAAGATCGAGTCTTGGCATCTCATTTTACAGGCTTTTATAATACAGTTCAGTTATTGTCCTCTAAGTTCTGAAAAAAAAAAAAAATCCGTGTTTGTTTTTATCGCTCGAAAATTGCATAAATCTCATAGATAAAACACACTGTATTAGTGTTATAATAGTTACACTCACGTTATCAGTCCAGTGCAATTGTTCAATACCTTTTTTCTTGTTTTTTCTTTATTTGTATTTAGGTTATTACAGGAACAGAGTGAAAGTTGGCTGACGCGAGGGAGATGCCCCTCAGGGCCTTCATGTTGCCGCCCGAGCGGAAGCTTCAGATGTTTCCCAGCACAGTCATCAGCGAGGGCCCAAGAATAAAGGCGTTGTGCACGTCCCGCTCACGACCACTACGAACAAGAGCATCGCACTCAACTATTAACACCCTATAGTAGAGAATTGGCCGCATAGTATCTGCGTACTGATGAACTAAACGACCAAGGGCACGAGAAAACAACTTCCTTATTCTTTAACGACGTCTGCAGGTGATATATATTTAAACTACCGCGACTTTTTTTTTTTTTTGGTAGATATCATCTATAGGTGTTGGCGCGTTTATCTGCAACGGCTTTTCCTAATCGCATGACTGGCAGTACTTGGGAGGGAGGGCCTTCGACAAAGTTCCTCACTTGAACATAGTACACAAACTAACATGCCTCAACATCAACATAAGAATCATTAAGTGCATCACCAATTTTTTTAACTAGCAGCTATATACCAAGCAGTTTCTGCGAATGATCACTCTTCACCGTTGATCTAGCTACGTTAAATCTGGTCTCTCTCAGGGCTACATGCTAGGACCAATGCTGTTTTCAGTTTATATTAATGATATTGCTAATTGTTTGTGTTCCACAGTGAGATTATTTGCTGATGATCAATTTACAAATAAAATACTAACGGTATGGGTGCTAGATACTTACAATCGGAAGTAGAAAAATTCAGTGAATGGTGTGAAGACTGGAAAGTTGAAACTAGCGTCAACAAGACCAAAGTAATTCGACTCTCGCAAAAACCTAACCCTATACTACCTGGTTACATATTAAACAGTACGTCCATAGCCTCACACATGCTCTATCAAGTAGTTGGGCGTTCATTTGTCACTCATGATTGGACATGGAACACCCATATATATGCCGTGGTTGTAAAATCATCCGAAACACTTGGCTTCATTCGGCTAAACTTAAGTTTAGCGAACGCCGCTACCAAACTTCTAGCTTACAACACTTTGATGCGTTCGAAAATTGAACACGCGTCACTAATCTGGAGCCCGCATCAGGCACACCCCATACATGCAGTGGGATCTCTACAGAATAAAACAGCTCGATTTATTCCCAAAATACTACCCTAAAATGTGAAGTATAACAGAAATTAAATCCTCAATTAATCTTGTTCCTCTCGAAAAACACAGACTGGTCACGCTTTTTTTCACTAATCTCATAAGACTTATCACAGCCCGTCACCACGGGCTATTTTTCATGCTAAACCAGCCCATCATGTACCCTCGCGACTTGGTCATCAACTTCAAGTCGAGCCCATTTTCGCTCGCACTAGTCATTTCTTTAACTCCCCGCTATATACACTTGCTATATGGTAACTGTAATCAGCTTCCTGCTGGCATTGCATGTATTACTAATAATGCAGTCTTATATAGTGTAAATGTTTATTTAAGGCATTAATTTGTGCATGTCAAGTTTTTTATTATACTTTTGACAGATTACGCATTAAATGCAATACGTATTCCCGCTTTGCTGTTTGAATGGTTCATTTTTCGAATGTTTATTATCATCCAAAGTATCTATTGTTCAAGCATTTGTATACGTCTGACGTGCTTGGATAGCTGTTATTTTTAATATTCGGACGTTCGCTTACTTTCATAAGACACTGATATTGCTGCAACACAAGTATTACTGCACTATCATAGTATTTTTTTTGCTTATTTCTGTTTATTGAAGAAAATATGTTACAATGTATTTTTGATTGTGCTGCCGCATGCACTGTTCGAGCATTTGTAAATGCCTGAGGTGGTTGAATTGCTGCTATTTTATGTATTTGCACATTTATTTACTTTTATAGGCCATATTGATATCGCAGCTAATATGGAGGACTATATGGTGGATGGGGATGCTGCAACAAAAGTAGTGTGTACTATATTTGAAATGTATTTGCTGAGTTTTGTTTGTGAAGACCGTGGGTTCACACAAAGCAAAGTTAAGAAGAAGATGGAGGCATAAAACGATAAAGAATCCTTCAACAATGGGACAGGTGTAGCAAGAGTTTTATATGTGTTTTGTATGTGTTTTTGATTATCTGTCATTGATGTTTGAGTTATGTGTCTCTAGGAAGGGATGTGACACTCAGTCAGGCACTCGTGCCTTTTTGTCACACCTCCTAGACAGGACAAATGGACACATTTGTCTTTGTCGTTGTCTGAAATAAAACATAATTGAAATTGAATTGAATTGAAGAGCCAACGCTTCAATATAATGATGATGGTAACGCAGGCTAAACGTCAAGGGCAAACGGCGTTGTGGAGGTGACCTCCATTGAGAGAGACAGTTATGCCTACACACTTGATTCTTCTAGCCCCGCCGCGGTGGTCTAGTGGCTAAGGTACTCGGCTGCTGACCCGCAGGTCGTGGGTTCCAATTCCGGCTGCGGCGGCTGCATTTCCGATGGGGGCGAAAATGTTGTAGGCCCGTGTGCTCAGATTTGGGTGCACGTTAAAAAACCCCAGGTGGTCGAAATTTCCGGAGCCCTCCACTACGGCGTATCTCATGATCGTACGGTAGTTTTGGGACGTTAAACCCCACATATCAATCAGCAACACTTAATTCTTTATTTCTCTTTTTTAAAGCCACTTCAGTCAAGGGCAAAATAAACAAACATTCGGCACAACATAGAAAGTTAAGGCACATTCGACGCAACGCAGCGCTATGTTGTGTTGAATGTGCATTTCGTTCATTCTTATCCGTATAACGTGAGCTACAATTTTTACCATCCTATAATAAGTCCAAATTGCCACTCACGTCACTTCGAGAAGGGATCCTGCCTTTTTCAAGGCAGCCTCTCACGTTGCTGCTTTGATGAAGACGGTACTACTTGTCAAAGCGTTGCTCTGGTGCATGTAGAATTATTTTACATCTGGCTTTATACAAAGCGTCAAAAGCTAGTGGTATGAATATGTTGGTATTGCGCAAGCAAAATTGTGCACACTGTAACAACGAAAATCTCAACGCGCACACGATCGCACACTGCACTTGCCTTCTCGTCTTCTTCTTGTTCGTGGTGCCAAACTTACTTCCAATATGATTGCCTGCACCAGAACAGACGGAGGCGCTGAACTGAGATATGTTCGTGTGCTCAATGTACAAACCTGTGTTGTTAAAGCAACCGTAACGTTTGACTTTGGTGTTTACACACAACTCTGAATATATTTAGGGCAGCTCATTTGTAATCACGACTAGCAAATGATGTCAAGTTTCGGGAAGATTTGTCACTGAGCCCATCTTCTCTGGTTTCTTTTTTACACACACGCATATCTAGTACACACATGCATTGTCATTTCTCGTTGCGGAGTTTTATTGTTGAATTTCATTGTTGCAATCAATGCGTTACGCATAATTTTCGTTGTTGCTTTTATCAGTGTTGCCAGGACATTTCTGGCAGTTATCTTAGCTACTAAGAACGTGGTTGAAGGTACCGATATGGAGGAAGTAAACAGGAGAAGCATTGAACCATGGGATATTTTAAGAAGGAAGGAAGGAAGGAAGGAAGGAAGGAAGGAAGGAAGGAAGAAAGAAAAGGAAGAAAGAGAGAAAGAAAGAAAAAAGGAAAGAAAGTAAGAAAGAAAAAGAAGGAAAGAAAGAAAGGACAGCCCCACTATGCCGATAGGCTTAAGGTTTCTGGAATTTTCGTCTTCACGATGATTCGTGCAGCGAGCATGCAGAAATACAAGATAAGAGAAAACACGGCGGACTCACCGGTCATGAACTGTCGGGTGCTGCCACCGCCCGTTCGCAGCGTACTTGTATCGTCGGACAAGCCATTTTGGGAACGACTGACGAGGTTCGCCGCAGTGGGTCTCCGACCTCAGTTCCAACCACTGCTCTCGCCAAACGACGACATGCTTCCGATGGAGATTCGGGACGGCAACCGGCTTACAGCAGTTGTGTGTAAGGGGCTGCATATACAGCGTCACGTGAACGCGATTATCATGCTCTCGCCTGTAAAAATAATGTTCACTCCTCAGAGTTGTTTTTTACACGAAAGTGTTTTATATCAGGGTCCACCACGGCTCCGCTGACGTACTTCCGTCACAAATATGACGCTGTAAAATAAACAGTTAAATCCCGACACGAAGTCTCCTGTCTTCGGCCACGCTGTCTTCGGCCACGCTGTCTTCGGCCACGTCACGACCCCGTGACAATACTAACAGATTGGGAAGAAAAAAAATGGCCCTATATCTGCATGTTACATTGCAAATGTCGTCGAAAGACGATAGTCTTGCGTCTGGAGAGAGTGAACAAAACGTTCATTTGATGTTCGGCGCAAGACAATCGGTGAATGGTATTCTGGAGGCGCTGCGTTAGAATGCCTCGATCGTGCAGCGGAGGTGAACGAGCGCATCAAGTCACACGTGAGACATGAGCGCTATCTAGCAGTTATCTTAGAAAATGAAGCGCGTGGCATGCGCGCCCGTCTCGGCTGCGATAACGTGTAGAACGCAAGGCGACGGTTAGGGGACACCAACGCGTCGTTTTAGAAAAGCGTTCGAAACACTTGCGTTTTCGTGCAACCATTGCATTGTCAGCGCAACATGATAAACGCTACGGGGCTTAGAATTACTTATGTATGCCTTTTTTGTAAAAATACACACCACAGAAAACTGACGTGTTGTTATGCTGCCTCAGATATGCGCAATAATTGCTTTTTAATTGACAATTGCACAAGTACGAACGCAAAATCTTGAGCAATATTGGTGGGCGCTGCGGATGGGGCCGGCTGTTTGGGGGATTGTTTGGTGCCGTTTGGGGTATTGTTAAGGGCGGACAAACAAAGAGACAAACGAACAAACCAAAATTTTTGCATCGAAGGTCCCCAAGAAAGACTATCGTCTTTTAAAAAATGAGTCGCAGAATCGAGCTATAGCAACCCCTCGATTCGCAGCGTGGGGTGCTAACCACTACGCCACGGAAAACGTACACTGCCGGGGGTGCTAACGGTGAGCCATATATATTGTCACGTACGGCACGCACCTGAAGTAGACGGACGATGCAGGTAAAAGAAAACAAGGTCGTTTATTCAGAGCCAACTTGCGCCCCCTCAACGCAAAGCAAATACAGCCCAACGGCTCCGCCGCAAGCGTAGCGAGCGCCTGTCTACCCAAAAAGAAAAATCTAATCTGTTCACTGCCTGCAGCTCATTTTTAAGACAAGTCACGCGAGACCGACTACCGCCCACCTACCGTCTATCGCGAAATTTGATAAGGCTTGTGCTTCATAATTTAAGGCAACTATACCCCGAGCGAGCATGAATAAGGCAAGGGAAAGCGATAGTCGTTATCACATGATAACCCGTCGAACCATACCCTCTTTGGCGGTCCTCAGAGCTTCGAAACTTCAGCGCGTTTTCGTTATCAGTAGCGAGTTGGCGCGACGGGCTCACATTGGGCGCGCTCTAAAGGTCGTCACCTCCGTGTTGCGTGGTCCCTTTAGCACGCTTATCAGACTCGTAATTCGGGAGAGAATGAAGGTCACTTCGCTTAAAGCCCATATAACTTCTTCGCTCGCTGCCACGGTCACGTTTTCGGAAGGAGCGTGCTGCTGACATACGACCCAGGAAGAGTGCTGACAGTTGTTCGCACTTGCCTTCCACATACTTGTGCGCTCGTTTCGTGCGTCTTTCTTTGTGTTTGAGCAGCGCACTTCAAGTGCCGAGCTGCGACAGTTATGGCGATTTCCATTGGGAGAGCAGTAGCACTCAAGGGCCCACTGAAAGTGCTCTCTTCAGAGCCGTCGTGTTGCAGTGGTCGAGCAGGAGTAAGAGGCTAAGAGCACTGTCACCAATTGAGAGCGAGGGCGCTTTTGCTGCACTGAAAGCAGCCATGCAGGAGAAGTTTGTAGTGAAGTTCTCTCACCTGAAAAGCGGAGTAGGTGCACTCAACGAGAGCCACATGATCTTCGTACGTCACTAACTCATAATCTCCAATTTTTTTTTTTCAGCCGACGAGTGCGGTGGCAATGGTAGCAACCATCTGTAGTTGGACGATGACAACGTCTGCCAAATGCATCGTTGGACAAACATACTATGTATTAGGATAATAAAGAACATGTGAAGGACTGATGTCAAGCGTATTTCGCTGCTACCCCAAATAGAATGCTAGGGCTTGGAATGTTTCGCT
This sequence comes from Rhipicephalus microplus, assembly GCF_013339725.1. Taxonomy (NCBI): domain Eukaryota; kingdom Metazoa; phylum Arthropoda; class Arachnida; order Ixodida; family Ixodidae; genus Rhipicephalus; species Rhipicephalus microplus. Next base: position 216,498,065 of record NC_051165.1, read on the forward strand.
CACATGGTCTCCCCTCTCGCCACCCTCTCACCTGCTCTCCTGGAGCGCGCCGCAATCAAGTGGCAGATCGAGTGGTCTTGCTCTCAGTTCTCTGCCTTCTACACCCCACTGTCCTTGCCCTCTCTTGTTGTTCTCTCAATGGGATTCGCCATTAGTCCACGCTCGCCCAGTGTATGCTAATTCTGCTTGAGGTGTGCGCTGCAAATTTCGAGCTGCTTGCCATTCTTAACATGAATTTTCGAATTGTTGCTCTGGCTGAAACAATGCAAAACCAACGCTCAGCTACCACTCTGAAAACACGTTTCACTTTCGTGTTATATCGATTTCTATAAAGCGGGATCAGTCACGTTTTTTTATATATAGCAGTTAATCCGTGACATATTCTTTGAAAGGTTATTCCATATGTGACTATAGCTATTCCACGGTGAGTGTTTTATTTCTCTAGAACACCTTCGGTGCGTCGAGTGTAACGAATACTTATTCTAAGACAGTGAGTTCAAAGATTTCTTGAGCTACACGGTCTAACCATTCTACCCGTTACGTTTGGGAGGGCGGTGCACTTTTGAGACTCTAAAAGCCACGTAAAACATTCCCGTGGATTGACGTGCTCAAAAACTAATATTTACCAACTTGCTCAAGCCGATAGAAGCACTAAAATTGTATTCCTACCTGATGAGAGTGAACTGCTCAGGGCCAAAGTCGACTGAGGAAACTCGTTGAGTAAAGCCCTTCGGCGCTGCCGGACTCTTGAGGATTGTCGACAAGCTCCTCTTTTTGGGTGTGGATTTCACAGCCAGTTCTTCCAAGTGCGCCAGAGCCGTCGACTGCGACGGCCAGTGAATGCGCCAGTTACATACAGAGACCGAACGTTGAACTTTTCGTGCAAGTCACGTGTATGCGACGGGAACGCTACCGCATTGGAAAACATGTGCAAGCAACTCGGCCCCTCCCATAACTGATAGCTGAATTTGCATGTATTTAGTCTTACTTATCCACTACAAATTTCGCAGGCTATAAGAAAAACGTGATGCCTCAAGATAGCGCACAGGCTCGCACTGCTCAGACAGGCAACGCTATAGCTCGATTTAGTTTAATAACGCACAAATCCATGATCCCTCGTTTGAATACGTGCTGAAACTTTGGTGCCTCGAATAGTGTCAATTTTACATTGCACACGTCACAGTATCATCGCACTTTGGCCGCCTACATTGGCTCAAGAGTAGTATAAGATCGTCAACGCGGTCTAGCCGTACTTGATTGCGCTTTAGGCAACAAAGGCATGACCGTACAACATGTCCGAGCACGGCTGCACCGCTAAACACCATGCCGCTCACCTCTCGTAGCAGTGGGGGCTTCTTGTCATTGGCATGCGGCTCCTTGACGCCCCTCCCGAAGGACACGACGGACTGCTTCCGCTTCTCGTCCAGCTTGAACCTAGCCTGAATCTGGCGGGAAATAAGGCGTGTCATCGAGGCAAGTCCGACATCACTAGCAGTGAAGATTTGTGTTTGTTCCACCTTCGTTGCGGCGCCATCCTTCAGGGGGGGACGTCTGGTAAGCGCTCATGGACGCCGCCAGGGGCTTTGCCTGTTTCGCATGGTCGTGTGATACCCCAGTCGTCTCGACGTTCCCAGGTGTGTGTATAATATTAAAAGCAGGCCCACTGTCTTTCTTTTGGATCAACGTGCTTTCCGGACCAACATCTTTGCTGGGTCCGACCTCCATCGTGACGTGGTCATTGTCATCTCGCCCACCTGAATGACCTTTCGCCACCTTCTTGCGGACAAAACTCTGGGAAGAACGTTTCGTAGACGACGTAGAGGTCCAGGATTTCTTGAACAGCGCCTTCTGGTCACTTGTGCCGTTGTCACTGGCTTGTCTGAGCTTACTCTTGCGTTTCAATGCCGTCGTGTCCACTTTCTGTTTGCAGGCTGCTTCCGGTTGCACTGACGACTTTGTCAGATCGCAGTCCTCAGCAGACATGCATCTCGAACCGGCAGCATCTGATTCGGTGCTAGGGAGCGGCCCTGCACTGGAAGGAACGGCTTGATGATTGGTGGTGGAGCGCTGTTGACCTCCTCTCGCAGACGTAATAGTGTTGAACCCCAACGTCTCCTGATAATCATTTCCTTTTATGTCGAAATCGGAAACAGCCTTCGGGATTAGCGTTTTGTCCGTGTTCTCCCCCAGAGAAGCTTTGGATATCTCTGACAGTTGGTCTGATTTCAAACTGCTGACTTCTGACTGTTGGTCGCTTACAAGCGTGCCGCCATCAAGACGCGTTGTTCCGCGACTGGAAGACTTCTGGTTTCCAGTCGCGCTATACTCGCTCTTGTTGCCAGATTGCTTTGCCTTTTTGCCACCCACATCTTTATTCTTACCCGAGCGCATCTTCAGACGCACTTTCTTGCCACGTATAGCATCGTTACCTTCAATTTTATTGGTCGAAACTTCGTCGGGCCTCTTGGCAGTTGTTCCGGTCTCGCCCTTGACAATCCTTTGGCTGATATCTTTGGTGACTTGACCCTCACCATCTTTGCAGACACCACTGGCCCGCTCTTTGTCAGTGACCAGATCATAAGTCACTACAACTGGGTGGCGTCTAAGATTATTGCCACTGGCACTTTCAGCCTTGGTCAAACCGGTCTTAATAAGCTTTCGTGCGTCAGCGTTCATTGGGCTGGACACAGGAGGTCTAGCCATATTTTTAACCGAAAGGTCTTCCAAACTAGGCGTGACGGGTGTCGCGGTGCCTGAGACAGTGGCAGGCGTGTGGATCTTAGATGAGAGCTCGGACTTGTGATCACCGATTACGCAACCACTACGCAACTTAGCTTTGGCACCCGGCTCAACCATATGTATCTCATCCGACGGGTGACTGCCGAAACTCGTCGCGTTCGAGGTAGCAATTGTTCCCATCTTATCTGCACCGAAACCAGAGGAATCCCCCACTGGAGCCAGCGAATCGAACGTTTCAGGCTCAGTTGGAAACGCGCGGCTCTGAATAAACGACGGGTAGGCACACTTGCTCGACGACGACGCGTTCACGTCAGTGGTAGAAGTCCTGGCACCGTCTGTGGCAGGTGGTGACCAAGGACACATCACGACACTTTCCGTGGCAGCTAGCGGCAAAAGAATGGTCGTGGCACCGTCCGTTACAGGGGGTGGCAAAGCACAAGTCGTGAGACCATGTGTTGCAGGTGGTAGCAAAAGAGAAGTCGTGGCATCTTCCGTGACAAGAGGTGGCAAAAGACAAAAACCATTTCCCTCACTGCTGTAGTTATCGATGTGGTGGCAAAGCGCGTGACCGGTGGGCACCTTGGAAGAATTGTCTGCGAACCTTTTCTTCGGTAATTCCCCCCGTTCCCTGACACTCCTGAGAGGCGTCCTGCAACGGTCGTTGTAGACTGCGTCGCTAGCGTTATCGACCAGCTTGGAGGACGCTATAGAGCAGCGCTTACCAACGACCTTGTAGGCGAAGGCGCTCATCTTGCGGTATCAGGAGGGACCTCCCTTCGCTTCCTCATCCGTGGTTGAAGGATTCGTGCTTCCTGTAGACTCCTTGAGCCTCTGGACCTTATCAGATTTTCGGTCTTCACCCCACAAGAAGACGCTGAACCCGTGGTTCTTTTTGCGCGCCGCCTGCTTCGTGATAATTGTATCGACGAAGGAGTGCGTGGGTCCGTCGGTTTTGCTGCCGCCTGGCACGAACGGTCGAGAGAGGCCGAACTCACGTACTGACTGCGCATCAGGACTCTCTGGAGGATGCAGCTTGGACTCGGGCTCCTGCATCCGAAGCATCTTTTTCTTCGCAGTATTTTGGGTGTCTGCAAAAAATGAAACAAGTAATCTGTCTATAGATGGCGCCTTGTCTATGTTGTCAACACAGCTTTGTGTTGTTTCTTTCCGTGTCCCGTGCATCTTTGGGGTTACCTATGGTTACCTATCCTATACTCACGAATAACCAGGTGGCCTACACTCCTACACCCCTTCTAAGTTGTCAATCGCCAGAGTGATTGCATAGTTTGAGAAGAATGACAACTAGTGCTATGTCATGCCTGTTGCGGCAATTATTTCGCATGAGTTATGCCAGAGAACGCTGGTTGTACTTATTACAAGATAAACATTTGCGTAACCAGAGGGGATGTTCAACGGAGGGAGGCTTCAAACCTTCAATGTTTTTAAACTTTTCTGCTTTATAAGACGCGCACGAACATACATAAGTAATGGTTGTACCCCCCTCTCCCCACCTTCTGAAAATTTCTGGCTACGCTCCCTAAAGTGAGCGCATATAAGTGGTGCATACTGAAAGTTACACATTGGAAATGGAAACCCACACTCGAGATGTGAAAACAAAGTTATCTTTGTGGCGTCCTAGTAAACAAGATGAATGAATTTATTTCTTATCGCTACAGGGCGCTCGAGGTCCTTCTGCTTTGTTTGTACAAAGAAACGAGTGAAAGAAGGAGTTGTGATCTAGAGTGTAAAGGATAGAGTTAATATTTTTGTAAGGAACATGCTAGGTTCCATCTGGACGCCAGGTCCTTTCGACAAAAGGTACCACTAAACTCATCATCATCTCTAACTCGCCATGAGACCAAGGTGCGACGGTGGAGCTTGCGCCGTGATCTCCCCACGCGTACCGTCTTGCTGGTTGGCTGGCAGATCCACACAGACGCTTGAGGTCACTTGAGGCACTACCGCTTGCGAGTTCTCCTGCGACATTCGACCTGTCACAGTGAGAGTCCACGGCCTTTGTTGCATTCATTAGGGATCGCTCTCTTACAGTCATAAGCATGCGCAGGGTTTTCCAACAGGGCGGGGAGGGGGGCGAAGTGGGTAAAGTTTGACCACAGTGCCTCTTCTCCCCTGTTCTCAACCACCTCCTAATCAGCTACGCAGCTTTTTAGTTTTCACTATAAGCCTAGCAGATCAGAGTTTAGCCGATAGTGGTAGCCCTTTCGATCAGTGAGCAGTGCAGAAACTGAGGAGGGGGGTTGAGATTAAGGAAGGGAAAGGGTTATCACGGTGCACTGTAAGTGGTGCGTAAGCGCGAACCTTTGTAGTAGGTTGCGCCGTAGCGGCCTGGTTTCAAGCCCCAGCACCAGTAATTTTTTTCACTTTAATGCATTAATATTTTTTGCCACAGAGGTTCTACCTAAATGTTTGAAAATGCGTCAATACACACTAGTCCTTCCATTGCTCTCTAAAGGCCACTAGGCTTCTCCTTCACGGACGCTGTGAAAGTCCAGATCTTGGTCATAGACAGGCTTGCTATAGTGACTCAGCAATGCTGACATTAAATATGATGTCTTCAGGAGGAGCGGAATATGTAACTAACCTGTCCTTCGGTGGTACCCTGCTTCTGGAACCACTTTGGACGCCACAAGCTGAACCACTTGTTCCTTCGGTTGTCTTTGCCTCCAGGTGAACCACTGTCCACGTCTTCCGGCCCGCCCTCTGCTGCATCGGCGGGGGTAGCGCTTCCAGACACCTGCGATGATATGGCGATTAAACAATGCCTTGCCTCTTCAAGCAAGAATTCGCAGTCAGGACGACCTACCTACTCTGTTTTAATAGCAGGAACAGAATGTCTAATTTCGACGTGAGGGCTAACCATTAATTTGATAACAAACTGAAATGTTTTGCAAAGGACGGATAGCAGCTAATTTTATTACTATCCCATCTCGCGTAACCTTACAATACACTGACGTAAGAAAACGCGGCTACACCAGCGAGCGAAGTGATCTTCGTGGGTGTCTATAACATCGAAGTAAGCTACAAAAAGCGGTAAGAGCACAGCACGAACTAAGTCAAGGAGGTCTGCTAATCTCTGTCCAGACAATGCGCGTGCGACCATGCCCGTTTGATCAAAACTGATAAGATCGGTGCATTTCAACTTTGCCTGCTCCGCGACCAGCGCTGGAATTCACATGCTTCCACTCGAACACAGAACATAGGACATTGCAAAGAGATGTGATAACTTTAGACTTAATACAGAACATGACGATGGCGCGGACAATGGCACAATGCGCCTTTAGAGACAATAAAAGAAAATGTTTTTATACTTCATGATTCATGGTAACCTTCTGCCTTCTAACGAAGCTGCCACGTGTCTTTTTTTCTTTAATTCTTATTGAGCTTTTCTTGTATATAGGGGAATCAGGGGATTAACCGACTCACTCACTCACTCGCTCACTCACTCACTCACTCACGCACTCACTCACGCACTCACTCACGCACTCACTCACGCACTCACTTACTCACGCACTCACTTACTCGCTCACTCAATATTTTTTGCCTGCATAGCTCACACGAAAACTCTATTAACACTATTAAGAACTCCATTAACAGACTGAGTCAACGATTACCTGCAGGCTGGTAGACGTTGACGGCGTCGGTGTGACACGCTTCTTGGCGTCGAGCTTCCTGACGCGCACCTTCGGGCGCTGGGGCTTCTTCATGCTGAGTACGACTTGCGCGAGCCGGTCGAAGAGTGCCTCGTCCAGCCACGGGAGCCGACCGCAAGGATCCGCCCGAGTCCTGCCGAACCACGTCACTCCAACGTAACACAAACGTAAATCTATCTATCTATCTATCTATCTATCTATCTATCTATCTATCTATCTATCTATCTATCTATCTATCTATCTATCTATCTATCTATCTATCTATCTATCTATCTATCTATCTATCTATCTATCTATCTATCTATCTATCAATCTATCTATCTATCTATCTATCTATCTATCTATCTATCTATCTATCTATCTATCTGTCTGTCTGTCTGTCTGTCTGTCTGTCTGTCTGTCTGTCTGTCTGTCTGTCTGTCTGTCTGTCTGTCTATCTATCTTGTCTTGAATATATTGGTGTAATCATGCTTTGCAACTTATCCCAATGATATAAGGTTGTATCCATTCATCTTATTTCCATCCGGCGCACCAGCTGTGAGCTGATCAGTATGTTGTCCGGCGGCTGGTCCAACTTCTCGCTTCCGATGGTGTGCAGCACTCGATCCAGGAAATAGACCACGACCACCGAAGCCACGGCGCTCGAGAAGAGCCACGCTCCCGCGAACGAGCACGCGCACGCGCCGGCGAACAGAGGGCCGCGGCGAAGGCCTAGCCGCGCGCACAGCAGCTGCGCCGTGCTGTGCACCAGCTCACTCCACGCGTCCAGCACCAGCACCAGGAACAACAGCTGGGCGACGATGAGCACCTCGTACTGCGCATCAAGCACAGCGTCAGGTTCCACGGCTTGCCAACGAGGCCTTTTGGGCTATAGTTGGCAATACGCGCCAAAATGTGGCATAGCGCTAATTCTTCTTGTACGTCTCTCTTCCTCGTCCGTGCGTGTTAGCACCATGCCGCATTTTGAGATTCGAAGCTCATAGGTCAAAATTTAGTTGTGGTGTTGAAGTTGTGCACGAGCCTCCAACAAACACGTACCCGTGTGAATTTTTCTAAACGATGCCGTAACAACGTATACAGTTACATGCGTTTGATTATCTTAAAGAGATCTTCGTTCGTTTTCGCTCTTTCTCTCGCTACGCTCCATTCGTCGGCTCCTCTCTCCTCCTGAACTAGCGCTCCTCCTCACCGTGAAAGGAGCAAGAGAGGTGATCGCGCGTATACCTGCGAGCACACAACATGTTTGTTTATGACATGAGCAGAGCTGAATGTGGACGTCACGGTGGACGCTAGGGATAAGCGAAAGGCCCGGGGAGGAAAACATTTCGTTTCGCACTTCTGGCTGTAGGATACCAGTAAGCACTCAGACACAAGCGGTTTGCCCCACTTATGTTTAAAGCATAGCTGAGGTCCTCCATATGAAAAGTTGCATTCGATAAGATATATTATCACCGACATCACGATAGCCCCTAATGGCTCGAAAGGGATCATGATGACATTGTCTTTAAGGTATGTATACGCCATTCAGTTATTTCACCTCTATACACAGACTCCTCGTAAGAAAATACAACTAATTCGTATGTGATCCCGCCGCTTTCCTCTGTGCGACTTGTGCATACACATTGCCGTTCGTTATAAAGCGGGGATGTGACCAGGTGATATCCCTCCGAGCATTGCTAATATTCGCCATGAACAGGCACTACAGCTTCTTTCACCGTTACGAACCATTCGTAACAAGGTTCTGCCGTTTGTAACCGTTCTTATTTGCAGGCTATAGCTGCGGCAGCATAGCCTGCAAATAAGAAACCCTTCGCGCTCGCCGTTGAGGCGTCCGACTGTAATCTCTTTTACCTTTTCGAACGAACAGATTTAATTCCTGTATAGAATTTTATGATGATCCAACTTTACCAGTTACGTATGCGTCTTGAGGCAATTCGGAATACCGGCATGGTCCTCCTCCTGTTTACCGCACTGCGGATGTGTTCTTTCTCCTGTACAGGCAAGACTGAACAGGTGCAGGCACATTATGACAAGGAGTACGTGTTTATACGTACCTCTAAGTACTGGCCAGCGATGGTACCTGGTTCCAACAGCCCTAGTACGGGTATGGTGACCAGGTGCATACGTACCTCTAAGTACTGGCCAGCGATGGTATCTGGTTCCAACAGACCTAGAACGAGTATGGTGACCAGGTGCATACGTACCTCTAAGTACTGGCCAGCGATGGTATCTGGTTCCAACGGCCCCAGGACGGGTATGGTGACCAGGTGCATACGTACCTCTAGGTACTGGCCAGCGATGGTATCTGGTTCCAACAACCCTAGGACGGGTATGGTGACCAGGTGCGTGAGCGCTGTAGCTGGCTTGGGTATCGTGTGGAAGGCGCACAACAGCAGCGGGAGCAGCAGGCAGTGCAGGCAGCCGCCGTACTGCATGATTATTAATTTTCATCCTTGTATGGCCGAATAAACAAGCCGACATAGACTATGTGTCCACGTATATCCTGCTTGGCAGAGCCATTCGTCTTCACACTGCAGCCAGTCGCCATACTTTGTGAGGATTTCAGCGTATTGGAGTGGCCTTCACCCGTGCATCACTAACCAATTCAAGTATATAAAGGAAAGCATTTTATGCAAACTTATGCGCCTAATGCCAACTCCTTTTCTTTTAAATTTGGCATGTAAGCGCTTGCCTTTCTTGTCAGTTATCAATTCATCCGTTTTGACATATGCACAACACTTCTAGTATGGGAACTTGCATGTAAGTTGGCTCGTTGAGATAAACGAGGTGCATAATGTAAACGTTTCGCTATCTATCTATCTATCTATCTATCTATCTATCTATCTATCTATCTATCTATCTATCTATCTATCTATCTATCTATCTATCTATATATCTATCTATCTATCTATCTATCTATCTATCTATCTATCTATCTATCTATCTATCTATCTATCTATCTATCCCGCGACAAACCTTGGGACCAAGAAGGAGCAGCGGCGTCAGGAAGAGGGGCATAAGCACGCCAAGAGGCCAAAGTCGGCGACAGCGCATGCACTCTCCCCCCGCTGCAGTGGTCGACGCCTGTATCGAGTGCGCGGACAGCTGACGAAGTGCATCCGACTATGCCTTGCGTAAGTTTTGGCCTGCACGCAGAGTGAGCGAAGGGGGGTTGAGGGGTATGTTCAGATACTCACCGTACAGACAGCTAACCCAACAGCGGCCATCTTTCCATTTTTAGCCACCATTATTCAGAATCATTAAGACCACGATTATTCAGCAATGCGTGCTACCATAATAAAAATTGTTTTAACGTCTTCATATTTTGTATCAAAAAGTGTTAACCTACAGTACTGTAGCCAATTACGATACATGTGCATTTTTTGTCAATTTTATCTTCTTCTAAAGGCATAGCGACTTGTACACACTTTGATTTGATTGATTGATTTGTGGGGTTTAACGTCCCAAAACCACCGTTTGATTGTGAGAGACGCCGTAGTGGAGGACTCCGGAAATTTTGACCACCTGGGGTTCTTTAACGTGCACCCAAATCTGGGTACACGGGCCTACAACATTTCCGCCTCCATCGGAAATGCAGCCGCCGCAGCCGGGAATCGAACCCGCGACCTGCGGGTCAGCAGCCGAGTACCTTAGCCACTAGACCACCGCGGCGGGGCGTTGTACACACTTTGTGTGCAGTGTTTGTTTTCTGCTTTGTGCCTACTGCTGACATGTAAGGATGGTGAGGCCCGGCAAGCTGTGTAAAATAAGCTGCTTTTTTTCTATCCATCCCCAGTTTGCATGTATACGAACTGAAATAAAGACTTAAATAATTGATTGATCTTAAGCCCCATTTTGGTTCTCTCATTGCGGACAAAACAGACAGCTTCGCAAAGCCAGCATCAGAGACAAATACGATGCAGGCTACTTTATGGTCCGAAGTAATGTCCCTAGATTTTGTTTACATTTGGAAGAAAAATCTAGGGACATTAGTCTGGCGCGTACGGTAGCTGAGCGAAATGCTTAAACAGCCCGGATCTCCACAGTATGGTCGTCTGCACAGACGCACGGGCTTCTCTACGCGGGTGATGTAACCTACATTAAATTTTCCACAAAATTGAACACGAGAGCAATATAATAAACTTACTTAAACTTTTTTTAAGCTTCGTTTTTTTCGACGTGAGGTGGCGCTACATCACACAGACGTCATCTGGATGCGTTCCATTTCTCGGACAACTGTAGCTTAATGCTGTCTTCGCGGTTGTCAGCGTAGACTGTCTACGATGCTGCCAAGGTTTCGAATACAACCAAGGAGTTTGGCTCTAAAGGGCTTCCTCTATAAATGTTACGCAGGCAGAAGTGATCTCTGGCGCTGCGTGAACAAGGGTAGTAGTCTCATCACGAGTTTTTTTCTGCATCTTACCGGGGTGCTTTTTGTTGTCCATGGGCAGAGTTGCCGTTGGGCCGCCTGGAAGACACGATAGAACAAGACGCCCACGGTCAAGCAGGCAGCTGGAGATCACACGTACTATTCCGCTTCCTTCCAGTTGAGCGCATTGGCGAGGATGAGGATGATAATGATGATGATTACGTACATCACTGGCGAACATTCTTCATCCTCCTATCCTCAGTGGATGAATCACTCCCAAATACAGTGAATTGGCTAAGTGGTAATACAGAAGTTATACAGAACAGTATTAATACCCTACGAGGGGGTTTAAAAAGAATAGTTGATGATTTAAGAAGATAAATGGCACTGTTAAACTAAAAAAAATCAAAGACTCGAAAGACGGAAACTCCCGCCTCCGGGGCCAAAGCTCAGTAAAGAATCTCAGGTATAGCGTGGCGTCGCCTGACGACATCGTCTTACCCCAATCCATACATACTGTCCAAGATAGATCCCGACACATACGCACCACAGTGCAGGTTTTGCGTCACTAAAACAGCCACCCTGTACCACATGGTATTGGAATGCCCACACAATCCACCTCTACAACCCAGAGCACAGCCCAGCACTGTAGAGTGGGAGGCAGCTCTGTCCAGCTTGGATCCGAAGACCCAAGAGGCCCTCGTGAGACGAGCAAGGACAGCGGCCCGTGCCAATGAGATCCCAGACTAAGGATCCCATTCACCGACATTCCTTCCTCGGTCTCAAATAAATGTTTTATTCTCCCTCTCCCAGCATATCCACGGAGGGAATAATGATGAGTGGGGCGAAACGTCCAACGTCTGTCTGCCACACAGACAGACAGACAGACAGACAGACAGACAGACAGACAGACAGACAGACAGACAGACAGACAGACAGACAGATAGATAGATAGATAGATAGATAGATAGATAGATAGATAGATAGATAGATAGATAGATAGATAGATAGATAGATAGATAGATAGATAGATAGATAGATAGATAGATAGATAGATAGATAGATAGATAGGCGAACAGACGCTTCGCCCCATTCAGCATCATTCACTCCGTCGATATGCTGTGGATATTTTTTTGTCGTCCGTACATTTTTCAAAACTAGTTCCCTTATCAGCCGCGGTGGTGCAGCGGTTACGGTGCTCGGCTGCTGACCTGAAGGTCACGGGTTCGAATTCTTCCGCGGCGGTCTTATTTTGATGGAGGCGAAATGATAGAGGCCCATGCGATATCAGTAGTGAACGTGTTAAAAGAAGGATCAGATGCTCTTGTCTTGTCTTGTCACCTAGGAGATCTCGGCTCATACCCGCAAGGGTTATTGGCCACACTGTACCCTATAATAGAAATTTTTATACAACGCGTGCTGAAAAAAGAGAAAAATTAGATCAGAACAATAATAATGTTGATTTGAAAAAAAACGCGAAAAAGAGCAGAAGAATTCGATAAACCAGACTATATAAAACAAATTAGCAAGAATGTAGAAGGGGGACAAAGAATTGGATATATCTGGCGGTACCCCTAGGAGCGTATCCTTCCGGTTGCCTGAATGAATTTATATAGCGCTGACAGAATAGCACTGCGGCCCACACCCAACTGACTGGCTCCAAATGATAAAAGGGTGGATGGTCGAAATTTCAAGAGCCCACCACAACAATGTCTTTCATAATAATATCGTGGTTTTGGGACGTAAACCACAGATATCATTATTATCAGTATGTTCCGAAATCGGAGGAGTCAAAAACCGGTACGAGTGATTTGAATATATTGTTTCATTTCTCTTTGGTTAATTTCGTTTTCTTTTGTACTTTCGTCGCACACATTCTTTATTAACTACAGTACGGTTAATTGATCGTGCGAGTATGAGAAAGTTGAGGCAACAATAACTACATAATTACAACAGTAGGCACGGTGTCTGCACTTGGATGACTGCTATATCGGCACAACTCAACTTTATAAGTTATTCTTGAATAACTGTCAGATGTCTTTCTAACTTTTTTTAACCCACTGTTATGACCGTCGTTAGCAGGCGCCATGCTGTCGCTGAGAAACGTAGGCGGGCAGCGCTCTCACGCCCGGAACCCCAGTTTCTCAAATCCAGCGACGTGGAGCGACAAAAGTATTAGAAGACGGTCCGTGAGCCAATGTCCCTACAAGCAGTTCCACCGGGTCAGATTGTTTAGCAAGACGCCGAAGCAGACTGACCGCACAGGTCGGGTCTACGCGATTCAAGTATCTACTACTTGGCTGCCCTTCCAGAAAAAGGCGGAAGAAGCAACCAAACCGCCAAATTGTTCCGTAAGGGAACCCCATATCCCAAGAGCATTGCGTCAAGAGGGGCAATAACTATTCGGCGGACCATGTGCTACTGAATTATGCCCTGTGGGCGGTGTCTTGTGTGTGGGTGTGACTGACGTTCCAATCAAGGAGGAGGAGGCCGACGGGGTCTAAAACGACGCTGCAGAGTGCAGGACGTCACTCTGAACCATGTAACGGTTCAACCACCACGCTAGTGGTGGTTGAACCGTTACAGGTGGTGAACACCTGAACCGTTAGTGGTGGTGAACACTTTTTGGGACGTCAAACCCCACAAATCAATCAATCACTTAACCTCACGCTGTAAATAATTGTAAATAGTGACACAAACCTGTTTGTTTTCCGTATTTCCATCTTGTCAGCGTTCGTTTCCTTCACCCGAAGTTACGCCACGCTACCACAAAAGACCGGGTAGACCCCGGTCCGCAACAGCTGGTGACCAGCGCTGGGATTCAGAGCAACAACAGGTGAACAGCGCCGAGAGCCGCAACACCACGAATTTCGCTACCGAGTGAGTCATGGTAGATTGCCCGTGGTTGACTGAGCCATATTAGATGACACCAAAAATCGACCAACTCATCACTTTTACATATAAATTATGTGTTTCTTGGTCAATCTCTCAGAGGGGGTGTGAGCCATACATATTTATAGGCTATGATCACCATTATCATCATATTCTTCTTCATCATCATCATCAATCAAGTCACGAGCGCTTTAGAGTTAGAAGAAGAATTCTCCGATCACGTAGCTGATCTATTTGTGCTGTAGACATGGGTAAGCGAATATGTGCATGCTTCTCTGTCTGTAGGATACATTTAGGGATAAACCGTACCTCAAGTTACCAAACGAGCGAATACTGCCAAACTTCTGGACATTATACTCGTTCTGCATTTGATCACATTCAGCACGCGTTACATTCCGTTGATTTCGCACTTGCTAGACCGCGATTGTTCACGGATAACTTTGAGAAATGGGACTCGGTGTTTATTCGGTATCATTCTAAAAATGCGAGATCTGTTAATGCAAAATAAAATCGCACAATGCGGTCTTATGGTTGTATGCGAGATAAATGCATCAGCATTACCTTTAACTACCCTCATAGTTTTCGACTATCTCGATAGCCGAAGTTATCCAGCAGAGCTGGAGTTATGCAAAATAATATATAGGCTATAGACTTTACCTAAAAGGCGCGCACTTCTTGCCATTGCGTGCATTCAACGGGGAAGATTAAACAACTGCATCTAAGAAAACTTTGGATACCTTGGCAATCTTATGACTGTATTCAGTTCGAAGCTGTCCAGTACATGTTAATAGTGCATTTTAGAGCAGGTTGGAAATCTAAATTAAGACAGTTGGCTGAAGCAGCCGGAGCATTCAGTTTTTTCTCGCCTCTCGTGGTTTCCTAAACTTTCAGCGCTGTCTTCATATTCTAGTGCTTACACATTAAAAAAAACACATGTTGTATATCTTCATATTCAGATGCTGATAACGAACAGACCAACATGATTGAACCTGCCATCACTGGCCGCCCACGAAGGTGAGACGCACTTTTAATCAGTCATCTCTCGTCTATGCCGTCGCATCACTTTCCTAACGTTATAGTGTATACTCTCGATGTATGTGTCTGTGACTCGCTGTGACCTAGTTTGCGACGCTAATAGCTAAACGAGACAGAATTGTATAGTTTGTATAGCTTCCGCATGCAGTCATTTTAACTCTACATATTGAACGGTGTCCATAGGCACCCGCCGGATTCCCCCCCCCCAAGGGGGGGGGGGGGGAGTGCTTGCTGCAGCCCCTGCCCATTTCAACCTTTCTGTTATGTCATTGTAGGGCGTTGAAAATAAGGAAAGTGGTCAGGGGTTTAGAGGAAGAGCGATAGAGGCGGAGAAAGCCAGGTATGTGACCTAGGGTCTTTGTTTAATTACATATGGTGCAGACTCAGGGGACCGGTCCCGTCCTCTCTCAGATGACTAAGAGGGGGGGGGGGGGAAGCTCACCCCCCATGCACTCGCCTATGATGTTGTCTAAAGGAGGACATTCTCTGTAGCTTTGAAGCGAACTGGCACGCGATCCTGTCGCAAACAAGCTGCTGAGAAAGTTTTGTAATTTTCTAAGCAAAATTTTATTGCGTACGTTCATGTTTAAATTGTATTTATGGCGTTTAAATGGTGCTCCGCCCTTCTTTCCTCACTGACGACTGTACTGTTCTTTTTATTTTCGTTCTTGTTTAGAGGGCGACTACACCTCCCAAGCATCTATTATCGGCACTGAAGGCAAAGGTAGGCAAGTCTTTGATTTCGATTTAACACATTCTCGTTTTCTAACGGAGAAACCGTGATAGATTGATTCCGAGCCATTTTTTTGATGCGCAGCGAAATTGTAAGTATATACGTACTGTATTTTTATTATTGGACTTACCACGCGACGTAATCGCACGAGATATAACGAATAGGCTCGCCATCTTCTGAAGAATAAGCTGCTGTGGAAGCTGATTAATTATACCTCATTTAATTCGGAAAAATCAGGTAATCCGGATGTGTTCCCTCATCCCGGCCAGCATATGCATTATTTGCTAACACGAAACGCTCGTTAATTTGGTACCATTTCGCCGCAACCCGTTTTATTCGGACGATCCTCTGAGCGCCCAGCGCGAAGTTGTGCAAATGTGCGATGCAAAGAGCGAAAACGGCGTTCGCAGAGGAAAGAAATGAGGTGGCGCTGTACGCAACAATCCTACCCCGTCGCAAAGGGGGCAGGCCACCACTACATCATCTACGAACGCAGCACGACACGTTGAGAACGCTGCTTAGTTTCCCGTATCGACCATACCAGGATACGTTTCGTTCAACGAGACGTATGCATATGGGAAATGAAACAGCTTTCGAGTGCTTCTTTAGCGTCATCGTGTGATAGCAGCCGCGGTAACGACTACTGGCATCCAAGCCAAACCGAATCTTCGGATCCACGGTTATGCGTTCCTTGCCATCTCGCAATCTGGCGGTGTTCCAATTCTTAGACAGCACGTAGGCAGTCTACGTAGACTGCTTAGAAAACGGCACCGAGCCCACGTTGTCCGAGAATCGGAAAACTTCTGGACGGCTTTAACGCGACGATGCGCCACCTCCTTAGAAGAAAAAGCTAAAATCAACAAACGTAAGAGTTGTATTTGACGGCTTATTTCGTGTTGAAATCCAAAACAAATAAACGTTTTTCGCATTAGCGGCTAGGAAAGCGTCTGCTTGTGCGCAGACGATCATTATGGCCAGATTTGATTTATCTGAGCAATTCGCTGAGCCGCCATCTTGTTTAGACAGGAAAGTAGCCTGCATCGTATTTGTCTACGATGCGGTCCTCTCACAGCTGTCTATTTTGCCGGCTACGCGAGAGTAAGAATGGGACTTAAGAAGGCCGCTGTCCATTTAGCTGTCTATTAAGCCATCTACGGTGAGTATTGGAACACAACCCTGGCTGCTCTTTCATTCGAGACCTCGCGAGAATGTCGCGTAGCTCACGCTATGTATCGATACGTTTGTGTGCGCCGGTTTTTTTTTTTCTTCGAGCGTACGCTTGCATCCGTAAATAGATACGTTAGCACTACGCATGCGTACTTCTCTCGCGTAACCACGATGCGCACATATGCTCGTTATGTACGCCCAACTAAAAGAGTTTATTGATGAATTGTTCTGTTTATACATGCGGATCCAGCAATCAGCAACTTAGTTTAAAATTGGTGCAATGCGCGCACAATGTCGCAAAACTGAATCATGGCGGAAACTGTTGACCATGAGCTTTCGGCCGTGTTTGTTACATCATGATGCATGAACTGTCAGCTGTAGGTCATTGCGCCTGTGAAAGAACCATCGTCACGTACACGAGGAGGAGGCGGTGGTATACGTAATAAGGCATGGGTGCAGAGCACCCTTAGTCCTAATTCAACACTGGAGTTTAGCGCCGTGATCAAACTGAGAAAAAAGTCAGAGGATAAAGAAAATTGCATATTTTACACTGCCCCTATGCGATATAAGTAATAAATTTACGTATTCAAAAAAATTAAAGTTTATCGTACGTAACATTTTGTTTTATTCGTGATACCTTCGATAATTCGACATTCCATTATTCCAAACATGTTTTTCGGTTCCGCGAAGTCTGGATTAACTAATTTTTACTCTACTTTTTTACGGGCAGAACTCAGCGCGCAGCTTGCGATAATATTAGTGTTTGTTTATAACACTGCGAAACTTGGACGTTGTCTTCTAGATCACCGGTAGCGGTGCGTCGCTGTCCAACGGAGATCTCGGATGCGTCGTAGCGATGTTGCACGTCCCGTAGTTGAGTTTATTAAAAACCGCAGGTCGTCTTCGTAACGTTGATTTTTGGGAGATTCATTTATTAAGTAAGGCATCGGGAGGAAACGAATGCAGGAAAACACGATAGTTGCACTGGTGTGAGCTCGCCTAAAAAAAAAACTGTTTGTCTCTGTACACGCAGCTGCACACCCCCGCTGTTCTTCACCATCGCCGGCCTTATCATCTTCTTTCTCTTTGGATCCAACCTCTTCATGTTCGTCAATGGTAACGTATCTCGAAATACAATTGTGTTTATGTTTGGGCTGGGAATGAAAGGACGTGCAACAATTCGGCACGGAGGCCATGCAGAAACGAGCGCGTAGTTTTGGTCTGCTCCGCCAGGTGCCGCACCCATCGCAGCTGCTCACAAGAAAACTGTGGGCTCTTTCAGTTAATGCGCTCAATCAATTTTCGCTGATTATTCAGTAGGTTAATCAACCCTTATCTGAAGTAAACACATGTCCCGATGTCATATGTATTGATGTTTATCGTCATTCGCATCTAGTCGCCGCACTGCTAGCATTTGTCTTTTTCACAATTTATTTTTATAGCTCCCTCGGTAGGCCACCATACATAAATTATGCCCCCGACACGCATCTCCAGTCGCACCGTTCACCCGAAACAAGTTACTCGCCCCCTTGCCTGCTTCATCCCGTCTTCGTTCTTTTTTCGTACAGCGACACACTGGCACGGCCTTTCTGATGAAGTCAAGGCCATAACCTGCCCTTCCACACTTTGACCACTTTAATAGATTACTTAACGATGTATTAGAACATGGCTTTTATTTTTCATGTATGCACCCACCCCTTATCTAATACTTCTTCAGTGTGGTCTTTGAAGAATAAAAATGAGAATAAATGAAAATATGTGATGCAATAAAACATTTAGCAGTGTCGATTTCGTACCAGCAAAGATATCCTGTATAGCAATCTCGTAGGCAGTGATTATGCACAAAAGTGAGCTGCGCATGCGTTGTTATCGCGTGCAGCCAACGTTGGAGGCGCTGCCGGCCTGGAGGTTACAGACGAGTCCGAGGTGTCAGTCTCCACCAATGACGAGCCGCACATCATCCGCCGCGCACTGAACAACGAGTCCGAGCCGGACGGCCACGCGAACATGACACAAATGAAGCCTACAGGTAGCTGAACACTCGGAGCGGCATTCACGGCGCGTTCACGTGCTGCGCCTGCATTGTGTCTATTTTGAAAGTTATGATACAAATTCTCGCGTATATGCATGCCGGATGTTACAAAGTACATGCACGTAGTGTATCTTCGCGTTACCGGCATCGCACACAGGTGGCATCCAAAGTCTAACAAATTGGCTTGCAACGATGCCCCCTTCAATTTTTCTTGTTTGTTTCATGAGGAAACAGCTCCAAGTCACGCGAACAAACCCGGATCCAGAAGTACGAAGATAAGACAAATCCGTGTACTATCCATCATTCCCATTTTGCTGAAGCGCCGTGCGTTACAGCTCCCATAGACACTAGCGCCAGAGTTCCCTCTAGTGTATATTGGGAAACTCTATGGCGAGGAAGAGACGGCGCTTGTACGAAGGGTATAGTGAAAACGAGAAAGGAACAACTGTGTCGTCTTCAAACTTGGTTTGGTTTAGAGGCAATTTCTCTGTTATTCTAAACAAATAAAACATTTCGCCCAACGGGGTTGCCCCTAGGTGTCTTACGCAAAATCATCCTTGTATGTGATTAAATAAAACCGTCGCAATCAGCCTTGTCGTGTCGTTCGCACGCGTGTCCTTGCAGGCGCCACGAAGCACACAGCCGAGCTCATGAGTGGTGGTGCAGCCCAACTGCTTCGCAGCCGATCACTGGTGTGCGTAGTGGGTGGCCGGACCGATGAATACGGCCCGATGCGACTCGACGGTCTCTGCGACGTGGCTCTGCTGCCGTTCTACGCGCTGCGTAAAGGTGGCGACACCTTCCTCAACGACAGTGACAAAGTCACGCAGCAACTTCTCCACAAGGCCGCCAAGGCGGTCAGGACGAGCTACGGCATCCACGTTCCATTCAAGTACGGTCATCCACATTCCATTTAGGTACAGCGATGGGACTTGGGCCGAGGCGGCCTCGATTACCTTTAAACGTTGAAGTAGGGTGTCACGGCCTCAAAATTATGAATTGCAGTTTTTACTCTTATTTCTCGGGAGACAGTTATGTCACAGCTGCATTTTACCGGCACTTACGACGAAGCAGAAACCTGGGCGCTTATTAAGAAGGTTTGATTCAATCTGGGGATGATAGAGCCTGATATAGAAAATTATAGGATATGTGCAACACTAGGGGACAAGAGGAGAGCAGGGTGAGTCGTCAAAAAAAATGGGTGCAGAGGACATTCTAGTCAAAATCTTTTTAAAAAATGGACTTGGGCAGGGCATGTCACGCGCACGCAAGTTGAACGCTATCCATTAAGGGTTACTCACTGGCTTCCAAGAGAAAACAAGCATGGCAGGGGGAGGCAGAAAGTTTGGTGGGCAGATGAGATTACGAAGTTTGCCGGGATAACAAGGCTGCATAAAGCATAGATCCGGGTTAGCGGGTTAGCAGTGGCCGCAGTCAGGTTGATGACGATAGAAGATGATGATGACCTTAACTAAGTACGAGTTTAAAATTGAGCGTCAACTTCAATGTAGCGGTAAGGGAAATTGACATTACGTCGGGGGAAGGAGCACCGAT
The DNA here is from genome assembly GCF_013339725.1 of Rhipicephalus microplus. Taxonomy (NCBI): domain Eukaryota; kingdom Metazoa; phylum Arthropoda; class Arachnida; order Ixodida; family Ixodidae; genus Rhipicephalus; species Rhipicephalus microplus. The sequence goes on from NC_051165.1 coordinate 216,518,257, forward strand.
GGTGTCGGGCCACTCTATAGACTCTAGAGTAATAAAAAGATCTGTAGCCCCGCCACCCGCGGTACTGGCTTCGTATACTTATGGTGCCCGTGTGCGCATGAAGTGAGAATGGTGAGACGTCATCAGCGGTGTGAAAACGCGTTTTAGTTCTCAAAGGCACATTCTTAAACATGTCAAAGAGGACAGTCCTAAGGCCTTCCATGAGGTACAATCCCAGATGCATTCTTTTCCACCTGATGCGGCATTTCTTGTGGAGTATGTGCCTGAAGCATCGGGCTTCTATACTGCATGCTTTCAAAAGTGTCGGTGAAGCGTAACTACGTAACTAGGTTCACTTGCAAGCTCCACTTCCACGCCAGCATCACCCTCAATCCACTAGCATGGACTCACTAACGTCGACTTACGGAGATCACTACCAGTCCCTTAAGTCTTAAGTCAAGGAGTCCACCGACACATCTTATTTCTATGTGCTTCTTTCAGGAAATTGTCCAAAGTTAGGGACGACCTTATACGAAGAAGAGCTCAGAACAAGCTGAAGAAATACTGGGCAAACAAGAATATCTACCACTACGCGATCCTCGACCTGCGAATCTGGCCCAACGGCAACGCGTCAAGTGACGAAGTTGTTGGCAAAGCCTTTGGTGTGCTTAAGGTATGCGCCGATGAGATCATACGCATTCAGATTTCAACTGCGTTAAGCTGGGTCAGACTTGCCTTTCGATGGTGAAGTTAAAGGTACGCGAAAGAGAAATAACAATTTATGTCAGAGTGAAAGCTCAATGTATGACAATGTCTCAAACGACAATTAACAGCAGTGCCCTACTCACCAAGAAATTAAGCTAAATGTTCGAGAACAACTGCGCCACAGTAGGACGTTCGCAAAATGATCCCAAAGACGTTAGAGTTACCGCCTACAATTAGGTACTAGTAACCAATCTAGCTGCAATTAATAAAGAACCTTCCATGCATCAAGTCATTATGAAATGCTGCATGTCCATTTTTGTTTGAGTTAAAGAAAAAAAAACTACTTGGCATTACAATAGTTCATGGCATGAGTGACTCAAAAGTTCCATTTTTGTCTGGTTAAAGTGGACAGGTCGTGCTATTTAGTGAAGCCCAGTTTAACCAAGCACGGCTGTCATCTCGGAGGCCATGGCAGCAAATGGTTCAATGTCTGTTGTTGCCGCTGCGTTTCCCGCTACTTTCAATATATATATATATATATATATATATATATATATATATATATATATATATATATATATATATATATATATATATATATATATATTGCTGCGACAGGTTCGCCACATTCAAGTAGCCCGCCACAATCATCGTCACCAGCACCAGCAAGACCCGGCTCGGCTGGCATGCGCCACGCGTTCGGACGTTCAACAACGAGGAAGAGGAAGTTAGTCAGATCTGTGCCACTCGGCTACTCGAACTTGACGACCATAGTTTTTAGAATCGTGGGCACAAGTTCGCCCTAATAAAGTCGCTTGTTTTTTTAACCTGTCGGCGTCAGCATCGCTACATTTCTGGTGGAGTTGCTGGGTTATGAATCGAAGCCCCACGAGCTCAAGACAGCGTAGCCCCAACGACCAGCGTATCAACCCCGTGGAAGTGACTCCTGTACACCAGAGGGCAAGTCGCCGTCTTCGAGGTGACTCACCTGAGTTCGGTCCTCTTCACTTCATACCAAGGGGAATTCAAACGATGGATGCCACCACTATGACTAGCCAGGTAACACCGGCACAAGTGTTCATTAGCCAACCGCACCAGCCGCCAGTTTTCCACGGCGACTCGTACGAGGATGTTGAAGATTGGTTGGACCTGTTCGAGAGAGTAGCGAGCTTGAATGGATGGGACGAAAGAGAGAAGCTTCGTCGCGTATACTTCGCCCTGGAAGACTTCGCGAAGACATGGTTTGAGAACCATGAAACCTCGTTGTCTACCTGGGAGGTATTTCGACGACAAGCGGTGGCTACGTTCGCGAACATAGACAGGAAAGAAAAGGCGGAGGCAGCTCTTCAATCGAGAAACCAGCTAACAAACGAGAGTGCTGCTATGTACATTGAGGACATGGTCCGCCTGTTCAAGCGTGCGGATTACAACATGGCTGAGGATAAGAAGGTGCGCCATCTAATGCGCGGAGTGAAGCAAGAGCTGTTCGCCGTTCTCGTCCGCAACCCTCCGAGCACGGTTGCTGAGTTTTACTCGGAAGCGACGGCCATCGAAAAAACACTGGAACAGCGGGCTCGGCAGTACAACCGGAATCTTAACTGCGCATCTGCACAGGTATTTCCCGGAGGCGTGCGAAACGACGTTGAAGCCCTGCGAGAGCTAATTAGATCAGTTGTCAGAGAAGAACTGAGCAGACTGCATATGCCCCAGACTTCAACTGCGCTATCTGTTACGGACGTTGTTCGTGACGAACTGAGGCAGGTGATACGAGAGCCAGAGCGTGAGCTGCAGCCGGTTCGACCTATCCGAACATACTCTGAGGTTGTCAGACAACCCACG